>OX422210.1:648593464-649793464 GCA_949130495.1 Sambucus nigra | reverse complement strand
AATATTTACAAATGTATATATAAAACCCTAAAAATGCAAAACACGAATCAAATCATGGATTGCATAAACTCTAGGATGAAATCTGATACCTTTTCAAGAATACTTTCTCTTATACGTTGAACCCTAACTTTCGAATTTTGAATACATTTACAGAGATAATTGAGAACCTTAACTTTGTCTTTGTAAAGTGAGAGAGAGATAAGCGGAGAAAGATAGAGCTGAGAGGAGAGACCGAGCTGAACGGAGAGAGCTCTCCAAGCTGATCGGAGAGAGAGAGAGATTTGGCCGCCGGAGAGAGAGAGAGAGAGAGAGAGATAGAGAGAGAAATCGAACCAGAGAGCGGGAATGAGATGAGAGGGTGAACGGGAATCATAAAAGTTAGTATAATGATTTTTTTAGGGTATTTTATATTTTAGTGAAGTGTACTTAATTTTGGTACACTTTGAAATAGTGCCAAAACTTGGCACTATTTTAAAGTGTGCCAGGTTGTCATTAAACCGTACCAGAATTTGGCACAGTTTTAAACTGTGCCAGATTTTTAATTTCAGGGTGTGCCAAATTGCTGTTTTTGGTGTAGTGAATGCTCCAGTATCAAATAAAACACTACCCGCAAGCCCATGTATAGTAAACATACCAGCTACTACTGGTGGTGTCTGTGGGGCCTACTGAATGGAGGCATCTCGGATGTTATAGACACCCACATACTAAAGTTTTACCTATTATGGTGGTGCAGGTGGGACTGGTGTCGCATGTGGCCTCTGTGTCTGCTTCTCTTGTGGGGAAACCTACTTCTGCGGAGCTCTCCCCAGTTGTGGGCAATCCTTCCTCTTGTGACCCGTTTGTCCAAAAATAAAGCACAGGCCAGGAAACTCTCTCTGATGCTGATCCTGATTGCCCTGATGATACTAACCCTGATGTTGTCCCTACTGGCCTCCATCCAGCTAACCTCCCACATTGTTCCCTTAGCCCTGGTGGCCCTGAGGAACCTACTGCTACTAAGGACCCTGTTGGCCCTGCCTATGACCACCCTCTGGTCGATAACCTCCAGATCTGAACCGCTTGGACGGATCCCTCTGTCGAAAATCCTTCCACTAGTGTTTACCTGACTGATGTTGTTGTAGTGATCCACTAGCACTGCCCCCTCCTGTCTTGCCCTGCTGTTTGGGCTCGCCTCCTCGCTTTCCCCCTTCACATGCAAGCGATGGTCCTGATAATGTAACAGTATGACATTAACGACATTCATATAATTTACTAATGTGGGAATACCAATCAAGTGTTGGCGGATCCTCCAAGCCAAACCATCCATAAACCGTGCCTTTTTCCTTTCTTCGTTGTTCGCCTCGTTTGGTACAAAATTAGCCAAACGAGTGAAATCTTCATTATATTCGGCAACAGAATGATCACCCTCAGTCATCTCACTAAACTTCTTCCTCAACTCAGTCTCTACATCTGGTGGAAAATATTTGAGATCAAATTGCACTTAGAAATCAGTGATAGTCATAGTATCTCTCTCTGCTACGTGGTAACTGACTCCCACCATTGTAATGCTGCTCCAACTAACCTGAAAGTGGTTAATAGCTGCCTTCCACTGACATGTCGCAGTCACATCAGAACTCTCCTTAAATTCTGGCGGGTGGCCCTTTTAGAAAGCCTACCTAACCCTCTCCCACTCTGTCGGTCCGGGGTATGCATGAACCCCTGGTGCCACTGGCTGCTGGACCTGAGGAAAATGATGAGCATTGGAAGTCATAGCTGCATTCACTGCTTGTGCCACTATTGGCTCCACCTCATCTACTGTCACTGTCCCCTGTGGTTCTAGTTGTGGCTCTGGTTGAGCCTCCCCATCATTATTTTGAACAACGGCTCTTGCAGCTCCTCGTCTCCTCAGTGGCATTTGAAAATAGGTTCAAATTGTATGAGTTCACAGTCAATACAATTATAAGAGAAGAATAACGAATCTCAAATGTGTAATCATGAATGAAACAGTCCTAATAATAGGGCTCTAAGTCAAAAATGCTACGTTGAAATCGTAGTAAGATGCACAGATCCTATAGACACTAGAACCTGATGCTCTAATACCATATGTGACACCCCACCTATTTTAATCTTGGGTGATCAGTTCATTATTAAATTAAACCGGAATCATTAATGGTATCATTCTTAGCCTCACTATCGAAAACATTTTAATTATTAATGTCAAATTAAGAGGGTGATAAATTTTATCTTTTATAATTAACACATGTGAAATAAATTGAATGAACTAAACCATTCACACATGAATTAAATCTGAATAACCACACGATAGATATAAATAAATAATTAAATAAAGGAGACCGAATAAAGCATTGGTTCTATGAGCATAAAAATTCAACCACAATCTGAAACAAGTAATTAAAATCTGAATACACTCTGATACATAACTGGATAAAATAAATCGTCTAAAGGCAACACACCCAGATAAACTGCTAATGAAATCTCCTATCCATAAAGAACGAGATGAAGCATCTAAGAAATTATCCTGCAAGCCTCGACACTACTGCAACTACGTGTCACTTGATAGGATTTCTAAGATGGGCATCCCTATGGCTGGACACATAAATGTTTTGAAAATAATTTTGACACTGGTCAAAGCCCAAGTAAAACATTTTGAAAATATTAAATAAGTATTTAAATCAGTTATTTATTACACGTGTATTATCCACGTACACTCACTTGAGATACTCACCTCTGAACTAATGTGCATGCCTAACGTATTCTACCTAACTAGTATCCCTTTCCCAGCTAGCTAATGTATTTGACTATTCTCACTAAGTCTCGTTCCCTCGTATTTTCCCATACGACACAATACTACATTCTCAATAATTTTTTTATTTATTCTTATTTGATTATTGAGTCAATCATTTAACTTTCACTACTTAAATTCTTTTAAACATAAATCATCTATCAATTCTACTATTTCACATAAGTAGATATATTACACTGGTATATACTCATCACAAATATAATATATACACAAATATAGTGTAACAACCCGCCTAATTAAATATCGGGTGATCAGTCATTTATATGATTAAATCAGAATATCCAATTGGTTCGTTCTCAGCATCACTGTCGAAAATAATTTCTTTATTAATCACCTAATATTTAATTAAGCTAAGTGACATTTTTCATTTAACTAAAACCATTCCATGACACGGAATAATAATATGCAAGAACACATCACAACTGAATTAACTATAACAAGAATAAGTGTGACTGGAATAACTCTCCAGTTAAAGTATAACTTTTACACTAAATAAAACTGATATCCACAATGCTTACATAAATAATTACAACCTCTAGAATCCTGGGAGACATGCCCTAAATGAAGTAGAGGCTACAGATGAGTGAATCAACAGAAAGGAAGCGTCTAAATAAAATCTGCATCTCTGCTAGTAGCTATAATCCATCGGAACATCCATAATCTATGCTGGGCATCCCTGCTGTTGGATACCTGATGTACAAAATATAGTAGAGAAGAAAATATGCAAGGAAACGGGTCACAGACCGATTGTAAAAGATTTTAAGAATAGCAAGTGCTTAACAATTATAAATAAGCATTTATTATGTACATGTTAGTTTCTCGAGCTCTCTCTTGAGAATTCTCACCTCTCATCTAGAGTGCACACCTATCATATCTCAGTAACTTCCTAGTTAAGGTTCCCTCCTAACTAGTTTCCACAACATAATTCTAACCCATATCATAAACCCGTATGTACCATACCATACGTAATATAATTATTCATATTTATTTCTCTTTAATATGAACTAGTCTTGTTACAACCTTGGAATTAAGTGCTCATTTACTTAATTCAATTCAGATTTCATTATCTACTTCAATCTACAACATTACACAGTAGATTAAATCACAGTTTATATTTTTAATCTACAATTTCACACAAAAGATTACATCTCTATATCTAATATTTCACACAGTAGATTACATCACAGTTTATATATAAAATATCACACTAATTATATATATACTAATACGGCACCTCCCCAGTCACAGTTGTGGTGCATGCATACTCTGTTATCATGTCATGATACATAATGTCATTGTATAGAGGACTATTGGTTCGGTGTCTCTCACGAATCATATCATAACAAAAATATATTGGAGGCGAGCATACTCCCCAGCTAAATGCGTCACGCACATACCTACGCTCCCATTCAATCGTCGAAACTATAATATACACCGATAGCACGTGTCCAAGTGTGACACCCCGCCTAATAAAATATCGGGTGATCAGTCCTATACCAAATTAAAACAGGAATCCCAGTTGGTTCATCCTTAGCATCACTGTCGAAAACTTTTTAAAACTTACTAACCACCTAGTATTCCAAAAGATGGTGCCAAATTTAACTTTTTAATTAACAAGACAGTACATGCGGAAATAAATATAAACCATTCAAACAACTGAAATAATTAATTAACAATTTGCCGAATAAACCATCGGCCACCAAAGTGAAACCCAAAACAAATATCTAACACTTGAATAAATACATCTGTAATATGTACTGAGAAGTCTGGGCGGCAAGCCCTAAATAAAACTGAAACTGATAAATGATTCCTACTCTAGGAATGAATGAGCGATGCGTTTAATCCCAAATCCTGCTAGCATCCACATATGTCGCAGCTCCGTGTCCCTGGAATAGAATATCAATCATGGCGTCCCTGTGGCTGGACACCTAAAAGGTTTTGAAAATAGTTTTGTAGAAAGGGTTAGAACCCAAAACATTTTGAAAATATTTAGCAAGTGAATTAACTGCAGTAATTAAAATGTATGAATGCGCTTCATATTTAAGTTAGTGTCACACTCCCTTGTGGACATTCTCACCCCTCCACTATTGTGCACACCTAACGGTTACCTTAACCTCACCTAGTTGTACTACTCCATCCAACTAGTCCTGGTATAACCTTCCCTTGCCATACTACTCTAACCCGAGTCTAATTTTTTTCATGAATTTGTAAGTTATTTCACCAATTACTTAATTAATTCCTTCTTACATAATAGCATATAACCATATCACAAGTTATATAAAGTAAATACATCGCACACTGTATTATTACCCGCATATAATATTGAACACCATTATATACGTACCTTTTCTAAACATCCACACGTATAACATCCGTATATCTATCCCTCCGAGTATACCCTCGCCGGATGATTCCCTCTAAAGTGCTATCTCATTAGGTGTGCTCACATAACCTAGTTACCCAATTGGGAATCGCTCACCAACCTGGCCTAAAACATAAACTAAGTGGAGGCGGTCATATTCCTTCCCTGAAAATGAGATAATCTCCTCACCCATATACCGGACGCTATGACCTGGGGATATACTCACCCTACTCCTCAAGCTAGGGGATTCACCCACATCACGCAACCTCCCTTGATAGCACTTGAGTATATAAATTAAGTAAATATCTAATCACTGATATTTAATAGCATACACAATAAATATACACACACACACACACACATATATATATATATATATATATATATATATATATATATATATATATATATATATATATATATATATGTATATACTATCATTACACCGTATATATATAATAAACCTCGGCTTTACCGTGTACTCAAAGACCCGTAACACTAGCCTGTAATTTCCAGAGTCTCTCGCCCGACTCAACTTAATTAATTTTCTCACTTATAAAATTACCATTACCCCGAGTCTGTGGTCCGACTCTAATATATTTAATTCACACTCAATTAATATACTAGTTTTATCGAGTCTGTGGTCCGAATCTCATATAAATACATTGCACAATAATGGTTCGACTCTAAGATATTTAATTCACATCTCAATTAACTTATTACTTTCCCAAGTCTATAGTTCGACTCTAATTAAATTACTTAACACACCTATTAATTTAATACCTTCCCGAGTCTATCGTCCGACTCTAATTAAATTAATTAACATACCTATTAATTTAATACCTTCCCGAGTCTATCGTCCGACTCTAATTAAATTAATTAACACACCTATTAATTTAATACGTATCAGAGTCTACAATTCGACTCTAATTAAATTAATTAACACACCTATTAATTTAATACCCATCCGAGTCTACAATCTGACTCTAATTAAATTAATTAACACACCTATTAATTTAATACTCATCCGAGTCTTCAATCCGACTCTAATTAAATTAATTAACACACCCATTAATTTAATACCCATCCGAGTCTGTGGTCCGACTCTAATTTAAATTAATTAGCACCTCAATTAATTTATTACTTAGCATCGCCCAACCATTATACCCGGACTCGCTCACTTGGCCCGTATATTAATATTTATCGAGTCTATATTCCGACTCTAAATTAATTACTCACTCTCCATAATTAATTTAATACTTTGGTGTCCCTTAACCAACATACCCGGACTCGCAAACTTGGTCCATTTCTACATCTCAAAATTTCATTCCCACATATTCGCCCACAATGTGTCACACATTCATCTCCATCAAATTTCCCAATTATATTTACCTATAATTACCAACATACCCGGACTCGCCCACTTGGTCCTATAGACACCCCATTTTGTTACCCCCTAATTCTCCTTAGGTCCCTAGTACCTCCCTTCATCACCACAAACCCAGGTCATGTCCCGGGTACTGACCTAGAAGCCATCGGGCACTCCCCGGCTCAGTTTGACCAAAAAGTTAAAATCTTCATCTCGGCCAAGACTGAATGAATCTTTGAAGGGCACTCAATACCCTTTCCAACGGTCCATCCCATGCGCGATTCCGACTTACCATGCGGACAATCGATCCGTTTGCGTCCAAAACCTGACCCAGAGGCCACCGGACGCTTCCGGGCTCTGTTTGACCTAAGTCAACTCTTCAGCTCAACTGAGGCTGAATGAATCTTTGAAGGGCACTGAATACCCTTTCCAACGGTCCATCCTGTGTGCAATTTCGACTTACCATGCGGACGAACGATCCATTTGACTCCGAGAGGTCGCCGAACACTTCCAGGGCTCGATTGACCAAAGTCAACTCCCCAAACCGGGTCAAACTCTTTGGAATGTCGAAGTAAATCTCCTAACCTTTCCAATGGTCCATCCCGTACGCGATTTGGACTTACCATGCGGACGAACGATCTATTTGCGTCCGAATGATTCCCCGTCCAATGGACCGACAAACGCTTCCGAGACATATTTGACCCAAAGTCAACACCCGAACCCGGGAGCGGTCCAAAGGACTTTAGAAGGTCTTTAAATTACCTTTCTAATGGTCTATACCTTGCATGATTCTGACCAATGGTTTGCCCCCGGCAGCTGATTTCCCGAAAAGGCCAAAAATACACTGCCAAATGGCAGGTTCCAGACCCTGCCTATCGGCACTTGCCGATAGGCAGGATGAGGTCTATGACGATCGGTAGTGACCTGAGCCTATAAAAGGAGTCCTTCACCTCATTTGCAAGGGGATCCCAGATCTAATAAAATTCACTCTCAACGAATCCCAGAAACCTCTCTCGAAGGCAACGTGATTTCAACTTCCAAATCCCTTTTTTACTTCCACTTTTCATCATCCTTTTCATCAAACTTGGTGAATTAGAAACTCTCCATTATCATCCAAGTGCAAAGGGCTTCTCTCCAACATTCAATATCAATCTCAAGAACTCCAAGAAGGTCCATCTTTCTCAAACTCACTCTTAAATTCTCTTAAATTCTCAATAATTTATTTTATTACTTAGCACTTTTATTATCTCATCTCACACATCCTAATATACTTTTTATTTAGTATTATTGTACATCTCCTACTTTCATATAAATAAAAACCCAAAAACCAAGAAAAAGAAGGTTTGCTCATAAATTCCAAATAGGGATTCTCACACTTTTCTCATAACTAAAACACTTTTTCTACACACACACACATTCACAAATAAGAGATACCCCATTTAGATTTGTGGGATAAGTCCCACCCCTTATTTTATATGCGAACTACGTGGACTTTGATGCCTTTATAGGCTACGTAGGCGTCTCGGGGTAAAACCCGAGACTCGAGTCCTTTTCTCACTTTTTCTCTTATTTTCTATTTTCTCTAAATCTAATCTTTTTATATTCTATATACTTGCCCTTAGTGACGTATTACTCCATATGCGTTATCGTTCCATTATAAGGACCAACGTAGGGGTAATCGCATAAATCTTATTTTTCTAATACTATTATTATATCTTCCTACGGATGACTCGCTTTATCTTTTCCATGATACAAGTCAAGGATTCCTACCTCCATTATATATATACACATGTACACATATCATGGGGAAATATAAAGGAAAATAAAAAATATCCATGAGAGACCGAAAGGGCGAAATGGGTGCCTAACACCTTCCCATTTCGTAACTAGGCCTCCGAACCCTTCTTGAATCATTTTCGTTTCGCATGCACCAGTATGTCTTTGGATTCCATCCTTCGGGATGGCTTCCCTTTTTTTCTTTTGTCTGTTTTGAGTAAAATAGATTGGCGACTCTAAATCTCTCTACATCTTTACACCTCATCTCAAATGACGTCGGCCGAAGCGCTCCCGAGAGGGATGCACGGGACCCGAAGGATCCTTTCTCCTTTCGCGCACTTGCCCGCGCAGGCGAGGATCGGGGATGGCCACAGGTCCATTTTTTTTTAACATGTAAAATCAGCCCCAAAAATCCTTTTCTCAAAAATTAATTCCCACTAAATAAAACTGGTGTCACTGCCAGAATTTCTGCAACATCGATCTATCGAACCCCCTGGGTCGATCGATCGATCGTTCCAGTAATCGTCCTCTCCAGCCCACTGTCAGCCATGGACGAACCCTAAATCTTTGATTCTCAATATAAACCTTTACCCAAATACAATTAACATATCCTCCATATAAGAAAAGGGTCTAAACATCCTAAAGACCTTAATTCATCATCAATTTCCATTAATTCCAACGTTTTCCTGATTTGGGTATTATCCGGGTTTCAAATCTCCAATACGAATTTCATTCATATTAACAGCAATTAACTAATGATTCTTACTAGTTTTAACATACGATTCATTCCTCTACATTCTAGAATCATAAACACAATAAATCTCACCCTTAATCCCATTAAGGTATATCAATTTCCAAAAACCCAATTTTTATTTTGGTTATACACCCAAAACGAATTTTCATATACACACACTATGATATGAATTGATTATCATCACTTTAGGAATCACAACAGTTAACCACTTGCCTGGAATTGTTCGTAGAGTCTGATCCGTTGGTGTAATCCCTTAATTTGGATCCAAAATCCCCAATTTGGCTCTTGATTTGCTTTCCCCTAATTTCCCTCTCAAGCCATAGGCTTAGAATTTGTGTCTTCAGTCATTTAACACTTCTCCATTTAGGTTAAAAACCCTTAATCACGTTTTTGGCCATATGGGCCTAATTAAAATGGCCTAACTCACCCCGTATGGACCCGGCTATGCCCAAAAATACCCCGAGACCCAATTACTACCCTCGGGCACTCTTTGCTGACTATCTCTACCCTTATGGACTCAACCGCGCACTTAGAATTGCCATCTGAAATACTTTTTGACATTTCCAAATTTTGACCTCAAAATGCGACACATTAATTCGGACAATTAAACTTAAAGTCGCCAATTATACATAATTCTTCCCACTCAAATAAATTCTCCAAATCATATATTTAAGTTTCTCCAATTTAAATATTTTTATAACTCCCAACAATACTGAAATAATAAATCCTCAAAATTACGGGGTGTTACACCAAGGTCCTATGCTCAAGGTACGAATATAAAATCCTCACAAATGGGCGCACAGGATAAGACCGTCCACAACGCGAAACCTCCACCCCGATAGCAAGCAACGTAGGTATGTCATACATACAAATAATAATATAGGCATTCATCACACCTATATAAATATAACATCCATAAGGCATTCACACAACCATATGATAATTCTCATATGTAGCATTTTTATCTATCAAATCCTATGTATTAAAGATTATGACTTTACTTCTTTATTTTATATTCCTGAGCCTCATTCATTACTCGAAGATTAAATAAGTATTCCTTAACCTAATTCAGTTGGTAAATATCTACACCCTTCTTGTCCATATCATCACAACTCCCAAAATTCTATGAAGTAAACTCATCTTTAATTAAGTTTAATTCTCGATAACCATTAATTCATTATTAATCCTTCATTCTATCTCTTAGGGTAAATCCCACCTATTCCTAAGGTTATACCGGTAATTAATAACTCTCTTACTACTGGTCCCAACCTAAAATTATCGTTTATCCAATTTAAATCCCAAGTAACATAAGTCTCGGTAATAATTCGTTTAATTAACACTCGTTAATTTCCCCTCATTCAAAAAATCCTAAAAATAATATTTTTCGGGTCTTAGGTATATCCTATTGCCCTTCCCTAAGTCCCTTTAAGTTCATTTAATCATCGTCAAAGATTCCTCAAAGTTTGGGATTTAATCAACAATCAAAAAGAAAAATATTTCACATTTCCAGGGGGAGTCGATCGATCGATGATTCTGATCGATCGATCGACAGGCTTGAGTCGATCGACCAGATATTGCCCAATTTTTTGCATTATTTTTCCTACGGGTTTCATACTTTTTAATCATCAAAACCTTTATCAAATAATCCCAAACTCCCCAATATTCATTTCATATGATATACGAAGATTATAAATGATTTCTAATAATCAAACCACCTAAAATCATCAAGAAGGTTGGATTTAAAACATGTTAAACTCATATTTTTATATTTATCCATGTACGTCATATAAACTCCAATTTTTCTTCACCAAATGATTCCCAATTTAATCTCATGATATTCACATCATATACCATTATATATCGATAAGTTCTAACGTATCCAAAATTATTTAAACATCATTAACATGAATCAATTTTCTTAAATCCCATTTTGTTCTCAAGAACTCTAATTTTTGACGTTATCATCAATAAGAGTGTAAATCCCATATTTTTTCACAAGATAATATAAAATTCATGGAGTTTATTCCATAATCAAAAGAGATCACTCCTAGATAATATCCATTTCAAAGATTCATTTAAAAATTATCGCAAATTTATCTTTGTTCATTCAACTTTTCAGAATTTTCCTAACTATCCTAACATGGACAATATATAAGCTAAGATCGCAATAATAAATCACTTGCCTTTACATTGTAGGTCTGATCCGTTGGGGATGATACTCTACTAGTGGTCCTCTCTTTTTTCGGTCAACTTCCGGCAGTGGTGGCTCTTGGTAATGCAAGGTGGTTGTCCTTTGGTTTTCCAGAAAAGTCTCTTCTTCTCCCATAGAAAGTCTCTTAATCTCCCATAAAACTTTTCCTCTTATTTTTGGTGAATGAACCTAAGCTCTCTCATTTTTTTACTTATAAAATAAACACATATTTCTGCAATTACTATTCACCTCCCTTGTAAAATGATTGAAATACCCCTCTGAGGTGTCCTTTCAGTTCCAAAGTTCCCCGAGACCCAAATCAAACACCCAAGTAGACTTTTTTGACTATTTGAACCCTTCCGGACACTTTGGCACACTCAAAACGATCGTTCGGATGACAAAAAAATAATTCACTTTTATTTCATTAAATTATAATCCCGACGCGACTTAAATGTGCCTCCCGACTTAATTACCATAATTGTCGTACACATAATTCGTGACAAATTTATATAGTCATAATCATATATATTACTTTAATCACTAAGTAATATTCAACATAAATCACATATTACTTTATTCTCGAGTAATATTAAAATCCATACTACTTTCCACATATATAACAATTAATTCTAATTAATCCCATTTTAAAAGTCATTAAAAATACGGGGTATTACATACTTCCCCCCTTACAACGGAATTTCATCCCGAAATTCGAAAAACAAAAGTATAGCAGGCAAGAACAATTCTGGATAAATATTGCACATCACATACTTGCGCTCCAAAGTATACTACTCTGTACCGCCCATACTATACGCTATCGAATACCCCCAATAATGAACACCTCACTTATGATCATTTTAACCCCATGTTGCCCTGTCACGTAGGTTCTTGTCCAAGCCTTACAGTTTAAGTTTCACTACTTATACTTTATTCTAGATATTCACTATCTAACCTTCTACTATATGCACCTTAATAGATTAAACGTTCTTTAGATAAATACCATCTCGTCTTGCAATTAGCATACACAAGTAGGAGAAATAATAAGACCTACCGTACCATACTTCAACTGGTACCATGCCCAACAGTAAACTTATAAGAGTTATAGTACACTAACTTCACTAGTGGAACGTACTTCTCTCGTCCTCCCTTAAGATTCAAGGGTACAAACATAATTTATCTTCCAACATCAGATTTTTCCGCTTAGTCTACCCATTATTCTGCTGATAATAGATCATACCTAATCACAACTCGGTGCCCATGCCTCGTGAAAATTCTTCCAAAATCGAGAGACAAAATCTCGTCCTAATTGGACACTATATTAAACGGTACCCTATGTAACCTCACACTCTTGGTTATATTAAGATCAAAGCATATTGTCTCGTAGTATGATCAACCCTAACTGGCATAATGTGATCTACTTCAGTCAACTGATCCACTATCACCCATATAGGATCGTAACCATCTTCGCGATAAATTCCTTACGAATACTCTCCCAATACTACTTAGAAATCCCTAATGGTTGGAGAAACCTCTTCTAGTTTCGAATGGTCCGCCCTAATTCCAGTAGGCAGGTGGCTCGCTATAAGAGGAGTCTACCCAAACATCTCTTCACTTAAATCCTATTACCATATTCATTTATAGCCTGATACATTTGTTATTCTACCGACTATATCTCTAATCGTCATAAAAGACCAGATATTCAAGTCCCAATATCTAAACCTCTATATTTATTTTCCTTATCCCCTGTGTCCAAAATGGGGAACAGCGTTAGATTCAATTACCTAGGGCGCCCATACACCCTATATTTCTAGCATTATTGCACAAATAATATATACTCTTCTTAAATCAATTTTTTCTCACCTGGCATACTGATATGGTAGGGGTGCACTTAATCATCCCACTAGTTATAACTTAATCACTCTGACAGTGCCATCATTGTTTTATTCATAATGTTACTAGGACTAGGCGACTCTTAAGTCATAATAGAATTATCAACTATAAATTTATGTTTGTAAATATAAAATGACTAAGGTACGAACTTATACACTATCGACCAAACTTCTCTCCCACTCCCGACATTTGCTAGTTTCGTGCGTGGGATGTCTCGCAAAGAGAAATCCAAACAAGGAACCCCCCCCCCCGATACACTACTACTTAACATAGTCGGTCGTCGAGATCCATAATGGACCTCAGTCCATAATCTGTACCTTCCCATAATTTATGTATGTTGACATAAAAGTCTACTAGTCCATACTTATATATCCCTAAAAAAATAACATAAAGCATGTTGCTCTCACTATCCAAAATTCTCGACACTATTAATAATGAGTTATTTCTCGCTGTTCGACAAAAAGATAATATATCCAGATTCACATCAGTAAAATAAATTTCTACTCACACATATAACTAGACAACATTTTCACTAAGGTCTATGATATCATGAAATATATGCCCAACCCTACTTCAGTTGGAGCCGCACAAAATTAATTTTACTCTCCTCGGAGTATCCAGCACGGTAGTCCTATCACTCAATCTACTATCGTTTAAACATTTGGTAATTTATCACTACACATTACCATAATAAGTTCTATTATGCTAACTCAAAGCAATAGAAAATTATGATAACAAAATATACTCTTAGGACCCACCTGGTTCACTCACGGGCGACACCAAAAAGTCCCGATATCAATAAGAACTACTTTTGTAACCAGATTGTTAAAATTTTCGTTTACACTAACCTCGAATCGCACGCGAATTTAGGGTTTTCAATTTATATATGTCTATTGTGACACACCATGTCGCTAGAATTAATCCTTTTTTCACAAGGATGAAATAAAACTTCAGCAGTCTCTCCTAATCACGTAGGGTCCTTACATACACTTCTCACGGTCAAAACAACTCACGATCACTTGAACCCGTTATACATATAGGATTTCATCCTATAGTTGTACCCACCCGTTGTGGACAAATTATTCACTCATGTGGTTTACACACCCATTATTGAAACGTTGGCCCAGCATATCTAGGCCTCAATTATGGTCTTACCGACCTCCTTTTTTTCTTCTTGGATCCCGCTGACCTTAAAATACGGTATGCTACAATTACCGAGGACTCAACTGGTCCTATTTAAACCTACCACTCTTGGGTCATAAATTTCCTAGGCCTAATTCTCTTGACCCAATTACTCCCCTAGAAGTATCACTCCTCCTGTTGTTATGCCTAATTGGTATGGTTTACTATTCCCAAAATTTATCGATCTCACTACTCAATGTGGACACATTTAACACTTAGTAGTCTCTCTCTCTCTCTACACATAGGGTAATTTCCCTTACTATTTCCTCGTTACTGGCCATGTGAACGTCCTTCTCTTGAACCTATCAATCTTAACTCCCAATTGTTATTCCCATTATTCTTTTGGCTCTACGGGTCCTATGGGATACATTATCGACTACACTAGTCTTGGCTGATTTCATCATAATTAATTAGGGGTTTAATCATGTCACTTTAAATGGGTCCCTTACTGGGTACACCTTTCGGTGATGTTTCATTAACAATGTTGAATTTAAACTTGCCCTTCGACTAGGTTTCTTAACCCTCCTAGCTCCCCTTCATTTGGAAGCATCATCAAATTTCTTGGTGACGTTAATCTTAGTCTTCTTTATCAGATTTCCACTCACACTAGAGTATTTCACTCATGAGTCCTTTCACATAATGAACTCTATTTATCTTCTATGTACCCCATTCTTCCTAGGGTAAGGAATTCGTTAAACAAGTTACTTCTCTCTTTCTTGTCCATAAGAGATAAGTTTCAAAATCCCATTCATATCCTAATTAAAACATCAAATGGACGATTTCACTATCGAACCATACCTAAAATTCTTATTCCAACTTCACACATGTTCTTTATATGTGATGTCTAACTCTCATCACTTAAGTTTTTTCTTCCTAGAAAAATTTTATTAGAAATTTTTCAAATCTTAGTGTTACTACACTTCACCCTTCACAATTGTCTTTGAATTTCTTCCTTCACAAGAGTCCTTCCGACTCCCTCACCTTTCACATACAGTGCTGGGTGAGTTAATAACGGCACAACCATAAACTATGATGGTGCTTGGGAAACTACAGCTCCCAAACGACTTCCTTAATGTTCTCAACCCAAATAACAATTGTGATGGTTTCTATATCCAACACCATTTTCCAAAATACTTTATACCTTTGGCTGAGTCCTCCTTCTGTTATCCTTCTAATGACTCTTGCTATTCGACAAATGTGTTTAGCGCACGATGCCCGACTGAACTCGTATAGGCATTACATCTCACATACTTCATGGCAAGAGAACGTAAGTCAAAATACGAAGAAGAATTCAACATCCTAATAATATGGCACTACATCAAAGAACGCTACGCTGAAACATAGTACGCTGCACAGATCCTAAAGACACTAGAACATGATGCTCTGATACCACCTGTAATAATCCGCCTAATTAAATATCGAGTGATCAATCCTTTATTTAATTAAATCAGAATATCCAGTTGGTTCATTCTCAGCATCACTGTCGAAAATAATTTCTTTATTAGGCACCTAATAGTTAATTAAGCTAAGTGTCAAAAACTTTCCCATTTTTAATTTAATTAAAACCATTCCACGACATAGAATAATAATATGCAACAACACATCACAACTGAATTAACTATAACAAGAATAAGTGCGACTGGAATAACTCTCCAGTTAAATTATAACTTTTACACTAAATAAAACTGATATCCATAATGCTTACATAAATAATTACAACCTCTAGAACTCCTGGGCGACATGACCTAAATGAAGTAGATGCTACAGATGAGTGAATCAGCAGAAAGGAAGCGTCTAAACAAAATCTGCATCTCCGCTAGTATCTATAATCCATCGGAACATCCATAAACTATGTTGGGCATCCCTGCTGCTGATGTACAAGATATAGTAGAGAAGAGAATATGCAAGGAAACGGTTCAGAGATCGATTGTAAAAGATTTTAAAAATAGCAAGTGCTTAACAATTACAAATAAGCATTTATTATGTACATGTTAGTTTCTCGGTCTCTCTCTTGAGAATTCTCACGTCTCATCTAGAGTGCACACCTATCGTATCTCAGTAACTTCCTAGTTAAGGTTCCCTCCTAACTAGTTTCCACAATATAATTCTAACCCATATCATAAACCCGTATGTACCATACCATACGTAATATAATTATTCATATTCTTGTCCATGTCATCACAACTTCCAAAATTCTACGAAGTAAACTCATATTTAATTAGGTTTAATTCTCGATAACCCTTAATTCATTCTTAACCCTTCATTCTATCTCTTAGGGTTAATCCCACCTATTCCTAAGGTTATAACGGTAATTAATAACTCTCTTACTACTGGTCACAATCTTAAATTATCCTTTATCCAATTTAAATCCCATGTAACATAAGTCTCGGTAATAACTCATTTAATTAACACTCGTTAATTTCCTCTCATTCAAAATATCCCAAAAATAATATTTTTCGGGTCTTAGGTATATCCTACTGCCCTTCCCTAAGTCCCATTAAGTTCATTTAATCATCATCAAATATTCCTCAAAGTTTGGGATTTAATCAACAATCAAAAAGAAAAATATTTCACATTTCCAGGGGGAGTCGATCGATCGATGATTCTGGTCGATCGATCGACAGGCTTGAGTCGATCGATCGAATTGCCCAATTTTCTGCATTATTTTTCCTACGGGTTTCATACTTTTTAATCATCAAAACCTTTATCAAATAATCCCAAACTCCCCAATATTCATTTCCTATGATATACGAAGATTATAAATGATTTCCAATAATCAAACCACCTAAATTCATCAAAAAGGTTAGATTTAAAACATACTAAACTCATATTTTTATATTTATCCATGAAAATCATATAAACTCCAATTTTTCTTCACCAAATGATTCCCAATTTAATCTCATGATATCCATATTATATACCATTATATATGGATAAGTTCTAACGTATCCAAAATCATTTAAACATCATTAACATGAATCAATTTTCTCAAATCCCATTTTATTCTCAAGAACTCTAATTTTTTACTTTATCATCAATAAGAGTGCAAATTCTAGATTTCTTCACAAGATAATATAAAATTCATGGAGTTTATTCAATAATCAAAAGAGATCACTACTAGATAATATCTATTTCAAATATCCATTTAAAAATTATCACAAATTTATCTTTGTTCATGCATCTTTTCAGAATTTTACTAACTATCCTAACAAGGACAATATATAAGCTAAGATTACAATAATTAATCACTTGCCTTTAGATTGTAGGTCTGATCCGTTGGGGTGATACTCTACTGGTGGTCCTCTCTTTTTTCGGCCAACTTCCGGCAGTGGTGGTGGTGTCTCTTGGTGGTGCAGGATGGTTGTCCTTTGGTTTCCTAGAAAAGTCTCTTCTTCTCCCATAGAAAGTCTCTCAATCTCCCCTAAACCTTTTTCTCTTATTTTTGGTGAATGAACCTAAGCTCTCTAATTTCTTTACTTATAAAATAAACACAGATTTTCGTAGTTACTATTCACCTCCCTTGTAAACTGACCGAAATACCCCTCTGGGGTGTCCTTTCAGTTCCAAAGTGCCCCGAGACCCAAATCAAACACCCAAGTAGATTTTTTCGACTATTTGACCCCTTACGGACACTTTGGCATAGTCAAAATGACCATTCGGATGACATAAAAATAATTCACTTTTATTTCATTAAATTATAATCCCGCCACGACTCAAATGCACGTCCCGACTTAATACCATAATTGTCGTACACATAATTTGCGATAATTTTATAAAGTCATAATCATATATATTACTTTAATCACTAAGTAATATTCAACATAAATCACATATTACTTTATTCTCGAGTAATATTAAAATTCGGATCAATTTCCAATTATATAACAATTAGTTCTAATTAATCCCATTTTAAAAGTCATTAAAAATATGGGGTATTACATAGAGCATCTCCGGAATGTCCCCTCATGATGCTGGCATACTCTTGTATCAAGTCCATGTACCTCTCGTACTCAAATAAGGACTATTGGTTCGGCATGTCTCCTCGAACCCAAAATAAATCAATATCATATTAGAGGCAAACATGTTTCTAAGACTTTGGGATACGCACATACCTAACCCAAATGACATGCGATTCCTACTAACACACGACACATAGTGGACTGCCTGAAGTTCCATGTTCTGGGCCACTAATCCAGACCTCACTGGAATCGTCAATGTGGGATCTCCCTTTGCGCATAAACCTCCGTATAGCAGACAGCGTAGGTATGTTCACTCACATAATCAAATCATATCTATAGGTATTCACACAACCTATGTATATATTATTCAGTAGGTATACACACAACGTAATTTTATCAACTCGTATGTAATATATATCACTCGTATATTCAACGTACTATAAGTTTCCTTAAAATTCCAATTTATATCATTTCAAGTATCACTCACTACTCTGATATTCCTATTTACCCATTCTGAAATTCATAGCTATTCCATTCATATCCTACTGGTCATAAACGTAAGTTCATTCATCATTACATATTACAACTCAAATTTCAATCATTTCTCACTTATGACTAATTTCTCCATTATCTCCATATTTAATTCGCCTCAATTCATGTAAACCTAATTCCTTCTCTAGGCTTACTGACATTTTCATATTCTCTTCTATAACTTAAAAAAATGTCCCAAAAGGTTCTTTACGAATTATCCAAGATTTTCGGGCTTAAAAAGAATTTTTTTTAATTCTGGGGAAAATCGAATCGATTCGCCCTTGGTCCGAATCAATTCAAAAAGTATCAGTGGTCTTCTTATTCCTTTTACTATTACGAATTTCTACCATATTCGAATCCTCAAACTTTTATACAAACATCCCAATTTTTAAATTAACATAACTAATCATCAAAGATACATATAAGGATGATTTTTAATGTAAATCACGAATAAATTCCATACAATTTCTTCATATAGTCAGATTTAAAACTGCATAATCATAAATCCTATAGTTTTGTATTCTTCATATATATTCACCAAAAATCCAGATTTAATCCATGATTCAACTCCCAAAACTCTTGATTTTGTTTTCCCCGTGTAATTGGATTTATTCTACATCAAATCCTATTCCCAATTATAGTTTTACTTAATTGTCCTTAATACAAAGTTCCTATTATACATGGGTATGATAACTAATAAAATTTGTAAGATAAATACTTGCCTTATATTGAAGTGGTCTGATTTGATCCTTTTTTATGAAGCTTCTCTTCAAATCCTTCCTCCAAGAATGGTTGTGATGCCAAAATGAGCTTGAATTCTCTAAAATCCTCTCCTAGACTCCAAGAAAACTATTCTTCTCCTCTCTACTGGACTCACTTGGTTTCTAATATTTTTACCCTAGCCTCACAACACCACAACTATATATAATACTTAAAATCTCAAAATTTCCTTACCCCCTAAGTTATAAAATGACTTAAATGCCCTCTCGAGTTGTCGATTTGGTCTAAAACTGTCTCGGGATCCAAACTACACACCTAGGTATACTATTTTGACTGTTTTGACCCTTATGGACTCAACTGTAACATTTAAATCATGATTCGAGTTACTCATAATTTATTTTCTATCTCTACCTCATTTATTCCACACACGACATCCGGTTGAGATAACATACTATCACGTCACTATCACTCATCGTGACCTCAAATATGTAATTACTATTCACTTAGTAATTTTATTCAATAAAAATTAATCATTTCTCTCTGGTTAATAATTTAATCAACCTGTAATATTTAATTGCCATTAAATTACGTTACACGTGTAATTTAGATTTAATCAACCTATAATTAATTCATTTTTTTAATTCCTCAAAATACGAGTTGTTACAAATTATCTTCATACCTCTCAAGGACTTTAAAATTACCATCAGCTCCGAGCTTAAGCTTTCCATGTTTCACATGATAAAACCTTTCTTTCCATAGATGAGTTGAATACAAATATATTACGATGCTTATTGGATTGATTTTGATACTTCTCAATTTACTTGATTATTCGATCACGCACTTACTCGTGTCACTTTTAAATATACTTGTCTCTCACTTCTCTATTTCCACTGAATTAGTGTGGTGTTAGAAGTGGAACCAAATCCAATGGAATAATTGGATTTCTACCATACACAACTTAAAATGGGATAGATTCCGTATTTTTCCTTGAAGATATGTGGTAAACAAATTAAATTGTGCAAGTATAAGGTCCTAGTTTCGAATTTTACTTCCCACCAAAATCGTCAATAAATTTTCTAAGATTTGATTCACAACTTCCAATTGTCCATTAATTTGTGGATGATGAGATGAACTAAATTCGAAACTAGTTTCAAGTTTTCTCCACAAAGTGCGCCAAAAATGACTCATATACTCCAAATATCTATTAGAAGTGATGATCTTTGGAATGTCATGTAGCTTGACAATTTCAAGAAAGTAAATATTAGCAACATGAATTACATCAAAGGTCTTATTATATGGAATAAAGTTAGATATTTTAGAGAATTAATCAACAACCACCATAATTGAATATTCTTTTCTTTAAATTCAAGGCAACCCAACTACAAAGTCTAAAATCATAGTCCCAATGAGCTAATGGAATGGACAAAGGGATATATAAACTCATATTTTGGGAATATTTTTTTGCAATGTGATAAGTTCGAAATCTCTCCACATGCCTAGAAAAATCACGCTCCATCTTTAGCCAATAAAAATTCCCCTTAATAAGGACAAGCATTTTATCTCTCCACAAGTGTACACCAATTCCATTACCATGAGCTTTATTATAATAGTTTCTTTTAATGAGCACTAGGGAATGCACAACTGATTGTTTAGGAAAATATAGCAGTCATGCAACAAACAATATATATAACTCTCATTAGAACACTTCTCCCAAATCTGACAAAGAAAGGGATCATAATTATATAACTAATTTAACACTTAGAATCCCAAAATCTTCACTTGAATAGAAAGAAGCAAGAAATTCCTTTGACTTATTGCATCCACCACTTGATTTTGACAACAGATTTGTGCTTGATATGTAATGTAAAGTTCTAAAAAAATTCAACCAATTTATCATGTATCGAATTAAGTTTTTGTTGACCATTTATATATTTCAGCACATTATGAATTGAAAAGGGAATGAACTATTTAGTCATAAGGTTGTTGTAATACCCTGTATTTCTGTGTGTTTTTATTTAATTAATTTAAGGAGTTAATTAGGAAAAATATGTTTTAATTAAATTACGCGAGTGAAGTAATTTAAGGAGATTAAACGATAATTATGACTATTAAAAATATTAATCGTGAGATAGATATTGATTAATACTTTGATGAAATTTACCAAGTGTGAATAGTAAATAATAAATAATTATAATTATACGGCATAGCGAGTGATATGTGCGTATTCTAGTTTATCTCGCCGAGAGTCACGTGTGGACTATTTTGAGGTGAGGAATGAGAAATATATTCTAAGTGACTCGGATGGGAATTGAAAGGTCATGAATGATTCTGGATGGGTTGAAATAGTCGGAATAGTGTACCCCAGGGGTATAGTTTGGGTCCCGGGTCAATTTTGGACCAAATTGGCACCTATTAACGGCGTTACGATCATTTTTCTAAAAGAGGTCAAGGGTCCTACAAAAATTAGAGCCACATATTTGATAATTAGAGATTGGGATTAGGGATCATAACATAAAACATTATAGAGGCCATTAGAGAGAGAAAAAAAGAACCATTTCGCCAAAGCTTAATGAGGGATTTTGAAGATGGTGAAGAAATCTTGTATCCCAAGGCGATTGGAGAGGAAGATTGGAGAAGGAAATAATCAATCATCAACAAAGAACCAAGAAATTAGATCAATCAATCTAAGGCAAGTGTTTATTAAAAATTGAATTGAAGTTATAATACCCATGTGTAGGGATTTCAAGAATAGATTGATTTATATTTCAAAACCTTGATGAAAAGTACAAATTTATTTCATGTTGGGTAAATTTCATGTAGTTAGGGTTTATATCTGTAGAGGATTGTAAATCAGAAGAGTTTTGATTGTTACTATGGACTTAAATCTGGGTTTTGAATTGAAATTGATGGATGAATACAAAACTAGATTATGAATGAGTTTTGAGGGTTTGATTCATTCATGTTTGATTTCAATGGGGTTTTAATATTTTTGTAACATTAAAAATCATCCTAACTTATGTAGAAATAGTTAGGAATAATCATATGTGAATTTGGTGAAAAATTATAGAGGTTGGGTAAAACAGAATGGGTGAGAAATCGAAGAAGACGAAGTTGCACCTGTTCGTTTGACCCATGAATGTCTCTAGATTGACTAAGTCGATCGATCGACCAAACCCTTCTAGCGATCGACCCTGGCAGATTTTTGGTTCTTTTATTGGTTGAATTTTCTAGGATTACCATTGATGGAAGGGGATATAAGGAGTGTTATTCTACCTATGTGGGGACTTGATAAAGACCAGTAGGTGTATAGGAAGGAAACCTTAGAGTTGTGGGGACACTCAACTAATTACGAAAGTGAATTAAATTCGTAAATAAATGATAAAATGCGGTTAATATTAGAGAGAAAATATTACGTACAAGTACAAATAATTTTGTTGTGTGAATACCTATTATATTGATACTTAGGTTGTGTGAATACCTAAAGTATTCTTAATTCGGTATTGGGGTCGATGATTATTTGGACCAATACATGGAAGCTAGATTTGGGGTCGATGAGTATCCGGACCAAATCCAAGTTAAAAGATATTGGGGTCGATGAGTATCCGGACCAATATACATATGCATAACATTTACTTTGGGGTCAAGGGATATACGGACCAATGTAAATGATAGGATGATTGGGGTCGATGATTATCTAGACCAATAATCCTTATAGTATATATTGTGTAAAATATATATACTTCATGATATTCTACTTATGTGCGGAAGTAGACTTGTAGATGATATATATATAGATATACATATAAATGATAATTTAAGTATGGAGAAACTTAATTTCAAGATTAAAAATAGATTGGGAATATCTATAGTAAATTAAGTAGTGAAACTTAATTATGGAAGTCGTATGATAAAAAAGAAATACTTTATGAATTAAGCAGTGAGATTTGATTATGATGATTAAATATAACACATGTGGATGTTATACAAAAATTGAAATACACAAAGATGTTAATTATGAAGCGTGATGTATGGACGGTACGGGAGAGTAGGCCATTGATAAAATCGATTATATACTTTAGTCGGGATATCATAGGTATGATAGCTAGGTGGGCTAAGTATAGGACCTTAGGCGTGCATATTAGATGAGAGGTGAGGAGACTCAAGGGAGTGTGCGTGAACCTAACATGTGTAGTCTATAACCGATTTTAATTGCGATAAATTACTTGCTAAATGTTTTCAAACTATTTTGAGTACTAACTCTTGCTATTAAAAAAATTCAAAACCTTTTAGGTGTCCAGCCACAAGGGCGACATACTTGATTTCATTCCACGGATTCGGAGTTGTAGCTTTGTGGATCCTGAAAGGAATATTGATTATCTGACTCCTTGATTCATATCTAGCATAGGATCTCACTCTTATATATCATGTTTGGACATGTGGTCCGTTGTCAGTATTATGGTTTCAGTTTTGTATCAGTTTTACCTTGCAGTTTAGACTTGGTTTATTACTTGGTTTTCGTTGTTTTTGCCGATGGTTTATTCGGCATGACTTTGTTTCATTTATATGTATATCATGTTGGTTCGGACTCTAGTATATTGTGAATGTTGTTTAGTTTTCGAACTATTTATTTGTTCTGTTTAATCGGAAGATAAAAATTTGGCACCGATTTAATTAACTATTAGGTGGTTAGTAATTAATATGATTTTTTGACAGTGATGCTAAGGATGAACCATATGATAAACCTATTTTAATTTGAAAAATTCCTGATCACCCGATATTTAATTAGGCGGGGTGCCACAGTAGTGTCTCCATCAATCAAAGTTTTTAACAATACCATTTAAGTCCTTGTCATGAGTTGAATACTTTTTGCAAGAATTGCTTAATTTCTCATTAAATTATGAAATATGCTTCCTTTATTAGCTAATAACAACACTATTACCTATATTTGAATCATCACTATAAACTTCAAACACCTTGTTAAAATTTGGAAGACAGAGAATTATCAGTTCCAACATTTTCTCTTTTATAAGCTCAAAACTCGGTTGTGCTTCATTATTCTATTTAAAGGTTCCATCCTTTAAGAATTCAATAATTGAGTCAATATTTTTGCTAAATTTCTTCACAAATCTTATGTAAAAAGAAGCAAGACCATGAAAACTTCAAACATCCAAATCAAACTAGAAATTAACTAACTAATAATTTCTTCCACTTTGTTTGGATCCACATTATACCATTAATTAAGACAACATAACCTAATAAGACCAGTCAATTTTTCAATAAGTCCTTCTTCAAATTAACATATAGCTTATGACCTCTCAACACATCAAAAACCATTCCAAAGATGCTCAAAGTGCTAATTTTGGTCTTTGCTAAACATAAAAATATCATCGAAGTAAACAAAAAAAATTACCAATATAAGACTTGCATATGTGATTCATAAGATGCATAAATATTCTAGGAGAATTAGAAATCCCATGTGACATCACCATCCATTCAAACAATCCATCCCATGTCTCGAAAGCAATTTTACATTCGTCTCCCAAACTCATGCAGATATGATGATAAGCACTTTGAAGGTCGATTTTTGAAATGAACTCATTTGGATATTAGTTTCTCTTGTGAAAACATATCTTCCCTCTTTTAAAAAGTTATTGTAACAAAAGTTTTAAATTGAGGAATATTATGTAGACGTGGGCACTAATAAGTCATCCTATCTCTAAAATCCTCTCTCTTTTAGGCGATTCCTAGATCGATATCTTTCCTCCATTTTGGTTCAATGGTGACATAATATGAGAATATCTACACAAATCAGGAGAAATACCAACTATCAATTGTTGCTAATCATGGATTTGGGTTAGATAAAGGTGGGAGTACTATCAGTTAGGAAGATGCGGCTAAATTAATTCTTCAAGAGGTAAGAATAATTGATAATTCTATTGGCCCTAGATCTGTTGAAATGAGGAAATTTATAGAAAATGAAGGGAAAGTTCTAGATATGATGTATAATCATATGAATGGTATGAAATTGAATTTTGATTTGTTTAATAGTAAAGATTATGAGAAGAAATGTCCATATCTGAGTGGAAATAATGAAAAGTAGTAGGGATTTGGAAATAATAATCTTATTATTGGAAGGAAGAAGTTTAATTGGCATGTAACATGTGATGCAAATTGATATTGACTTCCTGGAAGTAAACTTCACTTTATTCTATCAACTATAGATAATTAGGGTAATAAGTGTGTGTATATTGATATGGAGAAAGTGAACGATGATATTAACAGGTGGGATAATGTTGTTGTTTCCTATGTATTAGGCACCAGAATTTCTTTTGGAGAAATGAAAAGTTAATGTTGAAAATGTTGGGCTCTATGGAATGATTCGTATGTTAGTCTGCCACAAACAAATTTAATTTTACCAAATTCCATCTTTGATTTAATTAAGTGCGCATACAAATATGTGGTCCAAATTTTAATTCAACAAACTAAGCATGAAAATTACTCAAAGAATTAAGGAAAAATCCCTAAAAAGGGCAAAACCTTCATTCAACACTATACAAGATTTGATAGACGCATCCGAATTACAAAATACTTAGAATGACTAATTATGATGCACGGTTCTTCAAATCTTCTATAGAAATGACATTGTCCAACACCGCCCACATGATCAGTCTTCCCTCAATATCCACCGATCAACCTTCTTCTTCAGCAATAGAGCCTTTTCTCACAAATCAACAATAGATATTACTCTTTGCATGAGTGTTTTAACTAGAAAGATTTTTCTTGATTTGATAAAGTGGTCTCTATATTTCCAAGGGGCTTGAAATAATACTGGAAGAGTTTGATCACAAATAAAACTAAAATATGGTGTGAAAATCTTTCAAAAAGAGTTCTTTAAGACTCTAATATCGTCTCTCCTTTAATAAGGGAGTTTGTTACAAAGGGATAAATACTAGAGATTTTGATCAAGTTTAAGAGTAAAAACAAAATCTCATTCTTTCGCTCGAATGACAGGTACCCTCATTCGAACAACACACTCATTTTTGGTTGATTGAGTATCTAACAACATATCGAATGAGATTCCAGAGCTTGATTAAAAATACCTCGTTCGATCATTTAAAAGACTTTTTCTAACAACCCACACTATCTCATTCAAACGATTTCTAATGAGAATTTTAAAGTAATTCCGGAACTTCACCAAAAGGCGACGTTCCAGATTTCGTACGAAGCAAGAGAACTCGTTCTAACAACATAGCATAGCTCATTCGAACGATAATCTTTTATCATTCTAACGAGATAGCGATTTTTTTAAAGTTTTCTTTAAAAACATTTAAAAACCATTTTGAAATACAAACTATTGAAAATTCCAAAAACCCTAGGAAAATAAAGCTTTACCAAATGAATCCATAACTTCTTCTAAAGTTGTTGAGACGTAGGATTCTTCAATATTCCAAAAGTCTTCAACTTTGTCTTTGAATCCATAGAAGTCGTGAAGATACAGTGTATGTGTAACGAGATAAGCCAAAATAAAAATAAACTAAGCAATTATAAAACTTGCTCTTACAAATCTCCCCCTTTCAAAATTTCGGTACAAAAAAACAAAGACAAATTGAATCCTAAAGACTAACACAATAAATACCCTCCCAAATTAAAAATATAAATGAATTCTTGTATAAGTTTTCAAATGATATTTTTGTTCCCTTTGGCTAGCTTTGTCTTCATCTTTTGTGGGTCCAAGTGGTCAACATCTAGGCATAATGTCCTACACATATGAGACAAATAAATTACTGTGATGCATACGAGTTTGAAAAGATAAAAAATCCCACTCAATTTGTTCTCCCCCCCCCCCCCCCTCCCCCCTTTTTCTGTAATAGACAAATGAGTAGAAACTAATCACAAAAAATAAGCATCACATGAAGAAGAAAGATATCATCACAAAGATATGAAATGAAACCACATGTAATGAAGATCTCAAAAGGCATATTATCATCACCAACTATTTTTGAAATTTTCAAATAAAAAGTATAAATACAACACACCATGGAATAACACTAAAATATTCGAATCGTGAATACGGAATGAAATTGTGTGAACATTTTTTATAGGAAAATTAACATAAACAATTATAACATAGGTGCAGAAAGTCATGAGACATTTCTAAAGAAAGAAATCCGAGTCCACCTTAGGTGTAAAAAAAATGAGCTCATATGAGATTGACTCTACTTAATCAATATGTCATGAACTTAATTGATTCTCACACTAATAATGCCAAACTATTTAACATTCTTTAAGAAAGTCTGTTGTGCAAATCCATTGATCTTCTACGTTATAACTCCTTCAAAATCTCACATATATAAAAATTTACTCTCACATATTTTGAAGAAATCATAATTCCTATGTGTAGTGAAGCATCAATGAATTTAAACTAATTGGCCTAGCACTTTGTTTTTTATGTGCCTAATCTTTTTAGGCTCTTTTATGCAAATGGTGGCTTTTAATGCAAAGAATTTCTTGATCTTTCGTAGACCCTTTCCATTGTTGAACATATATCAATATTTAAAAAAAAAGAAATTCGGGCAACGGTTTTTACATGAACAATTTATCTCTTTTTACATTTGATTCGTTATTAAGAAAAATTGAGATGAAAACATCGTATTCGACACAAGACAAGCAAGCACAATGTTCATAAAGTTTGGGCGCATGTGCAATAAAGGTGACAAGGAGTCGAACATGTAGGAAATAGTCAACAATGATCAACGTAATAATATTCAAACATTATTAAGCACACCATCGAAACAAAGTCATGTATCAAAGCACTACAAAAAGTAACGTGAATGGATGGAAAGTAGGGTTGATCCAAAAATCTTAAATGTTCATCTATATACGGTGAAAAATAAAAATCAAAACTCTTTTGGTCTTTTTTAAAAATTTTATCAAAATAAAATCTTTTTCAGAAAAACAAAACACTTTTTGTATTTTTCAAAATATATAAAAAAGAAAAGAAAATAAATACAATGATAATAACCTAGCAATAGGAATATAAGATATGAACAAGATAAATATCCTACACTAGGTAAATAACCTGAACTCAATCAACGGTGAAAGTACCTAAATATTTCCTAAGATCCTCGAATCTAAGTGTATCTAAAGTTTTCATAAAAGTATCGGTTAATTGATGTTCAGTGCTCACAAATCTAAAGGATACGACCTTCTCCTCAACGAGATCACGAATAAAATGCTCATATATCCTAATGTGCTTTGTGCACGAATGTTGGACCGAATTACGGGATATATGGATCAATCGTATTATCACAAGAAATAGTCATCATGCCTTGTGAAATCCCATAATCTTTCAACATTCACTTTATCCATAAGAGTTGCGCGCAACAACTCTCGGTGGTAATATACTCGGCCTCCATCATGGATAAAGATATGAAGTTTTTCTTCTTACTCTACCAAGATACAAGATCGCTTCCAAAGTAAAAACACCACACTTAGGTGCTTCTACAACCATCAATATCCCCGATCCATCCGACTAAGAAACAAACGATCATTATTATCAAAGGAATACCAAATACTGTAGGAAAGAGTTCTACTCACGTATTTAATGATATGTTTAAGTGTAAGTAAGTAAAACTCTTTCAGGGATTCCTGGTATCGCACACAGACTCCAATGCTAAAGGCAATATCGGTATACTAGTAATAAAGTATAGAAGACTACCTATCAGGCTCCAATAAAGGGTTTGCTCTACGTATTTGACTAAAGTGTCTTTGCTAAGCTTTGTCAATGTACTCATAGGGGCGTGTGAATTCTTAGCGGAGTTTAAATCGAACTTCTTCACTGGGTCACTTGCATATTTTTATTGTGATATGAATATTCCATACTCAAGATGACGAACCTGGAAACTTAGGAAGAACGTAAGTTCACCAACTATGCTCATCTAAAACTCGCTCGTTATATCCTCCTCAAAAGTACGAGCATGGAAGGAGCATGTGGATCCAAATACTATATTGTCCACATGGACTTGGGCAACCAAAATAGCACCACTCTCTCTCCTCACAAATAACATCTTATCCAATCCCCCTCTCTTAAATCCACAAGCTAAGAGATTGGAAGTGAGACTCTCGTACCAAGCACGAGGTGCTTGATTCAAACCATACAAGCCCTTCTTAAGATAATAGACGTGTCATGGGTGCTTAGATTGTTCCATGTAAACTTGCACCTGTGGAATGCTATTCAAAAAGTAACCATCCAATATAACTTGAAGTGCAGATGACATGCTATCACAAGTAGTAAGCGGACGAACTCCAGCTAGTAACAAGAGCGAATGTCTCGTTAAAGTCTACATCCTTAATCTATGTATAGTGTTGAGCAGCCAACTTATCCTTATTGAGAACTATGGTACCATTATCATACATCTTATTCTTGTAAATCCACTTGGTACCTATCACATTAGTCTCGCTAGGTCGGAGGAATAACTCCCATACATCATTCTGGCGAAACTGAAGTAACTCATCTTGTATAGTGGAATCTAATGCTCATCCTCGAGTTCTTCTTTCACATTCTTGGGCTCGACTAATGAGGTGTAGCACAGATAGCTAACAACAATCTCAAGTTGAGCGATTCATAACACCTAGTGTGATATCACCAAGATTAGCGAAAAGGTCATGACTCTTTCGAACCCAAGTGGGTGGATCCTCTAAATCAGAAGTGGGGTCCACCGAGGTAGTATGAAAAAGGATGGGATCGACACCAGAGGGTGCATCATCCTCACACTGGGGGATACGAGTAATAGACGTCAACGGCTTATCATCTCAAATCGTGATTTTTATTGACTCCATAACCTTATAGCTTGCAGTTTAAAAACCCAATAAGCCCTACACATTGATTAACCTAAAATTATCCCCTCGTCGCTCTGTGAGTCAAAATTTTTTAAGTGCTCTCTATCTCTCAAGATGTAGTAAGTACTCCCAAAGATATGAAAATATAATAGGTTGGGATTCTTCCCTGTCCACAACTCATAAGGCGTGTGTAGAGTGTTTGGATGAAGATATACCCAATTCATTGTATGTCATGCCATACTCGCTTACACTCTTCAAAAAATGCCTAGGCACATTTTTACCAAAAAGCATGAATCTAGCCATCTCTTTCATCTTCTGGGTCTTCCTCTCAATAATCCTATTTTATTGAGAGTTAGAACGATCGAAAACTCATATTTAATGTCCACCTTAGCTTTTTTAAATTCAATGCAACTATCACTACGCATTCAATTAATAGTGACACCATGTTGATTTTCCAGGACACGAAACGTGGTTGTTAGGAACTCAATCACATTGGACTTTTCTCTAAGAAATCCCACAATAGAGTATCTAAAAAAATCATCTACCATCACAAGAATGTATCTCTTACCACCTAAGCTCTCTGAGCGAGTAACATCCATAAGATCCATGTGAATCAACTCCAAAACATAGGAGGTGGTAATGGTATTCAACTTTCGATGGGGACTGTGAATTTGTTTCCCTTATTGGCAAGGTCCACAAAGCGATGAAGTTGGTTTCTTAAGTGATGGTAAGCCACGAACTAGGTCCCTTTTCACTAATCTCTCAGGATCTCTAAAATTTACATGACCTAGTCCTTGATGCCAAACATCCATAGAGGAGATCGTGGTGCTGTTTCATACAAAGGATGACTTGGGTACAATCCCATAACAATTATCTTTGGTCCTCATACCTTGTGGTAAAAGTTCACCAAATTGATCATAAACGTTACATTCAGACCAGTAAAAGTTTACGCACAGTTGGATTATGCTAATTAATTTCGCTTTCCACCCTTTCACGTACAACACATTATTTAGTATAGAAAATCTAGGTATCTCAACAGATCCACATACTAAAAGACTAGACCTACTCCTATCTCCAAAAGTGATTTAATTTATTTTTGATCCTCAAGGTGAGTACAAATGACATGTCACTAGTTATGTGCCTAGAGCACCCACTATCAAAATACCATTGATAAGTATTTGAACCTTGAGAGCAATGTGAACAACAAGGGCTTTGTCATCTTGCTGCGGGACCCAAGTGGAGGAAACCTTTTGTTTGCCCTTATCGTTGTTGGCTTTAGTCGTAACATTAAAAGCGTTTTCAAATGACAAAGACATCCGTTGAAATTATTTCAGTAAGCTTTATGAAGTAGCGACTAGAAACTTAACTTTCTCCCTAAGACTAGCAAAGTCGCTAGAGCGATAAACGGGAGTATGTGTACACTTAGTTCTACCTAATTAGTAGCAAAACTCTCTACGGTGACCTCTCATTTTTCAAAAAGTGTGAACATAGACTTATTTGGGTCAACCTCAGTTCGCTTTCTTAGGTTTCAGTATCTTTTGTGGTTTAGGTCAATGCTTATAAGAATTCACCACAAATTTAGGAACTGGTTTTGGTGTGGTAAAAGAAGTGGATGCACCGTCGTAACATGTTCCCCGCTCCTCACCAAAACCTAATGATAGATCGAGGAGAATCTTTCCAACCTTCTTTGATATATCCTCTGTAGTGACCTTGACATCTCAAGCACTTTCAAGATTTTTCTTGAGTTAGGATACAAGGGCTTCAAGTTTCTCACGAGTCTTCAAGGATGCTTGAAGATCTTTTAGAAGACTGTCCACTTTGTTAGTCAAGTCAACATTTTCCCTCTCTACTAAAATGACCTCTCTCCCAAAGAAACTCTCACCGAGAATTCTCTCTCTCTCGCCACTTTCAACTCCTTCTTTAAGGCTATAACTCTGAGTGTGAAACCTTTATTTTGTTTCTTTATTTTGAAGGACTCGACGTAAGCACGTCGAAGGTCTCTCTCTCTCTCACTTAAAACATCCTCTCCCTCACTCTCATCAAAATGACTAGACCCAATGTCGAGGTCATCATATTTAGTAGCTTCTTCATCGGCGTGAGGTGCACTAGGCGCATACTAACACGACTAGTCATAAATGCGATGAAGTTACGTCCATATGGTGATTCATCTCCGGAATCCACCGACTCGACATTGCTCATGTTAAGCGTGGCATTGAAGGAAACTTTGTCTATTCCTTGTCTCTTTAATCTCTTAGGACACTTGTGAGCTTAGTGAACCTTACCCTCACACACATAACATCTCTTTTCATCTTTCTTAGGGTAATCTTTTCTGTCTTTTTTTAAAAAAATTCTTGCCCGATTTATATATTTTTATCTTTCTCAAAACTTTTATTTCTTCAGAAGTATTTTTTTTCTAAGTTTGAGATTTTTTTTTTTTTACCATCAAGGCTAAATCATCCAGTCAAAATCATACGCGGAGTCATACGACACTTCCTCTTTCTTTTTAGATTATGCTTTTATCGTAATTCCCTTTTTCTCAGGTTTAATAGTTTTGGGAAACATTTCTATCTCATTCCTTTGAAGGTATCCTACGAGTTCTTCTAACCTAAGAGTATCTAATATCCCTAACGAATTTAGTACGAGAACCTTAGGAATAAAGCGGGTCGAAAGTGATCTCAAAATTTCCTTCACTACACGTGTCTGAGGGATTTTCTCACGTAAATTGAAACTAGAGTTTACTATATCTGACAAATGTGCGTAAAACTCACCAAATGAATCAAATTCTAGCATCGTGATTGTCTCAAATTGTGTGGTAAGATTTTTCACCATAGAAGCTTCTACAGCATTGGCACCCTCCTGAGTGAGTTGATGGATATCCCAAGCTTCTTTAGACATGGTGCACATCATAATGAGGTGAAACTCGTGAGGGGTGATGACTCTAGAGATGTCACTTAGACCATGTGAGTTAAAATTGCTCCAATTAAAATCATCCTCTGTCCAAGCAGAGACGGGCTTTGGACCTTTGACATCGCCATTGGTCACTATGGATGGTGTACATCATCTTTCACAAATTAGACAGACTCGTTCATCAATAGATTTTGATGTAGATCTCATTCTAGATTTTCATTAAGCATAATTTGACCCATAAAACACAAGCATCCTCAAATTATGCATAAAATTCAAATTTTTAACGGATCAAACAAAAACTTAGTGTAATCGGCTCTGATGCCAATTTGAGAATACTGTGATTCTATGGAATGATTCGTATATTAGTTTGCCACACAAAAATTTAATTATATCTTCGATTTAATTAGGTGTGTTCCAAATTTTAATTCAGCAAACAAAGCATGCAAATAAAACGAAGAAGTAAGAAAAAATCCTTAAAAGGGGAAAAATATTTATTTAGCACTATACAAGATTTGATAGATATGGTTGACTTACAATTTAATTCAAATGACTAACTATGATGCGCCGTTGTTTAAATATTCTATAGCAATGACACAGTCCAACACTTCCCATAGGAAGCAATCTTCCCTCGGTATCCACTGATCATCCTTCTTCTTTGACAGTAGAGTCTTTTCTCCACAAATCAAAAGTATAGATTACTCTCTACAAGAGTGTGTTTACTAGAAACATTCTTATTGATTTAATAAAGTGATCTCTCAGTTTCCAAGGGGTTTGGAATAATATTAGAAGAGTTTGATCACAAATGGAACTCGAAAAAGGTGTGAAAATCTTTCAAAAAGAGTTCTTTAATAATCTAATAATGTCTCTCTTTTTATAAGGGAGTTTGTTACAAAGGGATAAATACTAGAGATTTGGATCAAATTTAATATTAACAAAAAATCTCGTACATTCATTCGGACGACAAGTACCCTGTTCAAATGACACACCCATTTTGGTTCGATCAGGTATATAATGACATATCGAATGAGATTTTAGATCTTAATGAGAAATATCTCGATCAATCATTTGAAAAAGTTGTTCTAACAACCCACCCTATCTCGTTCGAATGAATTCTAACGAGATACCAGAACTTGACCAAAAGGCGTTGTTCTAGATTTCGTTCGAACCAAGAGAAATCGTTCTAACTACATAGCATAGCTCGTTCAAACGATAATCTATGCACGTTCTAATGAGATAGTGAGTTTTTCAAAGTGTTCTTTTAACAATACTTTAAAACCATTTTGAAATATAAACTCTTAAAAATTTTATAACCCGTGGAAAAATAAAGATTTATTAAATGTATCCATAACTTCTTTTAAAGTTGTTGAGATGTACAATTATTCAATCTTCCACAACTCTTCAACTTTGTATTAGAAACCATAGAAGTGATGAAGGTGCAGTGTATGTGTAATGGGATAAGCCAAAATAAAAATAAACTGAGAAATTATAAACTTGCTCTTACATTTGTTAAAAAGAAATGGAGTTAATTTGGACGCCAAAAAGTTTATTTCTTGAAATTAGGAGTATTCATAATTATTTTTGATAATGTTAATGTTAAAAATCATGTTATTGAACAAGGCCCTTGGTCTTTTGATAATAAACCTCTCATTGTTAAACCATGGAGTATGGATGTTAGTCTGGAAAAAGGTGTTTATCAAAAATACATGTTTGGATAAGATTACCAGGGTTAAAACTCCATTTGTTGGCTGAAAATGTTCTTAGTAAGATTTCAAGTTTGATATGAGTTCCCCTGTTCACTGATCGAATGACAGCCAGGAGAAAATGGTTGACTTATGCCAGGGTATGTATTTAAATAGATATTAACACTGAGTTACTTGAATTTGTTCCTATATATGGGTTCATTGAGAAGTAATAAGACAAGGAGTGGAATATGACTGGCTTCCTGCAAAGTGTAAAGTGTGTAAAGTGTTTGGGCATAAGTAAGAATATTGCAGAGCATCCAACAAACCTCATGAAATTTGGGTTAAAGTTCAAAATAAAGAGAATGCTATTGTTATTAGTAATAAAACGATAACAAATTTTGAAGTTGGGAGCACAAGTATGGGTATTATGAAGGAAGATAAGGGAGATAAAATAGAGATTGTTGGCACTATTATAGCTATAAGAAAATGAAGCAATAATGGATAATATTGATGATGTTTGTATGGATTTAATTGAGAATGGGACTGAAGACACTAATCCTATGGATAATAATTTAAATGTTCTCCAATATGTGGAGGACAGTGATTATGTTATAAATCCTAGAGTTAGAGAAATTAGTGACTATAGTGGAAATATTAGAGAGATAAGTAAGGTGATAAATAACCCAAAAGACATTGAAATCAACCACATTATCTCAAGTAAGAAGATACTTAGCAGCCTTAATATCATAAATAAGAAGGGGGGAAAAAGGGGCGGAAAATAAAAGATGATCACTATGGCCATTTAGAATATAAGGGGATGTAATGCTCCATATAAATATAGAGAAGTTAATAAGTTTGTTAGATACAATTCAATTACTATGGAATTTTTAGTTGAAGTCAAAGTCAAGAGAAGGAATTTAGATAGTGTCGATAATGGTTGCTTTAATAACTGGAATATGGTTCATAACACTCCAATAATGGGGTGGGGAGAGTGTAGATTTCTTGGGATCCAAGTATTTTTAATGTTCTCGAGTTTAGTAGTTTAAATTAGGCTTTATCAGTTAAGATGAACATCAATGAATGTGACAAATCTTTTATTTTCATCGGGGTTTATGGTACCAATAAGAGATTGAGTAGATGTAATCTCTGGGATTATTTAGAAGAGAAAGATTGTTTTTATAATAATGAGCCTTGGATTGTGGCTAATGATTTCAATGTTGTTAGAAATGATATAGAGAGATTAGAAGAAGTTAGGATTAATTGGGAAGAGGGTGATGGTTTTAATCACTACATAAACAATGATGGGAGTGGTGTCATATTAGGGTTTAATTATCATTTTTAATATTTTGTGTTAGTCTTTCTTTTATTTTAGTTCTTTTATTTTCTTTTTAACCTTTTAATTGGTCTCCAAGCATGTTTGGAACTAATTATGTATTCTTTTTTAAAAAATGGTCCTTTTTAGTCATTTAGGCTATGACTTGATTAACAAGTAATATCCCACCTATAAATAACTTTGTAGTCTTCATTTTAAGATAGCTTCAATTCTTGACATATAAGAAATTCTTTGTTTCGAAATCATATTGTCTTGATTTTTAGGTCATTGACGAGTAGCTCACGTCAAAATTGGTATCAGAGCGGGTGTTGCTCTAAAAATTGGTCTTAGTATGTATCAGTGTGTAGAATATTATATCGTGCACTACATTCTCCCCGAAGAGGATGACGCAAATTTAAGATGAGATTAAGGAAGAGTTAAGAAAAAGTCATTAAGAATTGAGCGAAAGTAATCAACAATTACATGAAAAAGTGGATAGAATAGAAGAAAAAATGAAAACCCTCATCCAACTTGTTTCCAAGTTGACAAACCCTAGCCAACCCATTTAAAACCCTAATCCAAGAAACCCTTTAACTCATGTTGCCGACCAACCAAACAACCTTGTTTCTGGGCATAACCCCCACTGTTCTACCTTCAAAAAGAGCCATGACGGACCTACCTCCAGCCATAATACTACCAATCCAATTCATATCCCTGCCAAAATGACCCCAAGAAATTCCTTACCCGGCCATAGTCTTCCCTAGGCAGCTCCACCATTGTTGTCCTGCCCCGAATACCACCTCAACCCTCAAACTGCCTTCCTCGACAATGAAAGAAAATCAAGAAAATCAAGAAAACCAAACCCTTACATTTCTTGGCTACATGTCTTGGGTTTCTTGAAAGTAGGTACTGTTGATACAAAAATTTGTCAGCTGGCGTGGATCAGTTATATGAAGACACGTGTCAATGTTTAATGTATTACAATCATTCCTTATCATGTACGGATGAATATGCCTATTCAATAAAGGCTTATTATCCATTCACATTGACAGCCCAAGGGGGGGATATAAATACATTGTAATTCCCTCATGGTAGGGTAAGCAATCATAAGCGAACATAATCAAGATCAAGACAAAATAACTAGTAATAAAAAACAGTGGACATAGGCCATTTTCCTAAAGGTTGAACCACTTTAAAAATCACGTCTTATTTCTTTATTCATATTTATTTGTGATTAATTAATTAGATCAAATCTAGTTTTTTACATCAACAAATTAGCGTCGTCTGTGGGAAACGGCTATACATAGCGTTTTTCACCAAAAAAAACTCATCATAAATGGCTGATATCCCAAAATCTAGTAATAGGAATAATGAAGGGAATCTGTCTAACCCTTTCATCCCTCTAACTGCAACCGATATCACCCTGAATCTTAGCAAGATTAGCCAGAGGATAAACGGCTATGCAGGAAACTATGCGACAGTTCATTCAAACTGTTCAAAATGGAGCGTCTGCACAGTCAGGCCAACGAAACGTTAAGAGAAGCATGCGTCCACCATCTTCGTGACATCCACTGTCTAGGTCACGATCTAGACATACTGAAGTTCATTATTCTGGGAATTCAAGTGATCCAACCGATCATCCTAGTTTGACTTCTCCTACAAGAATTTTGGATTCTCAAGAACACATCACTCGAACTCCAGAGAGACCAAACGCTCTGGAAAGATTGAGCAGAGCCTCTCCCTTAGACCGTTTGGGCCCCAGCAGGAACAAAAATCCTCCTTGGATTGCGTCGAGAAATTCTCAATGACCAAATGATTTAAGGGAAGGCTCAGCCCAATTACATCTAAACCCCAAACCTGCAGTTCACAAAGAAAGATCCCAAGAAGAGAATTTTGCGTGATTTGTTGCTCGAGTGAACATAGATAAATCAGGGGTTGGAAATAACGCATGGAAAGGATCTATTTAGAGGTCGAAAGACAGGTTAGGAGAGATGGCCAAGGCCAAGAATCCTCTCCAAAGAACCTTTATTAAGGGATCTCCATTTGTACAAGCGATTGTGGATTTTGCCACACCGAAAAAATTCAAAACTCCTGTGATTACATCGAAGTACGATGGAAAAACCGATCATGTTCTTCACATTAAATAATACCAAGTTGTAGCAGATATTTATGGAGTCCCACATGAAATGAGGTGCATGGAGTTTGTAAGGACATATTTTTAATAAGTCCGTTATAATTTATTATGTCGTATACTGCTACAAGTCATCGAAGAATTGTGAAGATTGCTTCTACAAAAGACGGATCCGAATTACCACTTGTCTTCAACATTCAAGCGCAACAATATGAACTTTGGTAAGATATTGTTTTAAAGTTTCATATACATTTCATATTAAGAGTGTTGGAATATTTTTTAAAAGGTGTTTTAAAAAAAACTTTTATATAAAAATATTTTTATAATATTCTTAAAAGGAATTTTAAAAATCTTTGTTATAAAAATTGTTTGTTTTCAAAATGGTGTTAACTGTTTTAGAAAAAGAATAATATTGAGAAAATTTAATTGGCAGTTAACGCATCTCGATTTCGACGTCAATCTCGTTCGCATGAGATCAACATCTCGTTCGAACGATATTGGATGTCGTGCGTAGTCGTTCAAACAACACACAATCTCGTTCAAGCGAGATGGGGTTCTCGTTTGAACGACCCTGCTTTTTGGCTGACAAGCTGTTGTAATGCTTATCTTTTGATCGACTCAGATTTTGTATAAAAGGGGGTCCTGGCAGCCTAGAAAAACATGGAGAATAGTTTTAACTTTTAAGAGTCTTATTCTTTTGAAACTTTTGTGTATCTGCCCAGATTTAATTCAATACCTTTTGGCAGAAAGTTTTTCTCCAATAATTTTAAGGGTTCAAATGTTTTGTTTTTAATTCACAAAATCCCAATTACTTTTATGTGAATTGTTTTGTGGAACCCAAGAACATATTTTTCTTTGGTTTATTCTTTGTGAGGAAAACTCTACAACCGACAGCTGCGTGCTATTGTGGAGGGAGTACTTATAAAGTTCACTCTTGTGGAGAAGCCGTTTTTCTTCTTCATTGCTGCCCTCCTGGAAAGGAAAAATTCAAGCCGTAACTTGTGGAGCAGCCGTCTTCTTCTTCACTGCTGCCCTCTTGGAAAGGGAAAGTTCCAGCCGAGACATCGGAACCGACACCTGCGGGTATTTCGTATGTCACCCTATTTCATTGTAATCCGTGTAAGCCGTTTTCTTACAAATTATAGTGAAATAAAAAGGTTTTGCCCTTCGGGGATTTTTCCTGAATATTTGTGTCACAAGCTTTATTTATTTATGGGTTGACACACACACTTTTAGATGCATGTTTAGGGGCTGGATTAATTTGGTTTAAAAAAATAGACTCTAATTAAATAAGTGTGCCGAATTGGAAACTTGCGAATAAATTTAATCAATTATCACACAGTTGCACTTTTCAAATTGGTATCAGAGCTTATTTAAGCGATCACCACTTTTACAAATTGGTATCAGAGCGGGTTACGCTAATTTATTGCGTGATCCTGATTTTTTGAGAATTTACTTTCTGATACAATTTGTCTACTCACGTTTAGAAATTGGTATCAGAGCAGGTTGCGCTAATTTATTGCGTATTCCTATTTTCCGCAAAAATTTGTGTGATATTAATTTTTTTTTAAATCAGTTTTGTGAAAAAATTATAATTTTTCGATGGAACACTTATCTAATCGGATGCGCCCCTTTGATGACACGAGTCAGAGTTTTGATGATATAAATCATTTAAATTTGACGTTTGCTAAAAGAATTAAAATTTTGGAAAAAGAAAATTCTCGTTTTAAATCCGCTTTGGATCTTTTGCAAACGGTTCAAAATCAACTAGATTTTTATCGTGAAAAAATTGTTTCCTTGGACCCTGACTTTATTGCTTTAAAATTGTCCAAGAAGGAGAGTGATGATAGGGTCCTATTTTTAGAGAAAGAATTGGAGGACCTTAAAAATTCGATGGTTTGTGTTTGTGCCAAAGAAGATAAAAATATTTTAGCCAATGAGTTTGTGGCACGTGAAAAGACTATTAGGAAAAAGTTTGCTTTAATTGAGGGAGAGAGAGAGATACGCTTTTTGGAATTATTGAAAATTTGAAAAAGGCGTCCCTTAATTTGGAAGAGTCTAATCTTTGCTTAAGTCAAAAATTTTGAAATTAAAAAATGATTTGACAGACTCAAGTAGGTTTGATAGTGATGGTAATGGCTCATCGTGTTCTCATGCTTCTAATGCTAAAGCCAAAATCATTATTTGTTTTAGAGAGTCAACTAATTCCAAGGATGTTAAAAAAAGGTCAACCCATAGGTGTCGGTCCTCCCGTTTACACATGTTCATATTGTGGTAGGAAAGGTCACCTTAGGCGTTTTTGTTTTGATCTTGAAAAATGTCCTAAGAAGTTTATGTCTAGTGTTCACATGGTTCCCAAAGCCCCCACACGACGTTTCACATCTATTTGGGGTTAGGAAATCACTTTTAGAGGCACTAGATTTTAGACAAGTTGACTCTCGTTTGCCTGCACATGATTCTTCTCTTTCCATATCATATAGATGATTGTGTTTGCATGTTTGTCATACGCTAGTTTTTGTTTCATGATATTTATGTTTGCTAGCGTTGTGACATGTACTTTTGTATATATATTTTTTGTTTTGAAAAATTTTGAAAAATACAAAAAGATTTTATTTTGATAAAATTTTTAAAAAAAATCCAAAAAGATTTTTGGATTTTGTTTGCACCTTTTATGGATAAACACTTAGGATGACCAAGTCACAACATCATTCCATTCTTCATGTGACTTTTTGATAGTGTTTTGAGACAATAGGTCAATTCATCCATGTGCTTTACAATGTTTGGAATCATTGAGATGTAATTTAGTGTTACTTCCTATATGTTTGACTCGTGATTTCCTTTATTGCACACACGCACGGATTTGTTTGATTATTGTGCTTGTCTTATCACCTGTTGGTTGGGTGTTTTCACTTCAATCCTATCCTTTAAAACTAACCAAGCGCGATAAATTTTAATAAGGAAATTGTGCATATAAGAACCGTTTTGAGAGTTTGTGTGCTTTGTTTGAAAATGGGGAAGGGCAGCGAAAGGTTCATTTTGCCTTTGCGAATACTAAGCCACCGATAAATTGGACCTAAAAAACGGATGAATTTTATTATCCGGGGTCCAAAGAGGTTTAAAAGATCCCGAAAAAATTTAAAGGCAATAAAAAGAAATTCATGCCAAATTATGGGCCATTTAGGTTTTTGCACCAATTCTCCTAGGTTTGAGAATTTAGATTATCTCTAAAAAGAAAATATATATGAGGGTGTTTGGATGGAGATTTTATAACGATTTTGCACATCCTTGAAATTCTTGAAAATGCGTTAAATAGTTTTGAACGTTATTGGGGTGGAAATCATTTTGACTTTGATTTCTTGATTTGTATAAGACGATGTCATCTAAATTCAACAATCTTTTCACCTAAGGATACTTTTGATGTTCATTCGTTAGGAGTACACATATGCATTGTGCACATATGCTTGATTGAGTTGATTTACCTATCGAATGTATTCACACCCATTCATTTCATTTCCATGACTTGGTTGTTTGAGTTTAAATCCATGGTGTGATTTTTTTTGTATCTTGTTTTTGTATGAAAAAAAATTGAAAAATCCAAAAATAGTTTGTGAAATTTTGGGGGACATACCTTTGCATGCGCATAGTTTGATCCATGTTTGCTATGCATTTTTTGTGAAACTCCATGTTTTGATTATTTCTTCTTATCTGTCTATTTGGGGACATCATATAAAGGGGGAGAAAGAATTATCATGTTATGGGGGAGTCTTTGCATTATGGGAGAGATTTGATTTATAAATGCTTTATTCTTATATCATTTCAAACTCGACGCGTTGCGAAGGTTTTTGCTTAATCTCATGTGTGTAGGTACGAAGATTGAAGATCATGATGTTACACACCCTGATGAGAAAAGCTTTGAGAGTTTTGATGTTGAAGAAAAATTTGAGAACTTACAAATTTTACCTTTTCAGTTTTGGGATTCATGGGAGGGTAGATTTCTATAGGCATTTTGGTTTTTGATAATTCATATGTTTTATGTATGTACCGGCATAGACATAGGGGGAGATTTGTAAGGATATATTTTTAATAAGTCCGTCACAATTTATTATGTCGTATACCGCTACAAGTCGTCGAAGAATTGTGAAGATTGCTTCTACAAAAGACGGATCCGAATTACCACTTGCCTTCAACATTCAAGCGCAACAATATGAACTTTGGTAAGATATTGTTTTAAAGTTTCATATACATTTCATATTAAGAATGTTGGGATATTTTTTAAAAGGTGTTTTAAAAAAAAAATTATATAAAAATATTTTTATAATATTCTTAAAAGTAATTTTAAAAATCTTTGTTATAAAAATTGTTTGTTTTTAAAAAGGTGTTAACTGTTTTAGAAAAAGAATAATATTGAGAAAATTTAATTGGCAGTTAACGCATCTCGATTTCGACGTCAATCTCGTTCGCATGAGATCAACATCTCGTTCGAACGATATTGGATGTCGTGCGTAGTCGTTCAAACAACACGCAATCTCGTTCAAGCGAGATGGGGTTCTCGTTTGAACGACCCTGCTTTTTGGCTGACAAGCTGTTGTAATGCTTATCTTTTGATCAACTCAGATTTTGTATAAAAGGGGGTCCTGGCAGCCTAGAAAAACATGGAGAATAGTTTTAACTTTTAAGAGTCTTATTCTTTTGAAACTTTTGTGTATCTGCCCAGATTTAATTCAATACCTTTTGGCAGAAAGTTTTTCTCCAATAATTTTAAGGGTTCAAATGTTTTGTTTTTAATTCACAAAATCCCAATTACTTTTATGTGAATTGTTTTGTGGAACCCAAGAACATATTTTTCTTTGGTTTATTCTTTGTGAGGAAAACTCTACAACCGACAGCTGCATGCTATTGTGGAGGGAGTACTTATAAAGTTCACTCTTGTGGAGAAGCCGTTTTTCTTCTTCATTGCTGCCCTCCTGGAAAGGAAAAATTCAAGCCGTAACTTGTGGAGGAGCCGTCTTCTTCTTCACTGCTGCCCTCTTGGAAAGGGAAAGTTCCAGCCGAGACATCGGAACCGACACCTGCGGGTATTTCGTATGTCACCCTATTTCATTGTAATCCGTGTAAGCCGTTTTCTTACAAATTATAGTGAAATAAAAAGTTTTTGCCCTTCGGGGATTTTTCCTGAATATTTGTGTCACAAGCTTTATTTATTTATGGGTTGACACACACACTTTTAGATGGATGTTTAGGGGCTGGATTAATTTGGTTTAAAAAAATAGACTCTAATTAAATAAGTGTGCCGAATTGGAAACTTGCGAATAAATTTAATCAATTATCACACAGTTGCACTTTTCAAATTGGTATCAGAGCTTATTTAAGCGATCACCACTTTTACACATTGGTATCAGAGCGGGTTACGCTAATTTATTGCGTGATCCTGATTTTTTGAGAATTTACTTTCTGATACAATTTGTCTACTCACGTTTAGAAATTGGTATCAGAGCAGGTTGCGCTAATTTATTGCGTATTCCTATTTTCCGCAAAAATTTGTGTGATATTAATTTTTTTTTAAATCAGTTTTGTGAAAAAATTATAATTTTTCGATGGAACACTTATCTAATCGGATGCGCCCCTTTGATGACACGAGTCAGAGTTTTGATGATATAAATCATTTAAATTTGACGTTTGCTAAAAGAATTAAAATTTTGGAAAAAGAAAATTCTCGTTTTAAATCCGCTTTGGATCTTTTGCAAACGGTTCAAAATCAACTAGATTTTTATCGTGAAAAAATTGTTTCCTTGGACCCTGACTTTATTGCTTTAAAATTGTCCAAGAAGGAGAGTGATGATAGGGTCCTATTTTTAGAGAAAGAATTGGAGGACCTTAAAAATTCGATGGTTTGTGTTTGTGCCAAAGAAGATAAAAATATTTTAGCCAATGAGTTTGTGGCACGTGAAAAGACTCTTAGGAAAAAGTTTGCTTTAATTGAGGGAGAGAGAGAGATACGATTTTTGGAATTATTGAAAATTTGAAAAAGGCGTCCCTTAATTTGGAAGAGTCTAATCTTTGCTTAAGTCAAAAATTTTGAAATTAAAAAATGATTTGACAGACTCAAGTAGGTTTGATAGTGATGGTAATGGCTCATCGTGTTCTCATGCTTCTAATGCTAAAGCCAAAATCATTATTTGTTTTAGAGAGTCAACTAATTCCAAGGATGTTAAAAAAAGGTCAACCCATAGGTGTCGGTCCTCCCGTTTACACATGTTCATATTGTGGTAGGAAAGGTCACCTTAGGCATTTTTGTTTTGATCTTGAAAAATGTCCTAAGAAGTTTATGTCTAGTGTTCACATGGTTCCCAAAGCCCCCACACGACGTTTCACATCTATTTGGGGTTAGGAAATCACTTTTAGAGGCACTAGATTTTAGACAAGTTGACTCTCGTTTGCCTGCACATGATTCTTCTCTTGCCATATCATATAGATGATTGTGTTTGCATGTTTGTCATACGCTAGTTTTTGTTTCATGATATTTATGTTTGCTAGCGTTGTGACATGTACTTTTGTATATATATTTTTTGTTTTGAAAAATTTTGAAAAATACAAAAAGATTTTATTTTGATAAAATTTTTAAAAAAAATCCAAAAAGATTTTTGGATTTTGTTTGCACCTTTTATGGATAAACACTTAGGATGACCAAGTCACAACATCATTCCATTCTTCATGTGACTTTTTGATAGTGTTTTGAGACAATAGGTCAATTCATCCATGTGCTTTACAATGTTTGGAATCATTGAGATGTAATTTAGTGTTACTTCCTATATGTTTGACTCGTGATTTCCTTTATTGCACACACGCACGGATTTGTTTGATTATTGTGCTTGTCTTATCACCTGTTGGTTGGGTGTTTTCACTTCAATCCTATCCTTTAAAACTAACCAAGCGCGATAAATTTTAATAAGGAAATTGTGCATATAAGAACCGTTTTGAGAGTTTGTGTGCTTTGTTTGAAAATGGGGAAGGGCAGCGAAAGGTTCATTTTGCCTTTGCGAATACTAAGCCACCGATAAATTGGACCTAAAAAACGGATGAATTTTATTATCCGGGGTCCAAAGAGGTTTAAAAGATCCCGAAAAAATTTAAAGTCGATAAAAAGAAATTCATGCCAAATTATGGGCCATTTAGGTTTTTGCACCAATTCTCCAAAGTTTGAGAATTTAGATTATCTCTAAAAAGAAAATATATATGAGGGTGTTTGGATGGAGATTTTATAACGGGTTTGCACATCCTTGAAATTCTTGAAAATGCGTTAAATAGTTTTAAACGTTATTCGGGTGGAAATCATTTTGACTTTGATTTCTTGATTTGTATAAGACGATGTCATCTAAATTCAACAATCTTTTCACCTAAGGATACTTTTGATGTTCATTCGTTAGGAGTACACATATGCATCGTGCACATATGCTTGATTGAGTTGATTTACCTATCGAATGTATTCACACCCATTCATTTCATTTCCATGACTTGGTTGTTTGAGTTTAAATCCATGGTGTGATTTTTTTTGTATCTTGTTTTTGTATGAAAAAAAATTGAAAAATCCAAAAATAGTTTGTGAAATTTTGGGGGACATACCTTTGCATGCGCATAGTTTGATCCATGTTTGCTATGCATTTTTTGTGAAACTCCATGTTTTGATTATTTCTTCTTATCTGTCTATTTGGGGACATCATATAAAGGGGGAGAAAGAATTATCATGTTATGGGGGAGTCTTTGCATTATGGGAGAGATTTGATTTATAAATGCTTTATTCTTATATCATTTCAAACTCGACGCGTTGCGAAGGTTTTTGCTTAATCTCATGTGTGTAGGTATGAAGATTGAAGATCATGATGTTACACACCCTGATGAGAAAAGCTTTGAGAGTTTTGATGTTGAAGAAAAATTTGAGAACTTACAAATTTTACCTTTTCAGTTTTGGGATTCATGGGAGGGTAGATTTCTATAGGCATTTTGGTTTTTGATAATTCATATGTTTTATGTATGTACCGGCATAGACATAGGGGAGATTTGTAAGGATATATTTTTAATAAGTCCGTCACAATTTATTATGTCGTATACCGCTACAAGTCGTCGAAGAATTGTGAAGATTGCTTCTACAAAAGACGGATCCGAATTACCACTTGCCTTCAACATTCAAGCCCAACAATATGAACTTTGGTAAGATATTGTTTTAAAGTTTCATATACATTTCATATTAAGAGTGTTGGGATATTTTTTAAAAGGTGTTTTAAAAAAAAAACTTTTATATAAAAATATTTAGTTAATATTTTTAAAAGGAATTTTAAAAAGCTTTGTTATAAAAATTGTTTATTTTTAAAAAGGTGATAACTGTTTTAGAAAAAGAATAGTATTGAGAAAATTTAATTGGCAGTTAACGCATCTCGATTTTGACGCCAATCTCGTTCGCGTGAGATCAGCATCTCATTCGAACAACATTGGATGTCGCGCGTAGTCGTTCAAACGACACGCAATCTCGTTCAAGCGAGATGGGGTTCTCGTTCGAACGACCCTGCTTTTTGGCTGACATGCTGTTGTAATGCTAATCTTTTGACCGACTCAGATTTTGTATAAAAAGGGGTCCTGGCAGCCTAGAAAAATGTGGAGAACAGTTTCAACTTTTAAAAGTCTTATTCTTTTGAAACTTTTGTGTATCTGCCCATATTTAATTCAATACCTTTTGGCAGAAAGTTTTTCTCCAACAATTTTAAGGGTTCAAATGTTTTGTTTTTAATTCATAAAATCGCAATTACTTTTATGTGAATTGTTTTGTGGAACCCAAGAACATATTTTTCTTTGGTTTATTCTTTGTGGGGAAAACTCTACAACCGATAGCTGCGTGCTATTGTGAAGGGACTACTTATAAAGTTCACTCTTGTGGAGAAGCCATTTTTCTTCTTCATTGCTTCCCTCCTGGAAAGGGAAAATTCCAGCCGTAACTTATGGAGGGGTCGTCTTCTTCTTCACTGCTGCCCTCCTGAAAAGGGAAAGTTCCAACCGAGACATCGGAACCAACACCTGCGGGTATTTCGTATGTCACCCTATTTCTTTGTAAGCCGTTTTCTTACAAATTATAGTGAAATAAAAAGGTTTTGCCCTTCGAGGATTTTTTCTGAATATTTGTGTCACATGCTTTATTTATTTATGGGTTGACACACGCACTTTTAGATGCATGTTTAGGGGCTGGATTAATTTGGTTTAAAAAAATAGACTCTAATTAAATAAGTGTGCCGAATTGGAAACTTGCGAATAAATTTAATCAATTATCACACAGTCGCACTTTTCAAATTGGTATCAGAGCTTATTTAAGCGATCACCACTTTTACAGCATTCTCAGGGACCATTACAGGATTTGCTCAGATATGTATAACAGCATTCCTCGGGGGCGAACTGCAACCTTCCATCAACTAGCAGAGCTCTTTATAGGAAATTTATATTTTGGTATGAAGCCAGTTAAAAGGGTAGCACATTTGTTGAGTGTTAGGCAGAAATCAAGAGAAAGTACCATGGATTATATCACTCATTTCAACAACGAGAAACTGGGGGTCATAGACTATGACGAGAAGACGGTCATTACAGCTCGTATGAGCGGTATTTTGCCCGACAAGCTGTATTATACTTTGGCCAAAGATCCCCCCCCCCCCCCCAAATCCATGGCTGAATTAATGGCAAAAGCAGCCAAAATCATGAATGCCGAAGAGGCTATGGCTGCGAATAAAAATATTGAGGCAAAGGTGGAAGCCAAAGTTGAAGGTAGGTTAGAAAAGAAAGATCACAAGAATAATGGTGGGAGCAAGAAGTCAAAAGGTAAAGAAACATTGGATCACTTGAGGAAGTATACAACTTATACTCCCTTAAAGGTGGGTATAAACCACGTTTTGGAGAAAATCAAGAATAACGAGGAATTGAATTGGCCAGAAAAACTGAGGCCAGCTCCCGAAAGGAGGGTCAAATCCAAGTATTGCAAATTCTATATGGATCATGGTCACACAACCAAGCAGTGTGTAGCTCTCCAAAATGAGATAGAGACACTCATTCGACGAGGAAAATTGAACAGGTATGTTGATCATCAGAATGGTAGGAAGACCAACAATAGAGCTCGACAGAGGTCTAAATCTCCTTGTCGACAAAGAGATGATAAGAAAATGGACCATGAAGATGATCCTGAAGATGATCCTGATCTCCTAAAAAGGCCAAAACAACCTGAGCGAGAGGTATTTTCAATTCATTTTGGTTCATTCGATTGTAACATGATTACAGGTGGAGATGCAGGAGGAGGTGATCATACCGCTGAAAGGAAAGCTTACCTCAATAAGGCTCAAGCTTGCTCCTATATACAGCGGATAAATCTGGCAAAAGAAGATCACCCGAGGAAGGTCAATAAAGATAAGCTAGTCATTGGCTTTTCTAAAAATGATCTGGAAGGCGTTTTGTATCCTCATGATGATCCTATTGTGATCAAAATGATAATGAAGGATGTAGTCATTTTAAGAATGCTGGTGGACAACGCTAGCTCGGCAGATATCATGTTCTACCCTTGCTTCTATAGTTTGAACTTATAACTTGGTCAGCTAGAGCCGTATCACTGTCCCCTCGTTGGGTTCTCTGGAGCAAAAGTTTTTTCACTTAGAACAATCAAGTTAGACATGTTAATTAGTACATGGCCAACCAGCAGAACAGAGAATGTATGCTTCTTCATAACGGATAAGATTGTCCAATCAGCTTACAATATAATCATGGAAAGTGTAGGCCTAAAAAAGTTTGAAGCAGTCCCATCCACTGTACATCAGTGCTTAAAGTTTCCGATCAACTTTGGGGTTGGAATTATGAAGGGAGATCAAAAAGTAGCCCAGGAATGTTACTACTCACCTACCGATCAAGAGGAATTAGAAGAAGCAAGAAAGAAAACAACCACTTATCAAGTGGATGAATCTGGTGAGTCTGAGATTGACACCTTAGACCCAAGAGATTAAACAGAACTTGTTAAAGGCCAAGTCATGGAAGCAACAGAAAGTATTATTCTGGATGACGAGCAACCAGAAAGAATAACCCAGATTGGTGCTTCACTTGATCCATTATTAAATCAAGAGATGGTGGCATTTCGAAAGCACAGAAAATAAGTATATGCGTGGAGTCATGAGGATATACTGGGGATAGACCCATATTTCTTATGTCACGATCTCAATGTCAACAAGGAGATCAAACCAGTTAAGTAAAGGATAAGAGTCGTTAGTTCAGAGAAGAACCAGGCTATTCAAGAAGAAGTGGAAAAGTTGCAAAAAGATTCTTTCATCAAAGACGTGAAATATCCTGATTGGCTGGCTAATGTTGTGATGGTTAGGAAGAAGAACAATAAGTGGAGAATGTGAGTGGACTTCACAGGCCTGAATAAAGCTTGCCTAAAAGATTATTTCCTCTTCCCAGGATAGATCAGCTGGTGGATGCAACTTCAGGGCATGAGTGGTTAAGATTCATGGAAGCATATTCTGGATATAATCAAATTAAAATGAAACTAGAAGACAGAGAAAGTACCTCCTTCATTACCCCACGAGTAACATATTGTTACAATGTTATGCCTTTTGGTCTTAAAAATGCAAGTACCACATATCAGCAGCTGGTAAATAAGGTATTTGCAGAGCAAATTGGCAAAAATATGGAGGTATACGTCGATGACATATTGACTAAAAGTAAGAAAGTTATTGATCATATAGCTGATCAGTCAGATATATGGGCCATTTGTTATATGGGCTATAACTTATAGCAGATATATATATCGAAATTTGGGTATATTGAAGACTAAAATTTAGGCCACTAGTTCTCAAAATATAGGCCCTATAGTAATTTACACTTCTAAATATGGTGTAACACCCCGTATTTTTGACGATTTAAATAATTATGTGATTAATTATTATTATCGGAATAAATATGCAATTAATTATTGTTGTTGAATTAATTAAATTAAAACGTGAAAAATTAATTTGTTATTAATCCGGATTTAAATAATTATTAAATAGCGTGCCAAGGGTTAATACTTATTGTTTTGAACTATTGAAAATTACTGTGTGATATGTAATATGGAATTATGATATTTGATAAATTGTCAGAAGTGAGAAATACGACAGTTTGGTAATTTAAGTTTGACACGCATGTGAGTCGTGTCGGGACTAATTGAATGGAATAAAAAGATAATTTATTTTTGGTAACTCGTATGGTCATTCGAGTGCGTCGTTGAGTCCGTAAGGGTCGAGATAGTCAAAATAGTATACCCAGGTATTTAGTTTGGGACCCGGGGCGATTTTAGGCCTAACCGGCACCCCGAGAGGGCATTATGGTAAATTGTATTTCTGGGCTAAATTAATGGAAGAAAATTGGGATTTATTATATCAGTCAAGAAAGTCCATTAGGGTTAAGAAGGGATAGGAAGTTAGAACGGCCATGGAGGGTGTGAGGGAGAACCAAATTCCAAGAGAGAAGACTCAATTGGCATCACTTTGCACAACCGTGACCACCAACGCGTAGATCGAGAAGAGAGGAACGCGTATGTACCAACATCACCAACGGATCAGACCGTCATATTTGAGGCAAGTGTTTATTACTTGCTTTATTTTAGCAATAATCATGCTCATGTTAGTATAGGTGGATTTAATCATGATTTATATGTTAATTGGGTGAAAATTGGAAATTTAAATTATGATTAAGGATTGGTTTAATTAGTGGTTGGAATTCCTTCATGTATGTAGAGGATTAATCATGAAATTTGATTATATATTGATGCAAAAATCTGGGTTGGTTAGGTTCTTTAATTGAAAATTTGGAAACTAGGGTTCATATGAATTAATTTGGGAATTTTATATATTTATGATGATTTATGACGAATTAATGATCCTAGGAGGTTAGGAATGATTTATAACCTATTAGGTGTTGATGGGTATTGATGATGAGTTGTTGGGAATCGAATCTTAGAGGTTTTTAGGTTTAAAAATGGTGAAAAATGCTGAAGTTTGGTGAAGAAGACGAACAGTGCAATCTCGCGCGAAGTCGCCCGAAGTGGTTCAAACGAGATGGGGATCTCGCGCGAAGTGGTTCAAACGACATATCATTCTGGTTCGAACGACATGTCAAAGTGGTTCAAACGACATCTTATTCCGGTTCAAACGACATGCATTCTGGTTCAAACGACATGTCATTCTGGTTCAAACCACATGTCATTCTGGTTCAAACCACAGGGTGAATTTCTGGGAATTTACTTAGAGCCCAGTTTAGAGTTTATTGGTTTATTGGAGTGAGAGAAACTACCAAGTAGTAAATTCAAATAAGAATGAATTTTGGGAAAAGTATGTGGGAATTAATACTTTAATTATTTCGGTATAGGGAGAATGTACCTTGGAGATTACGAGAGAGATAGTAATCTAATAATATATACTATACGTAGTAATGAGGTTAAAATACGTATGGGAGTTATATATGTAGGTTGGAGAAAATACCTATAAATTATAATAGGATGTGTGTATGCCTATTATGTGATATTATTATTAAGAGCACGAATGGGTGATAACCCGGGGGTGCAAGAACCTTATATTTAAGAGCACTAATGAGTGATAACTCGGGGGTGCAGAAACTCTATTGTTAAGTGTACTAATGGGCGATAACCCGAGGGTACAAGGATGATTATTGTTAGGCGCACTAATGGGTGATAACCCGGGGGTGCTCGATTATTATTGATAAGTGCATTAACGGGTGCTAACCCGGGGATGCAATATTCTATTGTTAGGCGCACTAATGGGTGATAATCCGATAGTGCTGAATTATTATTGATAGGTGCATTAATGGGTGCTAACCCGGGGATGCATGTTTTTTTGTATATGTTCACTAATGGGGCTTAGCCGGGGGTACAGGATTAGTATATATATATATGTATAGGGATGATGGTACTATATATATATATATGGACTTGTGAATATTGCTACTGTGTGAAATTAGTAGACTTGGTAATAATAATAATTATTACATTGTACCAAGCGGTCTTCACCTAAGGGTGCAGGATTAGTGTATATATATAGGGATGATGAGACTATATATATGTATGAGTGTAACTGAGTAATTTTTTACTTTGTGAGTCTAGTAGATAAAATGAAAATGAGAAGTAAAATAATCTTAGTGAATAAAAGATTAACCATTCAAACGGTGAATAATGAAATTTAGTATGTGATAGAAACTATCTGAATAGCGTATTGTATGGGCGATACAGTGAGCATAGTTAGTATTAGTATGGTTTCTGACTAGTTAGACTGGGAGGTATAACTACGGGGAGATTAGATGTACGTTAGGCGTACACAATAGACGAGAGGTGAGAAACTCATGTGAGAGTTCGATAACTAACATGCGTATAAGACTTGTTTTAAGAACCAGTTTTAAATACTTGCTAAAATATTTTTACACATCGGGCTCTGACCCGTTTCTTGTATCTCTTCTCTCTTTTGCTATATATATGTATTATATCAGGTGCTCATCCACAAGAGTATCAAATTTAGAGATTTGGATTGCTTGACGTGATGCAGCTGTTGTGGAAGTTGTAGGTCCTTGCAGTAGACGCATCTATCCTTTCCATTCATTTTTATCTAGACTTCTTATTTAGGGCATATGTCGCCCACTTCTAGTTCTTTCATCAGAGATATTGTATTCATTTTATTATATGGTTTGGAGTTTTGAAGTGGGAGGTTTTATCCAGTCTTATTTATTTCAGTACTTGATTCATGTTCAGTATTTATTTACATTCCTATGTGTGGTGAATGGTTTATATTTTAAAATGGAAAGTAATGGATTTACTTGATTTTATTAAATTGGAAATGTTTTGACACCTAGCTTAATTTTATATTAGGTGATTAATATGTTAAAAAGTTTTTCGACAGTTATGCTGAGAATGAACCAACTGAATATCCTATTTTAAATTGGTAGAGGACTGATCACCCTATATTTGATTGGACAGGGTGTCATAGGTGGTATCAGAGCATCAGGTTCTAGTGTCTTTAGGATTTTTGCGGCTTATTACGTTTCAACGTATCCTTCTTTGATGTAGAGCCTTATGATAGGATTGTTGTGTCCCCTTGCGTATGCGACTTACGTTCTCCTGCTGCAAATTATAATGGATGTGACTCATTATACGAAATTCGGTGTGATTCGAACCCCGAACATTTTAGAACGACCAGCGAGGGTCGTAAGAAGAACCGCGGGAGAAGAGGCTCAACAGAAGACATAGAGCAATCGGGTAAGAGTGATTGGGACAAAAATCACAATGAGAATTACCTAAGTAAGAGGTAGTAAAAATTGCCACTCGAGAACTGTGGGTTCCCAGAACACAGTCATAGATATTGGTGGAGTGAATTTAGGGCCACCTAGCATAGTCGATAAAGGGAAAATCAGAGGGAATCCTTTGAAAACCCATCGGTGAAGATGCGGAAAAGAAAATGAGAAAGTGTAACAGACCAGCGGAAGTAGAAAATTCGAAGGCAATTGTGTAGAGAGGGGCGTGATGGCACTCATAATTAAATTTGGAGTTAAAAGTTATAGCTCTTAGGAGCATCGTGTAGTGATTAGAGGCAATCACCACATATGAATAAGTTATAGCTCTTAGGACCCGTGAGTAGAATACCAGTACGAATGAGAAATCCATCTAGGATGACTAATGTTGATGTCATCAAAGTATACGGTCGCTAATGATTGCAGTCCTTCCAAGAGAAAGGAGTAAAGAGGGTTAACGAACCTGCTGAAGAGCAGAAACTGAATTTAACGGTGTTAGTGAAACCCCACGTGAGAGTATACCCAATAGGGAATTCGGTTAGATGATTTTAAGTGATTACTTCAAAAGGAGAATGAAGTCAATCAGATTGTAGAGGCCAACCATAGTTCTGAATAGCTAGCGTAGCCAAAGGGATAATGGAAGAATAATAGTGAGTTGAGACTGTCGGTCCGAGACAAGGACATTCCCAAAATGGTCAGTGGGACCAATGACGGGGAAATGGTTCGTGAAGTTTTCCTTATGTGAAGGAAGTAGGACTACAAGTGTTGAAGGTATCCACAATTGAGAAGTGAGACAGAAGATATTATAAATGGTAAACCGTGCCAGTTAAGCATAACGACTGGAGGAGCGAGACTTCCAGCGAAAGAATTTGGGGTTAAGAGAATTAGGCCCAGGAAATTTATAACCCGAGAGTGATGGGTTCAGGATGGACCAGTGGAGTCCTCGTTAATAGTAGCATACATTATGTCATGGTCTATGGGGCCAGGGATGTAAACGGGGAGTTTAATAAAGCTATAATTGAGGCCTGGAGAGCTTGGGCCAACGTTTTAATAATGGGCGTGAAATCCACATGATGGAATAAATTGTTCGTGATGAGAGAGGAAAACTATAGGATGAAATCCTAGGATGTATGACGATTGCAGATGTTCATGGGTCGTGACGACAGCCACGTGCTGAGACCCTGTGATTTGGCGAGACTGGTGAGGTTTTTCTTCTTCCTTGTGAGTAAAGGATAGATTCTGATGACATGGGTGTGCTATAACTTTTATGTAAATTGGAAACCCTAAACTTCGCGTGCGGGTCGAGTTTAGTGGGAACGTTAGTTTTAACAGTCTTGTTACAAACGTATTTCTCGTTGTTAGCAGGGCATTTTGATGATTGCTCGTGAGGGAATCGGGTGGGCCCTAAGAATATGTTTTGTTGTTATAATTTACTTCTGCATTGAGTCAGCTTTAGTAGAGTTTATTATGGTAATGTTTAGTGATTAATTACCGTATGGTTAAACGATAGTAAATATGTAGTGTTATGACTGTTGTGTCGGATACTCCGGGAGGAGTGATCTTAGTTTTGTGTGGCGCCACCTGAAATAGGGTTGGACCCAGATATGAGTATATATGAAACTTTTATGGTATTATAGACATCAGCGAGTATAGTGTCTAATTATATGCGATTCCCAAGCATAGGGATTTATTTGTCTGTTAAGACTTAGAATACATTGTGTTCTTATCGAGCGGCAAAATATAGCTCGTTATATATCTATAGCGCCAAGTACTTGGGATAGTGTGGGCACAATGCTTCATGTTACATTTTTAGTGTCATGAGAGTGGACGAGTAAAATTTTATATCACAATACGTAGATTGTGGGAAAGTACATAGTAGGTACTGAAGGCCTTACGGACCTCGACAACTGGCTAGGTTAGATAGTAGTGTATCAAGGGGATTCCTTATTTGAATTTCGCTTTGCGAGACATCCCACGAATGAAACTAGCGAACGTCGGGAGTTGGAGAGAAGTTTGGTCGATAGTACATAAGTTTTATATGTTGGTTATTGTACCTATAAAGGAATATAATTGAGGGTTAATAATTCTTTTTTAACTTAAGGCCAATAGAGTCGCCTTGCCTTAGTATTATTCGGAATGGAGCAATGATACCATTGAAGGATTGATTAAGTTATGGTTAGTGGGGCGGTTGAGTGCACCCCTACCACATCAGCATACCGAGTGTGCAAGAATTGAGGTAAGAAATTTTATGTCTTTTGTATAATGATGCGCGAGGCATAGGGTGTATGGGCGCCCTGGGTGATTGAATCAAGTAGTGGATTATGATTAGCATGCGAATTCGATAACATGTAGTCGGGTAAGCTGAAGTTTATTAACGAAGTTTTGTTAGAGACTTATGTTTCAAGATAAATTGAAATTTATTCGAGAAAGATGAAATGTATTAGAATACAAACAACAGTGGTGATGAGTTACGATGTAGGTTAATATTTCAAGGATAGTCTTGCAGTGGGTCACCTGACGGATTGAAAAATGGTGAACAATTCGAAACCAGTAGGGGCTTCTTCCACTAGAGGATGGAAGATTATCCCCAAGGATCTTCTCATGTAGCTGAGATGGTAAGATTATAGGTACTAAGATGCGATTGAGTACGGCCTAATACCCACAGAGGGATGGGCAGGATAAGCGGTCTAACCGGATGCGGGAGAGAAAATTTTATGTGAATCCTGAGATCTTAGAGGAGGGCGGGAGCAGTAACTTCCACTAGTGGAGTTTGTGTCCAAATAACTCCTGTGAGTTCACGTTCGGGCAGAGTGCCAGTGGAAGTATGGCACGATAAACTTTGTTGTTGTCGTACTTGATAGTTAAAGGTGAAGGACCAGTATTGATGTCGGAAAAGAATCGATATTTTCCTATATATTGTGTGTGAAATATATATTTCACAGCGAATTTACTTGTAAGCACGACACGAGACGAAGTCGTATGTATATGAAAAGAGGATAAATCCACTAAGGTGAAAATAGTACAAGGTTAGATCGTTAATATCTAAAATAAAGTTGAAGTAGTGAAACTTAAGCAGAAAGGCTTGGGCAAGAGCCCATATGACAGGGTAACCTGGAGTATAAAGCAAACACATGTGTAGTGTTCATTATTAAGGGTATTCGATAGCGTACTATATGGATGGTATGGAGTAGCTTATTTGTGAGCGTCGGGATACGATGCGCAATATTTTTATAGCGTTGTCTGTACCTGGTATACTTTTTTCGAATTTCGGGACAAATTCCGTTGTAGGGGGGAAGTATATAACACCCCGTATTTTTGACGATTTAAATAATTACGTGATTAATTATTATTATGGGAATAAATATGCAATTAATTATTGTTGTTGGATTAATTAAATTAAAACGTGAGAAATTAATTTGTTACTAATCCAGATTTAAATAATTATTAACTAGCGTGCCAAGGATTAATACTTATTGTTGTGAACTATTGAATATTACTGTGTGATATGTAATATGGAATTATGATATTTGATAAATTGTCGAAAGTGAGAAATACGACAGTTTGGTAATTTAAGCCTGACACGTGTGTGAGTCGTGTCGGGACTAATTGAATGGAGTAAGAAGAGAATTTATTTTTGGTAATTCGTATGGTCATTTCGAGTGCGCCGTTCAGTTCAGAAGGGTCGAGATAGTCAAAATAGTAAACTCGGGTGCTTAGTTTGGGACCCGGAGTGATTTTAGGCCTAACCGGCACCCCGAGAGGGCATTATGGTAAATTGTATTTTTGGGCTAAATTAATGGACTTAAATTGGGATTTATTATATCAGCCAAGAAAGTCCATTAGGCTTAATAAGGGACAGGAAGTTAGAACGGCCATTGAGGGTGTGAGGGAGAACCAAATTCCAAGAGAGAAGACTCATTTGGCATCACCTTGCACAACCGTGACCACCAACGCGTAGATCGAGAAGTGAAGAATGCGTATGTACCAACATCACCAATGGATCAGACCGTCATATTTGAGGCAAGTGTTTATTACTTGCTTTCTTTTAGTATTAATCATGCTCATGTTAGTATAGGCGGATTTAATCATGATTTATATGTTAATTGGGTGAAAATGGGAAATTTAAATTATGATTAAGGATTGGTTTAGTTAGTGGTTGGAATTCCTTCATGTATGTAGAGGATTAATCACGGAATTTGATTATATATTGATGAACAAATCTGGGTTGGTTAGGTTCTTTAATTGAAAATTTGGAAACTAGGATTCATATGAATTAATTTGGGGATTTTATATATTTATGATGATTTATGACGAATTAATGATCCTAGGAGGTTATGAATGATTTATAACCTATTAGGTGTTGATGGGTATTGATGATGAGTTGTTGGGAATCGAATCTTAGAGGTTTTTAGGTTTAAAAATGGTGAAAAACGCTGAAGTTTGGTGAAGAAGACGAACAGTGCAATCTCGCGTGAAGTCGAACGAAGTGGTTCAAACGAGATAGGGATCTCGCGCGAAGTGGTTCAAACGACATATCATTCTGGTTTGAATGACATGTCAAAGTGGTTCAAATGACATATCATTCTGGTTCGAACGACATGCATTATGGTTTGAACGACATGTCATTCTGGTTCAAACCACATGTCATTCTGGTTCAAACCACAGGGTGAATTTCTGGGAATTTGCTTAGGTCCCAGTTTGGAGTTTACTGGTTTATTGGAGTTAGAGAAACTACCAAATAGTAAATTCAAATAAGAAGGAATTTTGGAAAAAGTATGTGGGAATTAATACTTTAATTATTTCGGTATAGGGAGAATGTACCTTGGAGATTACGAGAGAGAGAGTAATCTAATTATTTATACTATACGTAGTAATGAGGTTAAAATACGTATGGGGAGTATATATGTAGGTTGGAGAAAATACCTATAAATTATAATAGGATGTGTGTATGCCTATTATGTGATGTTATTATTAAGAGCACGAATGGGTGATAACCCGGGGGTGCAAGAACCTTATATTTAAGAGCACGAATGAGTGATAACTCGGGGGTGCAGAAACTCTATTGTTAAGTGTACTAATGGGTGATAACCCGAGGGTACAAGGATGATTATTGTTAGGCGCACTAATGGGTGATAACCCGGGGGTGCTGGATTATTATTGATAAGTGCATTAACGGGTGCTAACCCGGGGATGCAATATTCTATTATTAGGCGCACTAATGGGTGATAACCCGGGGGTGATGAATTATTATTGATAGGTGCATTAATGGGTGCTAACCCGGGGATGCATGATTTTCTGTATATGTTCACTAATGGGGCTTAGACGAGGGTACAGGATTAGTATATATATATATATATATATATATATATATATATATGTATAGGGATGACGGTACTATATATATATATATGGACTTGTGAATATTGCTACTGTGTGAAATTAGTAGACTTGGTAATAATAATAATTATTACATTGTACCAAGCGGTCTTAACCTAAGGGTGCAGGATTAGTGTATATATATAGGGATGATGAGACTATACATATGTATGAGTGTAATTGAGTAATATTCTACTTTGTGAGACTAGTAGATAAAATGAAAATGAGAAGTAAAATAATCTTAGTGAATAAAAGATTAACCATTCAAACGGTCAATAATGAAATTTAGTATGTGATATAAACTATCTGAATAGCGTATTGTATGGGCGATACGGGAATACTACTAGTGAGCATAGTTAATATTAGTATGGTTTCTGACTAGTTAGACTGGGAGGTATAACAAGGGGGAGATTAGATGTGACAACCCGAATATAATTATGATTAAATATGCTTAAAGCATGCTTAGATTATGTGATATGAGTAGTGTGTTATTAATATATATGATGTTAATTCATTATGTTTAGTTTAATCCTACCTTCATAAAGCTTGAAATATCGAATTAGTTACAAATATGAAATTTTAAAGTTTTCGGTAGGAATGTTCCTGTTGGAGGCTAGTTTTGACCTTTATGACATAACAATGAACTTGAGGTGTAAACTAGATATTTGTATATATATGAGTTAGGTTTATAACAAAACAAACGGTTCATCGAACGGACATCCGAGTGGGAAGATATAGTATTTTTACGAACAGGGAGTAAAGTAGTCATTTAGCCTTAAATGGTATTTTGTTTTATATAATGCCACATGTTATATTTTGATTGGACCAAGGGGGGGTGACCTTATGCCGACTTATAACCCTTTAATTAAGCTCTTCCTTCAGCATATTTCAGCCATGGAAGAGTTTTAACCTAAGGAAGAGAGTTTTGAAGTTTAGGAAGAAAGTGTGAGGAGAAATTGAAGAAAAAATCATAGAAAAATTACGTTAAAGCCCCTAAGGTATTTCCATCCATAAATCTTGTTTATTTTTTTGTATTACTTATTTAAATGATTGAAATAATCATTTGTTTACTGAAATTCCATGTCTTGATATGTACTTATGGATAGATGCAAGTTTAAGTAAACTTGAATGTGTAAACCCTTGAGATTGTTTTGTTTAGGAACCTTGTTTATTCAAACTTCCATATATTTCTCTATACTTACTGGAATTGATTGATTCCAATTGGATATTAACCTGGACTCATATATGTATGACATATACTAAAATCATGTGGAAATACCAAGAAATGAGTCTTTTGTGAGAGTTTGAAATTCGGGTATGAAATCTGCCCTAAGGGTGAAAGTATGCCCGCCATGTGTTCGATGTTTTACTTGACATAGAAAATGAACTCTGAAAATTATGAAATTTTAATCTTGTATTGTTAAATAGGTTTAATGATGTTGGGTGAAATATCATATAAATTTATGATGTAGAAAAATTATGGAAATTCCTGGAAGTTGAATGAACGATAAAAGAGCCTATAGGGCAGATTTGCTATGTGGTAAAGAAATGAGCATATCTTGCTCTAGGAGACTTAAAATGATGTACCGTCTTTTGTATTGGAATACTAATATTACAAGGATTGAATTTACAAGAATAAATGAATTTATATTTGGTCTATGATTTTGATATGTTAAATATATTAACATGGATTTGGATGGAACTTCACTTGTGATAAATGATTTGAATGGAATCATGTGATGCTTATGAATTGAATTATGTTTAAATCATTCTTTGGATTATTGATATTCTTATGATGATACTAATATTGTAAGAATGATAGGAAGGGAAGAAGATCTGATTGAACAAATACCGGATAAAGGCAAGGAAAAAGCCAGTTAAACTGTCGAGGTGAGTGTACTTATGATTTGTTTCATATATAAATATGAATATAGCTCTAAGAGAAGGATTTGTTTGAATACTTTGGTATTCAGGATTTGTTTGGATATTAAAATATCCAGAATTTGTTTAGGTCTCATGATCCAGGATTGGTTTGAATACTTCGGTATTCAGGATTTGTTTGGATATTAAAATATCCAGGATTTGTTCGGGTCTTATGATCCAGGATTGGAATTGGACAAAGATCCAATGATTTTTGGAACTAATGTTCCAGGATTTGTTATTACCAATGGGCAGAATTATTTGGATCTTATGATCCAGGATTTGTTATTGCCAGTGGGCAGAATTATTTGGATCTTATGATCCAAGAATTGTTATTGCCAATGGGCAGGATTGTTCGGATTTTATATTCACATATTCGATATAGAATTGTTATTTCGTTGTAGGGAAGGAGTACCTCACTAAGTTTAATGCTTACAGTTTATATTTTAATAATTTTAGGTTTGTATGCTGCCAGCTAGAATACTATATGACCGGTAACTTTGAGAGTTGCACCGTTGGAAAGAGCTGGGGTTTAAATATGGGGATTTTATCATTGTCACACTAAAGATTTTCATATACTAACACATTGTATATATTGCGTTAGTATGGATTGAGTTAATGATTGTGAAATTTTATCATAGTTAATCATAGTATTGTATGTCCGGTTAATTATGACTCTGATATTGATTTCATTATGGTATAATAATAATATTATGTTCATTATACACAGTGTGTAGAAAAATATTGATAAATGAAGTATATTCTCCAATGGGCTCAAGATTATGATCCAATTATTCCAATAACAAATGATTAGTATGGATATTGGGTTTGGGGTGTGACAGTTAGTGGTATCAGAGCGTGGTTATTAATTCTGGACGTGTGTGAGATGGCAGTATTGAGTTGATTTGATATTTATGAATTGTTTATGTACTAACCAATAGTTTAGTATTATAAACTGTTTATATTGGTTGTTAGAACTTTGTTGTATTATAGATAATTCCAGATGGAGCCTGGAGTGGACAACATAGAGAAGATGGAGTGGCTTCTCGTACAGAGACTACTGAAGTAGAGAAAAGTGTTGCTGGAAGGGCTAGAGAGCAAGAGCAGCCTACAGAGATGCAAATAATGGCACAGGCAATGATGAGGATGGCAGAGCAACAAGAAAGAAATATGGCACAAATGGCAGAACAACAGGCTAGATATCTAGAATCAAAGACTGTGGCCAGGATTAAGAAAGAGGCAAGGAAGGAAATGAAGGATTTCATGCATGAGAAGTTTTTGAAGTTGAATCCTCCAAAATATTCAGGGTCACTTGAACCTAGAGAAGCTGAGATGTGGGTCAAAGATCTAGAAACTATCTTTGCAGTTATGAAAGTTCCAGATAACCAGAAAGTGAATCTAGCTGTGTTTAAGCTCAAAGGAGAGGCGAAATATTGGTGGGAAGCCAGCAACCATTTGGTGCCCAGGATGGAAGGTACTGATGTTATTACTTGGGCTGAATTTATTACAGCTTTGTATGTTAAGTATTTCCCTAAGGTTTATAGGAGGGAGAAGCTGAGGGAGTTTATAAATTTAACCCAAGGGAACATGTCTGCGAGGGAGTATGATGCTAAATTTACTGCTTTGTCTAGATTTGCTACTAAGTATGTGCAGGATGAAGAAGATAATTGTAGTAAGTTTCAAGATGGACTGATTTGGACTATTCAAAATAGATTGGCCACTTATGAGTTAGAAGATTATGCTTCTCTGGTAAACAAAGCCACGGTAGCAGAAAGGAAAATGAACCAAGGGGTGGCGAGTAGAGAGAGTTTTAAGAAGAGTAGATTCAGCACATCTCACTCTAAGGGAGGTGAGGGTGGAAGTGTTAATATGGAACCTCATAAATTTCAGAGAGGTGGTGGAGATAGTGGTAGAGGTCAGGGGAGATTGGGCAGAGATACCAGGGGTGGAGGATCTTTTGGTTCAGCCAGAAAGTCAGGGAGAGGTGAGGCCCCAATAGGAGGTGTTATATATTTTTTTTGTAAAGAGGAAGGGCATTATAAATCTGAGTGTACTAAGCTTAAGGGAGTGGAATGCTACCATTGTCATCAAGTGGGGCATATTAAGAAGAATTGTCCGAAATTGGCACAGACTCCAGCAGCACATAGTGAAGTAGCAAGCAGAATGTTATCTCTAGGCAGTGCAGTGAAAAGTATGGGCAGAGGACAAGCTAGTAGTTCCAGGCTAGGTGGACGAGTTTTTACAATGAAAGAAGCTCAGATTACTCCAGATGTGGTGACATGTACACTTTCTATTACTGATAGAAGTGCTTATGTTCTGATTGATCCTGGTTCCACACATTCTTTTATGTCATATGCATTTTCCATATATCTGAATAGACCATGCACTCATTTAGAGGTGGGGTTGGGTATTTCCATGCCTATGGGGGATATGATTGTAGTTGAATATGTTTTTTGTGATTGTGTTTTGACTGTGGGAGTTAGAGATACAGTTATAAACTTACTTCCCTTGGGTATCTCTGATTTTGACATAATTTTGGGAATGGATTGGTTATCCAAATATCATGCATCCATGGATTGTTTCCGTAAGGAAGTTATTTTTAAATTACCTGGTGAGTCTGAATTTAAATTTGTGGGGGAAAGGAAAATTGTTCCTAATTGCATTATTTCTGCTATTCAGGCAAGGAAATTATTGAGTAAGGGTTATGAGGGTTTTATTGCATATGTTCTTGACACCGTGAAGGGAGCTTTACAATTAGTTGATGTTCCTATAGTACGAGATTTTCCAGAAGTGTTTCCTAGTGAATTGCCTGGATTACCGCCAGAGAGAGAAGTTGAATTTAGTATTGAATTAGCACCGGGAACAACCCCTATTTCTATGGCACCTTATAGAATGGCACCTGTTGAATTAAAAGAACTCAAGATTCAGTTGCAGGATTTACTTGATAGAGGGTTCATACAGCCAAGTGTATCTCCATGGGGTGCGCCAGTTTTGATTTGTGAAAAAGAAAGATAGCACTATGCATTTGTGTGTTGACTATAGGCAACTGAATAAAGCTATAATTAAGAACAAATATCCTTTACCTCATATAGATGATTTGTTTGATCAGTTACAGGGTGCTAAAGTGTTTTCAAAGATAGACTTGTGATCAGGTTATCATCAGTTGAGGGTGAAGGGGAGTGATATTTCTAAAACTGCTTTTCGTACTCGGTATGGTCATTTTGAATTTCTGGTGATGCCTTTTGGGGTGACTAATAATCCAGCTGTATTTATGGATCTTATGAATCGGGTACCATGTCCTTTTGTTGATTCATTTGTGATAGTTCTTATTGATGATATTCTGATTTATTCACGTGTTATGGTTGAACATGAAAAGCATCTCCGAACTATTTTGAATGTGCTGAAAGATAAGCAATTGTATGCTAAGTTTATCAAATGTGAATTTTGGCTATCAAAAGTTGTATTTTTAGGGCATGTTATTTCTGTAGATGGTATATGAGTTGATCCCTAGAAGGTGGAAGCTATTGTAAAATGGGAGAGGCCCAATAATGTCACTGAGGTGAGAAGTTTTCTGGGTTTAGCTGGGTATTATAGAAGGTTTATTAAGGGATTTTCTTCAATTGCCTTGCCAATGACTAAATTGAACCGGAAAGATATTAAGTTTGAATGGAATTCTGATTGTGAAAATGGTTTTGAAGAATTGAAGAAGAGATTGGTAACTGCACCTGTTCTTACTATTCCACACGGTGGAGATGGTTTTGTTATTTATACTGATGCTTCACATCAGGGGTTGGGTTGGGTTTTTATGCAGCATGGTAAAGTTATTGCACACATGAACGTAATTATCCTACACATGATTTGGAACTTGCTACTATTGTGTTTGGTTTGAAATTATGGCGTCATTATCTATATGGTGAGGTATGTGAAATTTTTACTGACCATCAAAGCCTTAAGTATTTATTTACTCTAAAGGAGTTGAATTTGAGACAGAGGCGATGGATGGAGTTAATTAAAGACTATGATTGTACAATTCACTACCACCCAGGGAAGGCAAATGTAGTTGCAGATGCTCTGAGTAGAAAGGCTTCGGGCAGGTTATCTTGTATTCGGTGTGCTAGAGTTTCCCACATCATGGAGTTGAGATTGATGGGAGTAGAATTGAAGTTAGCCGATGGGGACAGGTTATTTGCTCATGTAAGCATGAGGCCTTTGTTAGCTACCCGTATTCATAATTTGCAAAGGCAAGATCCTTTTCTTGAGAAGAAACGACAAGATGTCCGAGATGGTAAGTCCGAAGATTTTTGTATTGTGAATGATGGCACTTTATTGTATAAGCAGCGATTATGCGTGCCTAATGTGTGAAGATTGAAAGAGTAAATTTTAGATGAGGCTCATAATTCCATTTATACTATGCATCCTGGTAGTACTAAAATGTATAGGGATTTAAAGGAGCATTATTGGTGGAATAATATGAAAAAGGAAATAGCTGATTTTGTTGCTAGGTGCCTTATATGTCAGCAAGTGAAAGTGGAGCATCAGAAGCCTACTGGTCTGCTTCAGCCATTGCCAATACCGGAATGGAAATGGGATCATGTAACGATGGATTTTTTGGTTGGGCTTCCTCGATCTCAGAAGGGGTCAGATTCGATTTGGGTAGTGGTGGATAGATTGACGAAGTCCTCTCATTTTCTAGCAGTCAAGACTACGTATACAATTGATAGGTATGCTAGATTGTATGTTAATGAAATTATTCGATTGCATGGAGCACCGGTATTTATTGTTTCAGATAGAGAACCTACTTTTACATCTAGATTTTGGGATAGCTTGCAGTGTGCTATGGGTACTAACTTGAAGTTTAGTACGGCTTTTCATCCTCAGACAGATGGGCAGTCTAAAAGGACAATACAGATTTTGGAAGATATGCTTAGAGCATGTGTGCTTGATTTTAAAGGAAATTGGGATGAATATTTTCCTTTGATAGAATTTGCATATAACAATAGTTTTCAGTCTACTATTGGTATGGATCCATATAAAGCATTGTACGATAGACGATGTCGTACACCGATATGTTGGGGTAAAGTTGGTGAAAGGAAGATACAGGGTCCATAATTGATTGAAGTCACCACTGAAAAAGTAAAGATTATTCAAGATAGAATGAGAACAGCTCAAAGCAGACAGAAGAGTTATGCGGATAAGCGACAGAAAGATTTAGAATTTCAAAAAGGGGATTACGTGTTTCTTCGAATATCTCCATGGAAATGAGCTATGAGGTTTGGAGAGAAAGGTAAATTAAGTCCACGCTACATTCGACCTTATGAAATTCTTGAGAAAGTCGGGATGGTTGCCTACAAGCTAGCGTTACCAAAGGAGTTAGCTCAACTACATGATGTTTTCCATATTTTTATGTTGAGAAAGTATGTAGTGGATCCTTCACATGTATTGGCGGAACAACCTATTGCGTTGAAAGAAGATTTGAGTTATGTGGAAGAACCACTTGCAATCGTCGATAGGAAAGAACAAATATTGAGATCAAAAGTGATCCCACTTGTGAAGGTTATGTGGAGAAGGCATTCCATGGAACAAGTTACATGGGAGAGTGAGGATAGCATGAAGATGCGTTATCCGTATTTGTTTGATTCAGACAACCAAGGTATGTCAATTTCGGGGACGAAATTTCCTAACTGGGGAGAATTGTGACAATTCGAATATAATTATGACTAAATATGCTTAAAGCATGCCTAGATTATGTGATATGAGTAGTGTGTTATTAAGATATATGATGTTAAGTTATTATGTTTAGTTTAATCCTACCTTCATAAAGCTTGAAATATCGAATTAGTTACAAATATGAAATTTTAAAGTTTTCGGTAGGAATGTTCCTGTTAGAGGCTAGTTTTGACCTTTATGACATAACAATGAACTTGAAGTGTAAACTAGATATTTGTAGATATATGAGTTAGGTTTATAACAAAATAAACGGTTCATCAAACGGACATCCGAGTGGGAAGATATTATATTTTTACGAACAGGGGGTAAAGTAGTCATTTAGCCTTAAATGGTATTTTGTTTAATATAATGCCACAAGTTATATTTTGATTGGACCAAGGGGGGGTGACCTTATGCCGACTTATAACCCTTGAATTAAGCTCTTTCTTCAGCATATTTTAGCCATGGAAGAGTTTTAACCTAAGGAAAGAGAGTTTTGAAGTTTAGGAAGAAAGTGTGAGGAGAAATTGAAGAAAAAATCATAGAAAAATTACGTAAAAGCCCCTAAGATATTTCCATCCATAAATCTTGTTTATTTTTTTGTATTACTTATTTAAATGATTGAAATAATCATTTTTTTACTGAAATTCCATGTCTTGATATGTACTTATGGATAGATACAAGTTTAAGTAAACTTGAATGTGTAAACCCTTAAGATTGTTTTGTTTAGGAACCTTGTTTATTCAAACTTCCATATATTTCTCTATACTTACTAGAATTGATTGATTCCAAGTGGAGATTAACCTGGACTCATATATGTATGACATATCCGAAAATCATGTGAAAATACCAAGAAATGAGTCTTTTGTGAGAGTTTGAAATTCGGGTATGAAATCTTCCCTAAGGGTGAAAGTATGATCGCCATGTGTTCGATGTTTTGCTTGACATAGCAAATGAACTCTGAAAATTATGAAATTTTAATCTTGTATTGTTCAATAGGTTTACTGATGTTGGGTGAAATATCATATAAATTTATGACGTAGAAAAACTATGGAAATTCCTGGAAGTTGAATGAACGATAAAAGAGCCTATAGGGCAGATTTGCTATGTGGTAAAGAAATGAGCATATCTTGCTCTAGGAGACTTAAAATGATGTACCGTCTTTTGTATTGGAATACTAATATGACAAGGGTTGAATTTCCAAGAATAAATGAATTTATATTTGGTCTATTATTTAGATATGTTAAATATATTAACATGGATTTGGATGGAACTTCACTTCTGATAAATAATTTGAATGGAATCATGTGATGCTTATGGATTGAATTGTGTTTAAATCATTCTTTGGATTATTGATATTCTTATGATGATAATAATATTGTAAGAATGATAGGAAGGGAAGAAGAGTTGATTGAACAAAACCGGATAAAGGCAAGGGAAAAGCCAGTTAAACTGTCGAGGTGAGTGTACTTATGATTTGTTTCATATATAAATATGAATATAGCTCTAAGAGAAGGATTTATTTGAATACTTCGATATTCAGGATTTGTTTGGATATTAAAATATCCATGGATTTGTTTGGGTCTCATGATCCAGGATTGGTTTTAAATACTTCGGTATTCAGGATTTGTTTGGATATATCCAGGATTTGTTTGGGTCTTATGATCCAAGATTGGAATTGGACAAAGATCCAATGATTTGTTGGAACTAATGTTCCAGGATTTGTTATTACCAATGGGCAGAATTATTTGGATCTTATGATCCAGAATTTGTTATTGCCAATGGGCAGAATTATTTGGATCTTATGATCCAGAAATTGTTATTGCTAATGGGCAGGATTGTCCGTATTTTATATCCACATATTCGATATAGAATTTTTATTTCATTGTAGGGAAGGAGTACCTCACTAAGTTTAATGCTTACGGTTTATATTTTAACAATTTCAGGTTTGTATGCTGCCAGCTAGAATACTATATGACCGGTAACTTTGAGAGTTGCACCGTTGGAAAGAGCTGGGGTTTAAATATGGGGATTTTATCATTGTTACACTGAAGATTTTAATATACTCACACATTGTATATATTGCATTAGTATGGATTGAGTTGATGATTGTGAAATTTTATCATAGTTAATCATAGTATTGTATGTCCGGTTAATTATGACTCTGATATTGATTTCATTATAGCATAATAATAATATTATGTTCATTATACACAGTGTGTAGAAAAATATTGATAAATGAAGTATATTTTCCAATGGGCTCAAGATTATGATCCAATTATTCCAATAACAAATGATTAGTATGGATATTGGGTTTGGGGTGTGACATTAGATGTATGTTAGGCGTGCACAATAGACGAGAGGTGAGAAACTCATGTGAGAGTTCGATAACTAACATGCGTATAAGACTTGTTTTAAGAACCAGTTTTAAATACTTGCTAAAATATTTTTACACATCGAGCTCTGACCCGTTTCTTGTATCTCTTCTCTCTTTTGCTATATATATGTATTATATCAGGTGCTCAGCCACAGGAGTATCAGATTTAGAGATTTGGATTGCTTGACGTGCTGCAGCTGTTGTGGAAGTTGTAGGTCTTTGCAGTAGACGCATCTATCATTTCCATTCAGTTTCATCTAGACTTCTTGTTTAGGGCATATTTCGCCCACTTCTAGTTCTTTCATCAGAGATATTGTATTCAGTTTATTATATGGTTTGGAGTTTTGAACTGGGAGGCTTTATCCAGTCTTATTTATTTCAGTACTTGATTCATGTTCCGTATTTATTTACATTACTATGTGTGGTGAATGGTTTATATTTTAAAATGGAAAGTAATGGATTTACTTGGTTTTATTAAATTGGAAATGTTTTGACACCTAGCTTAATTTTATATTAGGTCATTAATGTTAAAAAGTTTTTCGACAGTGATGCTGAGAATGAACCAACTAAATATCCTGTTTTAAATTGGTAGAGGACTGATCACCCTATATTTAATTGGGCGGGGGTGTCACATATGGGCCCCATATTTTATTGTTTGGGCTAATATGGATATTTTAATTATATGGGCTATATATAGCCAGTACTACGACATCTCATTTACCACTTGACTGTAGAATACTACCCATTACCCTTTTTACAAAAGCCTAAACATATTACCCTTTTTACAGTGATGTTCATCGGAGATAAAGTGACGCCGCCCATTCAAAGATCGGAGATAAGGTGACGTCGTCCATTTTAGTCAATCGGAGCTAAGGTGACACTGTGTGACGCCGTCCATTTCAGTTCATCGGAGATTGGCGCCGTCCATCTCAGTCCGTCAAGGTTGACGCCGAATTTCTTGCCGGATCTCACGTCGAATTTGTATGTTTTCAATTTTTTTTTCATTTTCTGTATATTATTTATTCATTTTCTGTAAATGAACAAATCATTTATCAGACGGATGATTTTTCTTGATCATTTACCCTTGATCTCTAAATGATGTAAATAAGATATAATAATGAACAGAATTGGATGAATAGCGGATAATGCATAATTTTTTAATTAAAAAATTATCCGCACTAATTTAAGATCCACTGAGGTGTTTAAGATAGTGAATAATTTAAGATCCACTGAGGACTTAAATGAACAATGGATAATGTATAATTAATTTTTTTTTAATTTCCTTACTAATTTATATTTGTTCGTTTTCTAACTCATTTAAATGATGACTTATTTATTTATTTTTTTAATTAATTAAATGATGACTTAGTTGTTTATTTTATTTAACTAATTAAATGATCATTTTTTAACTAATTAACTATTATTTAGGTTATTCTTCAAACAAAATTGATGTCAGAAAATAGTGAGCAAAAGTCTTCCACTAGTAACAAACGTTCTAAGAGAACCATTTCTATAGTGTGGGAGGATTTTGAACTATTGCCAATGGAGGAAGATGGGATAAAAAAGGCAAAATGTAGGAGGTGTGATGTTGTTTATGTTGCGAAAAATAAATCCGGCACAAGTAGCATGTTACACCACTATTTAAAATGTGGAAAAGAGCTTACACGTTAATTTAATTAGGATATGTTTCGTGAGAGAATGGCTACAGCACTAGTGAAACACAATTTACCATATAGCTTTGTGGAATATGAAGGAATTCGTGACTTGATTAGCTATTTACAACCTGAAGTAATTCACATTTCAAGAAATACAACCAAGTCTGACACGTTAAAATTGCATGATGTAGGGAAGGAAATGATTAGGCATTGTCTAAGCTCAATTCCTAGTCGAGTATGTCTAACGTCTGATATGTGGACATCTATTGCCACAGATGGATATTTGTTTCTTACAGCTCATTATGTGGATGATAATTGGGTTTTGCAAAAATGGATATTGAATTTTCGCCATTTTCCCCTCCACATAGTGGACTAATATTGGCACAACAAATCATCCATTTGTTGAAATACTGAGGCATTGATAAGAAAATATTTTCTATTACGTTGGATAATGCTAAATATAATGACGGGTTGGTAGATACTTTAAAATGTCATCAACGTTTAACCAACTCGTCAATATGACACGACGAGTTTTTTCATATCCGATGTGGTGCACACATTTTGAATCTAATAGTGCAAGTTGGCTTGAAAATTATCACTGAATCCGTACACAAGGTTCGAGAATCGGTGAAATATGTCAGGGGAACTGAAGGCAGAAAATTAAAATTTGCCGAGTGTATATATATTCTTTCATTGGACTGCCAAAAGAAGGTTCGACAAGATATGCAAATTAGATGGAACTCCACGTATCTAATGCTTGAGAGCGCACTTGTATATAGTCGTGCATTTGATCGCCTTCAATCAATTGATCCCTAATTCAAGACATGCCCAATCAATGAAGAATGGACGAAGATTGATCGAATCAGTAGGTTGTTGAAACCTTTCTACGAGATTACAACATATTTCTCTGGAACTACATATCCAACTGCGAATTTGTATTTTTCTGTTGTTTGGAGGATACAATTACTGTTGGCTGAAAAGATGAAAAATTCAGATGAGATTATAAGTGCTATGGCTCATCAAATGAAACTCAAATATGACAAATATTGGGAATCTTATGTTATGGTTTTATCAATTGTTGTTATTTTGGATCCTGAATACAAGCTACAATATGTTGAATTTCATTTTAACAAATTGTGTCCCGCGACTAGTTTAGAGAAAAAGTAAATTGTTCGGAGGAAGTTGTATATGCTCTTTCAAGAGTACGTAAATATATCCCCTCCTGCTTCAACACATGATCATACATCAATTTCAAGCTCCAGTCGTGTGAGCGATGATATAATTGATGAAATGGATGTAATTTTATTCACTTAATCTTAACTTTTTAAAGATATAATTATCATTCAAATTTATTAAATGTCGATGTCATTTAGGAGTTTGATGCCTTCGAAAGCCTACATTATGGTCAAAGCAGAGTTAAATCTCAATTAGACACTTACCTCGACGAGACCAGACTTGATCGAAAGCAACACGCTCAGTTAGACGTTCTTAGTTATTGGAAAGATAACACAATTCGTTTCCCGAATCTTTCTCAAATGGCACGTGATGTATTAAGCATTCTTATTACAAGTGTCGCTTCTGAATCTGCTTTTAGCATTGGTGGGTGTATAATTAGTAAGTATCGTAGTTCAATTTTGTCCAGTATTGCTGAAGCATTGGTTTGCACCAGAGACTGGTTGTATGGTGTGCCAGGTAATTTACGATATTTTTTTAATTATATATATCTTTTAATATATATTAAATCATTTTGTTTATATTAAATGCATGAATTCAACTCCAGAAAATTCGGATGATGGTCTAGTTTAGGATTTTTCATCTCTTGTTGAACGAGTTGCTCAAGATCAAGGGTGTGGGTGAGATAACTCGTCTATTTATTTATTAATTTAATTAAATTGAGGATTTTAGTAACTCATTTATTTATTTATTAATTTTGCAGGGAGTGATGTGCATGAGTTAAGTGCACATTTTAACTAAGTTGAATTGATGATGTTGAGGTAATTAATTAAATTACTCAATGTGTTATTGCGTTATTAGCTATTTCTTTTCAATTTTACCCCATACATTTTTTTTTTTGCAGGGATTGATGTGCATTGCTTTGATTTTCAGATTCCATTGTGTGAAATTGTAATAGTGTAGAGTTAATATGTGGATTTATATTAAGAACACTTTTATTTGTTTGTATTGGAATTAAATTCGACATTTTTATTTGTTTGTTATATTTTTTTATGCTTTATATGGTGGACTTAAATTGGACATTTTTTATTTAGTATTTTAGTTAAATGGTTTTATTTATTGGAATTAGTTGAGACATTTTAATTGAGATTACCTGAACATTTTAAATTAGATTGAAAATTTCATTTTTAATTTTAATCTATTGGAAAATAAGTAGAAGTAAAAATTGCTTAAGTATATTGGAAAACAACAAGTTTAAACAAAATGAGTACATGAAAACTAAAATATTAACAAATTTGTTATTTAAAAAAAAAAAACTGTTTTTTCATTAAAAAAATACTGTTTTTTCTTCTTTTTTTTAAATGTTCCCCAAAAAAAAAACGGTCGGCCCATAACATATTTGGCCCATATTCAGCTCAGCCCATATTAGGCCCGCCCATAACAGGCCCAGCCCGCTTGTTTGCCAGTGATAAGCTGTCAAAAGGGTAATATGTTTAGTCTAAACAATTTAGGTCATCGGTAACTCTGTGAAGTGTAATGGGTAAGCCGTCCATTTCAGTCAGATATATGGGCCATTTGTTATATGGGCTATAACTTATAGCAGATATATGTATCAGAATTTGGGTTTATTGAAGAGTAAAATTTGGGCCACTAGTTCTCACAATATGGGCCCATATTAATTTACACTTCAAAAATATGGGCCTCATATTTTAATGTTTGGCGAATATGAATATTTTAATTATATGGGCTATATATTGCGAGTAGGAGTTGTGAGTTTTGTTGCGACTGCTCTGGTTATTGTTGTGGGTTTGGTTCCTTAACATGGCAGTTGATTTGAAGTAGTGGATTTGATCTACCTTTTAATGCTTTGTTCGTAGGAGTGTTGGTTCCTGTTTGTGTTATTTGATCTTTCTCGCCTTGCATGTGTGTGTGTGTGTGTGTTTTCTTTTCATTTGAAGGCTTGTATGGGATCTATGGTTTGTCTTAGTTCTTTGTTTGAGGTTAAATCTCGTCGTATGGTGCTGGAAGTTCAATGGAGGAGCTGTGTTTTTTGGGTTGTTATTGTTGTGCTGATCTTGGTTCTATGTTGTTGGCCTTGATTGATGTTGAAGATTCATATGGATTAAAGGTTTCGCTTGGCTTGGGGTTTCCCAGCTCTGTGTTTTGATTGGGTTTTCTATGGTTGTGTTTGATAGACGTTGATTGCTTTGTTTTTCCTATCGAGCAGTGTCATTTGACACATGGTTTTGATCTGCGTGTACTGGTGATAGCTGTTCTCAATTTGTATGCCAAGTGGACATGTGTTGTTGTTTGTTTTTCTTTGTTTGATTGGGCTTAGGTTGTGGGTTATTTTTTCGATTGTATTTAATTAGTTTGTTCCGGTGTTGGGTTAGGATCCTTCATCTTTATTAATTCTCACGCTAAATAGATTCCATTCGTCCTTAAAAAATGATTTTATCAGTCCTTCATTTTGATAAATTCTAATATAACAAGGTTTGTTGTAGCTTTTAAATATGACGTTCATAGACATTGTCAAACTAGGTTGACTTCATAGTTATGTTATTATGTTTCGGAGGTGGTGGAGTATTTATTATCCTTGGTACCATTTGTAAAAGACTGTTTTTCGATTTATTGTTTGAGTCACTTCTGCAAAGTAGTTCATTTTGATATATGATTAGACATCATTTTTATGCACATAAGGTGCCTGTATAGGCGTAGTTAATGAATGAATTTATTTTTTGAAGGTAGAGTATTAGGACATGGAATGATAATACTAGTTTCACAGTAAATGGACAAATGTCATAATTTAGCTTGTAAATTGTAGGAACCACATGTTGCTACTTGGAATAAGACTTTGCTTTATTCTTTTTGAACATCATGGCAACATGGACCCATTTAGTATGTGGATGTGCATAAACTTGTTTTGCTATCAATAATGTGAATCCTGTTATTGATTTATCTCTCTATCTCCCTTGGAATTTTCAAAATATAAATTATTATTAAATTGTACTATTAATTTTTTATTTTTGGAATTTAATTTAGTATGAATATTGTGCAAGTGAGTTTTTTTTTATTTTTGAGATTGTATATTAGGTCTTCTAGTAGAGAAAAAGCAAAAAAAGGTATATAACATTAAAAGAAAGTGGGTGTAAATGAAGTGGGTATGGTTCAAATGTCCCACATAGAAACATTACAAGAAAGTGAAAATGTATATAACTAAAAGACAAAAGATGACTATTAGTCTTCTTTGTAAAATCGCTATGATATGGTGCTTTGTGGTGATGCAAAGCATCACCAATCACGACACCCGTTATGTGATGTACGAAAAGGCGATTGGGTGACTCGGATCGTATTGGGCGCTTTGAGATGGCACACTTGACACTTCGCATGTGCACCATCAAAATGGTTAAAAAAAGAGTTTCACGCCTCTTTTTGGACATCGAAAATTACCCCGTCCTCCTCTCTCTATCCTCTACCTTTTGGTATTATCAGGTTAATATTTCAAAGTGTTCTTGATTTGATAAAATCGTACATAGTTTTCATCAAACAAGTAGCATCACTGTATTGTATCCTGAAGGCATTTTTTTACTACAAACTCCATTGTGTACTTGCAATTTTTCATTCCAAAAGGGAGAAATATTGCCTAAAAGACAGCGTTCCTAAAATGTGGCTTGCATTCATAATTTGTTTTATTATTATTCCTTCAAAATTTCCAACATTTTATGGCAATATTCTTCTAAAAATATGGAAGGAATGGTAGCACAATCCATCCAAGTTATGAGGCAATATTAGGTTCGACTAGGTCATTTTGGCGACAAAAATTTCACCCGTTGGCAAGAGAAAATTATGTTATTTCTCACATCTCTCAAACTGGCATATATTCTTGATGATGGATTTGAACCTACTGCTGAACCCACACCCGAAGACACTGAAGACATCAAGCAAAAACGTGTGAAGAGGAAAGAAGACGGATTTATGTGTCGAGGACACATTTTTAATGCATTATCTCAAGTTGTCTATAGTGCACATTTGACGATTCCTACGGCAAAGGAATTATGGAAGGTATTGGAGAATAAACATCAAAATGAGGAAGAGAGTAACCATAAGTTTCTTATTTTGTCCTATATGAATTATAAAATGGCTAATGATAGATATGTCGTTGGGCAAGCCTATGTACTCCAACAAATAGTCGGTGATCTTCAAGATAAATTTCATGTAAAATTTCAGGTGGGGGTGGTTGTTTCTAGACTTCCTTCTTCTTAGAATGGATTTAAAAGAAAATTAATCATGATGAAAAGTCATACACAGTTGAATCCCTTCTTCGCCATCTTAATATTGAAGAATATTCTCGTATTCGAGAGAAGAAGGAAGATCAAAGTGATAATCATTCCAAGGCAAATATGGTTGAGGATTAAACATCAAAAAGTACCAAATATTTGAAACTTAAAGCAAGAAATGATTCAAACTATAAGAACCCATGTGCAAATAAAAAGAAGAAAGGTAAATTCTAATTCTGTGACAAATCGGGTCATTTTGCTCGAGAATGTGAACTTAAAAAGAAGATATTTAGGGGAAAACAAGTGACAAAGGAAACCAACAATGTTGAAGAACTTATTACAATATTTTGCGAAGCAAATTCTGTGGATAATGAAAGTGGATGGTGGTTAGAGACCGGCGCAACTATTCATATATGCAAAGATCATTCTCTTTTCAAAACATATCAAGAGATCAATGGAAAAGTAGTAAAAATGGCGAATGAAACCGAAGTAATTGGAAAGGGCATAGTGGAATTAAAATTGACTTCTGGGAAGGTTCTTACTTTGATTGACATACTTCATATTCCAGAAATATGTAAAAATCTTGTGTCTAGAAACCATCTCAATATAAGAGGTTTTAAACTTTTGTAAGAGTCGGATAAGCTTGTCCTATACAATAATGGTTAATTTATTGAAAAATGGTATTCTTGTTATGGCATGATCAAATTTAATGTGATAAATGATATTCACTATATTTATATGGTTGATTATATTTCTTCATGGCATAATAGATTAGGTCACGTTAATTATAGAAGTATAAAAAATATTACTAATCTAGGGCTAATTTAAGATTGTAAAGTTGACCATTATAATAAATATGAAATTTGTGCTCAATCTAAGATAACTAGAAAGTCATTTAAAGCTGTTAAGAGGACATCCGAAATGCTTGATCTTATTCATAGTGACATATGTGATATAAAGAGTAATGTCACTCGTGGAGGAAATAAATATTTTTTTTAACTTTTATCGATGATTACTCTAAATATGTATATACATACTTATTTAAAAGTAAAGATGAAGTATTCGATAAATTTCTTATTTTTAAAGCAGAAGTTGAAACTCAACGAAATTGGGAAATCAAAGTCCTATGATCCGATAGAGGTGGTGAATACCTCCTAAAAGAGTTTATTCAATTTTGTAATACTATGGAATAATTCATAAAGTTACGACACCATACACTCTGCAATAAAATGGAGCAGTGAAAAGGAAAAATAGGACTTTACTTGAAATGATAAATACAATGTTAATCAGTTCTGGGTTGCCATTATTTATGTGGGTTGAAGATTTTTTTTATCTCCATGTTATATTCTAAATAGAGTTCCCTTGAAAAACAAGGATATTACACCATATGAATTATGGTATCATCATAAACCTAATCTGAAACGTTTCAAAGTTTGGGGATGTCTTGCTTATGTAAGAAAACCTAAACCAAAGAGACCCGAGTTAGGAAATAGGACTTACAAATGTGTTTTCTAACAATAGTATGACTTATGAATTTTTAAATCTTGGAACTCAAGAAATTATTGAGTCGGTGGATATGCAATTTTTGAACATCTAACAAAGTCAAGTACTTTGAATCAAGGATTAGAAAATAATAATTTCATTATTGATGCCTCACCTTATAATGCTCCATCACAACCAATATCGCATTTGGAATCAACGAATGACATTGAACCAATGAGAAGTAAGACACAAAGAACCAAGAAGACATTTGGATTTGACTTAGTAATTTGTCTTATTAAGGGAGATGTGAATGAAATCAATAGTAAAACCAAATTTGTTCTTAATGTGGAAGATGAACTTAATACATTTCATGAATAAGTAACATCTAGGGATGCTATCTTCTGGAAAGAAGCAACCAGTGATGAAATGAACTCAATTTTGTCAAATCAAACTTGTATTATTGCGGATCTTCCCTTGGAGTAAAGCCAAATGGATGCAAATGAATATTTAAAAGGAAATTAAACCCGAATGGTTCAATTAATAAATGTAAAGCGAGATTAGTTAAAGGTTATAAACAAAAATATGGAATTGATTATTTTGACACATATGCACCCGTTCTTTTAATATCTCTCACTTTTATTCATAATTTAGTGATTCATCAAATGGATGTAAAAACGACTTTCTAAATGGTGATTTAGAAGAAGAGAAGAGCATCAAGACTTGTAGGGTATCAAGTTCTTGAGTAAGTCTATTGCCTGTACTTTGTAAAATCGTATTATAGTGATTGTCTTGCTTGGACCGTCCGAGATTTTTTCCCTTAGTGGTTTTCCCGTACATCAACGTTGTGTGTTTTGTGGACTTGATTTATTTTACTTGCTTAATCACACTAGATGCATGTTTAGGATTAATAAGATGAAATTAGGTTTAGTAAAATTGGTTCACAAAATTGGTGCATATTAAAATTGGAAAAAGATTTTTTTTGAAAAAATTATTTTTCACCTAAAGCACACATAAAAAAAGAGGGACCTACAGCGTCAGAGTAATTGGTGTGGTTTTTTAGTCTTACGTAACTAAGGTGAGTGTACATATATGCTTGAACACATTAGTATGTGAATGCAATTGATGGTAAATTCCCTAATGGGGAATCTCACTGGGGTTAAGCCAAGGGATTCAGGCTTTAAGGTCATGAAGTTGTGTGATATAAATCCCCATCGTCGGCAACTTAACTATGTAATCTTGGGCATTAAGACCGAGAATGTGGAATGTTAGACCCCATAGTGCACCGAGAAAGAGAATGATATTGTGTATGCATATTTACATATTTTTAAATCATGCATGATTGATAATGAACTATGTGTGGATGAGTACATTCACTAGGCAATTGCCTAATGTTGTTTATGTTTAACATTACAAGTTATTAATGCCCATTGTCAATGTCAATGTCATGTCGGGAGGGAGAAGTGGAGATGAAGGAAGACTTTAGAGTCTCGTTTTGTGATTTGAATTATGTTTTATTGTGTACATTTAATAATGATACATAAATACTTACTTCGATGTATATATGCTAGTGTCGGTTGGGATTTGGAATCGAGAAATTGGTGGAAAACCTAGTGCTTATTTTTGAAACTATTGTACAGAATATGTTATGATATCCTGGTAACCTCCTTAGGTTGATTTTACAAATAATTTATATTTTACAAGTATTAATGAATTAGTTAGTGCATTATGGGAAATGTGTGTGAACTTAAACTGGCAATTGACATTAGAGGGTGTGTTTGAGAGTCAAGAGTCAAGGTCACGAGAGAGTGATGGCAGTGTATTCAGGAGTTTTGCTAACACTACACGTATATAACTGTTGTAGAAAGACATTGATTTTTAGCACCCATGGGTTGTGGCAAAAGTGGGGACAAGGATTGTTTTAACGGGGTTAATATGCCAAGGAATATAAATTTGAGCACATCTAAAGAACATGAGTTAGGCTTGTTTATAGTTTGTTACAAGTTTTGGGATCAGTATAAAATTAGGGAGAAGTTAAAATAGTTAGTTAAAAAATTGTTAAGAATTGTTTGCTAGTCGGATTGCTTTGTATCTCCTATAAATAAGAAGATACCCAACTCTACATGGAAGTCAAAAGAAATAAATCAGAAATTTTAATTTTCCATTTTTTTTAAATCCAAAAAAATATTTTTTATGGGAGTTTTAAACATTTCAAGGACCCCTACAAAAACAACTCAATGATTATTTTGCTATTTTAAAAAAATATCAAATATTAAGCCGTTTTTTTTCAAATACCAAAAATTCAATTTGAGCTGATTTTTTAAGCGGTCCCTGAAATGTTTAAAACCCACATAAAAAAAATCTATTACCAAAAAGTCCATCAAATATTTTTTTAATACCCATTTAGTCCAAGCTTTTTAATTTTGTTCCAAAAAGTCCCTTAAACACCCATTTAACCAATATTCTCATATTTTTAAAGGTCCGCGCTAGCAGAACCCCCGCCCCACCCCCCTACCGGAGTTCCGGTGACCTTCATCAAAGCTCCTTTTTTGAGTGTTTATATGGCTAGGGACTTTTTGGAACAAAATAAAAAACCTTGAACTATACGTGTATTGAAAAATGTTCGAGGAACTATTTGATATATGTCCTTAAAAAAATCGGATTTAAAAAAAAGGCACCAGTATCCCTCATCTGAGCGGGACTACATATATAAAGCAAACACACGATTGTGTGCAACTTACAAAAGCAGTCACATGGTGAAACCTAAAACGGAATAACATTGAAGATGCAAGACTTTATTCAACAAAAACTTTCCGTCCCACACAGCATCTTAAAGAGTGTAACACACAGAAAACCCAACAAACAAAAACGAGAAAAAAATATATTGGGATGTGGCGAATTTTACTTCGTTGAAGGCGCCTTCTCTTCCTTCTTGGGATGTGGCTTAAGGAATGGGTCCTACATATCCAAAAATATATTAGATTCAGAATAAAGTCCACCAACGATAGGAAATGGGTTATGTTTGAACAAAGATTCATATGCAAAACCCCTAGAACTAATAATCACTGCCCTCAGTCATAAATTTTGAAATAATGGCCTAACTGCCCAAATGGTGGAATTCGCAATCAACTACAAAAGACAAATTAAATCAACTACTAGTGATCCACGATACTGTATTAAGCCTTCTAAATCTGTCCTTAATAAATCAAACTAATGAAACCCTGAAAACCTTTCTTTGCTACACAAGTCTTAATCAACAACAAACATTCTGAAATTCAAATGCTGGAAACCCAAAACGCCATTATATTACAAAACCCCAAATATTCTCGAGCTACACAATTTGGCAATAACTAATCAATATTTAGTCAAACAGATGTCCTCCAATGAACATGTCTATCTCAAGTAATAAAAACTAAAGCAAGCAACTAGGGGGAATGAATTATACAAGCATTTTAGATCATGGGAGACGCAAATGTCTATTTCTTGCTTATTTGGAAGTGTAACATGTGATAATAATAATAATAATAATAATAATAATAATAATAATAATAATAATAATAATAATAATAATAATAATAATAATAATTTACACATTGTCCATAAAAAGAGTCGTATTCAATTGTGTTTAAAAATCTTGTGCTTAAGAAACATTCAATCTGTTGTGCGGAAGCATGTCAACATATGATATTGACTGTAACTTTAATCCCCAAAAATAAAGTGGCACACGTACAATAAATATGGATAAAGAGCACACACAGAAAGACACAATATTTATGTGGTTCACCAATTTGAATACATCCACAGGCGATCCATGACATTAATAAAAGAAGATTACAAATGGAAGGATATTATGTTCCTTCCTCACACACTAATACTCTCTCTTCACACAAATAAATAACTCTCAAAAATATTAAAAGGCGCACAAAATATTAATCTCCTCACAAAAAAAAACTCCTAAATTCTACCCAAAATCCTCAATAGAGAATACCCTAAAATTGGTTCTCAAAATAACCAATTTTACACAAAATGAGTGAACCTTTAAATTTTACTCGACATAATTATTCTCTACTTTGGAGCACTAGACACTAAACTCACTCTCCGAATTTTGGTGTATCCACTACCTTCAGATGGACCTCCTCCTATAGCAATAAGGAGGAGAAAGGATAGATGGAACTAGGCTGGAGCATGTAGCTGAAAGCACTGAAAAGAAAAAAGAATTAGGCTGGAGCTTATGGCTTTTGCTTTACAGCTTCTAACATTCTCCCTATTTCCATTCATTTATACTTTAATATACTCACCCCGGCACACTATGCGTGCTATATGTGATCAGATTTATAAAGATAAAAAACTACCTAATTTGAATGAAGGAAGTTAACGAACCAAAGGAAGCTTACCAACTACTAAATAATGTACTTATAATACATATAAATTTGAATACGTATAAAATACAATATCATGTATATATGTAATATATATACAAGTACATATAGTTGAGTATACATTAATTAACACTGTCAATACATACATGATACTAATATATATGTTTTACTTTTATGTATGTATGTATGTATGTATGTATGTATGTATGTATGTATGTATGTATGTATGTATGTATATAATTTTTATTATGTATTATATATGCAATATCATAATAATATATGTATATAGTACGCATGTATACTATATCTATATTGTAATTTGTATAAATGTATAGGATAGATTATACTCATATTATGTATGTTTATGTCTAAATACATATTATATGTATGTGTATATATACATGTATATATGTATAATATCGAATCTATATTGTAATTTGTATGAATGTATAGGATAGATTATACTCATATTATGTATGTTTATGTCTAAATACATATTATATGTATGTGTATATATACATGTATATATGTATAATATCGAATATACATATATAACAATTAAAATATACATATATTATATGTTTATGTATAAGTAAATACATGATTTATGTATGCTTATATGTATAATACATATATACAGATGTATGTATAATTCAGACAATATATATGTTACATATTTAAATGTGTGTACTTTTTTTCAAAAAAATTAACCAAGTTTACCAAACGCTTATACAAAAATTTAGAACACAAAAAACTAGTTATAAAACTGTCCTTAAAAACAGTTTTTCAACCAAGTTTTCTGAAAACATAACCAAACGAACCCTAAATGTCTTTACATTAAAAACTATCCTAAATGGAATAAATAGACAAATTTATAGTTGCATTGGAGATTTAGTTTTGAGGTTATTGTTTACGGATTCTATGTGTCATTTTACTTCACATGGCGAAAAGAATCATCTACATCTGGAAGGCCTCCCCTTCACATTGTAAATACTCATTTTGTCATATTACTTTCACTTTCATTCTGAGCTCAGTGTTTATCTTATGTGGCACTTCTCATTCTTCCATTTCTTCCAATCCAAGTTAGTATTGGAGATGCACTAGGAAGTTACAAAAGCAACTATCTCACTATTCAAAATATTTAAGTATCACGAAACCCTGATTACTCTATCAATGAAACATACCGGTGGCAAAAAAAAAAGATAAAAACACATGTTAGCCAACTACTAACTCTCCATATTATAGTATCCTAGTTTTTATTCAACGTTTTAAGATTTTTAATTTTGACAAAATATCATATATATACTTCATTCGTCGGCCAATGTTCTAGGTTCTTTAGGATTTATTATTACTACTTTATTTTGGATTTTGTCCATTTTTATTGACATTCTTATTGATAAGAGGTTTCGATGGTATAGCTTCTGCAGCGTATTCCTTGTGCTAGTGTTTTGTATACCATTAGAAGTAGTGCATTTTGAAATTTGATACTGTAAATTTATTATAAAGCAGATTGTAACCTATGAATCACGGATGGGGTGTGACATGGTGCGGGAGTGGCGATTCAAAAAAATTCTAAAATGTAGGATTTTGGTGCATTGGGAAATAAATTAATTATATAAAGATATATTGAATGGTTCCTTAATTTTGTGTAAATAGCGCATTAGGTTTTATACAAATTAATTACTACATTCATTTGACTCCAGCATATATATATTGGACCGTAACGAAAAGGATCTAAGTGATAATATCATTCATGAAAAAGAAAAACTCCCAATACTTAATTTCATCTATTGTAAAATCTAGACATGTGTCAAACTTTTCGAACATTCTGAAACTATTATTCAGATTCACCGCTCAAGGTCGGAAGACGTTGAAAGTTGATTTGCAATAACAAGACAATCTTGAACTTCAATCAGCTACGTCAATGATCTTTAATATACAATGCTTCAATCACGTCAATGATTTTTATATACAATGGTTCAATCAACATCTTTCTATATCTCAAATCTCTCATTATCTCGGGCCACTATCATCTTCTCTCCTTCTCAAAATTTCATCCAATCTAGAACATATATCCTCATAGCTACAAAAAGGGCGATCCGAAAAACACCACCAATCTTGGTTGAGCTTCGAAAAATCAGGATTCTTAAAGAATCCATGAAGAATCCGTAATTAAATTTAATTAAAAAAATTGGATTCGCAGTGGATGCGAATCAGAGGAGAATCAGGGAACAATCGCACTTGATTCAAGTGCGATTCGGATTCGTTTATTATATTGAAGAATCTATTCTTCTTAGGTTTTAACACCCTTTTGTGTTTGTTCTACTTTAGCTCTTCTTTTGTGTGTTCCAATTTCTTACGTGAGATGTTTTTGGGATCATCTTTCACAATTTACACCTGTTGGCTTTTCGCCTTTTGATTTATTGTGAACCATTGACTCAGTTCAAGGACGATTTACAGAAGTTGATATTAAAGCACGGTAAAAATAGCTTACAATCAGTGTCGGTCCCGATATCTTAAGGGACTAAGGCAAACTCCTAAATTGGGGAACCCCGTATACATAAATATAATAATGAGAGGTAATTTTAGAAATTCATAAATATTTATTCTTATTATTCAAGACAAATAATTATTATTATTACTATAATTATATTATTATATTATTATATTAACACGTAACAAATCTAATAATATAAGAACGGGAGCTCCTCACTAATATGCACCACGTATCATGCTTGAATACCATAATTCAGTTACCTCCCTTCCAATCAAAAGGGTTCTTTGTCAACTCTTTGCATTCTCGATTCTCTAGAACTTAGGCATCTCTCTCTCTCTCCCTCTCACAGAAATCTGTCATCTTTCTTCGTAAGCTGCTACCTGTCAATCATAAATGACTTTCTCGTACTAACTCTCTCACATCCGTCTCTTTGCTATTTACAAAAAATTGTGACTCTCTCTCTACCCTTCTCCTCAGTGCGAGTTTTCCTCTCCCTCCCTCTCAAATAATCATAAATTGTCTCTAGTTGGCCTCTTGCTTTTATCAACCCCGTCTTCCCATCTCTCTCTCTCTCTCTCTCTCTCTCTCTCTTTCTAGAGCAGGGTGGAGTTATGAGAGTGGGGGTTTTGGCTGCTGTACTAACCATCAAAGAGATGTTATGACATGAGAAAGAGAAAAATGGGAGAGATTTAAGGTAGTTAGGTCAAAGAGAAAAGAAACGAGAGAGAAGAGAGGCAAGAGAAGTTGTGAGAGAGTGGGGAGACAGAATGAAATATGGTGAGGGGGAAGGAGGGAGAAATAGCTTCTTCATTTTTTTTGGGGGGGGAGGGGGGGAGGAGCTACTGTAGCAGCTTCGGGTCAGAATTATATATATTCATTTTGCTGGAGCGTTTTCGAAAATTGGAAAAAAAATTGGATTGCTTCAGGGTTTTGTTTTTAGTGGGGTAAAATGTGGAGGTCGGATGGGGATGGGTCCTTTGGTAAAATGTTCCATTAGCATAATGATTACAAATGTTGGGAAATGCAAGGAGTGAAGTTATAGAAGAATCAAATATGGAGGTTGATTAAAAAAATTAAAAAATTACGTTTGACTGATGGAGTTTGCTGGTAATGGTTTTGTTTAATTTTAGCTTTGACTGAATGGTTCCTATGTTTATTTCATGCATAATGATTAGTTTAATTGATTCCATGTTGTACATTAAAAACGAATCTTCTTATTTCCTTCCTAAATGAATACATTCTAAATTGAAAAACGTTCATGATACCCAGTAATTTATTTCCTACTCTACTTTTATTTAGATTCCTACCTCATTATTTTTCTCCCAATTATTTTTCATACTCAAGATGAATTTGAAATATCTATTATCGTATTGATGTCAAACTTTCTTCGACGTGTGCATGCTCTACATTGATTCCATTTAGTTTAATTGTTCAACTGCATTGCAGGATGGTGTTAATACATAGTAAAGGGCAAATCCAGTACACGAGGCTCCCGCTACTATGTTAATACATAGTGATGCATAATAATTTTTCCCCGTCTTAGCTGTATGTAATTATTTTCCATAACAATATCTCAAATTTATTGAAATTATAGAGATGTTTGTGAAATATTTAATGTCTTTTTTCAGCCCCTATTTGGGGTGATTAAAACAACATTCAATTAGTGTGGAGTGTTGAATTTTTTCCTATGTTTGAGTTTAAATATTTCTTTTTTGTTGTGGATAATTCGGATGAGATGATTAAATCTATACTTTTGCAACATAAATCAATTTCCTCTCTTTCACAAGTAGGTGTGACGTGTGGAATATTTTCTTAAACAACTTGCTTTAAAGTTGAGTTTAAACGTTCCTTTTTTTGTTGAGGATAATTCGGATGGATGATTAAATTTTCCTCTTTTCATTTTATTGTTATCCTGATTGCATAACACAAAATTTTAGTGAGAACTTTATACCAATCGCATCAATGTTTTAAGTATTTTAATGTTTACCCATTTGGAATAGATTTACGTTCTATTATTTAGATAATTGGGTAGAATATGTAGATTGAGCATTTACTGTTCATTTTAATTACTATTGCAGTAATAATGGGGAGAAACAAGATGAAAGCGGTGAGCTATGACGGTGGTCGTGATTTGTCCTCCGGATTGAAAATGGAACCCAGTAGTATCAACGAAGGAGGGATTGGTACACTATTAGCAATATTAAATTTTTTGTTGCATTATGAGTGATACAGTTTTGGCTTAGGAGTCTGTGTATTCTGGTTCCATGCTTACAAGCTCTGAACTTCTAGATATGAATATGGCAACTAAGCTAATGCGATATTTACTTTTCTGGGCATAGGAAACAATTTGAAGTTCACTTAAGTTGTATATAGCATGAAGTGAAGTGAATGTACACTTTTCTTCGCTTTTTATTACCATTAATTGGTTTATTGGTAAATGTGTTTTCTTATAGACTTCTTAGTATGTTTGAGTTGCAGCAATACTAATAATTATTTCATTGTCCTTCTATTTTCCTTAAGTTTACCTACAATATATAGTAAGACTATGTTTTAAGAGGATCAAGTTCGGTCAATGCATTTATTTTCCATTTAGTAACCACCAAACCAATGGTATACATGATAAGCACGGCCATTTCCTTAATTACTCACTGCAGTCAAATTATAATTGCTCTTATTATATAAAGCTTACAACAATTCTTACAAACCTCCATCACATCGCGCGGGACTAACAACTAGTTAACTTTAGTATTGCCTATACACCATGGAACTATAGGGTCAAGCACAATGTAGTTCTCCAAAGTTACTGATAAATTATAACCTAGTAGATAAAGAGAGCATAGAAGAAAAAATCATACATTTTGTCACTGTATAAACATAAAACAATTCAAAATAATTAATCTTTAACATTTCAAATACACTTTAAAAATAAAATCTCAAATAAACTTTCAAAATAAAATCACTAGGGGCTAAGGCCTTTTTTTTCCCTTTTTAAGAGATGAGGGGCACCGTTGTTATAAGATATAAATCTACCTTTTATTTATTTTTTGTTACTAGACAGACAAGGCATAGGCGCACGTGCCCCTTTATGTCAGTTTAAATAGGGATGACAATGTGTTTTTTGCTCTGACACAACACGACACGACATGAACCACTTACACACGAACATAACATTATTTTTTTAATTGACATGAAAACGAACTTAAAATACGACACAACTAACAGAATTAATAATTTTTACATCAAACTAAACACAATTGTACATGAAAACATGAGTAAAACACATATAACACGACACGACACAAACAACACACAAGTCGTAATTTAGACAGCAACAAGACATGACTTCATGTAAAAAAACGACACGAACGCAAAACAAGCACTATGTGTTAATTTCAGGTCAACTCGTGTCGTTTCGTAACTTATTATCATGTAGTTTCTAATTTGTCACCCCTGGCTTTAAATGTGCAATACGACTGTTTACAAGTCCAATTATAACAGTTTAATAAAAACATCAATTAATATTTATTTATTTTGGGCCCCTAAATAGGGCCAAAAATAAGTGGCCCGAGGCAGCCGCCTCCTTGGCCTACCCCCACCAAGGCCAGCTCTCTGCTTACAGTCATGCCGTTTGTTGTGGATCATAGAGGTATGGGCTAGGGTGTAAATGACATGATATTCATAAACAAGATCCAACAGAATAGTTGGAACAATAGTTTAAAAGGTTGACAAAATGCTGGATTAGTTTGTCCATAACCAAGGGAGGGAATTCATGGTTGAAAATAATAGCAGTACCACTGGCGAGACCCCCCCCCCTCTTCTATGAGTCAGTGTTTATAGTCACTAGTTAAGCAGAAAACTGGTATAGTTGTTGACACGTTTCCCACTGGAAGGTGGCAGAAACTTTGGAGAACGACTTTTCTCCTTCCTCAAGTGGAATTTTTTTCCAAGTGTTGGTTGTTTACGAGATGTTGGCATTACACCTACGAAATGAGTTTTCTCCTTACTCAAGTGGAGTAATTAGATATTAGGTAGGTACAACTCCCATTTGCGTGCGTGCAACTCACTTAGCGAGAGAGCTCGTGCAAAACTCTTGGCCTTGATTTCATTCGCCCGTCATCTTGCTTCAATTGTTGTTGGTTTAGAATTACCAGGGGGGCTATGATTATAAGTATAAGGAGGTAGCGTAACGAATCAAATGATGATAAAGCTCCCAATATAGCCCGATATACTTTGATTCATCGTTTCTTCAATAGATGGAAAGTTCGTCAACCACACAACTAATTTTCTACATTTTGCAGGACTTTAATCTCCTATTTATTTCAACTTTTTTGGATCTTTAATGTTGAAATTGGCATGTACATTTCCACAGTTATTATAGTTTATTTTGGAGTTACTATTACTGGTTTATCTAAAGCTTCCTCAATTATATTGATATACTAATTGTAAAAGGTCTCCTTCGTGTGATTACCAAGAGGAATAAGTTGAAGCTAGTATGCTATAAATAAGAGTCCCGTAATCTATTATTGGGATTAAATTTTGGTACTAATTTATCAAAAAGTGAATTTTAGAACCCTCTTGTGGGTGTTCTACTTTGGCTATTCTAGTGTGTTTTTCAAGTTTCTAACGTGAGATATCTTATGGATGCTCAATTTTGTGGACCATATTCTACATTTTACATCTGTTAGTATGAGAAACTTGTGATTTATTGTGGATTTTGTAAGGACAATTTATTCAGATGGTAACAAATAACTGTTCAGACCTAAAGAGCTAGCTTCCAAAGAAAATACCGATTTGAACTGACAGAAATTAATGTAAACACTGAAATTTTGACAAAAGTTAAGAAAGCTAGTGTTGCAAAAAAACTAATTGGAGACGGATTCATAAATATGTAAAGACACAGAAGAAAAGAACAACAAAACATAAATTAAATTTATTTTAAATTTCTTTTTCTATTCAAATAAGGATTAGTTTTCATTTAAGTTTCAGAATTATTTTGGTTGTAATCCTTTAAGACTTATCATTTCTTATCATACTTAAAATTAGAATTAATAGCCTATGTAAAAGATAAGTCATTTAGTTGAACACACTTGATCAATAACAATCTATAGAATTTCTAAAGAATATTGTATCACTCTTTTATGCCTTTTCTTTTCTTCTTGTGTGTTCTAGTTCTTCAAGGTTCTAGTTTGTGGGTAATTCACAACGTATCCATGATTAGGAAACTCTTCAAGGCTCTAGTTTGTGCGTCATTTTGTTGGAAGCCTCAGCATGCTCCTTGCTCTGAGGATTGGCCACAGAGCTGAAGTGATGGTTGATGCTATAGATGTCGCAAAAACCTTGGAATGGCCCACTTTCAAACTGTGTGCCGTTGTCCGTGATGATCGCCCTAGGTACGCCAAAACGTGTCACGATGTTCCTCTAGATGAACCTGAACATGTCAGTGTCCCTGATATATGCCAATGGTTCTGCTTCAATCCACTTCCTGAAGTAGTCCGTGCTGATCAAGAGGTATTTGTTGTTCCTAGTACTGTTTGGAGCGGACCTATGATATCCAAACCCTATTGGACGAACGGCCACGGGCTAGTCAATGACTTTAAGTCATTGGCCGGCTGACGGAGAATGGGGGAGAACTTTTGGCATTTTTCCCATTTCTTTATGTAGGAGGTTGAATCATTTTGCATATACGCCCACCAGTACCCTTCTTTGATTGCTCAAAAAGTCAGAGACCGCCCACCAGCGTTGCTCCCGGAAATTCCACCGTGAAGTCAACGTCATTTGGATGCACATATTGGAGGTAAGGACCAGTGAAAGATCTTTTGTAGAGTTTTACTTCGAGCGCTAGATAAGACCGTGCAGCTTTCACCCTGGATTGGTGGTCTTGCTTCTTATTGGACGACAGGATGTCATTTTGCAGGTAAGTGATTATTTAGTCCATCCCTCCCGCTAGGACTTTTTCGCACGGCGAGAATCTGCTCGGCAACTCTTGCCTTTGTGATACTGGGCTTGACGAGAAATTCTACTTCAGGCTGCTAAGGCATCGGCATGGTTGTTATTCCCTCAGGAAACTGTTGAATGTGGACTCCCTCAAATTTGGCCATCAGATCGTGGGCTTCATCACTGGCATTGAAATCTCATGTGACTTGATTGGATACCATCTTTGAATCGCAGTATATATCAAGATGGCTTGCCCCCAATGAGTAAGCTTTTCACAATCTGGCGATGAGGGCTTCATACTCAGCCTCAATGTTGGAAGCTTCAAAGCGAAGTCTGATCCCCTGCTCGATCATGGCATTCTCCGGGGAAATTAGCACAATTCCTATTCATGCCACTTAGAGTTGGATGCGTCGTCCACGCAAATCGTCCACTTTTTGGACTGGTCGATCTTCCGGCTTCGTAACTGATCGCTACATCTTGGTCGCTAGGCTCCTCTACTCCTATAATTCGGCAATGAAATCTACCAACATCTGATCCTTAATCGTCGTTCTTAGTTGATAGTATATATCAAATCTCCCAAGTTCGATCGACCATTTGGACATCTGCACAGATAATTCGACCTTCCGAAAGAACGGCTTTGAGGAGAAAGGAAGTGACGACTACGATTGAGTGAGCTTCAAAGTAGTGCTTCAACTTGCACGACGCGACGATCAAAGTATTGGCCAGTTTTTCAAGTGGGAGGTAGCGCTGCTCAGCGTTAAGGAGTGTTGCTGACATTGTAAACGAGGGATCCCCCCTTCTCGCACATTAAGGCTAAAGTGACTACATGGCTGGAAAATGACAGGTAGAGTAGAGATAAAGAGGGTCTCCTGGATCAGGAATAGACAGCAGGGAGGTTTGCTCAGGTAGGATTTGATTTCCTCAAAGGCCTTTGAGCATTCCTCGTTCCTAGTGAGATATTTTTACTTCTTCAACAGTTGAAAAATGGTCAGCATCGTTCGAAAGAATTTGAAATGAAACGGTTAAGCGTTGTTAACATCCCGGTTAAGGGCAGACATCCTGGCTAGTTCCTTGGTGGATCTAGCTCCGCAATTCGCTAGGTGTTGATCCATAGCCCTTCATACCAGACTTCGGATCGCGTGCCTACGATGTCCTTCGTCTCGGTTTCGCCTTATCGAGCGACTTTCCTACTCTGAATGCTCCTGCTAGCGATGGGAACTCTTTCCTCGACTGCAAGTTTTACTCGTTTGAGGGCTAGGCGTCCGACCATGACTCTTACATTTATATATCCGGAGCTCCCGCTCCATTTTTTCCAGGCGTCGTTGGAGACGCGCAATTTCCTCCATTTGGAGGCGTGTTACCTCCTTTTGCTAATAGAGTGTTCTTCCTAATCATCGACCAACCGCGAGATCTGAGTTTACCTGGGCTACTCGTTGCACTGCTCAGAAGGCTGCTCCTGTGGGCAGTATCGTGCATGACAGGCAGCCTGACTCTTGTCCAGATGGATCTCAGATCTGACTATGTGTAGTGATAGTCCACCTTGTTGATTGCCCGCAACATATGCACTGTGAGGGCGAGACATTGCTTAACTTGCTGACTTTAATTTGCTTAGGAAAAAAAGTCTTTCCCCACATGCGGCGTCGATTGTGAACAATGTTTTAAATCGCGGTCGCGCAGGGTGTCGCGTTTTGGTTCCGAAATCGCGTCACGTATGGTGCAAAGAATTCGTGCATTCCAGATTTTTAATTTGAAAAACATGTAACAAATATAAATAAATAAGCTCAAACAATCACTCCAAATCATTTCAAATATAGTCAAAAAGCCATAAAGTGCTACAACATTCCAAATAAAACACAAAAATAGGGCCATATTCTTCCAAACATAGGACTATATTGTTCCAAAAATCTCAAAGGCATGAAGTTTCAAAAATAAATTAACACCAAATGAGGTTTTTCAAAAATTGTCAAACATAAAAAATAAAAAATAAAAAATTGTGTAAATTCTTACCAAAGTTAGATCGGGGCTGCCAAACTGTGGAAGAAAGTCCAGAGCACTGTTAATGAGGTTTTTCTTTTTTGGTTTTCAAGATCGGGGTTGTTAAAAGTGATTGAGGAAGGATTTTGTTAAGTTGGGGCTGTCAAAACGATAATAAGGAAGGTTTTTTTTTTAGATCGGGATGTCAAAAGTGAATAAGGAAATGTCTCCCTTTTTTTTAACCTTTGTACTTACCAAAACGACGCCGTTTTGGTAAGCCAGAGGGTTTAAAAAAAACGTGCATCGCGTGGCTATAGCGCACGTTTGCACACTTTTGTGCACTTTTGCACTAAATCGCGTCAAATTGCGCCCAATAGTGCACGCAACAGCAGCATCTCAGTTAGCAGACCCATTTGTATTGTCTTTTCCCATCGCAAAAGGCAATAGCACACTATTGCGTTCGCGATAGCGAGCTATTTAAAACACTGATTGTGAATGCAAATAACCACAATGATGAATCTAAGCAATTGAAACCAGACAAAGAACAAAGCAATCTCACAACAAAAGGATTTACGTGGTTCGGCAATTGCCTACATCCACGGGGTATTTCTCTCTTTTTATTACTTCTTTAAAATTCTATAGCAAGAAGTTAAATGCCACTTTTCCCTCGGGTGAGAGTTACATTTATAAAAATGGAGGAAGCCGAATCATGTTGGATTTCTCACATATGTTGGTTAAGTCGCTTTCTGATTTGCATTAATTTCCTCTAAGATCTTTGCCAGTCAGATTGACCTCTTCATAATTATCTCTCGTGATGGTCATCACTTAACTCGGGCAACCCTTCATCTCGTATCCAGATCCTACTTGGGCCGCTTCGTTTGGGCCATTCGGTTTGCACCTAACACTTACAACTCGAGTATATTTAGTTTCCAATGCGAGAGAAGAAGAGAAATAAAATCGAGGGATCGAGAAATTAAGGTTGTTTACGAGGAGTGGTTTGATGAAGGCGGTTAAAGATGGTGATTGAATTTATATATTGGTTGCCAAGAAGGAGGTGGTTCCACAATGATTAGATAAAAATGTGAGGTGGTTGTTAAATAAGATCATGGGTCTGTTTTTCCGGATGATGGGTCATCGGTATATGAGACATCCACCATAACATTGAATATGTGCCTAGAGCAAGCGTACCGAACAGGCCGCACTAGCAAATGAGTCAATATGCAGAATTGCAAAGAATGGAAGAGTTAATAAGTAGAGAGTCTATTCGAGAGAGCACAAGTCTTGTGCGATTTTAGCAATACTCACACCAAATGAGGATGGCTCGTGGAGGGTATGCGTAGACAGTCTTGCAATCAACAAGATCACTATCAAGTACCAATTCCCTATTCCATGACTTGGTGATAATCTTGATAACTTAACCAATTTTACCATGCTCCAAGATTGATCTCAAAAGTGGTTACCATCAACTTCGGATGAAGTCGAGAGATGAATGGAAGATACCCTTCAAGACCATGGATGGCTTATATGAGTCGTTAATGATGTCGCTTGGTTTATCTAATGCATGCGTGTGATGATTCAAATACTCCAACCACTTATTGGGATGTATGGAGTTTATTTTCATGATATACTTGTTTATAGTAAGCACTTTAATGATCAGATATTGCACTTGAGAATGGTAATTAATATTTTGCAACAAGAAAACTTGTAAGCTTACTTGAAGAAGTGTAGTGTCATTAGGCAATTAATGTTTTTTTTTTTTTTTGGGGGGGGGGGGGTAGTATCTTTGATGAGAAGGTGGCAACAATTCGATATTTGTCAACACTTGGAGCAGTGATTGGCGTCATTTCATCCTAGACCCCAGTAACATTTTAGGACCATTGTGGCGTCGATTATCCATTGCATGAGGAAAGGTGAGTGGGCTCCTCAGGCTAATGAGAGTTTAGAGTTGTTGAATAAGAAAGTGACGAAAATCCAGTGTTAGCTTTGCCTAATTTTGATAGTGTTTGAAGTACATTGTAATGCTTCCAACATTGGCATTGGCATTGACATTGGCAAGGTACTCGATCAAGAGGGGAGGCCTATTGAGTTCTTTAGTGAGAAGCTAAATGATGCATGAGCATAAGAGTCGAAGGTTCTTTTGTCATTTTGTATTACTTTTTGTTCTTTGTTAATATTTGTCCTTTTTAGTCTTCGCTCTTTTAAGAGGTAACTCGTCTAGAGCAGCTAGTCTTTCCCCAGCCTTTGGCCACCCATTATAGTCACATCTATATTTTGAGGGATAGATTAAAGATATTTCTTGGGCCATTGTCCTCTAAACATTATGATGTTGTTCTGTAGTTAAGTAATTTACGCTTTCGCCCGTTAACCTCACATCAAATTGGTATCAAGCGACATTCATTCTTAGGGTTCAAGCATGAATACCAATGGATGGAATTTCGGATGGTGTCCTCCAACTAGCCACCAAATCACAACCCTCCACTCATGAAAACCTTAGTCGAATCAACCACTGCCCTCAAATCCCAAATCTCAGTCGGCGGAAGATCTGTTCATAGCACGGGGAGGTCAAGCGACCGTCGGATCTGATCGGTCGACTACCCCTCTGACCGGCGAAACCCCGATCGAACCCATTAAAGGTTGTTCTGACGCTAAAGCTTACAACGCACCCCAGATAGGCCTATTTGGGCATAGCCCGACCATATCTAAGCCTCTATATGCTCCACCCATAACACCAGCTCCTGACCGCCCGACAACACAAACCGACGATGGTCTCCATCCAGCCAACCTCAGATTCAGGTCACCAGATCAGATTCTGGGCAGAACCGTGAACAACCACCCTCCTAGCACTATTCCGACCCATCTATCCCCACCTATGGTCAGCTCTAAGACTGTCCAGTCCTAACAAAGGTACCCCGAATGATGAAACCCTACCCTCACGGTCTCCAATTTCAGCCCCGAACACAATTAAACCCCTGTTAACCAAATTGGAACCCAAACCATCCCCCTTATATGTCGAATGCCCCTCCTTAGGCATCTTACCGATCCCGACCACGAAATCTCTTCCAAATGCTCGCTCCCTGTGTCATCGGCGGGTCACATTTTGCCATCTCCGGACAAAACGCGCAGCTATATCTTTACCCCGTAGTGGTTTCCCCCGCCCTCATACCACAGACAGAGTCCCTAGAGGATCCAACTGGCTTCGCACGAGTCTATTCTTCAGCTAAGGGTCATTTGAGTACCGTATAATTGATGGAAGTGCGAGTGACAATCTGGTCGTTGGTTGAACTATCCTTCCCCACAGAGCCCCTTTCAATGTCATGCCCATAATTGTCAGAATCTTACTATTTGCGATTCGATTCATAAGATTCGATCCGATTCACATACTAATCGATACGAATCGGGAATAGAATCTGATGAGAATTAGGATTTATTTTAGTATTTTTTTTTGCTTTTATTGTAATTTTCCTTTATTTTAGAGCTTTATTAAGTTCCAAGTATGTTTTGGACTAATATGTCATTTTTTAGTTAGTAGTTGCCCCTTTTAGTGTTTTTGGGTATTAGCTTGATTAGCATGCTAACTCTTCCTATAAATAGGCTCCTTGGCCCTCATTTGTACTCAACCATGAATATTGAGAATAAAGAAGAGGGAGAGGAAGAAACCCATTTCATTTCTTTTAGTTGTTGTTGTGTAGTGTAGATGTTGTGTAACTAGTTGTTGTGTAGTTAACTTCTTCTTTTTACGCTTTCGCACCCAAATTCACATCAAATTGGTATCAAAGCCGCGTTTGTTGTTGGCACAAGGATGATTATCAAATACGAGTCAGATTCAGGTTGGGACCACTATGATTTCATTCTACGTCCAACGACCTCCCACTGATCAGCCCCTGTCACCCCACCACCACAATCCCTAACCAGACAGCAAAAAAAAAAAACTAGACACACCCAATCAGACCTAAAACAATCCCAAAACCCCCAGCAGCAACCGGTCGGCCAACCACCACATCCCCTCTCCCAGCCGACACAACTCCACACTCAATCTGCCCCCAAACCCATTGCCCTTAACCTAAAAACCCACCCTGACCCTCGATTATCCCAAAACCCTCCCATCCCGACCCCAGACCACGCCGGCATGCCGGAACTGATCAATAACAGGTCGGAACACCAACCCATTCAAATCCGACTCCAACCCCAGTCCAATCCAGTCTGAAATGCACCCCAAACCACCGGACAACAGATCTCTGCAGACAGGTACCACTTCCGAAGCCGGCCGAACCCAACACATCAACAACCAAGCCGGAATCATGCACCGACAGTGCCCGATGAACCAACCAGACCCTGTTTTGACCCAAAAAAATCCCAATCCAGTCCGGACAAATTTTTTCCTTCTCTAGACTTTTTTCCCCCAATTTGACCCCTATTTCCCCAAACACTACCGTCTACCACTAGCCAGCCACTACTAACCCCATATCCGGTGCAAAAACACCCTCCAAACCCTCCGATCCAACCCCTATTTCGTACCATAACCTTACATTCCCCCAAAACCCTAACCCTAATAAACATTTTTATTCAACCCTGGCAACCTCCCACCACATCACAAACCCTACCCAAATTTTCCCACCACCCGAACCTCTTCAACACACTAATCCCCAACCATTTTCTAAAAATTACAATTCAGCCCCTGCATTTTCTAATAATTACAAATCTGCCCCAAATCTATCAAGGTCCTACGATTTAATCCCTCCCTCACCCGAAGAATACCTTTCGTACAAATTCTCGTGGGATGGTACCCAATACGGCCTCGATATGAATGCATGTGCCGATTTTTGACAAGGTTAGTTGTGCCATCATCAAGGAACTCCCCCAAAGTCTTCAACATTCTTGGGCCAAAACGGATTCATCTCTCTCTCAAAAGCTTCACACATTGGCATATAGTGCTTATTCTATCGGAGAGTATGAGATATACCATCAACACCTACATAGATGTCGAGCCGAGTATTATGAGATGGAGATGGCACGTGAACCATGGGTACGTGCACGAGCGAGGTATTTGGTCCCATATTTGGAATACTTGTCCACCGGTGTACCTCCTCCTATATCCGATGTCATTCCCACGCACATCGATGATCCTATCTCTTCGAATATGCTTCACGAGGATGTTTCCGAGGTTGTTGAGACCCCGATTATGCTTGCTAGTACATTCTTGTTCCTTCTTTGTGATCTTTTTCCCGTATTCGAGGAGGATGGATGGATCCATCGTACTCGATATAGGGATTTGGAGGCATTTGAGATTATGGACTTCATTCCTATCTTTGGGATAGAAGATGAGGGGTACTTCCTATGTGATTTTTTCGATTTATTTGTTGAGAAGGTTGGGAGATTCGCACTCATTATCGTGAGGTGGCAATATTTGATTTAATGGATTTTTTCCCCCTTTTTGGTCATCATGATGAGCTTTGTGATGATGGTTTTGTGGTTGTTTCCTATGAGGAGTATATGTTGCGAAGGGAGATCACAATTGGTGTGGGATTTGTGAATTCTTTTGGGGTTCCTTATGAGGAGTGCTCCACGCCCTTTTTACATGATTTGATGCTAAGGAGGCTCATCATGGGCAATTTGGATGAAGTTTGGCATCAATGGCCTTCTTCGCGTCGATCTTGTGTTGACTCTTCCTGTGGACGGATTAGAGGTCGTCTTCATATTCATCGGCAATGGCGTAACTTTGTGGTTTCTCTTCAAGGCTATTTTGCGAATCGTTACGTGGGACGCTTTAAAGGACGATTTCCCTTTCAAGTAGGGGAGCCCCCGAATGTTGCCCTCACACACATTTTTATCGCTCGGGACTAGCTCTCTCAAGTAGGGGAGAATGATGAGAATTAGGGTTTATTTTAGTACTTTTTTGCTTTTATTGTAATTTTCCTTTATTTTAGAGCTTTATTAGTTTCCAAGTATGTTTGAGACTAATATGTCATTTTTTTAGTTAGTAGTTGCCCCTTTTAGTCTTTTTGGGTATTAGCTTGATTAGCAAGCTAACTCTTCCTATAAATAGGTCCCTTGGCCCTCTACTTAACCTTGAATATTGAGAATAGAGAAGAGAGAGAGGAAGAAACTCATTTCATTTCTCTTAGTTGTTGTTGTTGTTGTGTAGTGTAGATGTTGTGTGGCTAGTGGTTGTGTAGTTAACTTCTTCTTTGTACGCTTCCGCACCCAAATTCACATCAGAATCGGAGGGGTACCAAAAATCGGGCTGAATCGTGAATCGCACCGATTCACAATTCAGGTGCGATTCATATTTATCGAAGGATGTTGGGTATTTTCAACCGACTTAAATCTCGTGCTCATTTATTGTTCCTTTTAAAATAACCCTAAGAAATGTTTTATTATTAAAATAATAATTATTTAGTGCAAACTTAATTTATCCTTTGCAAAAGAGAGAGTGACTGAAACACATACTAGAACGGAACGTAAACTGCGATCACTTTTCTTCTTCTCTTCTAACTGTGAAACTGCGATTTCTCCTATTTCATGTTGCGATCACTTTTTTCTTCTCTTCTAACCAGCTGATCGAGAGAGAGAGGGAGGTAGCGTTGCATTCGATTGAATCCAATAAATCTTGTGTAAGGATTTTATAAGTTATATTATATGGTATTGTTATTATAATGTACTTTTTATAGTATTATGCTTAATCTTTATTTGTGTTATTATATTGTATAATATATTGTTGTGTTTAAATTTGGACATTGTAGGTGGTGGTATTGTTAGAATTTTATCATAATTTGAACATGGAAGTTCATTTTGTTAGTTATATTTTAATTAAAGGGCTTATAATTGATTTTAGTTCATAATATGCTTTACTACATATTCTTAATGTGTTTTCTTTGCATTTATATATTATTTCCTACATATTTAACGTTTATACCGATTATTATGATTCAATTCACGGTTCACGATTCATAGGATGTTCGATTCACGATTTGACAACTATGGCCATGCCATATCGATTGGTTCAGTAGTAGCAGATCTATTGGCCCGAGTTGGCAGTGTCATGTTTATTTTTCTAATTGATGATTACGTCGATAAAGTTTTGTGCACCGTTGTGGATATGCGGGTGTGCCATTTGTTCCTCGGGCGACCCTGGCAGTATGATCATTCGAGCATGCATGATGGACGTGCCAATACATGCACCTCGACCAGCAGTTCCAGCTACGCTCGATGCGTGAGCTTCGACCAGTCCGTCCATCAACACTCATCATCTCGCATGAGGACTTGATCACCGAGGCAACTGACATCGGTCTCTGTTATGCCCTCAGTAGTCCCATTGCACACCAAAGTCCGATGTTCCCCCGGAGATTTTCGACCTCCTGAACACCTACGCCGATGTTTCACACACCCAAACCAACTCCCACCCCTACGAGACATTCAGCATGTGATTGACTTTGTGTCGAGAGCATCCGTCCCCAAACTTCCCCATTACCGCATGTCTCCGACCGAGCATGAGGAGTTAGCAATAACAAGTGTCTGAGTTGTGTGACTGAGGCCTTATAAGAGAGAGCATGTCACCTTGTGCCATTCCCACCCTCCTGCCCCAAGAAAGATGGAAGTTAGCGAATGTGTGTAAACAGTAGAATTGTCAACAAGATCATGGTCAAGTACCGATTTCTCATCCCCCACCTGAAGAATATGTTAGACCAGTTGCACGTGGCTAGAGTATTCTCCAAGTTAGATTTAAAGAATGGCCATCATCATATCGCATGTATCCTGGAGACGAGTGGAAGATTGCCTTCAAGACGAAGAACGTGTTGTATGAGTGGACCGTTATGCCGTTTGGATTATCCAACGCCCCATCCGCTTTTATGTGCATCATGACCCAAATCCTCCGACCTTTGATGGCCAAGTTTGTGGTGGTGTACTATGATGATTTCCTCATTGATAGCCGGTCCGATGAGGAGCACTTGACCCATGTGGCCATGTACTGATCATTCTTCACGCGAAGTATTTATACCTCAACCCGAAGAAATGTTCCTTCATGGTTCCCTCAGTCACTTTCCTTAGCTATGTGGTCTCCGATGACGGGATACGTGTTAATGAGGTTAAAATTCAAGCTATCGTGGATTGGCCCACCCCCACATCTATCTCTCAAGTTCGCAGTTTTCACGGACTTGCCGAGTTTTACATGCATTTCATCGCGGGTTTTAGCATTGCTATGGCTCCTATCACCGACCTGATGTCCGTCTTTTCTAGCACCGAGTTTCGATGGAAGGATGAGGCAAACAGTGTCTTCTGTCACATCAAGGATGCGATGACTTCAACCTCGATTCTCGCCATATGATTTTACACAGCTGAGTTATCTTGTGATGCTTGCAAGACAAGATAGGAGTGGGTGTTGTCCTCAGCCAGAATGGGAAACCATTTGCATGTACTTTAGTAAGAAGCTGTCAGGGGCCACCATGAACTATTTGACTTATAATTTCAAGTGTTATGTCATCATCAAGGCGATAAAGTTTTAGCAAGCCTACCTCCTTCACAAGGAGTTCTTCATCAAGTCGGATCGTGAGGCCCTCCGCTACTCGCACAATCACCGTAGGGTCAGTGATCGCCACGTCAAATGGGCCACATACCTCCAGAGGTACACTTTCCACCTCGACTACAAGTCGAGGAAGGACAACCAGGTGGCGGATGCTCTCAACCGTCGTACTCATGCGCTCGTCGCGATCTGCAGCTAAGTCTTTGGTTTTGACGAGGTACGGACATTGTATCATTTCGATATTCAGTGCAGCGCCACTTACATGGCGTGTTAGCTTAACAATGGGGCATCCGATGACTATTTACTTCAAGATCAATTTTTGTTTTGGGTACAGCACTCTGCATTCCGCCTCTTCTCTTCGGGAGAAGATTATTGCCGATATTCACTCCAGTGGGTTAGCGGGGCACATGGGTCAGGCCTGCACCCACTCTGCACAAGAGCGCTTTTATTGACCTACTATGCGGCGAGACACAAATGCCTATATCCGACAAAGTTACACTTGTCCTATGAAGCACGGACTCGACACGTAATACGTATTTCGACACGTGGCACGTGATTATTTCAAAAACTAGGATACGGCACGCTAGGATACGTATAATATATAATATATATTAAAATATATAATATATATTTAAATATATATATTAATGAAATAAAACAGATTTTTTTCCATAAAATACATTATTACAGCACTCTTAACATGAAATTTGGAAACTGGACCATATAAAACAAAATTCAAACACACTTAACATTAAAAATCATAAATAAGGCAGAATCATAATCACATAAGAAAAAAAAATTAAATTAAAATTTAAAAAATAAATAAATAAAGTGTCCTTTTTACGTGTCCCAGCGTGTCGGCAACGTGTCCAAACATGTCCCAGCGTGTCGGCGACGTGTCGGAGCGTGTCGCGTGTCGGGCTCGTGTCAAAGCTGACTCGTGGCTTCCGAGAGAGTGTCGGTGTTTCATAGACTGCCAAGGAGCAACACACAAATGCGGCGCTATACACTCTTTTTCCTATCCCGGATCGGTTGTGGCAGAATACTTTTATGGACTTCGTCGTGGGACTTCATCGCACCACTCGGGGACACGATTCCATTTTTGTTATCGTGGATCGATTTCCAAGATGGATCACTTTATTTCCTGCTCTCGAACGGTTGACGCGTCCCATGTCGCTACTATTCACTTTCGGAAGACATTCCCCCTCCATGGTGTCCCACGTAGTATTACTTCAGACAGGGATGTCCGGTTTACGAGACATTTTTGGCGCACTCTTTGAAGCCTCCTTCGATGTTCACTCCGGTTCTCTACCGCCTTCCACCATCAGACAGATGGCCAAATAAAGGTTGTCAACAAAATCATGAGTGATCTCCTTCGTCACTTGGCCTTTGAGACCCCTCGGAGATGGGATATTGTCATCGTCCAGACAGCGTTTGCTTTCAACAACGCCGTGAACAGCTCCACGGGGTTGTCGCCATTCCAAATTGTGTTGGGTACCTCCCCTACCAACTCAGTTGACTTAGCATAGTTACCCTCCACCACCCCACTCAACCCCATTGCAGCTGAGTTCGTTAATCGATTGACTGCTATTCAAGCAAATATTTGTGATCGACTCCAACACATCTATGCCTCTTACAAGGAGCATGCAGATGCCCACCGGCGCACCGTTGTCTTCTAGTCGGGCAACGTCGTTAAGATTTACCTTCAAAAGCCCCGACGTCACGACAAACTACATATGCGTCGTAGTATACAGTGTACCTGGAGAACTCTCATGGAGGGGAGAGTGGTGCAGGAGGGGAGTCAGGGGTTCATTTTATCATTTTGTATTTATTTTTGTCCTTTTTAGTCTTTTCTCGTTTAAGAGTTAGCTTGTCTAGCAAGCTAGTCTTTCTTAATAATATAAGGTCATTGACCATTCATTATACTCAATTCTACATTTTGAGAGATGAATTAAAAACATTTCTTGGGCCATTGGCCTCTAAACATTATGTTGTTCTTGCTAGTGTGTAGTTAAGTAATTTACGCTTCGGCCCGTTAACCTCACATCACTAAATAGTCCAAGGCTCGACTATTCCACCTACGACACTAGAGTTCATACTTGGCTTATTAGGATTTCATATTGCATAACAATTACAAATCACTCAACCAGCCAGCTTGATACTCAAGGGAGTGTAAACAAGCGACATGCGCAATGGATTGCTTTTGTTCAACAATTCACCTTGTTCTTAAGTACAAGGCATGAGGAAGTAACGAAGTGACCGATGCATTGACTCGACAAACATCTTTGTTGTCTTGTTAATAGAGCACGCGTGAAGATGGTTGGGTTTCACTATACTATTTTTCTTAATGAAGATGATTCTTATTGTGTCTTTTAGTTTATGATGAATAATGGACTTATCTTTTAAGGAAGTCAATTGTGTATTCCGTATTGTTCTCTTGTGATACTTACATAACACCATAAGTTGGGGAACTATGGATGGGAGACCATAGAAATTGATGGCTAAGAAGTAATTTTAGCCTAACATGTGGAGAGATACCAAGTGTGTAGTCGAGCAAAGTGGGCTATGTATATGACGTAAATAATGTCAAATGGGAATCAAGAAGAAGATATCTCACATCTCAACTCTCTTTCACTAACTCTCAAAAATATAAAATGCCCCAAATGAGGCTATAAGGTGAGTATTTATAAAGGGAAGGTAGTTTAGGCTCTAAACAAAATATTTAATTGCAAGTATACCCCTAAGAGCCTAAACTACTCCCACCTCTAAATACTAAAGCAAAAAGAAAATACGTCATAACAAAATAAAAGAAAATAAAAATACTATAAAATTCTAAAAATGACAAAAATGCCCTTGAGCTTCTTGATTCACATCAGTTTTATATGGAATTGTACATGTCATTTACCCACTCCTTCGAGACTGTGCGAAGCGATTAGTGTGGATTTCATGTTAGGTTTACCTCCTTCCCAACAAGATAAGAATATGGAAGCTAGCAAGGTCGTTTCACCGTTCTTGTGGGAAATCGACAAGTTCCATGGTACTTTACATTCCATTGTTTCAGATCGAGATTGTAAGTTCATTGGGATTTTAGATGATGTTAGCACTTCATTTCATCCGCAAACCGATGGTCGAACCAAGGTAATAAATCGAAACTTTGGGTAACTTGTTGCGATGTTTGGTCAGTGAGGGAAGTCGATATAGGATAGACATTACCACTTGTGATGTTTGTCTATTATAACTCAAAGAGTCGTACTACGGGTACGTCTTTCTTTAAGGTTTCCTAGAGGTTCAAGTAGCGTATTGGATTTGGCTCCAATTCTTAGCATGAGACAAACTAGTAGCAACGTTGAAGCCGAGGTTGATTTCATGAATTGGGTACATAAAAAGGTCAAAAGACGAATTGAGAAAAAGAATTTAAAGTATAAAGAGGCTACAGAAGCTCATTGGAAGCGTGTTGAATTCAATGTGGGAGATTTTGTTTGTTTTAGAAGCGAAAGATCATAATGTGGAACAAGTTGAAAGATGGGAAGATTGGGATTTACAAGGTTTCGGAAAAGGCAAATGAACAAGGGCATCGACTCTTCCCAAAATGCGTCAGGTTGAATGATCCAAATAAAACTCCCTCCGTCCCAAATTAATAGTCCTGCATTCATTTCTCGATCATCCCACATTAATAGTCGCTTTCCATTTTTGGACATAATCAATGAACCAAACTCGACAATAGTAAACAAGTGTTGATCTTAGCCATTGATTGAAAGCAGTGGTGGACCCAGGATTTCCGGTCAGGGGTGCGAATTTTTTTTACAAAGGCCGGAGGTTTTTAGGGTTATTTTTACCTTCTTTTTGCAATTTTTAACCCTAAAAATATTAATATTTATATTCACCCATTGTTTGTTCCCACTTTATTTGCGGACTTTTTCAAAATACTTCAACAAAATATTACCATAAATTTACATAACAATAAAAAAAAATTCAACATAATTGACCTAAATTTGAAAATATATTCCAAATTCTGTTTCGGCAATTAAAATTAGCAAAAAACAAGAAAACTAATATAATCACGGAATAGGCAATAACCCAATAACAAATAGTCAATACTTTTATTTTTAAAATACTAATAATACCCAACAAATCTATATTTTCAAAAATTTAAACAAATAGAGCTTATAGACACAACAATTAAAAGTAAACTAACAAAAAAATTGGGCATTTAAACATTGTGCATTTATTAATTATCATTTAAAATTGAGCATTTAAACTAATTTAATATTTAACCATGAACTTAAAATTACATTTGGTCAACAAATGTAATTTGGGGACAACAATACTAAGCACAAAACTTGAACTGTACAATACAAATGATTCAACTTGGCTAATAACAATAACTTAATAAGGTGTTCATTGCTTCAGTTTGTTAGCGCCTTCATCTCCAGCTTTTTACAACATTTCATGGTATGGAAAAATTTCACCATATAGAATCTCACCATATAGAATTTTAATAGAATTGAAGACTCAAAAATTAAAAAGAAAAATACTTGTAGGCAGTTATGGCTTAGTATAGAAGTTCTAGAGAGGAGCAGAGAGCGGAGCGCCGGAGCTGCTCTGAACCAGAGAGGAGCGGAGAGCGGAGCTACCTTGCTTGCTGCTGCTGGATTTTTACATGCTATTTCTGCTTGCTACTACTTGATTTAACCAAGGAGAGGAAGGGATCGACAGTCGTGAGGGACGATAGGAAGGAGAGAGAGATTCATTGGTAAAAGTCTTGTAAAACGCGTGTGGTGCATTTGTAATCAGATAAGCGTGTAAAATCTAGAATTAGTTTTATTTCTAGTTTTGCCCCCCCCCCCCCCCCCCCCAAACTCAATACCTTTTATTATGAAACATGACACAAAGGTCCAAAAAAAAGAAAAAAAAACAGCCTATACCCGGGAAAAAATTCCGAAAAACCTAGGTGTGCGGCCGCCCACCCTCGGGACCACCTAGGTCCGCCCCTGATTGAAAGCATCCTTAAAAACCATTGTTTTCAAATAGCGACTATTAATTTGGCACGGATATAGTATAAATTATAATTGAATAGGGATTCCTAAAGTAGTGACATAAATATAGTATAATTGAATAGGGATTCCTAAAGTAGTGACATAAATCAAGTTTACCCTAAATGTCTTTTTCTATTCAAATTAGAATTAGGTTTGTTTTAACTTTCAGAATTATTTTAGTTAGTTGTTATCCTTTCAGGTATATTATTGCCAACACAGTTACAATTAAAAATAAATACTGAATTAGTAGTGAAGTGTGTATAAACATAAGAAGATGTGAGCGATTTAATTAAACACGGAGGCAGAATTCACATGGTGTAGGGTTTGAAATAAGTGAGAGAGCGTAGATTTTGGAAGTCATAAGAAAACAATAAATATTATGGATGAGCTGAATTTGATGATAATATTTAATAAATATGAAGGGTTAGAGAACGTACGTTTTCGACGAAGATGAAATTGGCGACAACAATAGTGGCAACGATTCCGCCCAATATTGCAGCGGGTCCAGTCAGGAGACTCCATTTTCGATAGATCATCTTCTTCGATTCAAATGCCTCTTCGCTCTCTCTCGTCTCCAAACACCTTGTTTCCCTAATTTCTTATGTAGTTGTTTTTTAACTTTAGTCTCATATACAAAGATGAATTTAGGGACCCATCCTTCAACCTTCTTTTCGCAGAGAATGTCACTTGTCTCATATAAGAGCAACAACTAAAAAAATAAAAGCATGGGAGTGGAGACAAATAAATATTTATAAATAGGAGTAAATACTTAATATCCCGATTTCTTATGTTTTCACTTTTGGGAAAGGTCATTTAAAGTAATTAACTGATTAATAAATTGTTTTGATCTATTATAATTCTCGGTGGGTGATTTAATGGCATAACACTGTGAATGCGAATTCATACGGGAAATTAGTAAAAATATGTATTTTTTACTAAATTTTGTAATATTTTCACGCTGCAATTTTATATTGTGAAATTCGAAATTTCACATTGTCAAATTTTACCACCGCAAATCGCGTCCGAAATTGAACTGCGAAACTTCAAACTTAAAAATTATATATCCTTTTTGGATCTCTTTTCTCCTTTATAAATTTTTTTCCAAACGGACTTATATTTTTTAAGATGTTTAATCTTAAAATTTGCACAAGAAAAAAAAAATAAGGATCAAGAGCAAATATATCCAAAAAAATACGGTTTAGGCTCATCAAGGGGTTCTCACTAAGATTGTTTTATGGTTAGGTTGATTGTTCTATACGTTTAACACCAAGGATGAATCACATAAAAGTGTTAGTTTATATTCAACACCAACAATAAAATATAAAAAAAGGATTATGACACTCGTATAAATTACAAATTTAAAAAAAAATGACAAACATAAAATAAAGGGAACATGTATTCAATCCTAATTTTAAAGATTCATTTGTAGTTATTCTCATATTTTTATTTCTTTAGTTGTTGATCATGTTGTAACAACTATAGGACAGGTGTCATTCTCTGCGGAAAGGAAGAGGGGCGGTTTGGGGTAGTTATGAAACTTGATACAATTTAAAAAATACGTAGGATGGGCGCCCAACAAAATTTTGGAAATACAACTAAACCCAAAAAAAACTATAAAATAAAAAAGGAAAAGATAAAAAAGGCTTATTTAGTAGGCATGTCAACAGATCGGATTCGGAAGGGACCAATGTCAATCAATATTCATTTATTATGAAAAATACCAGACCGGGTCTTATGTGGATCATATAGTGGATCTTGAAAACTTTAATCCATATCCAAATCCTAACATATTGGGATCGGATAATATCCAACCCTATGAAAAAATTAATTACATAATATTTTTATAAATATAATAATAACTTAGATAATTAAATAAATAAAAGGAAAAATTTCACCTAACACCCTTTAACTATCGCGGTTTTGTAGGTCACACGCCTAAAAAAAATACCCTACAAACTCACCCCCTCAACTATCAATTCATTACAATTAAACTCAAAAGTCAGGTTCCCTGTATTTTAGGGATAAATGGACTAAAATACCCCTTAATCCTATTTTTAAAATCCAAAATAAATAAATAAATATCAAAACAAAATAAATAAAGAATAAAACAAAAACCAAAAATAAAACCATCTTTTCTCCCCCTCAAAACCAAAAACAAAACCAAAACTCAATTTTAAATTTTAAAACCTCTCTATCTCTAACGCGCGCGCGTTCCTCACCCCCTACCCCACACACACATCGTCTTTAACCTGCCACCACCCCAACCCCCCACCATCCCACCACACTCGTCAAAACACAGATAACCACATCACTACTAGCACCACCAGTCCCTACCCTTGAGATCGAAACACATAGACAAAAAAAGTTTCAATCGTTCCCAAACAAAAATCAAACCATCAACTCCTTCCAAACCAAACCAAAACACAATCAATCTGTAAATAAGATTCATATGGTGTTTTTGAAATCGACTGAAACTAAATTAGGTTTCTAGATTTCGGTTTTTAAAATCGAATCAGATAATTTCAATTTGGGGGTGGGTTTTAGATTTAGAGGTTGTGTTATTTTTTGTGAGAGGGAGATTTCAATCGATGGTGATGTGGTGGTAGGCAGCGATGGAGATGGCGGCGATGAAGTGTTGTAGTTGGTTGGTGTTTTGCAAAGGGGGGGTTATTTATCCTAGCGTGTTTTAATGTGATAGGGTGATCTCAAATTCCTGTGAGACTTTACTTTACATTTGGATATGTGATGATTTTACTAGCATTGTTTGATGCGATGGGGGTAGCAGGGTGCTAATGTCGGTTAAGTATGGTGCCACTTTTCAGGTGTGTCCGGTTTGTGAAGCTCGAAATCGTTCTGGAGTTGGGAAACATTTTGATTGAGATGAGATTTCATTTTTTTGAGATTTTTTTTCCTGGTGTTTGGTGGTGGTGGTTTGACTGGTGTGGTGGGATGGTGGAAGGTTGGGGTAGTGGCGAGTTAGAGATGGTGGGTGGGTGGGTGGGTATGGGAGGCAAGGGGTGAGGAGTGAGAGAGGAGTTTTAAAATTTGAAATTGGGTTCTCGTTTTGGCTGTTGAGAGAGAAGAGATGGTTTTATTTTTTATTTTTGTTTTATTCTTTATTTTTTTATTTTGGGTTTTAAAATTAGGGTTGAGGAATATTTTAGTCCATTTGCCCCTAAAATGAAAGAAACCCGACTTTTGAGTTTAATTACCACGAATTGATAGTTGAGGGGGCGAGTTTGTCAGGTATTTTTTTAGGGGAGTGACCCGTAAAATCGTGATAGTTGAAGGGGGCAAGGTGCAATTTTTTCTAAATAAAATTAAGCTTATAAAAGTATGTAATATGTAAAATTTATTTATAAATGCAATAACAATCATGAAATAATATAATGAATGGTTATAAATTACAATGATTGACTATGGGACCCAAACCATAAAGGCCCAATTTTTGGCGATCCGAGCAGCCCAATAAGTTGCCTCAGTCAAGTTTAGTGCCACGTGCATCAATACGAATGCTTATTATGGGGATAAATAAAAATGCTTATCATACGGATATTGACAGGCTTAATTGGTTATCAACTATCTCGGAAGAGATAAACAGGAGTCACCACACGAGCCAATAAAGAGCTAGGAGAGTTCCTTGTACAACTCAACTGTTTTACATTGCTATAAATACAACCCTCACCCCAGGGTAAAGGGGGATGTAATTTCAAACCTTTTGAGAAATTAGTAAGAACTAATAACCCTCTTCGTGGACGTAGGCAGTTGCCGAACCACGTAAATTCTTGTGTTGTGAGCATTTATTATATTATTTTATTCTCTGCTTTCTAGAAATACTTTATTGTGATTTCTTAAACTCACAATTGGCGTTGTTTGTGGGAATCGATTTTCTTTTCTACGAAAACAACCCAAAGTAAAAAATAACTACAAATATCTCACCACCCATACGTTGCACCCCAAGCTGGCGACATGTGAGCTGACATAGCTCCACTGAGGATCAGATCTAAAGTTCGTCAAGATGGGAATCCAAGGTTTCAACCGGAGGAGCAGCTCTCTGAGCAAAGTAACGAGCAACCTAAATCAACTCAAATCTCACGACTAGTCGACGCTTATAAAGCAAAACTCCAACGGCAGTAGGAGGAAACTCACCTCCAAATGGAGGAGAATGCACGCCTCGAGAGACGATTGGAGATGATGGAGAAATAAATCCGTTAGGAGAACCAAAAACGTTGTGATCGGACTCCTAACCCCCAAGTGAGCAAAACTGGAAGATGAAGAAGGAGTACTGGACGCGACCAAGACCCTTCGGAGTGTGGAAGTCACCTGATGAGATGAAATCGAGATGAAAAGTGCCATGAGAATGATATATAAAGTTTGGTCTAAAAAGAGATGGACCAACACCCAGCACACTAAGGATCCAGATCTACAAAAGAGCTAGCGAGAAGGGCTCTTATCACACAGATGAAGTCTCCTTTCTCTAGAGCTATTGAGGAGGAGGACCCCTCCCCCCCCCCAAGGTTCAAATTCTACGATGGCAGGACAGACCCCATAGATTATGTTCGCCAATATAGGCAAGCAATAACTTTGTTAAATCATAATGATGCTCTTATGTGTCGCATATTCTCATCCAGCTTAGGAGATGTCGCTCATAAGTGGTTTGAGAGGCTTCCCCACAGGTCAGTTAAGAGCTTCAAGTCTTCTCTGAGGCCTTCACAACCCGCTTCATAACCAGCAGCTCACATCCAAAGAGGATGGATTCTCTACTTATGATGAGGAAAAAGCCACAGAAGACCCTTCGGGAGTAAGCTGAGCGTTACTGGAAAACTTTTAATGGAGTGGAAGATTGCTCGGAGCAGGTAGTTGTAGAATCTTTCATGATTGGCTTGCCTTTACCTCCATACCAGTCCAACCCCTTACTAAAAAGTAAGCGAACACCATTGACGGCCTCATGTCATGAATCAAAAAGTATTCCAAAGTGGAAGATATGGTTAACACTAACTAAGCACAGACTTGTCGCGCTAAGGCGAACAAAGGCAACGACAAGGAAAGCACCATCATAAAGGGGAATAAGAAATAAAATGGAGCCAAGAATAGAGGCAAAGCAGATTCTCGTAAAGCTTTCCAATCCATCAATATTGTTTTCAAGGAACCAAAATTTACAAAATCATGGGGAAGATCAAGGACTAGTAGTTTCGCAAGTGGCCGAAAAATATGGGAGGAGATCTGACTAAGAGGAACAAAACACTTCAGTGTGTTTTCCACATGGTCACAGACACAAGACAGAAAATTACAAAGTCCTAAAATCTCATCTAGTATAGTAGGGCTAGTTAGGGGATCTGAATGAGTACATAGAGAAAGAAGCTTATTAGGTTGTCACCAATGGCGACCAAAAACCAGATAACGTATTAGAGGATGAAGCGGGACACGAGTTTGTCGTTATACACAGGGCGTCCAACCTTAAGTAGATCTAGGGCAATGAAGTTCAGATGGAACTCAAAAAGGTCACAACAGTAATGGAGCCATTCCAGATAGATCCCGCCAAAAGCCAGGCTGACAATCGTAGGCAACCGAAATATATGGATTATAACAAACACGTAGTGTTTACAGAGTATGATTTGGTCGGGCTAATAACCCCACATCACGATGCACTACTAATCACTCTCAGAATTGCAAACTGGGATGTAGACAAACTACTAGCGGATCAAGAAAGTTCTTCGGGGTTAGTGTAACTGGAGCTTTTTCACAAGCTCAAATTAAATATGTCAGATTTAAAATAAGCGACCGTCCCACTGGTCAGCTTCATAGGAAATGCGTTTAAGAAAGGTAGTTCTGCTTGTTAGAAAATGAATTTTAAAGGTCACTGCATTTTTTATGGTCGACATTGACTCACCTTACCATACTATCCTCGGCAGAGGGTGGCTACACATCATGAGGGCAGTCCCCTTAACCTACCACAAGAAACTCAAATGCATCATATATTGGGGCATAATGGAGATTAAAGGCGACTAAGATATTGCTCGAAAGTTCTACATCTCCGCCATCATACCCAAACAAGAGAAGAAGAAGAAAGAAAATGAGGTTATCCCCCAGATATCCTCGCACGAATCCACTCCTTACAAATAACAACTAAAGTATGGCCAACCAGGTGTGGAAGAGACGATAATCCACCCCGCACACAGAGTTGTGGAAAATTTGGAGGAAGTAGTTTTTTACGCGAATCGACCATAGAGGAAGTTTTTAATCGGCACCACTTTGTTCGACCAAGAAAGGGTGGAGTTTATCATTTTTTTAGATAAAGACTAGACATTTTTGCATGGAATCCATATGATATTCAAGATATCAATCTTGTAATTATTTGCTATCTTCTTCATATAGATCTAATATTTCTACCGATCATTTAAAAAGCTCCCATCACTTCCCCAAAGAAGGCAAAGGCGATGGAAAATGAGGTAAGGAAACTTCTGGAGGCAAGGTCCATCAGATAAGTTCAATTTTCAAAATAACTCTCAAATCCAGTAGTAATTCGCAAGAGCAACGGCACCTGGAAAGTCTGTATAGACTTTATCGATCTTAAGAGGGCTTACTCCATGGATATCTTCACTCTGCCAAAGATAGACCATCTGGTTAATGCTACAGGGGCCCATGAGCGAATGAGTTTTCTAGATACTGACTCGGGGTACCACTAAATTCCCCAGTTCGGCCCCGACCAAGACAAAACTTTATTCATCACCCTACTAGGCCCATACTATTATAACGTCATTCCTTTTGGCCTTAAGAATGTCAGAGCCACGTACCAGAGACTGGTCACTAAGATGATGAAACAATAAATGGGTGAGACGATGGAAGTTTACATTGATGATATGCTCGTCTAGAGAAAGTATAAAGACGACTACCTCAAGGACTTGGCAAACACCTTTGAAATCCTTAGGCAATACCAGATGAAGCTCAATGCGAGAAAGTGCTCATTCAGGGTCCAGCCAGAAAAGTTTCTCAACTATCTGGTCAGCAAGAGGGAAATCGAAACAAACCCCTGACCAGATAGTGGCGTTCGACAATGTTCAACCACTAAAGACGCTACAAGAGATCCAAAAGCTGATCGGGATGCTCGCAACCTTAAACCGTTTCATTTCTAAGTCATCTGAGCATTGCAGGCTAGGGGTGCACACGGTTCAGTTTGGGTCAGTTTTGAGACTAATCCGAGAACCGAATTGAGATGGGTCGGTTCCAAATTTTTGGAATCGAAACAAAACCGACAGTTATGCAGAACCGAACCAAACTAAACCAAGGGTTCCCGAATCGGATCGGATCGGTTTTTGGTTCCAAAGTCATATTTCAAACTTAGTGAAATCTTAAGATTAATGTATTTCATAAATAATTTTTTTAAGGTCAAAATTAATTTTGATCCTCAATAACATAAGTTGGAAACTCAGATAATCACAAAAATATAAATTACAAGTGTTAAATATATAAAATAAATGTATATGTAATTATAAATCAGTTCGGTCCTGGATTGGTTCGGTTCGGATCGGTTTTCGAGGTCGGATTGTTTTTTTTCCTGGAACCAAGAACCAAACCGAAGTATCGATTTTATTTTTTTAGAACCGTAACTGAACTATTGAGCAAAAAAATCGATCCAAACCGAACCAATACAATCGGTTTATCGAATTTTTGGTTTCGTTGTGCACCCCTATTGTAGGTCGTTCTTTCAACTACTTAAGAAGGAAAAGGTCCTCACTTGGAACGATGAATGTTAGAATGCACTTGAAGAAATGAAGTCTTACCCGAGCAAACCCCCACTATTAGCAGTTCCAGATCCAGGGACCCTCTCTACCTCTACGTTACAGTTTCAAGACACGCGGTTAATTTGGCCTTGGTCTGCAAAAAAGAGGGAAAACAGTTCCTCATTTACTACGTCAATAAGACGCTCCTGGATGTCGAGTAATGTTATTTACCATCAGAGAAATTAGCTTAATCACTGGTGATCGAGTCCCCAAAATTAAATCATTACTTTGAGGCCCATTCTATCACAGTCATCAAATATTTTCCTCTTAAGGTTGTTCTTCACAAAGCCAACCTATTTGGACGCATATCCAAGTGGTCTATAGATCTCAGGAAATTTGATATACACTACCAACCAAGAACAACAATCAGGAGGAAGGTGTTGGCTAATTTCATAGCAGAATTTTTAGGTGAAGGGATCCATATCGACCAACAGCTGTCCAACCAGTTAAAAGATTATGAGTTGGATCAATCCAAGAAGTGGATATTATACGTGGATGGTGTTTCTAATTCCAAAGGAGCGGGAGTAGGAATTATTCTTATAACGCTAGAAAATGTCATGATTAAGCAAGAGATCAGGCTAGGCTTTGAAGTCTCTAATAATAAAGTCGAGTACAGTTCACTTATAGCTAGACTGCGTAAGGCTCACTTGTTGGGGGCAACCCGTCTTAAAGTATATTGTGATTCAATGCTAGTATCCAACTAAGTCAGTGAAGAATTCAACACTAAGGATGAAAAAATGTCAGCATACCTATAGGTGGTTCGTGAGCTAATATCAAAGTTTAAGGAAGTCCATGTTAATTAGTTCCCCTAGCGGCACAACAGTTACGCAAATGCTTTAGTAGCCCTAAGCTCAGCAGTAGTGATTAGGAATAAATTCTTCCTATTTATCCCCTTAATTTTGGTCTTTTTATGGTCCCGTGCATTGCATTTAACCCAAATTTATCTTATATTTATACTACTAACCCTTTTCAATGAGTATTTTGTGTTTTGTGTATTTATCTTATGTTTTACAGGTATTTCATACAAGAATATGGAAGAGAGAACTCAAAATAGTGAAAGAAATTAAGAAATGGGGAGTTAAAGGGCATTTTCATAATTTTTTTAAGAGCTTGAAGTCATAAGAATAATGGAAAAAATAGCACCTCAATCCGAGCTACAGTGAAGAAGTTATGCACATTCGAAGATGAGAAGAATCAAAGTGGCAAAACTAAGGAAGGCAAAAAGGAGGACCGGTATGGTTATGAAGGGAGTCAGTCCGCCTTTAGTCACGCTCCAAAACCATGACAAAGATTAGTCATGCTTTAAATCCGTGATAAAATTCCAGAAGCGAGATTTTTATTTTGTCCTTATCTTTTAACCAAAAGAGTTTTATGTTTTGAAGACTCTTCTAAAGTCCTCTAACCTATATATTCAGCCATTAGGGTCCTTTTAATTCAGATTTCATTCATTGTAAACCTCTTAATCAAAGAGGAACATCTACAAGAACAATTCACATATTTTGCACCTTTAACTCAAGAGTTTTTTCATTTTTTCTTGAAGCTTTGATTTCTTCTTGCATGTTTGTGTTCTTTAATCTTGGTAACCTTCAATTCCAACACTTTTATTATTTTTTTCTTCTTTTCACATGCTTGTTAATGGATTCTTGGGTTGTTAACACCACCATGTCTAGCTAGTTCAAGGGTTGGGATCATATTTCTGTCATTAATGGGTGTTGAGTTTTGAAAGTTAGGTTTTGGGTAGAAATAAAATTAATTAAAATCTCATGTATTAAAGTTGGAATTTAGGCGTTTAACTTTCTTTATCATGCAACGTTAGTGTTTATAGCGATATTTCGAAATTAATCCACGTGTGACCATATTCGAGCGATAGTTTAATCTTTCATTGTTGAATTAAATTTTTTATTGTTTGATGTTTTTTAATCAATTGAATATGCTCGGTTAATTAGTTTTGAACCAAAATCCTTTATACACGTTGTTTATCCATTGGCGGGGATGTGATCCTAATCCCGTTTCTTATTCTTTGTTTAGTTCTAATTAGATTTAGTTAACTTCTTTATTTTCCCCCCTTTTTCCTTTCTCAACCCATCATCATCTTTTACACTTTATTTTAGAAGTAATAAAATCTATCAAACATTTCCTGTGGATTCGATACCCAGACTAACCGATATACTCCATAATATTGTAGTTAAAGTTTAGTTTTTTTTTTGTATTGCGGTCGAAAGTCGATAACAACGATTAACGTATTATACAGACAATCGGTATTTGCCTCGATCAAAATGGCGTAGTTGCAGGGGAGTGTTTTGTTATAGATTATAATTGATTTACTATTTTGTAAGTTATTTTTCTTTTGTATTTTTTTTTATTTTAACCTTTTTTTCAGGCTTGCACAGTCTAGCGCCAAAAAACATTGAATCCTCAGCAACACACCTCTTTACGTGGATTGTCCATCTACAAACTATTCGGTAATCATGTCTTTTTATAGTGAGTTCGATAATTATAATGGTTCATATGGGAATAGTTCTCAACCTTTTTATTTTCAAGAATCCACGCCTCGACCTATTACCATTGGTGAGGGCCTTCGAATTCTTGAGAATGAAAGGCTTGAGAATAAATATCGGGAAGAAAATCATTTTCAAACTTTTTATTTTCAAGAATCTAGCCTCGACCTACTACCATTGGTGAGGGACTTCTAATTCTTTAGTATGAAAGGCTTGAAAACAAATATTGGGGAAAAATCATTTGGGGGAGCAAGAGTTGGATGCATTATTCGAATCCAATGACGACTTTTCTTCCGATATTTTGAAACTAAAGAATGTTTTCAACCAAATGAGGAATCTGAGGTTCTAGAGCCAAGGAATCCAATTTTGGAAGAAACCATACTTATTCTCATCAAAATAACACTGAATTTTCTTTCCACCCAAAGCGCGATGAATATCGATTATGGCCTTGATAAGAAAATTATCGCACTTTGCAATGAGATGCGTTTTTACTTGGAAAACAAAGAGGAGGTTAAGACTTGTGTTTCACCTCAAATTTTTGAAGAACGTCTCGTTGAAAGTGAGTCTTTCTCCCTTGAAATTCAATCTCTAAGTGACGATGAATCACTTGAGATTGAATTTATTTCATCACCATTTTCATTCTCTGTTATTGAACCATTACAAGTACCGCTAGATTCTTATGAGTCGGTTGAAAATTTTGAAACATTTAAACCTTATACCAACGAGGACTCTTTGCTTGAATTATTTTCCAAGATGGACTTTTCTTTTTGTGTTCCCTTCTTCCCATAATACTTGAAAAATCTTTAGGAGGTGATTCTATTTTTCTTGGATCCTAATTGTATTTGTCCCCCTAAACATCCAAATCCCCCGTCATCCCTTTAAAAAATTTAATTGGTGATGGTTCATTTTTTCCATCTCACACATGCCTTCAGTTTTTTAAATGGAATTCTTATTTTTTGGGAGGCATACATGAAAATGAGGGTACACTGATTATCCCTCAAAGTCATATCGTATTTTGGGTGGACCCTTAAACTTTTTGACTTCTAGTGTATAACTTATTAAAAGTTCAAATCATAGCTTGTACATAATTAGCTTATTCTTTTTTCCCTTTTCCTTTCTTTATTATAGTGTAGAGTAATTAGTTAAAGTTTTTGTTATTCCAGTTGTTATGCTTAGTTTTAACATGTTTTGTAGATTCAATGGACTCGTACTTATGGGGGGAGCTCCATTTGGGTAATATCTTTCTTTTCCTCTATTTATATCGTGTTCTTGATTTGCAGAGGACAATGCAACATTTAAGTTAGTGGGTGTTGGATATTCTTCCCATTTATTGTTTAGTTTCATTGATTTGATCACATGTTCGTTCCAAGTATGCTTATTTAGAAAATTTCATATATTTCCAAAAAATAATTGAAAATTCGAAAAAGGCAAAAATATTTTTCTTCAAAATAAATAACAATTGGAATTGGAATTTTTCAAAAATATGACCCAAATTTTGTTCGAAATCTCAAATTGTAAAAATCAAGGGCACTATGCCGAAATTGACCAAAGATGGAAATTAAGCGAAAATTGACGACTTAACGAATACATGTGGAGATTAGTTAATCCGGTGAGATTTTGAGCCTATAATCTTTGTGAGTTATTAAATCAATCTGAGTTAATAATTAACTCAAAGTTCGTTCAGCGTTTAAAAAAGTCGTTGATGATCTCTATACCTTTGTTTTGATCGGTTATGGGAAACGTGTGAGATGTTGTCGAAAAAAATATATCTCTAAATTAAATTATTCTCGAGACACATATGGTAAAATTAATGAGTGATTTGGACAATGAAGTAGGACCTCGTTTGCTACCCAAAAGTATTATCCATAAAAAGTTGTGAAAAATTATCCATTTGCAACCTAATTTGATCCTAATAAGATGTTTTCTTTTCGCTTGATAACCTAAAAAAACAATTGGCCTGGAATTGTGAAAATGAACATTCATCAAGTACGTTCAAAGAGTGTAACAAAAAGGGGGAAGAAAAAAAAATGCTCAACAAAAATAGCAAGAAAAAAAATATAAAAAATGAGCAAAAGAAGAGAAAAATGAGCAAAAGCACGAAAAAAAACACTAACGGACATCATAAGAAGATTTTCCAATTTCGAATTTCCAGACCATTCCCATTTTTACCCAATACACCTTTCAATCTGAAATAGTCCTAACCGAGTCAGAATTGCGAAATTAACTACTGCGTGGAGAGCTAAAAATATGAAAAGATAATAAAAGAGATTAATTGGTGTGAATAAGAGGCGATGTTTCCCGTTTTCCAATAACTGTATTCCGATGATGAGATCTTTTCACCATAAAAAAATTGTCTTTTCAATTTTTGTGTGTGACCTCATGTTCTATTACATTTACTCTTTATATCATGCATACCGAGAAAAACTAGCCACATTTCGAGGGATTCATTTGTGAGAGTATCCCGTGAAAAATTGAATCAAAACAAAATTTCGAGAAGTAATGTAATGATCAATTGATGGAAATTAGTGGTTCGATTTTTGACTTCGCACACACACACACACACACTACAAATTGAGACTTGTGAATATAAATTTAAGGCGACTATTTTTGGGGAGTTTAAATTGTACAATTTTTAAGTATTTTGAGCTTTTCTTTGAGTCGAAAACGAATTTTGTGGGTATATTCATTGTAAATCCTCACGAGACACAAATCGTCCTACTAGGGTAACCTAGGGGTTTAAAGGCTTGTTGCATACGCTAAATGTAATTTCTTGCCCGCAAAAAAGGTATTATGTCCCAATAAAGTTTTTGAAGGGTCCTTAACTCATGCTATTATGTTTTTACATTGCTCGGGACGCGCAACGTTCAGAGTTAGGGGGATTTGATTTGGCATAAATTCTTAATATTTATCCCCTTAATTTCGGTCTTTTATGGTCCCGTGCATTGCATTCAACCCATATTTATGTCATATTTATGCTACAAACCCTTTTCGACGAGTATTTCGTATTTTGTGTATTTCTCTTGTGTTTTACAGGTATTTCTTGCAAGAAGATGGAAGAGAGAAATCAAAACAGTGAAAGAAACCAAGAAAAAGGGAGTAGAAGGGAATTTTCATAATTTTGTAGCCTTAGTCCGGAGGTAGGGACATTTGGAAAGTTAAAGAGCTTAAAGTTACAAGAATACTGGAAAAAATAACACCTCAGTTCGAGCTACGGTGAAGAAGTTATGCGCATTCGAAGATGAGAAGAATGAAAGAGGCAAAACTAAGGAAGACAAAAAGGAGTACCGATCCGGTTATGAAGGGAATCGGTATGCCTTTAGTCACACTCAAGAACCGTGATAAATATTAGTCATGCTTTAAATTCGTGATAAATTTTTAGAAGCATGATTTTTATTTTGTCCTTATCTTTTAGCCAAAAGAGTTTTATGTTTTGATGATTCTTCTAAAAGTCCTCTAACCTATATATTTAGTCATTAGGATCCTTTTAATTCAGATTTCATTCATTATAAAGCTCCTAATCAAAGAGGAACATCTAGGAGAACAATTTACATATTTTTCACCTTTAATTCATGAGCTTTTCCGATTTGTCTTGAAGCTATGATTTCTTCTTGTATGTTTGTGTTCTTCAATCTTGGTAACCTTAAATTCCAGCACTTTTATTATTCTTTCCTTCTTTTCACATGCTTGTTAATAGATTCTTAGGTTGTTAACACCACCATGTCTAGCTATTTCATGGGTTATGATCTTATTTTCACCATTAATGGGTGTGGAGTTTTGAAAGTTAGATTTTGGGTAGAAATACAATTAATTCAAACCTCGTGTATTAAAGTTGGAATATTAGGCGTTTAACTTTCTTTGTCATGCAACATTAGTGTTTATAGCGATATTTCGAAATTATTTTACTTATGACCATATTCGAGCGAAAGTTTAATCTTTCATTGTTGAATTAAATTTCTTCATGTTGAACGTTTATGATAAATTGAATATGCTCGGTTAATTATTTTCGAACCAAAATCCTTTATACACGGTGTTTAGCCATTGGCAGGGATGTGACCCTAATCCCTTTTCTTATCCTTTGTTTAGTTCTAATTAGATTTAGTTAACTTCTTTATTTTTCCCTTTTTTCCTTTCTCACCCCATCATTATCTTTTACACTTTATTTTAGAAGTAATAAATCAATTAAAATCTATCAAAGGTTCCTTATGGATTCGATACCCAGACTAGCCGCTATACTCCATAAGTGTGTAGTTAAAGTTTAGTTTTTTTTGTATTATGGTCGGAAGCCGATAACAACGATTAGCATATTATACGAATGCTCAGTTTTTGCCTCGATCAAGTAGATTCCAATCTCAGGAGAATGATTGAAGTGGAGTTCCTCGCCAAACCTAGCATTATGAAAGTGGTAGCCACCGAGCACGTTCTTTCCGTTGAAAAAGGTCCAAGCTGGATGGATCCGATCATCGCTTACCTACAGAACGATATGTTACCGACTGATAAATATCAAGCTTATTAAATCAGAGTAAAAATTCGCTCGCTTTTAGCTTGGACTTGGGGAAAAATTGTATAGAATATCCTTCACAACCCCTTACCTCCAATGCGTGAGACATCGACCAAAAGTTCTCTATGAGGTACATGATAGAATTTGTGAGAACCGTGCAGAAAGAAGATCTCTGACCTCCCGTATAATTAAAGATGACTATTGGTGGCTATATATGTAGAAAGATGCAAGTACTTATGCTCGAAAGTGTGAAAAATGACAAAAATGGTGCTTCATCAACCGGTCAGCGAACTAAAGTCCTTAAACTGTCCGTGGTCGTTTACGCGGTAGGGGATAGACATTGTAGGTCCACTCCCTACTGCACCAAGAAATCGCAAGTACTTATTGGTTGCCACGGATTATTTCATAAATTAGACTGAGGTTGAACCATTGGCGAACATCAGAGATGATGATATGATCAGGTTCATCTAGAGGAACATCATAACTCGCTTTGGGGTACACAGAACAATCATAATGGAAAATGGAGGGCAATTTGAGAGTGGGCCTTTCCAAGGTTTTTGTGATGACCATAGGATCAAATGCCATTTCAGCTTTGTGGCCTACCCCCAAAGCAATTTTAAAGGAGATACCTCCAACAAAACGATGCTCGGTGGCTTAAAAAAGAGGCTAGAAAGAGAAAAAAGTGTGTGGGTGGACGAGCTTCCTCATATTCCCTAGGCGTATCGCACGACGTCGAAGAGACCAACCTGGGAAACACCCTTTGATCTAACTTCTGGATTAAAAATTGTGATTACACTAGAAGATGGTATGCCAACCACGAGGATAAATATTGCCGAACAAGGACTGAACGACGAAGCCCTTAACATTAAACTTGGCCTAGCAGAAGAACGGAGGGAACAAGCGATGATCAAGTTAGCCTCCTACTAGCAACAATTGGCAAAATAGTATAATAAAGGGGTCAATTCAAGAAAATTCCAAGATTATATTCCTAGGAAGGTCCTCGACAACGCTAAAAGGCCCTTGGACGACAAGGAAGGACCATTCAAAGTGATTATAAATGATTTGCAAGGATCCAATCACTTGAAAATAATGGAGGGCAGAGAGATACCCAAAGCCTGGAATGGGTCCAACCTCAAGAAATAATGTTTTAAATTTTATTTCCAGCATGTTTAGTCATTGCAAATTTTCATTTCAAGACTTATTATGCTCGCAATTTGATTAAAGTCATTAATAAAGATCCAATTTATTTGCTCAATTACTTAGCTTTTTAATTACTTTGCATTATTCCAAAGTGGCAGGCTCACATTTTGCATTAGTGATCGAACGCCGATCAGAGTTACCTTAGATTAATTACAATTACAAATTTATAATTATAATTAAACCTAAGGTCTCCAGATCTTTGTCACTAAGAACACAAAAGACCTCATGAATTGCTCAAGAAAGAAAAAAGCCCTACGGGGGATTCATAGGAACTGAATGAACCCGAATTAGTCGGATAAAATCCCGAACAAGTGGATTTCCCTTAAACTAGGTGCAGTTTTGCCATAGTCTATTCTAGGCCTAAGGTAGTGTGAAGACATAACCTAAAAGGTAAGATAAGATAAATATAACACATGCTTGGCATAAAGGAACGGTAAAATGCATAAGATTGGTATTAATTAAACCTGACTACAACATTCAGTTACATGTTATAAAAAATATCAATTACAATAAAGTTCAAATACAAAAAAGAACGAACATGCTATGGTCGGTGAGTAAGGAATTCAGTAATCTCTCTTCTTCATCTAAAATTTGGGTCTTACCGAAACTCGTCATCATTATCATGAGAGTCCAGATAGCTCTTGGCGAGTTAAAAAGGAAGAGCATCCAGAGGGACCCATTTCTCTTCACTACCAAAAGGAGGATGCATGTACGTCGGGCAATCAACTTAGTAAATATACCAAAGTTGAGATTCCTTGGGAACTCTTAAAACCCCAAGGCATTCAACCAACTATGTTTATAGGCCACACTTTTGGCCTCCTCCAGTCTGACGGATGTATCCGCCCAACCTTCATCATAACCTGCTAACCACGCCACTCGGGGAACCCCTCCTAAATAAGTAGCAAAGCTTGGTAACATCGTGGCTAAGTCCCATGACCATAACTTGAGGTCTTCGGCTGCTCTCCTCCACATCAATAAGATTCTACTTGAGATCTTTATTCTCAAACTACAGGAGGGCACCAACATCCCCTATGCCTTTTGCCTCGATGAGATGAGCCTTCAAGTTATTTTCTTCCTCTTGCATCAGGAAGCCCGCATACCCTAAGTCTTTTCCATCATCCTTTACCTTGGCCACCAAGGCTGACTGGCTCTTATAGGCACCAGTAATTTTTTTGATTGGATCTTGGGTTCATTTGGACAGTTTACATGCAGTCGATATTGAGTATTCATGTGTTGGTTCTTATACTGCATTGATTCATTTTATCAGATCTTTGTTTAGATTGATGATTCATTCTGCGTGACTGTTTGCTAGCTATGATTTGGTATCTTCTGATTATTTTTAGCTGGAATTTCATGTTTATCTAGATATGCTTATATTGATTATTTTATTCTAGATATTTGGTGATTTGTTTATCCTTTTTGCTTATTGTACTATTTTCTAGCTATGATTTAGTATCTTCTGATTATTTTTAGCTGGCATTTCATGTTTATCTAGATATGCTTAGATTGATTATTTCATTCTAGATATTTGGTGATTTGTTTATCCTTTTTGCTTATTATCTTTTCAAGATAAAAAGTAGGAGAGATATATGTGATGTAGGAGGAGTATTGAGCATAGTTTTTTTGGTTTTACATATTGGTTTCATGATCAAATGTTCATACTTTATGGGTATCATGTTGTATTGCACATACTTGTATTGCTTACATGTTTAATAAATAATATATTTTTCATATTAGTATTTGTATATCATTCGTTACTCTATACTTCACTAGGTATTTGTCTATTTCATGTGTGTAGGTATTCTTTTGCGATGCGAGATTTCAAGACTACATCATATTCAGACAGCCTATGCTTGCTGGACCTATATACACTAGTCATTGTCCTGTATTTTTTATTTGGGGGTTTTATGGGATGGGATTTATGTGTCATACGGCTTGGCGGCCCGACTTAGGTATTTCACTGTTTGGGTTTTGTCTCGGAATCATCCAAGGGGAAGATTTATAAGGATAAAATTTACAATTGAGTCCATTTGTATGTATTTGACTTATTCTTGGAACAAAACTTGTTTGAGTCATAGATAGATTTTGTATTGTCATGATTACCATAAAGCCTATGATGTGTTTGATTAGAAGACGTAGCGACCAAGCTTCAAAGATAGAGCATGCCGAGTTTTATTGGTGCATGTTTCACGTCTTAAGTCAATTGCATTCCGAGATAATCTCAGGTATGATTGAGAAATATTTATGAGGCTCGAAAAATGTTTAAAGGATGGATATTTTATTTATAAACGTTTCAAAATATTTAAAATGGTTTTAAAAGGATTTATCTTCGTTTATTCTGAGATAGTTATAGTTTAGAGCAATGTAAAACACTGCCTTGAAGTTTATTGATTCAAATAACATTAGATGTCGTTCGAACAACAAGTCACTATAATTAGAACAACATGTGCAAGTCGTTAGAACGACATGTCGACTTAAAATTCTTATTTAACGAATTTTTGTCTCAGAATTTCGTAGGGGTGCAGAACCATTATACAATTTAACAATTTTGTTTTTTTGCACAAAAGTTTTCTAAGGTTTTCATTGATAAAAACCATCCTTAAAGTTTTCAAGATCCGAGCTTTCATATTCTATTGCTATAGAGATCTTGCACCATCTGGGTTTGTTCATACGTATTGAACAAAAGGTTTTGTTGGGTTTAGTGGTGAAGAAATGGAGGAGTCTGTGTTCCTAATCGTAGACGATTGCCAAAGCTACATCAGTAGACATCGAGACATTTGTGAATGCGTGTACTATGGACAGGTATCGTAGAAGGACTTCTGTGTGGGCACTGTATAAGAGCTGTTAAAGAGAAGAAGTGCGTCAAGACTTGTGGGGATCTAGTCATTGTATAAGTTTGTCTGTCTTCCTTTGTAAAACCGTATCATAGTGATTGTCTGGCTTGGGTCATCTGAGATTTTTCCCCTTTGTGGTTTTCTCGTACATTCGATGTTGTGAACTTGTTTATTTTACTTGCTTTAATCACCTAGATGCATGATTAGGATTAAACAAGATAAAATTGAACTTAATTGAAATTGGTTCACAAACTTGGTGCATTTTAAAATTTGGAAAAAGTTTTTTGAAAGAAAAATTATTTTTGACATCCTTAAAGCACATTTGAAATTAAAAAGGGTCCTATAAATTGGTATCAGAGCTACAAACACTTCTTTTTTGTAGATTCTTTTTTTGTGCTCATTTCGTGTTTATTTATTTATCACTCTTGGTGTGTTTTATTCTCTTGATGGATTCTCAAAGTTTTGATGAATCAAATCTTTTGAATTTGAAGTTTGCAAAACGAATTTGAAATTCTTGAAGAAGAAAATTTTCGTTTTAGAGATATAATTGAATATTTGAAAACATTTCAAACTCAAAGAGATATCATTCGTGAGAATTTTAAATCTTTAATTTTGGCCAATGAAGAAAGTGATGATAGAGTCCTTGTTTTAGAAAAGGAGTTGGAAGACTTGAAAAATTCTAAGGTTTGTGTTGTTGAAGAAAATGTTTTAATTAATCAATTAAAGGAACGTGAGAAGACTCTTACGGATTAAGTTTGCTCACATTGAGGGGGAGAGAGATAACCTTTTAGGGGTAATTGCAAATTTGAAGAAGGAGTCCCTAAAATTTGAGGAGTCTAATTCTTTGCTTGAGTAAAAAATTTTGAAGTTGAAAAATGATTTAAGTGATTCAAGTAATTATGGTAGTGCCTTATTGTGTTCTAGTGCTTCGAATGTTAAAGCCAAAAATCGTAGCTTGTTTTAGAGCATCAACCACATCCGAGGGTGTTAGAAAAGGTTAACCTAAATGTTTCGTTCCTTGTCATGTTTACACATGTTCGCATTGTGGTAGGAAAGGTCACCTTAGGATTTTTTGCTGTGATCTTAGACAAGACCCTAGGAAGTTTAAATGTCGTGTTCGGCCGGTTCTCAAAACCCGCTTTGTTAGGTATACACCTGTTTGGGTTAGGAAATCCTTTTTGGAGATGCTAAATTCTTCGTTAGTTGATTCTCATATGCTAGCCCATGATTTTTCATATGCTATTTCTTATGGAAGATTGTGTTAGTCATGTTTATCATAAGCTAGTCATTGCTTCTTGATTCATAAATTGCTAGTGTCATGACATGTGAATCTCTTTGTATTATATTTTTTCATTTATTTGAGTCTTATTTGAAAAATTCAAAAAGAGTTTGGTCTATATATTTTTAAAAATACAAAAAGATTTTATTTTTTAGTGAAAAATATTTTTTTGAAAAACACAAAAAGATTTTCGATTTTCTTTTGTGTCGTAAGTTTTCATGTTTGATGTGGCATATTTATGTGCTTGAACCCCATCATTTCATTATCCATGTGGCTAGGACATTTGGTCATAATTATAGAAGCTTAGAATGATCTTAATCATTGATTAATGGGGTTGTTTCGAAGTTGATTTGCATTTAGATTTGACTTTGTATATATTCCATCTTTGCACACATGCACGAGTTTATATGAATGTTTGACTTCTCATGCGTATTTGAGTTTGGTGTGACGTTCTTATCTCAATTTTGTCATATATACGTAATAAGACTTAGGAGGAGGTCTGCATGTAAGAACCGTTTGCCGTGAGGATTTAGAATGCTTAAATTAAAAACGATGAGTGTTCACAGGAAATGGCTGCGAGAGTACAATTAACTCGTCATGAAAGCCAATGTTCTAAAGAGCCCAAGAAAAAATTAAGGCAATAAAAAGAATCATATGCCAAAATAGGGCCAATAGGATTTCTATAAGTTGAGAAAAATAAAAACCTCTAAAAAGCATGAAAAAAATAAGTATATATAAGGGAGTTTGGATGGAAAATAACAACGGATTTGCACCACGAATCCTTATGTTGAAAAATTGCGTCATGACGCTATCGTTTGTAGAATCATCAAAATTTCGAATTTACATGCGTGTTGTTCGTTTAGTTCATTTAGCTCATTTATTATTTGTCACATATGGCTAAACCTAAGTTTGATGACATTTAGCTATCGATTAGAGATTCTTGATTGTTTCGATGTGTTCCAAGTGTGATTCATTTATTGTAGATTCATGCCCATTCATTCCATATCGACGTATGACCACATTGACACTATGTTGGCATGAAACTTACATTGTTTTTTCTTGTTTTATTTTTCTGTTTTGAGCCTGCTTTGCTAATGTTTTGTATCTCCATGACCTTTTTCAAGAAATTTTTTCACTGGGCAAAAGTTTAACATTTTTGGGACTGGAATACAAAGTTTTATGATGTCTTCAAACAATATATGGACTTCGTTCGAATGACATGTCTAAGTCGTTCAAAGTATGCTTTAAATGACATGTTTTTCGAGACGATAATCTTGTCAGATATGGTCGTTAGATGGTTATTTTTATGGTCATTAAAAGGATGCTTCAGACGAGACCATTATGTTTCAGGTCATTTCTGACCTCGTTCAAACGACTTGCCACTATCCTTCAAACGACATGGCTTAGTCGTTCGAACGACCTGCCCTAATTTTTTAGCCCTGTTTCTGTTTTAGTATTTGCTTCGTATATTTACATATATCTTCTGTTTTGGTACTTCTGGTTTCATTTGGACAGTTTACATGCAGTCGATATTGAGTATTCATGTGTTGATTCTTATACTGCATTGATTCATTTGGTCACATCTTTGTTTAGATTGATAATTCATTCTACGTGACTGTTTGCTAGCTATGATTTGGTATCTTTTGATTATTTTTATTTTTTAGCTGGCATCTCATGTTTATCTAGATATGCTTAGATTAATTATTTAATTCTAGATATTTGGTGATTTATTTATCCTTTTCGCTTATTGTTTATTCGAGACAAAAAGGGGGAGAGATGTATGTGATGTAGGGGGAGTATTGAGCACATTTTTTTTGGGTTTACACATTGGTATCATGATCAGATGTTCATACTTTATTGGTATCATGTTGTTTTGCACATATTTGTATTGCTAACATGTTTGAGAAATTATTTGTTTTTCATATTGGTATTTGTATATCATTTGTTCCTCCATACTTCACTGGGTATTTGTCTGTTTAATGTGTATAGGTATTCTTCAGCAATGTAAGTGTTGATACCAAATTTAATCTGCTGACGTGGACCAATCATACGAAGACACCTGGCTATCTACATGGCAACAACAGACCTCTCCGAGGAACTCACAGGCTCCGAGGAACATACCTCTCCGAGGAACATACTTCTCCGAGGAACTCTTGAATACCAAGAAGATCAACATACCCGAGTTACTCAAACGGTCCGAGCTGCATCTCGGCCACAGCACTGATTGCCAGATAACGAACAGTCCAACTGGTTCATTAAATGATTATCCTTGACGCACAAGCCTAAGGGCATTAAATGTATTACCCTTTCATATGTATATCATTTAATGTATCGACCCTTTCATGTACAGCCTCAAGGCTATAAATACCTTGTATCATCCTCATTCAAGGGGACGGGAATTTCTTGAGAGAACTTGTAATCAAGAATTCCACAAGCACTCAGCAATAACATAACAGTGGACGTAGGCTTTATTCCTAGCCGAACCACTTTAAAAATCTTTGTCTTATTTATTTATCTGTGATTGAAAAATTAGAGCGATCTAGTTTTTTACATCAACAGATTGGCGCCGTCTGTGGGAACGTGTTACAAGCGTTGTTCTCCACCAAAAGCTAAGTTTTTATTTTTTCTACGTATAATCAATTATACATACATCTTTTAATTGAATCGTGATTTTTATGTTTATATACATAAATTAATTGTCCAATTTTTATCTGCAAAATGTTGCATATCATGATTTTTAAATCATAACTGTTAGATTCATCCTTATTTAGAAATCTGAAAAATAGTAGATTTCATAAATCATAATTCTTTGCTTGATTCTCAAGTTTTAATTTTATATCATGGAATAAATATTTTAAATGATTGCATATACCAATATATGCGACGATGATAAGATTTGATCATTTTCATTGTTGATTTTGAAATAAATTTTGTAAGATATTTGATGTCTATTCAAATTCCCATCATATTTTTAATAAAAGAATGGGAAAAGGTTAAAGACAATGAAAAGTCTTCTCATGGAAATCATGACCCATATATATTCTCTCTCTCTTCAAGTTTGAGTCTCTTTGCATTCACTTTTATGAACTATATAAAAAATGGTTCATCTTCCATCTATGTCAATAAAATCAAATTGATTGATTTTTTATATAAATTTGGTAATAATTTCGATCATTCACCATATTTTTATCTCTCCAAATTGGGAATAGGAAGGGATCAATATAAAAAATAATTTTCTCTCACCTGAAAAATCATTATCCACCTCTTGTAAAAGAGGATCAGTAAAATAATCATGACCATATCAAGACTCTGGGCACAAATTTGATATTTTGGCCCCTCGTTCATCACATCACAAGGTTTCTTTGTCGAAATCACACGATCTAGTGGGTTATATATTTATTCATTTAATTAACATTCTTAAGGCTTAAATTTTACATTGAATGTTATTTTTTGATCTAAAGATTCGAGATATTCTGGTCATCCAACCATATATTCTATAATTTGAGATATCCTTAAATGTTGGTCGGCAACATCCATGTCGTTTGTCGGCAGCAGTAGAATCTTGGGGTATTAAAAAATGCTAAGCACCCCTGATATTTCTTTAAACACGAGTTCGGCTTGGGGACAAGCAGGGGGCTTAAGTCTTTTTAACTTATGATCACCCCAAAAATATTTTTAAACAGCAACTAATACATGATTGGTTGTTGGAGATTAAATAAATTTAAAAAAAAAACTTTACGTCTTATTTATGATGCATATTTGATAATAATTTGTCCATCTCACACACATTTGGCATAAAACATATTATTTCATATTTTGAAATTCTTATGCTGATACATATCATATATTGACTGGATGAGTAAATTATTCTCATGACTAATCAATTCAGCCTACACATATGGTAGAGCAAAATATTAAGTTTTACAGGCACAAGATTCAATGCCGACGAATGCTGAAGCATAAATTATTCTATATCCGTTCAGATTCATATTTTATATTTATCTCAGCATGGAGCTCGAAAAATTTCTTCTCTATATATATATTCGGCTCCGAGGAAAAACTACAACAGTTATTATATTTCACCCCCAACGGATAGTTGGTCGGGGTAATTCTTATTTATATTCAAGCCCAGATATCTGCTCCAGCACAAATGACTCTATATATCCATTGGGATTCATATTCTATATTCATCTCAACATGAAGCACGGCGAGATACTTATTATCATATTCAGCTCTGAGGAGAACTGTAACATTTATTATATTTCACCCCCAACGAATAGTTGGTCGGGGTGATTCTTATTTATATGCAGGCCCAGCAAAGTTCTCGGCCATATTCTTATATTCTGGAAAATATTATTCTTATTCGGCATTCTGCAATTATGCCTCGACAGGATACTTATTCAGCTTTAAGGAGAATTACAACATTCGTTCGGATAATTCTTATTTATATTCAGGCCTGACAACATTCTCGGCCATATTATTATGTTCTGAAAGATCTTATTCTTGTTCGGCATTATATGATTCTACCTCGAATGATCGGCGAGGCACTTTATTATTTTTAATTATTCTTTATATCTATTTGGATGCATATTCTATTCTCATTTCAGCATGGAGCTCGACAACATTTATTATATCTTATTCAGCTCCAAGGATGTCTCCAACATTTATTATATCTTATTCAGCTCCAAGGATGTCTCCAGCATTTATTATATCTTATTCCCAACAATCTGTTGGTCATCACCAAGGAGGTATCCTGCATTTATCTTATTCCCAACAATCTGTTGGAGGTATCCTGCATTTATATTATTCCCAACAATCTGTTGGTCATCGCCGAGGAGGTATCCTGCATTTATTATATTTATTACCAACAATCTGTTGGTCATCGCCGAGGAGGTATCCTGCAATTATTATATCTTATTTCCAACAATCTGTTGGTCATCGCCGAGGAGGTATCCTGCATTTATTATATCTTATTCCCAACGAATCTGTTGGTCAGCGCTGAGGAGATTTCCAGCATTTATATTATCTTATTCCCAACGAATCTGTTGGTTAGCACCGAGGAGGTCTTCAGCATTTATATTATCTTATTCCCAACAAATCTGTTGGTCAGCGCCGAGGAGATCTCTAGCATTTGTATTATCTTATTCCCAACAAATCTGTTGGTCAGCGCTGAGGAGGTCTCCAGTATTTATATTATCTTATTCCCAACAATCTGTTGGTCAGCTCCGAGGAAGTCTTCATCATTTATTATCAATTACCACCAAATCTGATCGGTAAATAAAATCCAACTCCGGTTGGTAGACAAAATCCAACTCCGGTTGGTAGATAAAATCCAACTTCGGTTGGTAGAAAAAATCCAACTCCGGTTGGTAGACAAAATCCAACTTCGGTTGGTAGAAAAAATCCAACTCCGGTTGGTAGATAAAATCCAACTCCGGTTGGTATTGGTCGATAAATCTCATTCAAAGTTCACATTCCACAGTTGGGGGCTTATATTACAGATATATTTGTTCATTTGGTGGCACATTCTTATATCATCATGCAGTCGAGCATCAAATTCAACCCCGACTAATCAGGAGATATATTGAAGTTCAGGAGGAATATTGAAGTTCAGGAGGAATATTGAAGTTCAGGAGGTATATTGAAGTTCAAGAGGAATATTGAAGTTCAGGAGATATATTGAAGTTCAGGAGGAATATTGAAGTTCAGGAGGTGTATTGAAGTTCAGGAGGAATATTGAAGTTCAGGAGATATATTGAAGTTCAGGAGGAATATTGAAGTTCAGGAGGTATATTGAAATTCAAGAGGTGTATTCAGAAGTATCACGACATGATGAAAGAAAGCGACAAGTATTCCACCGAGGAACTCTGTCAGACCAGAAATTTGAAGACGAGGTACCTACATGGAGATTATATGTAGATGAATCATCTTGCACAGCTGGTTGTGGAGCAGGGATTATTTTAAACACCCCAGATGATATTGACATGGAGTATGCCTTGAGATTCCAATTCAAAGCTTCCAATAAAGAGGCTGAGTATGAGGCTATGATAGCAGGTTTTCATTTGGCGAAAGTCATGGAGGCACGACAAGTAATTGTTTTCAGTGATTCTCAATTAATTGAATCAAATGATGGGAATATATGCAGTGAAGGGAGAGTCGATGGTCAAGTACCATGCAAAGGTGATGGAGTTATTGACAGAATTTGATGCTATTCAATTGGTGAGGACACCGAGGATGGAGAATGCTAGAGCAGACGCATTGGCCCGATTAGCATCAGCTACTTGTACTGAGCTGCGAAGAACGATACCAATTGAAGTATTAGAAAGTCGGAGCATATATTGAGGAGGGACAATTACCGGAGGATAATCTCGCTGCCTAGAAATGGAAGTTTAAAGCTGCTCGGTATGTATTAATTAATGGTATTTTGTATAGACGAGGAATTATGGCAGGTTTGCAAAGATGTGTACATTCCTCCGAGGTGAAAGAATTGATTAAAGAGATCCATGAAGGGTCCTGTGGAGCCCATGTAGCAGGTCGGACACTTTTGCAAAAGGTGATGACGCAGAGATACTACTGGCCGACGATGAGAGCTAACTATATAAGCCTATGCCAAGAAATGTGACAAGTGCCAACGCTTTTCCTCCATCAGAAGAACTTCACAAACATTATTGACATCCATCATTTATCCTTTGGCCATTTGCCATATGGGGATTGATTTGGTTGGACCATTGCCGACGACTCGAGGAAGATTCAAATACCTCGTCATCACAGTAGATTATTTTACTAAGTGGATAGAAGCTGAGCCACTTATTGACATGACATACGAGAAGAAGAGCATCCAGCCCCGAGAAGAATCAAGCTACACAAGAAGAAATGAAGACCGAGCCAAAAAGAGATCTAAATTTCCTTGTCGGGTAGAAGAAAAACAATAAATGGAGAATGTGTGTTGATTTCACCGATATCAACAAAGCAGTGGATGCTACCTCGGGACACGAGTTGCTCATGGATATTTACTCTGGCTACAACTAGATTAAAATGAAACCTGAAGACATAACAACGGCTGATGAACAAGGTTTTTGCCGAGAAAATCAGTTGCAGTATGGAAATCTATGTTGATGACATGCAAGAAAGCTGCTGATCATTTGGTTGACTTGAGTCAAACTTTTGATCAACTGGATAATTATCAAATGAAACTCAACCCGACGAAGTGCACATTTGGAGTACGAGAAGGAATGTTCCTCGGGTACATCATCAACCAGCGAGACGTTGAAGCAAATCCAGACAAGATCAAAGCCCTTTTAGGGTTGCGATCCCCAAAAACGAAAGAAGAGGTGCAGAGATCAGATACCCAAAGCTGGAAAAATTGGCAGTGGCATTAATTAAAGCAAATAGAAGAAAGAGGTTGTGTTTCCAGGTCCATACCATGCATACCGACATGCCATTAATACAAGCTATAGCAGAGTTTACTGATCTTAATACTCCCGAGGAACAAAAGTTGCTTGCTGATCAACCTGTGGACGTTACAGGATGCAATGCAGAAATGGTTGGGAGGATTCCTAATACTCTCGAGGAACAAAAGTTGCTTGCTGATCAACCTGTGGACGTTACAGGATGCAATGCAGAAATGGTTGGGAGGATTCCTAATACTCCCGAGAAATAAACATTGTTCGCTGATCAACCTGTGGATGTTACAGGATCAACCAAGAAGACTGCTCTAAGGAGCCATGCTCTACGGAGCCATGCTCTACGGAGTCAAGCTCTCCGGAGCGCTCTACGGAGCAAAAGTGCTATAAGTAGCCAACCTCCTTTGGTTAGGAGGATAAGCTCTCCGGAGCGCTCTACGGAGCAAAAGTGCTATAAGTAGCCAACCTCCTTTGGTTAGGAGGATAAGCTCTCCGGAGCGCTCTACGGAGCAAAAGTGCTATAAGTAGCCAACCTCCTTTGGTTAGGAGGATAAGCTCTCCGGAGCGCTCTACGGAGCAAAAGTGCTATAAGTAGCCAACCTCCTTTGGTTAGGAGGACATGCTCCAAGGAGCCAAAAAGTTCGAAAGAACCCTACTACTCCTTTGATTAGGAGGTGTAGACCAGCATGATCAACTACGGTTGGTAAGACTTTATATACTCTCGCATTACAGCTTATGTTTGTCGGGAGGTAACATTATTACAAAAAGTTCTTTAAAGAACAAAATATTCCAAACTATACCAAGTATGGTTGGTCGGGGATAAAAACCCATCAACTGTAGTTGGTCGACAAACATTATTTATCCACCTTGGTTGGTTGGAAACACTTTGAATAAATTATACTCATTACTTTATTATTAAGTGATCGAGCAACATTACTAATACTTGTAACTTTTTTGGTCGATGAACCATACAATATTGTTATGCAAGCACAAATAATAATGTGTTTGATATTTACAAAACAATAGCAAATTCAAATTTGTGAACAAAAATGAAATTCTTTCACTGAATTCAAAATGAATTATGCAAATTTATTACATTGATATTAAATTGTGTACTAACTATTACATTGAGATTCCTACTCTATTGGTTTCTCTCCATCTGATTTTGAAACAGGTTCCTCGCTAGCAGGAAGATCATCCAAAGCATAATGGGAATGTTATGAAGTTAAGATATTTCAGTATTCTGATGTTCATCACCGATGGTCTGTCCGAGAACCTCTTGCTCGCCCCCGAGTGGAGGTAGAAGTTAAAATCAGCATCTACATCACTGAGATCTTTGCTACTACTGTCTCGACCAACATCGAAGAAGAAGTTGCAAGAAAATGTTTCAAAGTCCACCACTAGCTCACAGAATGCAGTAGGTCGGCTAACAAACCAATCAACATACTTGAAGATTATGATAAGCTACAAACGGCATCATATGTCGTCCAGGAGATAATGCCCTTTATGTCCAACAAATCAAGAAGGTAGATCAAGAATTTCACGAGCACCGAGCAACACTGCAAAATAAAATACTCCATCCTTTCAAGTAAACCATCAAGCATGAAGCATTGGGGGCTTCTGTTGATACCAAATTTAATCTGCTGACGTGGACCAATCATACGAAGACACCTGGCTATCTACATGGCAACAACAGACCTCTCCGAGGAACTCACAGGCTCCGAGGAACATACCTCTCCGAGGAACATACTTCTCCGAGGAACTCTTGAATACCAAGAAGATCAACATACCCGAGTTACTCAAACGGTCCGAGCTGCATCTCGGCCACAGCACTGATTGCCAGATAACGAACAGTCCAACTGGTTCATTAAATGATTATCCTTGACGCACAAGCCTAAGGGCATTAAATGTATTACCCTTTCATATGTATATCATTTAATGTATCGACCCTTTCATGTACAGCCTCAAGGCTATAAATACCTTGTATCATCCTCATTCAAGGGGACGGGAATTTCTTGAGAGAACTTGTAATCAAGAATTCCACAAGCACTCAGCAATAACATAACAGTGGACGTAGGCTTTATTCCTAGCCGAACCACTTTAAAAATCTTTGTCTTATTTATTTATCTGTGATTGAAAAATTAGAGCGATCTAGTTTTTTACATCAACAGTAAGATTTCAAGACTACATCACATTCAGACAGCTCACGCTTATCGGACCTGCATATACTAGTGGTTGTCCTGTATTTTTTATTTTGGGTTTTATGGGATCGGAACCGGACCTACATATACTAGTCCTTGTCCTCTATGTTTGATTTTAGGTTTTATGGGATGGGATTTAGGTGTCATACGACATAATGGCCTGACTTAGGCATTTCACTGTTTGGGTTTTGTCTTGGAATAGTCAAAGGGGGGAGATTTGTAAGGATAAAATTTCCAATTGAGTCCATTTGTATGTATTTGACTTATTCTCGGAACAAAACTTATTTGAGTCATATATAGATTTTGTATTGTCACGATTCCCATAAAGTCTATGACGTGTTTGATTAGAAGACATAGTGGCCAAGCTTCAAAGATAGAGCATGCTGAGTTTTATTGGTGCACGTTTCACGTCTTCAGGAAATTGCATTCGAAGATACTCTCAGATATGAATGCGAAATGTTTATAAGTCTCGAAAAATGTTTAAGGGATGGATATTTTGTTTATAATGTTTCAAAATGATTAAAATGCTTTTAAAAGGGTTTATCTTCATTTATTCTGAGATAATTTACAGTTTAGAGTCGTGTAAAACACTATCTTAAAGTTTGATGGTTCAAATGACATTAGATGTCGTTCGAACGACATGCCACTGTCGTGAGAACGACATGTGCAATCGTTAGAATGACATGCCGACTTTGAATTCCTATTTAAAGAACTTTTGTCTCAGAATTTCGTAAATGCGCATAACCATAATGCAGTTTAACAGGTTCGTTTTTCTGCACAAAAGTTTTCTAAGGTTTTTTAATTGATAAAAAATATCCTTAGAGTTTTCAAGATCGGAGCTTCCATATTTTACTGCTATAGATATCTGATTTGTATCATCTGGGTTTATTCATCCTTATTGAACAAAAGGTTTTGTTGGGTTTAGCGGTGAAGGAACAGAGGAGTCTGTGTTCTTAATCGGTTGTCAAAGCTACATTGGTGAACACCGAGGCATTCATGGATGCCTGTGCTGTGGACAAGTATCATAGAAGGTCTTCTGTGTAGGCGCTCTGTAGGAGCAGTTAAAGAGAAGAAGATCATCAAGGCTTGTGGGGATTTAGTCGTTGTGTAAGTCTTTCTGTCTTTCTTTGTAAAACCGTATCATAGTGATTGTCTGGCTTGGGTCGTCCGAGATTTTTTCCCTTTGTGGTTTCCTCGTACCTTCGACGTTGTGAACTTATTTATTCTACTTGATTTAAACATCTAGATGATTGTTTAGGATTAAACAAGATAAAATTGGACTTAATGGAAATTGGATTACAAACTTGGTGCGTGTTAAAATTTGGAAAAAGTTTTTTGAAAGAAAAATTATTTTTGACATCCTTAAAGCATAATTGAAATTAAAAAGGGGCCTACAAATTGGTATCAGAGATAGAAACACTTCTTTATTGTGTATATCCTTGTTTTGTGCTTATTTGGTATTTATTTATTTATCACTCTTGGTGTGTTTTGTTCTCTCGGTGGATTTTTGAAGTTTTGACGAATTAAATCTTTTGAATTTGAAGTTTGCAAAACGAATTAAAATTCTTGAAGAAGAAAATTATCGTTTTAGACATATGATTGAATATTTGTAAACGTTTCAAACTTAATGAGATATCATTCATGAGAAGTTTGTAGCTTTGTATGATAACTTTAAATCTTTAATTTTGGCTAAGGAAGAGAGTGATAATAGAGTACTTGCTTTAGAAAAAGAGTTGGAGGACTTGAAAAATTCTAGGGTTGTTACCGTTGAAGAAAATGATTTTATTGATCAATTTAAGGTACGTGAGAAGATGAGAAACGTCGTATGCGACTGTGTGATACCGATTAAAAAATAACTCGCAAGTTTTCAAGTAACCCTTATTTAATTCGAGTCTATTTAGAAACAGCCCATAAACAAACACTACGTGTGTGTGTATGTGTGTCAAACCATAAATAAAGCATGCGACACAAAGTTAAGGAAAAATCCCCGCAGGGCAAAACCTTTTATTTCACTATAATAAGTAAATCCCAACTTACACGGATTACAATGAAATACAGTGACACACGAATACCCGCAGGCGTCAGTCGGTGTCATCAGCAATGGAACAACCGCAGCTACTCCACAAGAACACGCAGTTCTATCTTCAACAAAGATCCACACGCAGCGAACCTCAATGACCGCAGTCTTCGATTAGCACCAAGAGCGGTACCAAAATCACCATCAAAATATTTTGGAAAAATATATCTTGGGTTCCACAAAACAATTCATAAAAAATAGTTGGGATTATGAATTTATTGAACAAAAGTTTTAGACCCTTAAAATTGAGAAGAAGACACTCTCAAAAATTATAGAACAAAAACTTTCTTCTTGAAAAGTGTTCTGTCAAAAAAAAATAAACTTTTCTTCTCGGTTAAAAAACTGTACGTGCATGTTCTTTTATAGAGGTTTTTGAAAAAAAAAACAAAGGCACGTAACTGATTGTTTTTATCCAAAAGTTAGCTGTGGGATTTTGGATAACTCATGGCAAGAAGCGTGTAAAAAAAATATCAGATTTGGCTTTTAAAACACTGTACGCAACTTTTAAAAAATAAGGCAAAGGGACTTAGCCATATGTAAATATATGCCAATGATTATCATGCCAATCATTGGCAAAAAGCAAAATTGCGGCTACTTAAAAAGCCAATCAAGAATTTGCCTTGAATAAAAATTTGTACGCACCTTTTCTTAAGAAAAACTTTTAAACCAAAAAAGCTAATCATTATCCCAATGATTGGAAGTAACCAAAAAGTGAGTTCCCCTTTTGTTTTAAACACCCACTACCTGCCGAGATTTTATCTAACAAAGAAAGCCCCTCCTTTTTTTTGTTATATTCGGCCGAGAACTTCTTTTGACAAACAAAAAAAACTTTTGATTCCTTTATTTATTTTTATTTTTTTTAAATATAACTTCTTTTATGCAAAAGAAATTTTATGTTTAAAAAAATTTAACCTTTTAAAAATATCCCAACACTTTAAATATAAAATGTAAGTGGAACTTAAACATTATCTTACCAAATGTCATATTGTTGGGCTTGAATGTTGAAGACAACTTGTAATTCGGATCCGTCTTTTGTAGATGTAATCTTCTCAATTCTTTGACGACATGTAGCAGTATACGACATAATAAATTGTAACGGACTAATGAAAAATATGTCCTTACAAATCTCCCCCTATGTCTATGCCGGTACATACATAAAAAATCCGAATTATCAAAAAAACCAAAATACCTATACAAATCTACCCTCTCATGAATAAATTTGCAAGATCTCAAAACTGGTCTTCAATCATCTTCGTCAAATCTCAAATCTTTTATCATCGGGGTGTGCAACATCATGATCTTCAATATTTGTACCTACACACATGAGATAAAGAAAAAAATACCAAGTGACGTATCGAGTTTGAAATGAGATAAACATAGATACCAATATATGATAAGCATAAGTCAAAACTCAAAACTCCCCCAAAATTCAAACTCCCCCAGAATAAGATAATTCTTTCTCCCCCTTTTTATGATGTCCCCAAATAGACAAATAAGAAGAATGAATCAAACAAGCAAAATCGGGGTGTCACGGTATACAAAAAAATACACAAACTATTTTTGATTTTTTTTTTTTTTCAAAAAAAATCTGATACCATTTGAAAAAAATATGTAAAACATGATACAAAAAAAATCACACCATAGATTTAAACTCAAACAACCAAGTCATGGGAACGGAATGTATGGGTGTGAACACATTCGATAGGTAAATCAACTCAATCAATCAGATGTGCACGATTCATATGTGTACCCCTAACGAATGAGCATCAAAAGTATCCTTAGGTGTAAAAATTTGTTGAATTTAAATGACATCATCTTATGCAAATCAACAAATCAAAGTCAAAGTGATTTCCACACCAATAACGTCCAAAACTACGTAGCGCATTTTCAATAATTCAAGGACGTGCAAACCCGTTTTAATTCTCCAACCAAACTCCCTCATATATATTTTCTTTTAGAGGTAATCTAAATTCTCAAACTTTGGAGAATTGGTGCAAAAACCTAAATGGCCCATATTTGGCATGAATTGCTTTTTATTGCCTTTAAATTTTTTCGGGCTCTTTTAACCTCTTTGGACCCCGGATAATAAAATTCCTCCATTTTTTAGGTCCTTTTTAACGGTGGCTTAGTATTCGCAAAGGTCAAAATGAACCTTTCGCAGCCCTTCCCCGTTTTCAAACAAAGCACACAAACTCACAAAACGGTTTTTATATGCACAGTTTCCTTATTAAAAAATTATCGCGCTTGGTTCGTTTTAAGGACAGGATTGAAGTGAAAACACCCAACCAACATGTGATAAGACAAGCACAATAATCAAACAAATCCGTGCATGTGTGCAATAAAGGATAAAGTGAGTCAAACGTGTAGGAAGTAACACTTAATTACATCTTAATGACTCCAAACATTATAAAGCACATGGATGAATTGACCTATTGTCTCAAAACACTATCAAATAGTCACATGAAAATAATGGAATGATATTGTGACTCGGTCATCCAAAGTTTCCATCCATAAACGGTGCAAACAAAATACAAAAATCTTTTTGGATTTTCTCAAAATTTTAACAAAATAAAATATTTTTGTATTTTTCAAAATATTCCCAAAAAAAATAAAAAATCTAGACAACAATGATACATACTAGCAATAGGAAAACCATATCATCTTGAAAAATAGCCTATGCTAGTAAACAAGTCAAACCTCAATCATTAGGTGCGGAGGGGTTTTCCAAAGGTGGTGACAACTTATGAAAAACCTCCATCAATTCTTGTGAAGTTTTGACCAAAAATTTAACTTGCTCACCTAAATGTGCAAACTCTCTCATGTAGTCTCCAGGAGCATGTAAAGTATCATGTGTGGGCGCATGTGTGCCAGAAACACGTGTAGAAGCAAAACGAGACACATAACCCAACTTGAAACAAAATTCCTTAAGGTGACCTCTCCTCTTACAATGTGAACAAACATAAATAGGCCTAGGAACACCTCTCTCAAAAACTCTAGGACGAACTCTCCAAAAAGGATAGGGACGCCTAGGTGGGTTAGGGTGAGGCATACGTGAATCCATCACTAAAGTGGGAACCGGCTCGGGCGCTAATTGGGAAGAAGAAGCATCGTCATGACTTATTCCTAAATTCTCACCTTTACCCTTAAGAACCACCTTTTCAACCTTCTTAGGTGAGTTCTCAAAGTTGACTTTGACCTCCCGGACACGTTCGAGATCACTCTCGAGTTGGGATACACGTGTCGTCAGACTAGACAACGTGTCGGTCAAATCAAACTTCTCCTTTCTCAAAAACTCCTTTTCTCTCTCCAAATCTAAAACCCGACGACCTAAATCCCTATTATACTTCTTTGTTTTCAAGGTCTCGGTGTACAAATCTCTAAAAGCTTTTTGGAGCTCACTTTCATCTCCACTCTCACTTTCACTTTCTCCCTCACTCGAAGAACACAAATCACCATCATCTCTTTCGTGTGCACTTTTGTGAGATAAAGTGGGTGTGCACACACGACTAGAAAAAGCTAAAAACTTCTCACCACTAGTCTCATTACCCTCACCATCACTACTATCACTAAGTGTGGCGGGCATGGCTACTTTCTTTCCTTTCTTTCTAAGCCACGTCGGACACTCAAACGACTTATGCCCCTTACCTCCACATTCAAAACAAGTCACGTTCATAATCTTCCTCACACTCCTCATTTGAGTCATTCTCTTTTTCCATCTCACCACTTTCTTTGGCCTTTCCTTTCTTTTTATTTTTCTCAAAAAATTTCTTTTTATTGGAAGAATTATTTTTGTTCATGTTGAGAAATTTTTTAAAATTTTTCGCAAGTAAGGCCATTTCTTTAAAATCAAAATCTTCCTCAGAATCGGACTCACAAACTTTTTCTTTCTTTTTCTTAAAAAGAGTCTTTAAAGCAATGCCATTATCCTTAGCCTTAATGGTTTTGGGAAACATGTCAATCTCATAGGTTTGAAGATCTCCTACAAGTTCTTCCAACTTAAGTGATTTCAAATTTCCCAAAGAGTTCAAAACAGTGACTTTAGGAATAAAGCGTTTTGGGAGAGATCTCAAAATCTTTTTAACGACACGCGTGTTATCAATCACTTCACCCAAATTAAAACTTGTGTTGACAATGTCTGACAAACGTGCATAAAAATCATCAAAGCATTCGGACTCAGACATGGTGATAGTTTCAAATTGGGTGGTCAAGTTTTGTAATTTTGATTCTTTAACCGCGTTCGTACCCTCATGTGTCAGTTTCAAAACATCCCAAGCCTCTTTAGACGTGGTGCACGTCATAATTCGGCGAAACTCATCAGGAGAGACCGCTCCAGAAATAGCACTAAGACCACGGAAATTAAAATTGGACAATTTATAATCATCTTCAGTCCAGGCTGACACGGGTTTTAAAGTGGTGATGTTATTAACAGTGACCGTGGGAGGAGTCCAACCATTTTCGCAAAGCAACCAAACACGCTCGTCAATTGATTTTAAAATCGATTTCATACGAGCTTTCCAGTAGGCATAATTAGACCCGTCAAAAATAGGCATCTGATTATATAAGTGCTCCATAAAAAAAATGCGAATTTTTACAAAACTGATTTAAAAAAAAAAAAAATCAACATCACACGATTTTGCGGAAAATAGGAATACGCGTTAAATTAGCGTAACCTGCTCTGATACCAATTTGAGAAACGTCGTATGCGACTGTGTGATACCGATTAAAAAATAACTCGCAAGTTTTCAAGTAACCCTTATTTAATTCGAGTCTATTTAGAAACAGCCCATAAACAAACACTACGTGTGTGTGTGTGTGTGTGTCAAACCATAAATAAAGCATGCGACACAAAGTTAAGGAAAAATCCCCGCAGGGAAAAACCTTTTATTTCACTATAATAAGTAAATCGCAACTTACACGGATTACAATGAAATACAGTGACACACGAATACCCGCAGGCGTCGGTCGGTGTCATCAGCAATGGAACAACCGCAGCTACTCCACAAGAACACGCAGTTCTATCTTCAGCAAAGATCCACACGCAGCGAACCTCAATGACCGCAGTCTTCGATTAGCACCAAGAGCGGTACCAAAATCACCATCAAAATATTTTGGAAAAATATATCTTGGGTTCCACAAAACAATTCATAAAAAATAGTTGGGATTATGAATTTATTGAACAAAAGTTTTAGACCCTTAAAATTGAGAAGAAGACACTCTCAAAAATTATAGAGCAAAAACTTTCTTCTTGAAAAGTCTTCTGTAAAAAAAAAATAAACTTTTCTTCTCGGTTAAAAAACTGTACGTGCATGTTCTTTTATAGAGAGGTTTTTGAAAAAAAAAACAAAGGCACGTAACTGATTGTTTTTATCCAAAAGTTAGATGTGGGATTTTGGATAACTCATGGTAAGAAGCGTGTAAAAAAAATATCAGATTTGGCTTTTAAAACACTGTACGCAACTTTTAAAAAATAAGGCAAAGGGACTTAGCCATATGTAAATATATGCCAATGATTATCATGCCAATCATTGGCAAAAAGCAAAATTGCGGCTACTTAAAAAGCCAATCAAGAATTTGCCTTGAATAAAAATTTGTACGCACCTTTTCTTAAGAAAAACTTTTAAACCAAAAAAGCTAATCATTATCCCAATGATTGGAAGTAACCAAAAAGTGAGTTCCCCTTTTGTTTTAAACACCCACTACCTGCCGAGATTTTATCTAACAAAGAAAGCCCCTCCTTTTTTTGTTATATTCGGCCGAGAACTTCTTTTGACAAACAAAAAAAACTTTTGATTCCTTTATTTTTTATTTTTTTAAATATAACTTCTTTTATGCAAAAGAAATTTTATGTTTAAAAAAATTTAACCTTTTAAAAATATCCCAACACTTTAAATATAAAATGTAAGTGGAACTTAAACATTATCTTACCAAATGTCATATTGTTGGGCTTGAATGTTGAAGACAACTTGTAATTCGGATCCGTCTTTTGTAGATGTAATCTTCTCAATTCTTTGACGACATGTAGCAGTATACGACATAATAAATTGTAACGGACTAATGAAAAATATGTCCTTACAGAAGACTCTTAGGGATAAGTTTACTCACATTGAGGAGAGCGAGATATCCTTTTAGGGGTAATTGAAAATTTGAAGAAGGAGTCCCTAGAATTTGAGGAGTCTAATTTTTTGCTCGAGTTCAAAATTTTGAAGTTGAAAAATGATTTAAGTGATTCAAGTAGTGATGGTAGTGGCTTATCGTGTTCTAGTGCTTCGAATGTTAAAACCAAAACCATAGTTTGTTTTAGAGCCTAAACTACATTCGAGGTTATTTAGAAAAGGTCATCCTAAAGGTCCCGTTCCTTGTCGTGTTTACACATGTTCGTATTGTGGTAGAAAATCTAACCTTAGGCGTTTTTGCTATGATCTTAGACAAGACCCTAAGAAATTTAAACGTAGTGTTATGTGGGTTCTTAAAACCCGTTTTGTTAGGTATACACCTGTTTGAATTAGGAAATCCGTTTTGGAGATGCTAAATGCTTCGTTGGTTGATTCTCACATGCTAGCACATAATGCTTCACGTGCTATTTCTTATGGATGATTGTGTTAGTCATATTTGTCATAAGCTAGTCATTGCTAGTGTTATGACATGTGTATCTCTTTTTATTTTATTTTTTCATTTATTTGAGTCTTATTTGAAAAATACAGAAAGAATGTTGGTTTATATATTTTTGAGAAAATACAAAAAGATTTCATTTTTGAGTCAAAAATATTTTTTTGAAAAACACAAAAAGATTTTCGGTTTTCTTTTGTGTTGTAAATTTTCATGTTGGATGTGGAATCTTGGTGTGCTTGGCCCCCCATCATTTCATTATCCATGTAGGTAGGACATTTGGTCATAATTATAGATGGTTAGAATGATCTTAACCATTGATTAATGGGGTTGTTTCGAAGTTGATTTGCATTTGGATTCAACTTTGTATATATGCCATATTTGTACACATGCACGAGTTTATATGAATGTTTGACTTCTCATGCGTATTTGAGTTTGGTGAGACGTTCTTATCTCAATTTTGTCATCTATGCATAATAAGACTTAGGAGGAGGTGTGCATGGAAGAACCATTTGTTGTGAGGATTTAGAATGCTTAAATTAAAAAATAATGAGTATTCACGGGAAAGGGAGGCGAGAGTACAATTAACTCATCATAAAAGCCACCGCTCTAAAGAGCCCAAGAAAAATTAAGGCAATAAAAAGAATTATATGCCAAAATTAGGCCAATAAGATTTCTCTAAGTTGAGAAAAATAAAAACCTCAAAAGAGCTTGAAATGGAAATATATATATATATATATATATATATATATAAAAGGGAGTTTGGATGGAAAATAACAACTGGTTTGCACCACGAATCCTTATGTTGAAAAATTGTGTCATGACACTATCGTTTGTAGAATCATCAAAATTTTGGATTTGTGTTCATGTTGTTCGTTTAGTTTATTTAGCCCATTTATTAATAGTCACATATGGCTAAACCTAAGTTTGATGACATTTAGCTATCAATTAGAGCTTCTTGATTGTTTCGATGTGTTCAAATTGTGATTCATTTGTTGTAGATTCACGCCCATTCATTCCATATCGATGTTTGAGCACATTGACACTATGTTGGCATGAAACTTACACTGTTTTTTCTTGTTTTATCTTTCTGTTTTGATCCTGCTTTGCTGGTGTTTTGTATGAATTTTTTTCAATGGGAAAAACTTTAACATTTTTGGGATTGGAATACAAAGTTTTATGGTGTCGTTCAAATGACATATGGACTTCGTTCGAATGATATGTCCAAGTCGTTCGAAGTCGTTAAAAGTATGATTCAAATGACACATTTTTCAAGACGATAATTTTGTCAGAAATGGTCGTTCGATGGTCGCTAGAAGGATGCTTCAAATGAGACCATTTTATTTCAGGTCATTTCTGACCTCATTCAAACGACTTGCCACTGTCGTTCAAATGACAGGACTTAGTCGTTCGAATGACCTGCCCTAATTTTTTAGCCCTGTTTCTGTTTTAGTTCTTGCTTAGTATATTTGCATATATCATTCTGTTTTGGTACTACTGGGTTCATTTGGATAGTTTACATGCCGTTGATATTGAGTATTCACGTATTGATTCTTATACTGCATTGATTCGTTTGGTCAATATTTGTTTAGATTGATAATTCATTATACGTGACTGTTTGCTAGCTACGATTTGGTATCTTCTGATTATTTTTAATTGGCATTTCATGTTTATCTAGATATGCTTAGATTGATTATTTCATTCTAGATATTTGGTGATTTGTTTATCCTTTTCGCTTATTGTTTATTCGAGACAAAAAGGGGAGAGATGTATGTGATGTAGGGGGAGTATTGAGCACATTTTTTTTTTGTACACTTTGGTGTCATGATCAGATGTTCATACTTTATTGGTATCATGTTATATTGCACATATTTGTATTGCTAACATGTTTGATAAATGATTTGTTTTTCATATTGGTATTTGTATATCATTTGTTCCTCCATACTTCACTGGGTATTTATCTGTTTCATGTGTATAGGTATTCTTTAGCGATGTTAGAATTCAAGACTACATCACATTCAGACAATTCATGCTTGCCGGACTTGCATATACTAGTCCTTATCCTGTATTTTTGATTTTGGGTTTTATGGGATGGGAACTGGACCTGCATATACTAGTCCTTGTCCTGTATTTTTTATTTTGGATTTTATGGGATGGGATTTAGGTATCATACGGCTTGATGGCCCAGCTTAGGCATTTCACTGTTTGGGTTTTGTCCCGAAATAGTCAAAGGGGAAGATTTGTAAGGACAAAATTTCCAATTGAGTCCGTTTGTATGTATTTGACTTATTCTCGGAACAAAACTTATATGAGTCATAGATAGATTTTGTATTGTCACGATTCCCATAAAGTCTATGAAGTATTTGATTAGAAGAGGTAGTGGCCAAATTTCAAAGATAGAGCATGCCGAGTTTTATTGGTGCACGTTTCATGTCTTCAGTCAATTGCAATCCAAGATACTCTTAGGTATGAATGCGAAATGTTTATGAGGCTCAAAAAATGTTTAAAGAATGGATATTTTGTTTATAAATGTTTGAAAATGTTTAAATTGTTTTTAAAAGGGTTTATCTTCGTTTATTCTGAAATAATTACAGTTTAGAGTCGTGAAAACACTGCCTTGAAGTTTGATGGTTCAAATGACATTAGATGTCGTTCGAACGACTGCCACTGTCATTAGAACGACATGGCGACTTAGAATTATTATTTAAAGAATTTTCGTCTCAGAATTTCGTAGGGGTGCAGAACCATAATACAGTTTAACAATTTCATTTTTCTGCACAAATGTTTTCTAAGGTTTTCATTGATAAAAACGATCCTTAGAGTTTTCAAGATCCGAGCTTTCATATTCTATTGCTATAGAGATCTTGTTTGCACCATCTGGGTTTGTTCATCCTCATTGAACAAAAGGTTTCATTGGGTTTAACAGTGAAAAAGTGGAGGAGTTTGTGTTCCTAATCGTAGACGGTTTCTAAATCTACATCGGTGGACACCGAGGCATTCGTGGACGCATGTGCTGTGGACAGGTATCGTAGAAGGACTTATGTGTGGGCACTGTGGAAAGCAGTTAAAGAGAAGAAGATCGTCAAGGCTTATGGGGATAGAGTCATTGTGTAAGTCTGTTTGTCTTCCTTTGTAAAATGCATCATAGTGATTGTGTGGCTTAGGTCGTCCGATATTTTTTTTTCTTTGTGGTTTCCTTGTACATCTGGCGTTGTGAACTTAATTATTTTACTTGCTTTAATCACCTAGATGCATGTTTAGGGTTGAAGAAGATAAAATTGGACTTCAATTAAATTGGTTCACAAACTTGGTGCATGTTAGAATTTGGAAAAAGTTATTTGAAAGAAAAATTATATTTGACATCCTTAAAGCACTGTTGAAATTAAAAAGGGGCCTAAACCACCGAGACATTTGTCTTCACCAATGCTGCATCCAAACCTTTCTTGAAGTTTGATTTACGGATCAATGCCGACTGGCTTTTGGCTTCCTCGAAGGCTTCAGTATATCCTTTTTCGTAGCTCCCATTTTTGGGCTAGGAAAATCCCTCAGCTTCCCTTATTAACCGAGCATTCTCAGCCTTCAATTGATTATTCACAACCTTCAGCTGGTCCTTCTTGATCTTTAGCGTGCCCATTACAACACTGGTGGACTTCTTTTCCTCCTCGTAAGCCTTATTAGCGCTGGGCAAAGCTTATCTCAATTTTTGGAAAGCCACACATAGCTCATTTTTAATTTTGGACTGGTCCAGGCGACCCTCCAAAATTTAAACAAAATCAACCACAAACTGTAAGCAAACGGACAAAGAAGACATTAACGACATCCATCCCAAAATAGAGTAAACATAAAAAGATTGATAAGAAAAAGTTTTTGACTTACCAGTGACAGTGATTGGGCAGGATGTGTTATTAGCTGCTTGACTTGCTCGCGATCAGTCGCGAGCACAACCCCCTTCAAAAGATCATAGGCCAAGGAAGGATTCCTGGCCATAAACGTCGCCTGTGAAGACCTCGCAGGTGGAGGAAAATTATTGTTGTTGGAGGGTTGAGGGATCATTAGGGCCTTATATTTAATTTTCTTCTCCCGGACGACCAAGTTCGAGTCAGTGGCTTTGGTGCCTTCTTGATCAGTCCTCTTCAAGGACTTGATTTTGGGAGAAGAGGCTGAAATAGTGTAATACACCAATGTGTCAAGGTTGGATAAAACTCTTTTAACTATTTGTTAAAAACTTTTTTAAATTTCAATAGTTGAAATACACACACACAAAAAAACTTTACTGGTTAGTGTGATGTCCTTTTTAGTCAATAAATATTGAAAAGGAATGGGATGAGGATAAGGGCCAAATACACAGTATTTATTCACGAGGAAACTAACTAACTGGAAACCCCCGATTCCCTTAGTTCCAGGACCACACACACACCCAAGTCCACTATAACCAATGTTTAAGTACATATTGTAGAATAACAAGTGTAAATGAAATAGCTTAGTCAATACAACCAGTACACCAAGGCTTAAATTTAAACAACCCCACAATAGCTGAATCTGACTAAATAACCAAGGCAGTGACAAATTAAGAACACACACGCATAACTTCACACTCAAAACGAAAGTATCAGTGAAGATGAAAACAACAACAATAATAATAAAAGTTTGGTTTAATCAAATCATAAAAAGTTTATAAATACTAAATCATAAGACACACACAAGGCCTTCTTTAGTAGTTTAAAATCAACTGTGATGAATAAACCTAAAGGTAAATCTTTATTGTGAAAATTTCAAATAAAGAACAGTAGAGAGTATACTCTTAGAAGTAATTATACAAAGCCGAGATAAAAAAGCCAGAGACCAGTCTTATGATAACAATTAATTAAACTGGTATTAGGTTCCAATGACCAGGTCTAATAAAATATGCAAATAGTGTAGGAGTTGAAATCAACACATAAAAATTAGATCTGGTTTAAACATGTATTAAGGATTTAAATTTTTTCAAGACAGACTCAAGTCAACACAAAGTTTTGAACCAAAATAGTAGATACAAATCTATTAAACATTCAGAATATTAATTAGTTAAAATAACTCATAGATCTTATATAAATATATGATATATATAGTTTTGGATTTCAAAACTTTAGTTCTACTAGAACAAAGTTTGGGACAAAAGAAATGACATGCAGAGACCCCAAGACTTACACAAATCAAGTTCACCACAAAAAGGAGTCCAGATTTCTGTTTAGATTTTAAAGGTACAAGTTTGGTTTTTAAAGTAAACTGTGTCACTTAAAACATTCCAAATACGCAAGTCCAAAATTTAGATATAAAATACTGAGTTGCAGTTTGAAACAGCGAAACCAAAAACAAACACAAACGAGATGAGTGTATGTATATATATATATATATATATATATATATATATATATATATATATATATATAAGGGAAGTAAAGAAATTTATTTACCCCAAAGAAGAACACTCAAATGCAAGAATCACAAAAGTGAGCTTTTGAATTTCACAAGGCTTAGATCAGTAGTAAGCTAGAAAGATCAACTTCAAGTCAAGCATAAATTTTCTCCAAAATGACAAAACACCAAAATAGAAGCACACCACCCTAAACCTTCAAACCAAAACACTCAATATCATATAGGTTTATATAAACAAGAAACAAAGATGAAGTTTAGGTTTAGGGTACAGGGAAAAACTCTCAAAAGATGATAGAAACACTTAGGATTAAGAGAGAGAAATTTAGGAATAATTTTGGCAGAGTCTCATTTGATTTTTGATTTTTGAATTTTCTGAAAGTTAATTTTTTCAAACACCCCAAGCCTCGTATTTATAGGAGAAGATGGAAGGATCGAGCACCACGGTTGGTTCGTAAATACCAACAACTATAAGGGCATAAACGTAAACAACCACGAGAATCTAAAGGTAGCTTAAGAATAGAACATTCAGGGGTACATGCGTAATCTGACAAGGGCCAACCATGGGGAAAATGGTCAAAAGCCAGCAGACAAACATGTCGGTGCGTAGAGCCCCAGCTAACACACGCGTGATGAACTCGCGTATGACAAATGCTCTAATCACAATCGCCCAAAATAGTTGCCATAGATCACATCAAAACTATACCATAAAATTACAAAATCCTACCATTTTAATATATGGTAAAAATGTTTAATTAACCAATTAAAATGACTATTAATTGATATTTTTAACATTTTTAAATACAAACAAAATATATAAAAGATATGAAAAATATTTAAATTTTTTGGAAAAGTATTAAAACCCATAATTTATAATATAAAAAGTATTTGAGTTAAAATACATATAAAGTGTATATTGACAAAAATAGTTTAGATATTAATCCAATGTAAACAATTATATTTAGGTATTAAAAATTATAAAAAAAATGTTTTTAGCCGAGAATAAAATGTAGGAGAATAAAGAGTGATAAGAAGTAATTTATCACAAAATTGAGCCGATATAAAATATGGATATTTTCAGAGGCGCCAGGCTCAACGTCGTCGTCCTCAATCAACATAATCCTCTTTTGGGGGGGCATTGAGTCCTCTTCATTTGCAAGGATGGACCCAGTGTCAAGATATTCAAACAAAGAGGAGACGGAGGCTTCCTCATCTGGCAGAGAGAGGTTAGGGATGCTATCTACTGGACGAGTAGTAAAGCCGCTAATAAAATTTATGTATTCAAGAAGAAAGGAGGCTGAACAAGGATAGTCACCACCAGCTAGGAGCTCCCTCAACTTCCAGACTTTCAGTAGCTCAGCTTTGTTAATGTGTGAAAGGGTGGGCTCCTTCTTTTTTGATCGAGTTGTTCAAATAAAAAGTTCACCAGTTAACGCAATTCAGAAATGGAACTAACAAAAATGCATATAGAAAAACAGTGTCGGCCTGTATCACTCCCCCAAGCTGGGAATATGAACCTAGTGTACTGTTCATCCTTGGGGAGATAAGGATGTTATAAATTATGAGTGTTGAACCCGTAATCCTAATAACGCTAGTTGGAATCGGGAAGGTTCACACAAGAACCCTGTTGGCCTTCCTTGACTCCGGGTATTAAACACCATCAGTGGTGTGAGAAAAGGAGTAGTAGTATTTGATTTTTGGGATCCTCAAGTAGGTCCCATATAATTCGTTAATCCTATGCACCCCATTAATAATACGCCAGGTGATTGGACATAAATATTGTATATTTATTCCCCTAATTTCAGTGTATTTGTGAACCCGAGTGATGTAACCTATATGGATTTGACGCACATTTATTCTACTAATCTTCATTGGCAAGTATTTCGTGTTTCATGCTTCTCTTATTGGTTATACAGGTTAATTATGCAAGCAGCGCAAAAGAGAAAGCGAGACAATGAATGAAAAGCTAAGAAGGCTAGTTCAAGGGCATTTTGGTAATTATTCAGCCAGATCCCGAAGGAGGAGTCAACTGGAAAGTTGAAGATCTAGGAACAACGAGAACACTGGAAGAAACGGTACCCAAATCCGAGCTACGGTTGATGAGTTATGACCCGTTGAAGTTGAAGAAAAATCCAAGGAAGAAAGGAAAGAAAACAAGAAAAAATTCTAAGTGTTGAAGGGAAGAAAAAGCACCCCAGACCAGCAAGCATTCATGAACCCAGGGGCGAACCGGTTCGGGGGTCCTGATGCGCAAATTTTCCTCCTTCATTCTGATTGGTTCCAAAGAATCCCTTTAGGTTCAAACTCTCCAAAAAGAGTGGAGAACGTAGGTAGTAACCTAGGAACATCCGTTCTGAATATTGGGAGGTAGTTTTTGATAGAGGAAAGAGAGGAAAACATCTAGGAACATAACTTCAATTAATTGCTCCAAGATCAATACACTTCTGAGTTTGTTCTCAAGTTGTAATCTAAGTTTTATTTTTATGATCATTATTCTTGCATGGTATTTTTCTGCGTGATTTGAATAAATTTCTGCGTTTATATTGCTTAGCCACGTATTTCGATTTAGTGTTATCATGAGTTCTTTCGCATGCAACGTCATTATTTCATGCATCCTTCAGTTTAATATGTCCGGCTAGGTTTAAAAGGCCGGGATGCATGAACCCAACCTAATGTGTTAGTGCATGTGTATAAAATTAATCCGATGAATTTAGTGATTGATTATGATCGTATTGCGTGGTTACATTATAATTGTGGATCTGTATATCTCGTTGTCCTTTGGGTACTCGTGATGATTTAGAGTACAATTTGAGTGTCACTATCGCGATACCGATTTACTCTTCCTCAGATTAGGTATGATGCGGGCTTGAACCTCGTATACATAATGCTCGGGAGTACTAAATTCTGGGTCAAATCAATCAGATAAATTTACGATTAATATTATCACCGCACTACACTAGGGTTGGGGGATTGTATTCCCGTCCTGTTTCTCTCATCAATTAAAATAAAAAGTTTTTGAAATCATCAGTCATTCTCCATTTCGGTAGAGTAATTTAGTTGCATCTTTGCTCATTTTCATTATCGCATTTAGCTGTAATCAATCTTAAAACCAAATCAATTTTTCCTTTCCTTTTTAGAGTCAAAGTTAGGATTTCTCCGTCTCTTCCCGTCGTCACAACTCCGTTGTCCTTCTTCCCTGTGGATTCGATACCCGACTTACCGGGATTATTACTTGAGCGACAGGTTTACACTTGAGCCTAGAGTGAACGCACTTCTGAGACACATTTTCAGTCGCATCAAGTTTTTGGCGCCGTTGCCGGGGAATTAGGTAGACTTAGGATTAGATTGAGTCAATCCAAAGCTTTGACCAAAAATTCCAAAAATCCAAAAACATAAAAAAAAAAAAATTAAAAAAAAAAGATTCACCATCATCTCTCTTAAGCTTTAATGCAAAATTCTGAAACCACTCCCACACCCCATAATACTGCAACCAATATTCACGAAATCCACTTGTTGAGTATAATCCTAATAGTCCCCACACTCCAAATGCCCCACAGTTTTGGATCCCACCTCCCACACCGTCGCACTCAGTCTCCGATAACACTCCTTTTCCTTTCTTAGGACACACTTAGAGCACACCCAGTGAGAGCGTCGAGTCGTTAAGTGAGAGAGGGATGTCGCAACATAGTAATGCACCCACCGGTGAGGAGGAGCCTCCGTACCTCCCGTTGAGAGAATTCTTATATCCCGAGCGCACTGTCACTCCGGGATGCATTATACTCCCGTATAATGCCGGGCAGTTCCGTTTCAAAAATGGAATGATCCAGATGCTACCGCATTACCACGATATGGATTCTGAAAATCCATACCTCCATATTAGGGAATTTAAGGACGTGTGCGATACTCTCAACGATCAAACCTGCACACAAGAAGTAATTCGCCTCAAACTTTTTCCCTTCTCGCTCAAAGATAAAGCTAAAGCCTGGTTATGGTCTCTACCTCTAAGCTCGATTCCATCCTGGAATGAGCTACAGTCGAAATTTCTCAAGAAATTCTTCCCACCACATCGAAAAATCTCTATAAAGGCTTAAATTCAAGCGTTCAGGCAACATGAAAATGAGCCATTCCATCGATGTTATGAACGTTTCAACGAGTTAGTTGCTTCATGCCCCCATCATGGATTTGATCCATTGCAAATCATCTCCTTTATCTATAATGGGTTGAATCTTAACTCCAAACAACTTGTTGAAACTATGGGAAGCGGTCCGTTTGTCGATCTAGATGCCCACGATGCTGATCTTCACATGAGGTATGTTGCCGAGACTACCCAATCCTGGGATACATCCGACCCGAACGCTCAAAATCGAAATCGACAAGTGACCACTACTCCGTCAGCATCCGGTCTATTCCATGTAGATAAGAATTCTATGACGGATAGCCGATTGGAGACTCTTGAAATAGGATTTCGAGATCTATGCGAGATATATGGAAAAGGACCAGCTGGACTCATTCCGAACCCTGTCGTGAAGGTGTGTGCGATTTGTGAGGCGGGACATTCAACTGAGGAATGTCCGACGATACCCGCCTACAAAGTAATGTTGCAGGAGCAAGTTAGTGGTATAGGAGGCTTTAAGGGTAATTTTGGCTCCCCGCACGGGAATTCATACAACCCTTCATGGAAAAATCATCCCGATTTTAGCTACGGGCAACAACATGCCGTAATGAACCCTCCTTCGCATGTTGCCCCTCCTCCACCACAATAATTTCAACAAGCTCCACACATGCAAGGACATGTGCAAGCACCACCACCTCACGAAAATTATATCCCGCCACAGCGGAGAACTCTTGAGGATACCATGAATCAATTCATCGCAAGCCAGACCGCAACCAATGCCAAATATGATCGTCTGATTGGCGACATAAATACGAATCTGTCGAAAATACAATCCTCGTTGAGTGTTCAAGAGAAAGGTAAATTTCCTGCCCAAGGCCAAAGACCTCCCCAAGGTTAAACTAGTGTTAGCTCCACCTCCACTGAACATCAGGAGCAATGTTAAGCCGTGACCACTCTTAGTAGTGGGAGAGTCGTTGATTTATCACCTCCTCCACACGACATCACAAAAGATAAGGAGATTTCGCCCGGCACGAAATAGGCCGAAGATGTCCCCTTGAACAAGAGTGACAAGGAAGACGCTAGTGATCCAGAGGTGGTAGTGAAATCACCCTCCGCAGCACCATTTCCTCGAAGATTGATTCCCGCTCAAAAAGGGAATCCACGTGATGAAGTGCTAGAAGTACTTAAGCAAGTAAAGCTAAATTTACCCTTTCTTGATGCCATCAAGCAAATTCCAGCTTATGGCAAAGTTATCAAAGATTTGCTGATGGTAAAAAGGAAGATGAAGGTAAAAAAGAATGTCTTTCTAGCCCAGAACGTGAGCTCCATTCTACTAAACGATCTCCCGCCTAAATTCAAAGATCCCGGTGCACCCACTATATCCTGCATCATTGGAGATAATAGAATTAAGAAAGCCTTACTTGATCTGGGGGCGAGTGTAAACATACTCCCTTACTCCATTTATAGGCAACTTGATTTGGGCAACCTCAAGCCCACAAAGGTCACTCTCCAATTAGCGGATCGATCAGTGAAGATCCCACGAGGCATAGTCGAGGACGTGATCGTCCAAGTTGACACTTTCTACTTCCCGATAGATTTTGTCATTTGGGACACGGAGCCCTCCTTCAACTCGAGCAATCATGTTCCCATCATCCTTGGGCGCCCTTTCTTGGCTACGGCTAATGCAATCATCAATACAAGGAATGGGAGAATGCAACTCACTTTTGGGAACATGACCTTGGAAACTAACATCTTCCACATAGCCCAAAATGCAGGGGAGGAAGATGATCTTCACGCGGTGAGCCTCATAGACGAGGTAGTAGAAGAGTACTTTGAGGAAAATTTTTGTCGCGACGCTTTAGAGTCCTGTTTAGCGACGAGATATGAGTGTGAGGGGACGTACACCGCCTTTGAGAGGGAGGTTGAAGAATTGAGCGAGCTACTCGATGAGAGTAAGTCGGACGAGGACGTGAGAGAGATTAATTGGGTTTTGAGATTCGAGGAATTACCTCCGAGGGAAATTCACATGGTTCCCTCTAGTGAAAAATTTCCAACCCTCGAGTTAAAGAAACTTCCTGCCCATATTAAATATGCATATCTAGGAGAGGATGAGACATTTCCTGTTATTATCTCCTCTAGCCTAAATGAAGGGCAGGAGGGCAAATTATTGAAAATTTTGAGGAAGCACCAAGGTGCCTTTGGTTGGTGCATCGCTGATTTGAAGGGGATAAGTCCTTTGATTTGCACTCACAAGATCCATCTCGAAGAGGATGTCAAGCCCTCTAGAGAAATGCAAAGAAGACTGAATCCCAACATGAAAGAAGTTGTGAGAACTAAAATAATCAAATTGTTGGATGCCGGGATCATCTACCCAATCTCGGATAGCAAGTGGGTAAGCCCTATTCAAGTTGTCCCGAAGAAGTCGGGTATGACTGTGATCGACAATGCCAAGGGAGAGTTAGTTCCCCAACGTACCACCACCGGGTGGCGCGTTTGCATTGATTATCAGAAACTCAATGCGGGAACCCAGAAAGACCATTTCCCCTTGCCATTTATTGATCAAATGCTTGAAAGAGTAGCGGGCCACCCTTACTATTGCTTCCTTGATGGTTATTCCGGGTATAACCAAATTGAGATAGATGTACTTGACCAGGAGAAGACGACCTTCACTTGCCCTTTTGGTACGTTTGCCTACAAACGTATGCCATTTGGCTTGTGTAATGCACCCGCGACCTTTCAGAGGTGCATGTTGAGCTTATTCAGCGACATGGTCGAGAGAGGACTCGAAGTGTTCATGGACGATTTCAGCGTTTTGGCACCTCTTTCGATCATTGTCTAGACAAACTGGAAAAAGTACTTACCCGCTGCGTGGAAAAGAACTTAGTGCTGAATTGGGAGAAGTGCCATTTCATGGTCACCGAGGGAATAGTTCTTGGCCACATTGTTTCATCCAACAGAATAGAAGTGGATAGGGCAAAGATAGATGTCATAGCTGACCTTCCCCCACCGAAATCGCTGAAAGACGTGCGCTCCTTTTTGGGTCACGCGGGGTTTTATCGAAGGTTTATTAAGGACTTTAGCGCCATCGCTAGGCCCTTAAGCAACTTACTCATGAAGGACTCCCCATTTGAGTGGACTGAAGCATGCCAAAGCTCTTTCAACAAATTGAAGAACATGCTTGTGTCCGCCCCCATCATGCAAGTTCCAGATTGGTCCTTACCATTCGAACTTATGTGTGATGCCAGTGATTACGCGATCGGGGCTATTTTGGGACAACGTCAAGATAAGCAAGCTCATGTCATATACTACGCCAGTCGGACTCTTATCGGACATCAACTCAACTACTCTACCACGGAGAAGGAGTTGCCAGCAGTAGTCTTTGCCCTCGATAAGTTCTGGTCCTATCTCATTGGTTCTCCTATTACTGTTTTCACCGACCACGCGGCTTTGAAGTATCTACTTGCGAAGAAAGACGCCAAGCCGCGCCTCATAAGGTGGATCCTACTCCTACAAGAGTTCAATCTCTCCATCAAAGATAAGAAAGGAGTAGAAAACGTTGTTGCCGGCCATTTATCTCGGCTTTGGTCCGATGTGCCTAGTGATCCCGTACCCATAGACGAACATTTTCTGGATGAGCAGCTTTTTGCTACCTCTTCATATCCCTGGTTTGCGGACAAAGTGAACTATCTTGTCACGGGAGCCGTCCCTCCCGACTGGACACCGCAAGATAAGAAGAGATTTCTTAATTGGTCGCGCATGTTCTTTTACGATGATCCCTTCCTCTTTAAATATTGCGCCGACCAAATCATCCGACGATGTGTACCGGATGAAGAGATACCGAAAGTCATCCAATTTTGTCATTCGAAAGCGTGTGGAGGTCATTTTTCGACGAGAAAGACGGCCGCTAAAATTCTGCAATGCGGCCTCTATTGGCCCACAATCTTCCGGGATGTGAACGATGCTTGCAAATCATGCAATAGGTGTCAACGGATGGGAGCCATCACTCGACGAGACATGATGCCTCTTACCCCTATACTCATCATTGAGATATTCGATTGTTGGGGTATTGACTTCATGGGTCATTTCCCTCCATCCTTTGGTTTCCTATACATCCTTGTCGCGGTAGACTACGTTTCTAAATGGGTGGAAGTTATAGCTACCAAGACTAATGACAACAAAGTGGTGATAAAGTTCCTGCAGGAACACATACTTTCCCGCTTCGGTGCACCGAAAGCAATAATCAGTGATAATGGCACGCACTTTTGCAATAGGCCATTCGAGAAGCTCATGAGAAAGTACGGTGTCGTCCACAAGGTTGGAACGACATATCACCCACAAACGAATGGGCAGGCCGAGCTAGCAAATCGGAAGATCAAGAACATTCTTGAAAAGACCGTCAATCCTACCCAGAAAGATTGGTCACTTAGATTGACCGATGCACTATGGGCCTATCGTACCGCATTTAAGACCCAACTTGGCATGTCCCCTTTTCTTTTTGTGTATGGAAAACCTTGCCATCTTCCCGTTAAGCTCGAACACAAAGCGTATTGGGCGATTAAGCAATTGAACTATGCTTTGGCCAAGGCCGGTGAAGCCCGCAAGCTTCAATTGAATGAGTTAGAAGAACTACGCAATGATGCGTATGAGAATGCCAAAGTTTCAAAATAGAGGATGAAACTCGCTCATGATAGCATCATTCGACGAAAAGAGTTTCTCCCCGGGAAAAAAGTTCTTTTCTACAACTCTCGGCTTCACCTCTTTCCGGGCAAGTTGCGGTCACGATAGTCTGGCCCGTTCGTCGTGAAGAAAGTTCTCCCCCATGGAGCTGTTGAAGTAGACGATTTAAAAGGGGACAACACGTTCAAAGTAAATGGACAACGCCTAAAGTCATTTCTAGAGGCGTGTGTAGAAGAGGTCGACACAATTTGGTTGTCGGACCCCGTTTACGGGGTCAATTGAGCTGAGAAAGTGAGGTCGTCGCACCCCCGATGCGTATGGGGTGAGTTCGTGTGTATAGTAGTCGTGTGTGAATAGGTTAGTTAGGAGTCAGGAGCATGTGTCACGAGAGAGATCGGTTAGCACGCACTTCGAGGGAGCTAGCACGCAATACGAGGTTGAGTTCGAGGAATTTTTAGGGAGCCCGAGGGTCTAGAACGTCTTTAGGGGCCTTACGCATAAGTTAGAGGATGAGAGAACCTTTGAATTGGCGAGAAGAGAGAACTTAAGCATTCGAACCAACATCCTTTCCCGAACCCCATCCAGAACCGGTTCGGGGGGCAAACCGGTTTGCGGTACCTTCGAACCGGTTCGGGGTGCCTGGCAGATTCCCCCCCTTAATTCCAAATTCATCCCCTTCCCTCCATTATTCCCCCCATTCTTTCCCCTTCGTTTTTCCTCCCTCCAAATTCTTCCCTCCTTCCAATTTTCACCCTAATTCACTCCCTCCATTATTTCCTTCCCACCCATTCACATTTCCCACCAAAAACCCACCCCTCTACACCTATAAATTACCACTCTCCCCTCCTCCATTTCTCACACCACAAATTTCCCTCACATCCACCTCCACCATGACCCATGACTGTTTTTATATTTTGGTGTGGATGTTAGGTGTTGTTGTGCTTTAACTTTGCTCACAGTTGCTATCCAATTTCTTATGTAACACATGTTGCCCCATTGTTATTATACAATCTTGCATTTTTCATATTTGTTTGTTTTATTTTTCTGCACTTATTATTCGCTTTGAGTTAGATTTTCGTCCTTTTTGCTTGAGGACAATGCAAAAGTCTAAGTTAGGGGGGGGGGGGGTCACAAGTGCGTATTTCTAAAACTTCACAAATTTCAAATTGCCCAAAAATTTCCAAAAAAATAATAAAATTTTGAAAAATCCAAAAATATTTTTGTTCAAAATAAATAAAAAGTGGAATTCAAAATTTTCAAAAATATCATTAAAAGTCGAATTGGAGTCTCAAATTGTAAACATCCAACATACACAAAGCCGAAATTGACCAAAGATGGAAATTGAGCGAAAATTGACGACTTAACGAACGAATGTGGAGATTAACAAACCCGGTGAGATTCGAGCCTATCACGTTTTGCGAGTTTTTAAATCAATCCGAGTTAATTGTTAACTCAAAGTTCTTTTTAGCGCTTAATAAGTTGTCAAGGATATCAATCCTTTCATTTTGATCGGTTTTAAAAAATGTGTGCAATATTGCCTTGAAAAACGTGCCAAATTAGCCTCTAAACTTAAATTAATCTCGAAACGAATAGGGTAACGCAATTGGCATTTTGGACAATGAAGTAGGCCCTCGTTTGTCACCCAAAATTTTGGCCAGAAAAAAGTAGCGAAAAATCACCCTTTGCAACCCAAATTGAGCCGAATAATTTTTCCTTTAGTTTGACAACCCGAAAAACCCAAAATAGCCGGAATTGTGAAAAATTAGAAAATTCAGATTTTAAGTCCAAAAAGTGCATATAAAGGGGTAAGAAACAAAATAGTATGCTCAACAAAAACAACAAGAAAAAAAAATGAAAAAAAACAGAAAAAAGTAGAAAAAGAAGAAAAAATGAGCAATAGCCCGGAAAAAGCACAAATGGACATCATTAATGACTTTTCCAATTCCAACCTTCCATACCTCCTTCATTTTACCCAATGCAACCTTCAACCCAAAAAAGTCCTAACCGAGTCCAAATTGCGAAAATTGATTACCGCGCGGAGAGTTAAGACACCAAAAGATAATATAAGAGGTTAAGTGCGCAAAATAGAGGCAATGTTCCCATTTTTAAAATCGTAATCCGTTGATGAGATCCTTTCACCATAAAGTTTCCGTCTTTCTAATTGCATGCGTGAATTTGCTTCCATTACATTTACTCTTTATATCACGCATGCCGAGAGAATAGCCATAATCCGAGAGATTCATTTGTGAGAGCGTTCCGTGAGAAATTGATATCGAAACGAATTTTCGAATAAGTAACGTAATGATCAATCGGTGGAAATTGGCGGTTATATTTCCGGCTTCGCACACACGCACTAAGGTTTGAGACTCGTAAATATGACTTGATGATGACTATTTTTTGGAAAGTTTGAATTACACAATTTTTGCATATTTTGAAATTTCTTTGAGTCGAATTTTGTGGGTATATTCTCTGCAAACCCTCACGAGACACAACTCGTCCTACTAAGGTGACCTAGGGGTTTAAAGGCTTGTTGCATGCGCTAAATGCAATCGCTTGCCCGCGAAAAAGGTATTCTATCCAAATAAAATGTGATTTTCAAGAGTTAAGCCTTGTTAGTATTCTTTTACATTGCTCGGGACGCGCAAAGTTCTAAGTTAGGGGGGTTTGATTGGACATAAATATTGTATATTTATTCCCCTAATTTCAGTGCATTTGTGAACCCGAGTGATGTAACCTATATGGATTTGATGCACATTTATGCTACTAATCTTCGTTGGCAAGTATTTCGTGTTTCGTGCTTCTCTTATTGGTTTTACAGGTTAATTATGCAAGCAGCGCAAAAGAGAAAGCGAGACAATGAAAGAAAAGCTAAGAAGGAAAGTTCAAGGGCATTTTGGTAATTATGCAGCCAGATCCCGAAGGAGGAGTCAACTGGAAAGTTGAAGAGCTCGGAACAAAGAGAACACTGGAAGAAACGGCACCCAAATCCGAGCTACTGTTGATGAGTTATGACCCGTTGAAGTTGAAGAAAAATCCAAGGAAGAAAGGAAAGAAAACAAGAAAAAATTCTAAGTGTTGAAGGGAAGAAAAAGCACCCCAGACCAGCAAGCATTCGCGAACCCAGGGGCGAATCGGTTTGGGGGGCGAACCGGTTCGGGGGTCCTGATGCGCAAATTTTCCTCCTTCATTCTGATTGGTTCCAAAGAATCCCTTTAGGTTAAAACTCTCCAAAAAGAGTGGAGAACGTAGGTAGTAATTTAGGAACAGCCGTTCTGAATATTGGGAGGTAGTTTTTTATAGAGGAAAGAGAGGAAAACATCTAGGAACATAATTTCAATTAATTGCTCCAAGATCAATACACTTACGGGTTTGTTCTCAAGTTGTAATCTAAGTTTTATTTTTATGATCAATATTCTTGCATGGTATTTTTTCTGCGTGATTTGAATAAATTTCTGCGTTTATATTGCTTAGCCACGTATTTCGATCTAGTGTTATCATGAGTTCTTTCGCATGCAACGTCATTATTTCACGCATCCTTCAATTTAATATGTCCGGCTAGGTTTAAAAGGCCGGGATGCATGAACCCAACCTAATGTGTTAGTGCATGTGTATAAAATTATTTCGATGAATTTAGTGATTGATTATGATCGTATTGCGTGGTTACATAATAATTGTGGATCTTTATATCTCGTTTACCTTTGGGTACTCGTGATGATTTATAGTACAATTTGAGTGTCACTATCGCGATACCGATTTACTCTTCCTCAGATTAGGTATGACGCGGGCTTGAACCTCGTATACATAATGCTCGGGAGTACTAAATTCTGGGTCAAATCAATCAGATAACTTTACGATTAATATTATCACCGCACTACACTAGGGTTGGGGGATTGTATTCCCGTCCTGTTTCTCTCATCAATTAAAATAAAAAGGTTTTGAAATCATCAGTCATTCTCCATTTCGGTAGAGTAATTTAGTTGCATCTTTGCTCATTTTCATTATCGCATTTAGCTGTAATCAATCTCAAAACCAAATCAATTTTTTCTTTCCTTTTTAGAGTCAAAGTTAGGATTTCTCCGTCTCTTCCCGTCGTCACAACTCCGTTGTCCTTCTTCCCTGTGGATTCGATACCCGACTTACCGGGATTATTACTTGAGCGACAGGCTTACACTTGAGCCTAGAGTGAACACACTTCTGAGACACATTTTCAGTCGCGTCATCGGGTATTTGGGACACATTGAGCAGGAACTACATCAAAGTACTCACATACTAAGAAAAGATTATTTGGGGGGAATGTTAATTCCCCCCTGAACTACAGTAAGTGTGTGGATCTAGTGACCCCCATCAACCGTTATAGGGTCTTTGAGTAGGGAAACACTCAATAGTGACCCAAGAGGGAACAAAGTATTTCTTATGGTCATCTATGTTCTTTTAATGAAGAATGTGCACCATTTTTAACATAGATGGAGGAATAACAAAAGTATGCAACAAAAGATAGCTATGAAGATGGAAAAACCAAAAAAGCAAGAGGAAACTATAAAACTTACAGAGTAAATGAAAGCAAGAACTTCGAAAGTCTTTTTGAGTAGAAGTAAGAAGCAAAACGACGGATATAGAGTTTGAAGATGAATGATGTTCGAACTATATGCAGGCAATCATATGGATTAAAGCTCAAGATTCATTTTTAGCGATTCAAATGTTTAATCAAAGACCAGCGTACCACTGGCAGTTTTGATTAATCACAAGTGTGTCCGACTAAGAAATGTTAACTTTATTTGGTTAAACTTTTGGGCCTATAAAGGATTTGAATATCTCCGGCCCAACTTTCGCAATTTTTAAGGGCAATGGTGGGACCCAAACCATAAAAGTCAATATTCGACGACCCGAGCAAGCCTAACACGTTGCCCGAGTGAATTTTAATGTCCTATGGATAAATTCAAATGCTTATCACACGAATATTAACAGTCTTAATTAGTTACCTACGATCTCGGACGCGATAAAGAATGGTCACTGCACAAGCTAATAAAGAGTTAAGAGAGTTTCTTGTATAACTCAACTACTTGACATTGATATAATTACAACCCTCACCCTAGGGTAAAGGGGATGTGATTTCGAGCCTTCTGAGAAATTAATAAGAACTAAGAACCCTCTCTGTAGATGTAGCCAGTTGTCGAACCACATAAATTCTTGTGTATTCGTATTAACTATATAATATTTAACTTTTTATTTATTTTATATATCAAATCGGATTGGATTCTTAGCGGATCCGATATGTATCAATCCAAATCTGATTCCTTTATTAATCAAATTATCGGGTTATCAGATTGTATAACACCGATCTGTATCCGAATATCATGTTCTAGTACTAATACGAGATAACCCCAAATAGTCCTATTTTAAAACCCAAAAAAAAATAGATCCAAAAATTATTCGAAACACCAATCCGACTTCAGATTTGGACTCTAAATGAAAATTTGGGTCAGGTATGTGTTTTGAGTTTTTCTCAAATCTCATTCGAATGCACTAAAAAAGAAGATCTAAACATTCCAAATTGCCTCTTCTCATTCTACTCGTTTTTCCCTCTTTGGATTTTGTTTTTAGCCTCTCTTTTTCATCTCCCTTTCCTTATAATCACCCATAATATTCCTTATATAGCCTATCTCTTAAACCCTAGTTTGGATCCTAAGCTAACGCATATTACTATATTGCCCTTTAATTCAAAATTATCAACTTTACATATTTAAACCATTATAAAATGTTCAAAAATAATTTAAATTTGAATTTAAATATTCAATTTATTTCAAATAAAAATAAATATAATATCAATATCGTGATTAATAAAATAATAATATTATAAAAATTATATACCATATTCATAAATAAAGCCCTCAAATTACGAGGTTTTATATACTTCCCCCCTTGAAAGGAATTTTGTCCTCGAAATTCGACGAAACCTAACGCTCGAAATAAAATGCTACTCGATTCTCTTTAACAAAATCACGCACTAAAGTCCTCAAATTAATTCTAAACATCCTTACCATGTGCCGCAGTGTCTAATCCAAGCTCTTGCTAGTATCCACATGTGCCGCAGCTACGTGTCCCAGGAATGGAATATCAAGTCTGGCGTCCCTGTAGTTAGACACTTAAAAGGTTTTGAAAATAGTTTTAGAGGAAGGGTTAGAACCCAAAACATTTTGAAATTTTTTAGCAAGTGAATTAACTGCAGTAATTTAAAAATGCATGAATGCGCTTTATATTTAAGTTAGTGCCGCACTCTCTTGAGGACAAACTCACCCCTCCACTAATGTGCACATCTAACGGTTTCCTTAACCCCACCTAGTTGTACTTCCCCGTCCGACTAGTCATAGTATAATCTCCCCTTACCATTCTACTCTAAACCGAGTATTATTATTCATGGGTTATAAGTTATCCCCCACACTAACTTAATAAATTCCCTTAATATAATAGCATATAATCGTGACACAAGTTATATAAGTAAGTACAATTTCTCACCTATGTAGTTAATGCCGTATATAAATCTTTTTCCCATCATATACGTAAAATTTATAATAAAACAATCCCATGCTTGTCTTCCATAAATTATCCTTTTTAAATAAACTATATAATAGTATCACTAGTTATATAAAATACATTCATTCTCGCAACATGTATTTAATACCCGTATATAATTTTCTATACTATTATATACGTAATTATACCACAACATCCACACACGTGTTCTATGTATATCCATCATTCCGAGTATACCCTCGCTGGATGATTTCCTCTAAAGTACTATTATACCAGATGTGCTTACTTAACCTAGTTACCCCAAGTTGGATTCTCTTGCGAACTTGGCCAAAAACATAAACGTTGGAGGCGATCATATTTCCTACCTGAAAGTGAGAAAATCCCCTCACCCATATAACGGACGCTATGACCTGGGGATATACTCGCCCTACTCCTCAAGCTGGGGGATTCACCTATATTGCGCAACCTCCCTTAATAGCACTAGAGTACACAAATTTAATTAAATATCTAGACACTGATATTTAATAGTACACACAAAGTACATACATATATATATATATACTATCACCACACTGTATATATAATATAAATCCAGAATTTACCATGTACTAAAACCCGTAACACTAGCCTGTATATATTCCCGAGTCTATGGTCCGACTCAAATTAATTCATTTTCTCCTTAATTAATTTATTACCTTCCCGAGTCTACAGTCCGACTCTAATTTAATTAATTTACACATCAATTAATTTAATACTTGGTGTCGCCCAACCAATATACCCAGACTCGCTCACTTGGCCCGTACCATCGTTAATACCCAATTCTATATTCCACCCCCTGATTAATAAGTTACATCTCAATTCATTTAATAATGCAGTGCCACTCAACTACAATACCCTAACATTTTCCCTCGGTCTGAAGTTAATACTAAAATCTATTTCCCAAATTCATTCCTTGATACATCCAATCATTACCCTCCTAAACCCAATTATATCCCCTTATAATTGCTAAGGAATATGTGCTACATATGCATTTATCACTAAATAAAAAGTTAGGGAATAAATCTTAAATTAATTTCCCTTTATATATAAAACTAGTCAATCTGCCAAAAATTTGGGACCATCGATTGATCGATCCCTTCCATCGATCGATCGATCGAACATGTCTGCTCCTTCTCTGACCTTCTGTTTCGCCATTGATGACTTCCTCCGAGGTTTTATCTCCTCCCCTGTTCTAACCCAAGCACAACTAACGATACTTCCACATAGAAAAAGGTTCTAAACATCCTAGAGACCTTAATTTATCATCAAATTTATATATAACTCTGGGTATATCTGATTTGGGTTTTTCACCCGGGTCTCATTTTATCGAATTCAACCTCATCATTCTCAGTCAAATTAATCACTAATACATACTGTAATCCACCCTACAATCCAATCTCAACAGTCCCAATTCATAACTTAACATCCATTGAGTAATTAAATCTATCCATTACTCTAATTCAGAAAAACCCATTTTGAATTATGGTTACACACGCAAAACGAATTTTCATATACGCCTACCATAATATGAATTGGTTATCACCTATTTGAAGAATCACAACAGTTAACCACTTGCCTGAAATTGTTCGTAGAGTCTGATCCGTTGGGGCATAGGATGGTTGATGACAAACACTCACTTTGTCCCTTAATTTGACTCCAAAAGATCCCCAATTGGCTCTTGATTTGCTTCCCCTAATTCCCTATCAAGATCTAGGTTTAGAGTTGTTTTAACTGTCGTTCAACCCTCCCTCAATTAGGTTTAAAACCCTTAATCCCGTTTTTAGCCACATGGGCCTAATTAAAATCGCCCAAATCCCCCCGTGTGGGCCCGACTATACCCAAAAATGTCTCGAGACCCGATTATTACCCCCGAGTACTCTTTTCTAACTATCTCGACCCATTCGGACTCATCCGCGAACTTAGAATTGTCATCTGAAATACTTTATATCATTCTCCAAATTTTGACCTCAAAATGCGACACACAAAAATTCGAATAATTAAACTTAAAGTTGCTAAAAATTAAAATAATTTTTCCCACTCAAATTAATTTTCCAAATCATAAATTTCTCCAATTTAAATACTTCTATTTCTCCCAAAAATAATTAAATACTAAATCCTCAAAATTACGGGGTGTTACATACTTCCCCCTTACAAAGGAGTTTCGTCCTCGAAATTAAGACAAGCCTAATGCTCCGAGCCTCGAATATCACTCCCTAGTCCTGTGCCTCTAAGCTCGCTACATCTATCTCTTCTGCTTCTAACTATGAGTCACACAAATATGCATTTTAATTAACCAGGGCGCCCATACACCCTGTACCCGTGCTTAAGCGCACAAAAGTTACCCTAATTAACCAGGGTGCCCATACACCTTGTCCCCGTGCTTAACCGCATAAAAGTTACCCGACTATGCTAGCCGTAAGCCGTAATATAACTTCTAACCCATAGTCATATCACACATATGAATAATAATCGGGGTACCCAACCTATGTACTAACGACCAAATATTTCCCCACTCCCAACGTTGCACTAAGTTTCATGCTTGGGACGTCTCGCAAAGCAAAATCCAAACAACGAACCCCCCGATACACTACTACCTAACATTATCGGTCGTTGAGATCTGTTATACCCTCAGTCCATAACACATACTCCCAGATACTTGTCTCTTAACACAAAAGAATACACGCCTACTCTTATGCTATAAAAGACAACATACAATACCGCGCCCTTACTATCACTAGATCTTGCGCAAAATAAACCCCGTGCTATCTCTCCCTACTCGAAAATAAATCTAACCACCCGGATTCACTTCAGTAGACACAATACCTAGTAAAAGTCATTCATACCCTAGTGTCGCGAACACCAAAACTTACCCTCACTATCCACAATAGTTCAAATCCATCGTTATCTAGTCGATATTTGGAAAAATCATCTACCCTACTCCCATAATTCTCGAAATTAGTAACCCCTCGCATAATTCAAACCTTATCTTAGTGTACACTTTCACTCTCTCGTGGTTAACACAAAAGGACTCCGCTACCCTCGAAAAATTGCTGGGTATTAGGTTATCAGATTGTATAATACCGATCTATATCCAAATAAATATGCCATATTTGGATCGAATTTGAATCAAAATTCGATCCATTGATAGGCCTACTGTTTACTAGTAGAAAACACTTTCCAGTTTTTAATTTGCATTCTTCATATCCATTTTTAATTTCATTTTCCATGGAGAATTTTAGAAACTTAAATATTGCATTTGATTATATAAAATAAAGTTTGTCTTGACTTTTTTTTCCATAACCCCCCCCCCCCATTGGTGCAGTAGTGGCAATAACAGTACGATAATGGTGGCGACGCTGGTGGTGGTAAGGTCATATTGATGGAGGTTGAGGTGATAAGTTGAAAATAATTTTCAATTTATAGGAATTTTTTTAGAAAACATTTGAATTGTGGAGTCTAAATTTTTTAAAAAATTGGAATAATGGAAAATAATTTCTAATTTGGGAAAAATAGACATTTGAACATAGTAAGAGAGTAGTATAATTTGTGGTGTTTATGAATAATAAAGGCGTAACCCATTTAATGGTGAAAGAAATAGTAATAAATGCACTTGTACTAATGAGAGACAAAGTCTTGTGTATATCACAATAATGGATAATAAATATATTCGAATAATAAATGAGCCTTTGATGGATGCTAACTTAGAGGGTGATGAAAACAAGCAATCTAAATACACCAATAATAGGCGGGTAAGCACTAATAAAATGGGTGGAATAGTGTTTGGATGATATTAAATGCTTGAGTTTTTAATGAGTACCGAACAAGCGTAATAATGATGAGAGAATATGTTCTCTGGTTTCACGGTTTTGATAACTTGATAACTGGGTGATCTTATGATTTAAAGATACGATGGCTTATCAAAGGATAAGTGGGGTATTTATAGGTTGAGATTTATCGCGAGGGGTCTTAGGGTGAATTAAATGATGGGTAAGCCTATCATACCTAAAATGTCATTAGCATTAAATGTTGAGTAAATCTTGAGTGACCAGTCATTTGTAACAAGTGGCGCAATAGGGCGTTAGTGCCTTTTGGGCACCAGCCCATCAAACAGTCACTGTTGAGATATTTGATTTGACATGATTAGGTATAATATGACGCCAGTCAGATCTTTTAGGAGAGATACTATTTTTAGCTAAAATCTATATGTGGTTGTAATTGAGTTTGGCCAAGGTTGCTCGAGTAATGCTCTTTCCGGTTGTGTTGGTGCTTTACCCGGTGTATTTAAAATAGTTAAGTATAATGCCTTGACGATAACTTTCTCTCTATCCTCCAAAAAAATTCCCTCAAAGGTTACCTAAGTGGTCTTCCTCAATATAACATGTAAGTTCTCTTAGGTCATTCCAGATTTGGTACATCGCTGGTACTGAGAAATCACATAAATAATACAATATACAACATAATCATAGAAAAATAAACAAAATACACGGTGGATAATCTAGCTTCTTCTATAAGGTTTTATTAGGCTTCGATTGATCTTCACTCTATCTTGATCTTTAATTAATCACTTATTGAGAAAGTTTATTCACTAAATGAGGAGGTTTGTGATTAAGCCCCTCCTACAAAGGCATTTTCTATTTTTCTACATTTCATAATTTTTTTTCCATATGACAATCTTGTTTTCCACAACTAAATAGGTCCAAAGTATTTTCCTCCTAAAACGATGAGTACCCAAAATCCATCGAACATGTATGTAAGCCTTCGATAATTCAACCAACCATTGTTTCAATAATTTATCCAACATAAGTTTTATACTTGTTGTTAAAAAGCTTAAGGAGGTATTTCTTGTCATTTTTCATCATTGTCAAACACAAAGGAAGAAGAGATTTTTTCTAACTCAAGGGATTACATCAATGATGGACTTATATATGTATACAATCCTTTACTTTTCTCATTTAGAACATTTAAATGAAAAAATGAAGCCACGTTTAATGTTGGGAAGTGAAATGCTCGTACCCCAGTAAATTCGATGATATAGTGCCAAAAATGATGACCAAAGTCGACACTCTATCACCGAACCCAATCTTGATATTTATAAATATAAACTTGACCCTATATCACCTCACATATGTACATACTGAGCCCAATATGCTCTTCGAGTAAAATAACTAAAGAAACTTTTCGGTACCCGAATACAGTTAGGAGGACAAGAAATTCAATGAAGAAGATTAAAAGGAAAAAAATATTGCAAGGAAAATTTTGAAATGATTGTAATGGACATTAAAAGTTGTATAAATTAGCTTTGTTCCATTGGACAAAACTGTTTGAGTTGTAGGTTAGATGCGTTTGTGTTTCTACCTTCAAAATATGCATTGAAGACATGAAGTAGCCCTCGAAAAGCGACATCAAATTCACGTCTTCATCTTATGATCTCGAAAAAGTATAAAGTTTTATTATGTTGATCTGCGAATTTTATTAAGTGTTTTTTTTAAATGAGGCAATTTTTCGAACTTGTTTTTATAAGAAAAAATCTTTTTTGTTTGAAGTTAATCGAACAAAATTTGGTTTTCGCTCCATTGATATATGCCATCTTGTTCGAACAAGTTTGTATCCTGGTTTAAACGAGATTGACATTTCATTCAAACGAGGATCAAACGAGCTTCAAATGAGACTTTACTTCCTAACTTTTTAAAATTCTATTAGATTATTGTTCAAATATCGTTCTAATAACTTTAAGTGCTTCTTTCGAATGAGTTGGTCCTATTCTAATGAGAAGTTAATGCCATTCAAACAAGACCTTAATTTTGTTCGAACAACATTAGGTTTTGTGCCTCAAAATTTATGTCGTATATTTTACACGTTTTCAAGATAAATATGAGTAAAGGCAGTTCAGTTTTGGAAGGGTTTTTCATAAAGCAAAACTATAGCCTCATATACATATGTTTACACCTTATTGAAGAGATCCAAGAATCCATATAATAATCTTATGTAGAGATCTCATGTTTTGATCCCTAAAGAAGTTTACTCTTCATTGTTAGAGTTGGTTTGCCATGGTGGATTCCATGTTGCTACATGATGAAGATTATTAGTCTAAAAATCGGTGGATACTGAGACGTGTGAGGACTGCATTATGTGCCTTTGGTAAATTCTTACAGTTGCTGCGAAGAAAGTTCAAGGAGCGCAAATTGGATCAGGCTTGAAGGGAGCTGAGTCAGTGAGTAAGTTATCTTTCATCCTTATATAAATCAGATATCATAGTGGACTTCTGTAGGTTAGGTCATCCAAGTTGTTTCTTATTGTGGGTTTTCCTCGTACATCGCGACTTTATGAGATTATTTCTTTACATTGTTTATTTTATCCTTGCATTCTCACATAGCAACTGTTAGGCTAGATAAAAGTAGGGTAAAGATCACAAAAAAATTATTTAATCTGTGCTTGTTTGAAAATTAATGAAATTGCTAACTTGATAATTAATCCGTTTGAAATTAAAATTTTGTATTATCATATCCATATTTATTTGTTATATGCTTGTAATTTTAAAATAGTATCGGAGCGGATTTCTTTAAGTTATTGAGTTGACCCATAGCTTAGTGTGTTTAGGAACTCATGATTATAGTCGTGAGGGGAGTTCCATTACCCAGCCTCCTATGTTTTATGGGTCAAACTATCCCTATTGGAAGGCACATATGATATTTTTCTTGAAATGTATTGATGAAAGAACTCTATGGATCAAGGGTGGTCTTCTGATTTGGAAGGTGGTTTTCCTAAGGCGTATTCCCTTTGGACTAATGATGAAAAACATGCGCCGACTTTCAATTACAAGGGTGTTAACACCATTTTTTGTGTTGTGGCTGCTGAAGAGTTTATGTGAATAACTACATGTGAGCACGTAAAAGATGCTTGTGATTTTCTGAAATCCACGTATGAGGGTACGGATACCGTTAGAGTGTCTAAGTTGTAAAATCTGACTACTAAGTTTGAGATGATTATAATGGAATATAATGAGATATTTGATGATTTTATGTTAAACTGTCACATAATGGTGATTCTTCATTTAACCTAGGTTAACCTGTCCCTGAACCGAAAGTGGTTAGAAAAATCTTAAGGTCTTTACCTGAAAGGTTTAATGCTAAAGCCACGGTTCTAGATTATCCTGGTGGCGTCGACACTCTTAGAGTCCAAGAACTTATAAGTGATCTCCAAACCTATCATATGAACACATGTCCCCCTAAGAAAAAGGAGAAACGTTTATCTTTGAAAACCCTTAAGGAGGATGTGTCGGATTCCGACCGGGAGGGTGAGTTAAAATCCGAAGAGATAACTAGGTTGCTAAAAAGTTCAGTAGATTTTTTAAGGTTAAAGAAGAAAATAATTCTTATAAGAAATTAAAGAAATTTAACAATGGTCATGACAAGAAGATGAGGGATAACCCTACGAATTTGGATGATCAAGGTAAGTTTTACGAATTCCCATAAGTTCGACATCATACATAATTTAATGGAACACTCGCACGCATGATGCCTAAACCCTTGGCATTTATAACATTTATCCCAGTCATCCACTTCCATAGGAATACCCCTCGTTTCCTATCATGATTATTATTAAAGTTCTTAGATGTCTTATTAAAACTCTTATCTTCTCTAAGCTTAAAAATTTTGTGAACAGTTTAGAAAACCTAGCAATCTCTTCATGATCTAAATCATTCTCACTATTGGAATCTAACACATCATCCTTACGAATTTTCAAATCTAAGTTTTTCTCCTTCTGTTCTTCTTTCTTCTTCAGAGGACACATGTTCATCTCGTAAGTCTCGAGTTCACCTATGAGTTATTGGACTCTCATTGTATTTACATCGCTAAGAGAATATAAGACCTTGACTTTAGCATTAAATCTTTCAAGAAGGCCCTTAATATTTTTCTAACCACTCCCAGCTCAGGGATATGGTCACCTAAGTTAAACGAGGAGTTAACAATATTCGACAATTTGATATAATATTAATCAAATGACTCATGCTCTCCCATTTTAATCATCTCAAATTTGGTGTCAGATTTTGTAATTTAGAAACCCTAAACGTATCGGTGCCATCGTGTATAGATTTTAATATTTCTCAAGCATCTTTCGTGCTCACACAAGTCATAATCCGTCTAAACTCTTCAGCCGTAATAGCACAAAAAATTGCATTCACACCCTTGGAATTAAAAGTGGAGGCATTCTTTTTAGTCGTTGTCCAAAGGGAGTATGATTTAGGTATGCCACCTTCAGTGGGAAGAGACCACCCTTGCTCTATGGAGTTCCAAACCTTCTCATCAGTAGATTTTAATAAACATATCATATGCGCCTTCTAATAAGGATAGTTTGAACCATCAACCATGGGAGGCCGGTTTATGGAACTGCCCTCACGATTAAAATCCATCTCAAAATCCTAAAAACACAAAACTATAGATCAACACGATAACTTAGTGCACCTGCTCTGATACCAATTTAATACTCACTAATTGTGCATGTAGGGATGGATTGCCAAAAACTAAATTTTAATTTTCAATTAAATTTACCGAACGAGCAATTAATCTAATTTTAAATTAAGCATCGGTTAAACATATGTTGTGAAAACTATTAACTAATTTTATCTTTCTTAAGCATGCCTCTAGGTGAATAGCAATAATAAAATAAATATCAACCACAACACCGTGACGTATGAGGAAAACCCACAAATAGAAAAACTTCAAATGCCCTAGACTACGCAAATTCACTATGATATAGGATTTATACAATAGTGATAGATATAATTCACTTTACTCGATGCCTTCAAGCCATGATGTAGTCCTCACTACTTAAAAATTCTTCACAACAAAAACGTAAGAATCCACCCATGTCATTCACAACAATTTCACGTCATGCATCTCGATGCAAACCATCACCGCAGTCACACGGAATCTACCATGTGAAACCAATCTTCATATGATGAAGAGCAAACAATCTAGGTTCTTAAAAACTTGAGATATCAAACTAGCATATTATCTTGATTCTTGGATCTCAAAATTAGGGTGTAAATGGGGTTAAAGAGGCTCTTATAAAACTATTTTCAAAACCTTTAAACTTAAAAACTCTTACTGGGGCCTGGGGTTTATATATAAATGTGTGAAAAAGCGGTGGCACGTAACTTGAGGCATCTTGTTCGAACTAAACTTAAGGTTGTTCGAACAAGATTGGCCACCTCATTAAAATGGACCTCAAGATTATTCGAATGAGACCCCAAGTATCATTTGAATGAGGATCGAGTGGCGTTATAATGACAACATTCTTCATAGTCAGAAACATTTCGCGCGAAGCTCGTTCGAAACCTATTCGAATGAAACTTTAAATTTTGTTTGAACGAATTAAAAGGTCTTTTGAACGACTTGCCAAAACAAAGAAAAATTTCTTAAGTTATTTTGCCTAAAATGCCACAATAAGCTATAAACACCCATACTTAAAACCCAGGGATCAACATAATACACCATTCATACATTTTTCGAGATTCTAAGGTTGAAGACGAAGCTCGACACTGTGTTGATGTCACTTTAACTCGGGCCACTTCATGTCTTTGAGTGCATAGGATTGAAGGTACAAACTGAACTTAACCCTAACTTATAACTCAAATAGTTTTGTCCAAACAAAATAAAGCTAATATTATAATTTTATAATAAATAGTACAAACATGACACATGACGAAATTCGTCCTTACAAATCTCCCCCTTTGACTATTCGGGGACAAAACCAAAGATAAAAAATTAGGTCGTTAACCTTTAATACCCAATCCCAAAGCCCAAAAGGAAAGAGTACAAACTAACACTTGACTGACACTAACTCTTGAGTAGCTTTGCTCTTGTGAAACTTTGTTGCATCGCCGCGTAAACCTGCACATTTAACACACCTTTCAAATGCAAAGAGAATACGGAATATATAAACTGCATATGAAAAACCCTCACCCTTTGTTAAAACATCTCCCCTATGGTTAACCTTCTTTCCTTTTTTTTCAGGAATAGATTCTCCCCATTAATGTGACACTGATGATCATAAAGGAAACAAGCATATCATGCAATGTGAGGTGAAATGGCAGTGACAAACAAACAAGGCAACTTAAGTACAAGTAATCCAAACAATGTGAAGCATATGAAAAACATGGATTAAATGAATGCGAAGACTCAAAATCAATACCATCTCTATATATATAACATGATGCACATGAATATATATATGTATCACCATAAAAGGCACAAAAAAATGTTTTTCACACTCGTATGACATAAATGTGCCTGAACAAATGTGGTATGGAGTGAAGGGTGTGAACTATAAATAAAAGAAATATGTCCCAATCATTCAAAATAGTCCAAGGAGTTCTATTTTATCATTTTAACTTATCAAACTTAAATTTAGCCTTAAGTGACAAATAATGTGAACTCAAACGGACAAAACGGTCTAAATGCGCACAAGTCTAGAAAATATTGATGATTATCAAATCAATAGTGTCAAACATTTATGATGAACTATGACTCATTATGCAAACCCAATTATCTTCAACTTATAACACCATAGAAAATAAACATATTTAATTTTTTCTCTCATTTTGAAGGCATCATTTTTTTGTTGATGACAAAAAACTAAACTTCGGCCTTGTCAAATTTATTTCTTTTCTTTTTCTTGCCAACGGTGGTCTTTCATACAAAGGAGAATTAATCCATTCATAACGCTTTTCCCATTGCACACTCATCATTTTCTCATCCTAAAAACACTCTTACGCTATGGTTATTACATGAACAAATCCTCCATAAAAATAGATATGATTGACAAGATTAATAGGAGAACACTCCACTTATCTCATGCAACATAAGATATCAATATTCAAAAGAGCTCATGAAAGTGTGTGTGGAGGCATATACTTAGATGGATCGAATAAACAAAATCAAATAAGAACAATTCCATGACAAGGCATGATTAAGAAACAATCCAAAGCATTATAAACCATACTCAAATGCTCTAGCCACATGGAAAACATGAAATGAATGGGATTCAAACACAACAATATTCTATACAAAATGTATAAAACTATGACACACAAAAAAAATATCTTTCAATTTATATGAAAAAAAATGCTAGAAAAAAATGACTCAAAAGAAAACATTTTTAATTTTTTTTTTCATATAGATGCAAAAAATAAAAAATAAAAATATAAAAGACACAAACACCATACCACTAGTCATAACATATATCATGAAGCACAAAACTAGTGTATGAAAAATTTGCAAACACAGTCAATCAGAAGATATAAGATGTGATGAATCATGTGAAAGCATGCTAGAATTAACAAGTCTAACATTTAGTGGCTCCAAATCAAATTTCTTAACCCGAATAGATGATGATATAATGCCTCGGGTCTTAACAATCATGGTGATAGGGTATTTAGACTTCCTAGGACCTCTTTTAAGGTCGCATAAAAACCTCCTAAGATGACCTTTTGTACCATGATGTGTGCATGTGTAAACACGAGGAAGACGACCTTTAGGTCGACCTTTAGTAATGTCCTTGGCAACAGTTCACTCCCTCAAAATCATGGTCTTGGACTTAGGAGTGGAAGAATTCGAATCATCGTATCCAATACCAAAGTTATCATTTTTTTAATTTATATGGCTCCTATAATTTTATCTAAAAAATCCGACCTAGATTTCAAATCAAATTTGACACGACATGAATCTTTTAATTCATCTTCTAACTGCAAAATCCTATACTCAAGCAAATGTTTGGACTCTTTAAATTTTAGGGACTCCTTTATATTTTCAAACACTCCATGAAAGTTATCTCTCGCTCCCTTAACATACTCGAGCTTCTCATTAAGAGTCTTATCCCATGCCCTCAAATCCTTAATCAATTTATCATTATATTTTTTTGGCACATTCTTTCAATGAAAAGACAAGACTGTGTGATAATTGATTAACTTCGCAAATTTCTAATTTGACACACTTATTTAATTTCAGCCCCTAATCATGCATCTAAAGTGCAAGTGTCAACCCATAAACAAATAAAGCAAGCGACACAAAGTTAAGGAAAAATCCCCGAAGGGCAAAACCTTTTATTTCTAGAACTTTGAAGAATTTACAAGACCATTGACTTACATACAACCTGATAATCGCCCACAAGTGTAACGCACGGTGTCTTCGTCAAACCTTCAAAGCAACGGCTAGAAACAGTGGCAGCTGGAATCTCCCGCAGGAACTCCAGGTGGTGAGCAATGAAGAAGAGAAACGGCTTCTCCACAAGGGTTGAACAATAACAAAATTGTGTTCTGGGGTTCAAAAAGATTCACAAAAGTAATTGGGATTTTTGTGTGTGAATCAAAAAGAGTCTTGGGACTCAAAAAGGTGAAGACTTAGAGTATTTAGGACTCTGAAAATCGTCTTGAAAAGTCTTGGAAAACAACTCCCCGAAGTTGGCTTAAATAAGAAAACTTTGAGCCTAAAAAATCTCGAACAGATCTGGCCGAATTTATCCCAGGCGGACCGGTCCGGCTTGGAGGCGGATCGGTCCGACCTCGGATCGATTCTTTTAAAAATTGGCTTCTTCGGTTCGCTTTCGGTCCGGGGTTTACTGGATCTGCAACAAGCGGATCGGTCCGGTTGAGGGGCGGACCGGTCCGGTATAGAGGCGGACCGGTCCGGCTTCCCAGAAAACTAAAAAACTTTTAAAAGCCTCATTTTGCTTGAAAAAACTTACTTCTTATTTTTATAAAAAACATTTTATAAAAATTTTCCAATACTAAGTATGAACTTTAAGGAACGTAAAAACAAAATTTTACCAAGTTCATTTTCGCAGAGGCTATGAGGTTGAAGACACTTTGATATTCGGATCCGTTGACGTAGATGCGATCTTGAGTTTCTTCAATGGTGTAACGGCGTACGACATATAAATTGATAATGGACAAAAATGTCCTTACATTCAACTTAGCTTCTAATTTCAAGTTGTCATTTTTCAGTTTCAACGGCTGTGTATACTACTCACAGAAGGCAGCTTGAAGCTCACTCTACTCTTCTTCGCTCATCTTCTCTTCATCTCTAGCTTGGGAATCATAAGACCAGACCTCAAAAATATCATGCACAAAATTATCTTCAACGTGAGAAGACCTTTCCTTTAGGCTCACATGAATAGTTGTGAAAGTAATGCAGTTACACTCCACCGGATAATTACGCTCCTCTTTCGGCTCGCTATCGCTAAGGGTAGAATTGTAAGCTTTGGGATTATTATCTTCTTTCCTTGGTTTGGTAGGATGCTCACTCGCATGATTATTAAACCTTTGTCATTCATAATAATTATCCCAGCCATACACTTATTTAGGAATATCCCTCTTTTTCCTATCACGATCGTTGTTAAAGCTCTTAGATTTCTTATTAAAACTCTTATCTTCTCTAAGCTTAAGAAGTTTTATGAACTTTTTAACAAACCTAATAATCTCTTTGGGATCTAAATTAATCTTACTATTTAAATTCGACAAATTATCTTTACGAATTTTCAAAGCTAAGCTTTTTTCCTTCTTTTCTTCTCTTTCTTCGGAGGACACATGTTCATATCATAGGTTTGGATATCATCTATGAGTTTTTGTACTCTCTTATTATAAAAACCGCCAAGATAATTTAGGATCGTGACTTTGGCATTAAATCTTTCAGGCAATGACCTTAAGATTTTTCTAACCATTCTTGGTTCAGGGATAGGCTCACCTAAGTTAAACGATGAGTTAACAATATTTGATAATTTGGCATAAAATTCATCAAACGAATCATTCTCTCCCATTTTAAACGTCTCAAATTTTGTTGTCATATTTTGTAATTTAGAAACCCTAACCGTATCGATACCCTCATGTGTGGATTTTAAAATTTTTCAAGCATCTTTTGCTCTCTCACAAGTTATAAATCGTTTAAACTCTTCGCCGTAATAGCGTACAAAATTGGATTCACACCCTTGGAATTAAAAGTGGAGGCATTCATTTCACGCATTGTCTAAAGGGAGTATTCTTTTGGTAAACCACCTTCGGTGGGAGGATACCACCCTTGATCTACGGAGTTCCAAACATTCTCATCAATAGATTTTAAGAAAAATCTCATTTGTGCCTTCCAATAAGGATGGTTTGAATGGTCAAACATAGGAGGTCAGGTTATGGAACTACCCTCACAGTTCAAATCCATCTCAAAACCCTAAAACATAAATCTATGAATCAACATGATAACTTAGTGCACCCCCTCTGACACTAATTTGAAAATCGCTAAATTGTGCGTATAGAGATGAATTGCTAATTTTTTTTTAATTTTTATTTAAATTAACTAAATGAGCAATTAATCTAATTTTACATAATCAACGATTAAACATACGTTGTGAAGACTATTAACCAATTTTATCATGCCTAATCATGCATCTAGGTGAATAGCAAGAATAAAGTATAGATTAACCACAACGTCATGATGTTCGAGAAAAACTTAAAACGAGAAAAACCTCGAGTGACCTAGCCTACACGAATTCACTATGATGTAAAATGTATACAATAGTGACAAACTGACTTACTTCACTTGAATCGACACCTTCAAGCCTTAATGAAGTCTTCACTACTTTAACCTTATTCACCACAACACCATAGGAATCTACCCATAATTTTCATAACGCGTGCGCCTCACGCATCTCGATGTACATCGATCTTTAACTAGCAAACTGTCACTACAGTCACACGTAATCCATTGTTCAAAACAAATCTTCGTATGATGAATAGTAAATAATATAGTTGCTTAGAAACTTGAGATCTCAAACTAGCATATTATCTTGATTCTTGGATCTCAAAATTAAAGTGTAAATATGGTTAAAGAGGCTTCTAGATTTTCTCTTGTAAAACTATTTTCGAAACCCATAACCTTAAAAACTCTTATTGTGCACTTATTTATATAAAATTTTATGAAAAAGTGGCCATACACAACTCGAGAAATTGAATGGATTCAAAGTTCGTTTGAACGACTTGCCAAAACAAAGAAAAAATTTATTATTTTTTTTTTGCATAAAATGCCTTAATAAAGTATAAACACCAAAACTTAAAACCCAAGGATCAATGTAATATACCATTCATACCTTTTTCAATATCCTAAGGTTGAAGAAGAAACTCGGCACAGTTTGTATGTCAGTTTAACTCGGTCCGCTTCATGTCTTCGAGTGCATAGGCTTGAAGGTACAAACTGAATTCAACCCTAACCTATGACTCAAATTGTTTTGTCAAAATGGAATAAAGCTAATATTACAAATTTATAATAAATAGTACAAACTTGACATATGATGAAATTTTTCCTTATAAGAGTCCATCCAAATCGAGAATTAAAAGAAAGGTCTAGGTCATAATGATTTTGACGCTTCTACTGCTAAAGCCAATACTATGTTTGTTAGATAATCAACCATTGCTAAGGAAATTTCTAAAGGTTAAATCGGGCATTGCGTCCCTAAAGTTTTCACTTGCACACACTGCGATAAGAAAGGTCACCTTAGGAGATTTTATTTTGATCATAGAAAAGGCTATAGGAAGTGTAAATCTCACGTTGACCTTATTCCCCAAACCCAAGCCTCTAAAACAACTTCCATATGGTTGAGAAAATTTGATTTGGAGGCACTAAAATTTAGACTTGTTAATTGTCGCATGTTTTCACATGATTCTTCACATGCTATCTGTTATGAGTGATTATGGTTACATGTTATGATACACTAGATTTGTGCTTTATGATAAATGTTATCTGTGTAAGGATAAATTTCCAATTGAGTCAATTTGAAAGTCTTGGCTTAATTTCGAACAAAACTATTTGAGTTGTAGGATAGCAGTTTATGACCTTCAATCTTATGATGTTTGAGTTGAAGACGTAGCAGCCAAGCCTAAAGTGAAGATACCAACATTATCGATTTTCGTGCCATGTTCAATGTCATAAACCTTTTAATATTTCCATGGTCTCTAAAGGTATGAATGCATATGATATATATGAAACCTTGGAATTATTTTTATTAGGTGTCATTTTATTTTCTAAACTGTGTTTTAAAATGATTTTTTTTATTTTCTAAAGAAAAATATTTTTTTTTGAAATGTCGTTCGAATGGCATTTCAATCTCGCTCGAATAAAATTTGAATGTCGTTCGAACGAACTGTCAAACGAGATCTTTTCATTTTTCTCCATTTTCTCGTTCGATAATCTTGTTTGAACGACCACTACATAAAGTACCAGAAATAGTCACGGAGAACGGGTCACTGCTGGAAGCCGTGACCAGCTGGTCACAGCCTAAAACCGTGACCACAGTCAGAATGGGCATAACCAAATCCATGACTCTGTGTGGTCATGGGTCGTCTTGTGTGTGGTCACGGCTCTAGACCCTTACTCCTTTGGGTAACAACTTTAGACCTTGACCCAATCGTGACCATTATGGTGCCAAGTTTCCCTCTAATTTTGATCAGGTAAGGAGTCACGGCCCTTAGCCGTGACCACATACCTCATTACACAAGGATATGGTCACAACTTAAGTCCGTGACCAGTAAATTATCTGAGTCGCGAGTTTGGGACATGACCATGGCCTTATTTCCACTCTGACATGCAAAAAATAAAGGGGTCACGTCATAGTCTTTATACTTAAAAAATGCAGAACAGTTTTTCATTTCCCTCGAAAACTTCTAAACCCTCATTTTGCCTCCCTTTCTCTGGCGATTTCGGCTCTTTACTTCTCTCAATCTCAATCTCAAAGGTAAATACGTGTGTGTGTGTGCATATTTCTGTGTGTGTGTATTTCTTTATGTGTGTATACTGTAAATACGTCTGTGTATATGTGTGTGTGTGTATACGTCTGTGTATATGTGTGTGTGTGTGTGTATATATACATCTGTGTATATATATGTGTGTGCATGCGTGTGTGTGTGTGTCTGTGTATGTAGCTGTGTATACATTATCATCGTGTGTATTGTATATATGTATGTGTGTCTATTGTAAATGTGTATGTGTGTGTGTATTATAGAAAATAATACATATATACCACTAATGTTGGTTTAAGTTTCAAACTACGGCAAATTTTATTTTAATGTATATTGTTGGTTTAAGTCTCAAACTAGGGGAAATTTTAATATTATGGATATTGTTGGTTTAAGTTTCAAACTAAGGCAAATTTTAATTCAATGGATACTCTGGTTTAATGATTTAAGTTTCAAATTAGGGCAAATTTTAATTTAATGTATATTGTTCGTTTAAGTTTGGGGCTGAAATATAAAAATATAAATCTCCATTAATATTGATGCTAAATTCGGGATTAATTTTAGGGGCTTTGTAAAATTAAGTCTCAAAGTTGCATAATCTATCAATTGTAAGGGTAATGTCTGTAAGGGTTAATTTTACGGATTGGTGGCTTAAATGACAAAAGTAGGTATTCAAAACCTAATAAATTAACGGTTGATAATTCATTAGAGCCATAATTTTTTGGAATCAAATTCACGGCTTCGTACATAATAACTCGTTAATGATTCACTAGAGACGTTATTTATAGGAGTTATAATCACGCCCACATTCATTTTTGTCAGGAAAAATCAGTCACGGTGCTAATAAATGGCAACGAGAGTGGGATAGGTTGCAATTGGAATGCATGCGTACATCTTTTATTAATGAGCCTCATAAAGTGGGTACTCCGATTTATTGGTATGGGAATAGGAAGAGCGAACAATTTAACTACCTTGCAAATAGTGGAGTTCATCTCCAGTAAGAGTACTTGTTCAATCGTATTTTGTTTTCCCTGCCACAATGTTGGGATGAAGCTTTACAATATATATATCGCATACATAATTTCGATAAACCACTGACCTTGCTTTCGCTATTAGAGAAGGCAAAAAAAAAATTCACCCATTATGGATAGAATTACGTAGAAAGAGTATTGACGAAGACTGTGGTGTCTCATGACATATGCACATCAAACTCAATATTGCCAATAGGCTGAAGAGGATGAGATTTCGAGTTCATGTCGCTGACATATATCCATCCATTAATGATATGCTTCCTCCTAATTGGCCACGTGCAAAAATCTATATGTTTTTAAAAACAAATCCAGAATGGATGGAGATCAGACATATTGAACTTTTGTTAAAGTCTTACCATTAATAGGTTGATTATAATATATGGTCAAAAAATTTATTTTGTTAGTTATATTATGCTATTGAACTTTGAAATTATGCATATATTATTATAGATACACATTTTACTTTTATTATTTTTATAGATATTGTCGGGCGCTAATGGAAGCACCGCTCCAACCAACAACGTGACAAAACCATAAGAAGAATTCTCATCACCAATTGGTGAGCAATACTCAACTCCACAAACTCCTCACTCCCCAACTCCAAACTCTGTTCACTCCCCTACTCCACAAAGTGTTCACTCCCCTATTCCGAGTTGCAGTAGGCAAGGTACTCCCACTAATCCAACAGACATGCCCAACGCTCCTGAAACTACCGGGTCAGTTGAGAAGAAGCCCATTGGGTTCTCTTTATTGGGAAATAACCCCACGGGGGATAAGAATCACGTTCAACATTTTAAAGCTTTGTGTTTATCCTTGGCAAAAATGAATGTGGGAGTCGGAGGAGCTGAGAGTTGGAACCTCGTAGATAAAGCTATTGAAGATGATATCTACGAGCAACTCAGCAAACGATTTTCATTTTCCCCCAACTCAAAAAATAAGGTGCTTTATCGGGTTGCTGAACAACTCTGAACACATCTAAGAAACCTCATGCAGAAGCATTTCCCTAAGGGAGCATCGATCTCCGACATTTTGGCGCTCAAAGACAAAGTCCCTTCAAACATTGAGATGCCAGTCTCTCAATGGAATGATTTTCTAGAGAATGAGGCGAAGGACTCCAAAATGCTGCAATGGGATAAAAACAAGCAGAATAGTGCCAAAAAAACTAATGTCCATCGGCTTGGATCAAAATCTTATGAAAATTTAAGAATGAGTGGTCGACCGTTACGAAAGGCAGCTCGGATGAAAGAAAGACACCGAATAGGGATAACTTGTACACGCATGCTAGACGACACAAAGAAAATAAATTCCCTCCTCACTTTGCAAAAACTTTAGAATCAATAGAGTATATCAGTAGTCAGTCAGATTCAAGCCTGTTTGATGACATTGAAAATTATGCCATCAAACAAACCTTTGGGAAGGACCACGGAGGGAAGACGAGAGGGTTGGGGTCGCATATGTCAAAAACAAGATTCAAACACATCGTACCTCTCGTGGACGAGCTTTTTTCTGTTAATAAGTGTTTTGCGTCCAACGTGAACGTTAATCTAGGACTGAAGGGGATACATGTAATACCCCGTATTTTTATGGCTTTTAAATTTAGGAATTTATTAAATTTAATTGAGATAAATTAAATTAATTTTAATCCTGAAAGTTGTTTTGAATATTTACTAGCGTGATGAGAGTTGGTAATTATTGAAAGTGTGTTGATTCGTCAGATATTACTTATTGAGTAAAGTAATACGTAGAATTGATTTTTGTTGAAAATTGTCACGAGTGAATAAAATGGCAATTATGGAAATTTAAGTCGGGACGCGCCTGTGTCGTGTCAGGACTAAATTATTATTATATAAAGTAAATAAATTATAAGTTGCTCGTATGGCCATTTTGAGTGCGCCAAAGTGTTCGGAAGGGTCGAGATAGTCAGAAAAGTGTACTCGGGGGTTTAGTTTGGGTCTTGGGGCATTTTTAGGCCAAATTGACATCCCGGGAGGGTATTTTAGACATTTTATATTTTTGGGGAATTAAACCCACGAATTTACTAAGGATATATCAGAATTTAGGAGTTGTCTTCTAGGGTTAACAAAGACAAAATCAAAGGACGGATATTAGAGAAGAAGTTGGCAAGCTTTTCAAGAAATCTAAGGCTAAAAACTCAACCGTTTTCACCACCGCCACCACCACCACAACGTAGATCGCGAAACGAGGAGAATAATCATACCTTTTTCCTTCACAAATCAAAAACTAAATTCCCAGGCAAGTATCTATCTTGCTTTATTTTTTGGTAAATGCCTCACCCATGTTAGTTTAGGATTACCAAGATTATGTTTTATGAAAGAAAGTGTTAATTTAGAGACTTTAAATCGCATGTTTAGAGAGATTCTATATATTCTGTATATACCCATCATATGTAGAGGATTACTAGCGAATTATTATGAGTTTAGAAACAAGAAATCTGGGAAATAATTAGAGGAATGTATATTTCTTTCAAAATTAGGGTTCTTAAAGATTATGTAAATTTTACCCCATTAATCCGATATCATTGATGAATTTAAACATGTTTCATGTAGGAAATCTTGTATATATGTATATAGAACTTGGAGTACTGTTATTTGAGAATTCTAGAGTCGTTAATGACATTTTTGGAGAAATTGGAAGATGAAACCCGTAGGATTAATTTGCAGTTTCTGGGCAAGAACTGCTTGATCGATCGATCGAGCCAAGAGCATCGATCGATCGACTGATCGATCGATTGACCCCTTTTATTCGATCGATCGACCCCTCCTAGAAAACTGCATATTTCTCATTCGTTAGTTTAATCCGATTAAGTTGTATGAGAACCTTTGATTGTTGTTGTTGGAGTATAATGGGATGTAGAGATGACCAGTAGGGCCTAGGTAGACCCTGTTGAGTAACATTTTAGTGTAGGATGAGATTTGGGTTAACGAGGAATGACTCATGTGTATAAGAAATGATGTGTATATTTAATAAGAAGATCGGGGCTCGTAAGGGAGTTAGACCGGAACGTAAGTGAGTGAATGCCTACTGAAATTATACTTAGAATACTTCGAGATAGGAGAAGTGAGTATGAAGTGAAAATACAAATAACGAGTTTGTGATACGAAATAATTGAGTAAAATGTGTAATAACGGATAATTGTAATTATGGGTCGTGAGCGCACCTAATTTAGCAATGTGGATGTGTATATATATATATATATATATATATATATATATGACTGTGTGATTGTGCATACATTATATATATCTGTATAAAAATCATACTCGAGCTACTTGCTATCACGACGGTTTCCGCGCCGGGACGATCTTATCTCGATGGGACCTTTATGGGGGATATTGACTCGTACCCTAGAACATAGTATTCCTTCGTACATGCTATCTGATTGATAGTCAGACGGTCCTAAGAGACGTGAGGGTATGTGCTGACCTCTTAGTGACTTGGAACTATGCTTTGCCTCCATTTGTATGTGTTTTATGTTAATGCAGTTCGAGAATGATACCGAACTAGCAGTTCCCTAAATATGTGTGATACATGGACTTGATAGCAGAGTATGCCAGCACCATAGATTGTATGTGGGGTGCATATAGTGTATATATATATTTTATATGAGTGATTGGTATATATATATCTACTTAAATATGGAAACTTTAACCATAGATTTTATGTGGGGTGGCGTTAGTATATATATTATACGTGTAACTAATATATATACGTATATCTATATGAGAACTTTTTACTGTGCGTATAAGTAGTTAAGTGATGAATAAATGTTGCAACTTTCTTAATGGGTTCGGGAACTTCATAACGGTATCGATTTTCTAAATAGTGTAAGAAAGCTTGAAGAGATTAGATTTCTCAAACTAAATATTATCACCATGTTAATTCTTGAGATAAAACTTTATGGAGAATAAGTGGGATAAACTTTTGAGGTTTAGTAGTAGGGTATACGTGCACACTAGATGAGAGGTGAGAATTCTCAAGAGAGTGTCGCATACTAGCATGGTTGTTGCATTAGCAGGTAAGCATTTTAAATACTTGCTAAACTATTTCTAAAACTATTTTACAATCGGGCTCTGACCCATTTTCTGTTATCTCTTCTCTCTTGTATATATATATATATATATTACAGGTTCCCATCCATAGGGGAGTCATGCATAGGTTCTTTGGATTGGACGTGCTGTAGCTTATGTGGGAGTTGCAGGTCTTTGTTGTAGACGACCTCTTCATTGATTCGGTTCTTGTTATAGTTCTTCATAGTTAGGGCATGTGTCGCCCATTTTCCATTCAGTATAGATTTGTCAGAGATGTATGTTCATTTATTTTCAGTATTCGTTACCCTTTGAGTATTAACTCTTGTCAGGATAATGTCATTTGTAGTTTAAATTTGGTTTGGTTAATCTAGATGGATTAATTCTTTTGTGTTGATTGCTATCCGTAGCACTTATGTGACTCTTAAACCATTGGTTATTTAAAAGGTTTTCAAATTGGAAGTTAATAAAAATGGAAATAAAGTTTTAAATTGATTTGACACTTAGCTTAATTATTTAGGGTGTTTAACTTGGGAAATTTTATTTTGCGACGGTGATGCTAAGAATGAACCAACTGTTCACCATGATTTTAATTTAATAAAGGATTGATCGACCGGTATTTAATTAGGCGGGGTGTCACAATATAATGGGGCTTTAAAATGAATTGGGAGGGGTGAATGATAAACTTGCGCAGATTATGTGCCTTTTAACTAGTCGTATGCCCCTGCAGCCCCCAATGCATCCCTGTTTCCCTCCACAGATGCTACGGATTCCTAAAACAATTTATCGTTCTCCATTCCCCCCACAGATTCTAGTTCCTCCTTCAACATTCCCTTTCTCAGCGCCTCAGCTTGGTATAGGTCTTGTATCATCATCAACAACCCACAGTGACTATGGCGAGAAATATTATATGCATGACATGAGCGATAAATTTTTCCTTGGGATCTGCACGCTCATTTCCACTGTCGTAGGAACTTTAGTACATAATTGACCTTTGCAGCAGGATGAGTGTCAGATCATGGTTAATACAGTATATGAGGGTTTTGAAACTGTTAAAGCGTACATCAACAGTGGAGAAGGAGATTTTTTGAAAATTTATGTAGACTCTATTACCACTTAACTAGTTTATCGCTTGATGAAGATGTAGTAATATTTTTATTATGTTATAATAATATTAGTAAATAAATTTATTTAATTTGAGTTTAAGTGGTTGTGTATTATCGTTGATTGACGTGTTCTTGTATTTAAGTTATTGCATAGTTTGATTGATTGGTACATTATTGACTATATTAGTGCTTTGCTTTTATACTATATTAGTGCTTTACTATACAACATGGTATTTATGCAGCATGATATTTATTTTATCATGTTAACACATGACTTCTATTTGAAGATTATTAAATGGATTTTCCACAATACAAAGAGTGGATGGGGGGAGACTGACCGAATAGCTAATAGTTATGTTAAAGGCGTTCAAGAATTCATTAGATACACTTTTAAGAACCTTAAAAGTGAGAAGATTCCGTGCCCATGCACCCATTGTATAAACGGAGAATATAAATCTTTAGAAGATGTTGAGTTACATTTAATAATGTGGGAAAATTTTCAAGTTATAACAAGTGGACATACCATGGTGAAAAACATGTACCTTATGTTCTCAAAGAATTACCAGTAATCGACCACGTAAAAAAATACCAACGAGTGTAAGTGGTAAATGATTCGCCAACACATCGTCCATTGACCGACCTAATTAACGATGCTTACGGAGTCCACCACGACCAAAACCACCAACTTATGAAGACAGATAATGCGCACAATGAACAATTCGATACTGAACTACAGGGAGACCGAGAATATATACGGTTGAAAATCGATGCAACTAGACCGTTGTATAAAGATTGCAATGAATATCATTCGGTATTATATGCAATGATTGGTTTCCATAATTTGAAGAGTCAATTTGGCCTGTCTGGGAACAGTGTAACCGAAATTATTAAGTGGGTTAAAGAAATTCTCCCAAAAGAGAACACGTTACCAGACAATTATCTTACCATGAATAAGATCTTGAAGGGTTTATGATTGAAATACAAATCTATTCACGCATGCAAGTATGATTGCATATTGTATCGCAACGAACACGGAGAGAAGGATGAATGTCCAGTATGCAGTGAGCCTAGATATATTGTTTGTGAGAAGGTAAATGTAACATCCCGCATTTTTCATGCATTAAATATGTAATTAATTCGGGAATTGAAAATTACTTGTGAGACATAATTTTAATTAAATTAATTAGGAAAATTTTATTTAAATATTAATTGGGGAGTGAATGGTTAATATTTACGGGAATTTATTTACTAAGTGAATAGTAATCAATTATTTAAGTCACTTCGAGTATTAATGACAGGGTATGCACTTATCTCAACTGGGAGTCGGTATAGACTAAAGGGGTGGGGGGATAAGTATTTTTATAAATTAATTCGGATGCCAATTCTGAGTGTACATTTGAGTCCGGATGGGCCGAGATAGTCGAAAAAGTCTACCTGGGGGTAGTAAACGGGTCACGGGGCATTTTTAGACATAGCCGAGCCCACACGGGGGCAATTGGGTCATTTGGGTTGGCCCATTAGGCAAAAAACGGGATTTAGGTTAATTGTTAAGTTAGGAGAAGAAAGAAAACTGCTGATAGAGTTTTAGAAAAAGGCTAAGTGTATTAGGGAACCCTAATAGCAGTTAAAGGCAGTTTTGGGATCACTAGAGAGCCAACAAGGATCACCTTCAACCTTGGAAATTCATCTCCGAATCAGACACTACAAAACTTAAGGCAACTGGATAACTTGCAATAGTATTGAATCTGTTTTTCAATTCATATTCATGTGATGTGTTTGATCAAAATTCGTTTTGGGTGTTCATGGCATAAACATGAGGTTTTGGAAAATAATAATCTGATTTACGAATTTGAATGAGGATTCTTGTAGAAATCTGATATTATAAATTGATACATATCTGGTAGGATGATATCTGGATAATTAGAAACGAATTTGGTGAGGGAATTTGGGGATGTAAATAGGTAAGGAATTAAAGATGAATATTTTCCCAAATTCAGAAATTGTAGTTAATGGACGAATTAATAACGTTGGAGGGCATTCTGGAGGTCCCTAATAAGGTTCCTAACTTGTATTATTGTTAAGAAGGCTTGAGATTGCTGGTAGAAAGAGTTAGGGTTTTATGAAACTCGTCCATGGCAGAATCTGTCTTCGCGAAGAAGACGAAGACCTGCTCGATCGATCGATCGAAGGTCTGGGGTCGATCGATCGATGGTCGACAGATTTTGACAGTTCGCCCAGTTTTCTTTTATATGAAGAAAATTTTAATTTAATCTTTTTCCATGAATTAATTTGGTGAGAAATTTATACATGGGTCTTAAATCTAATTAATGGTGAATAAAGTTAATTTAGAATTTGGTGACGACTTAGTGTGACATCATAATTTAAATTTGTTGGGCTTTGGAGAAATTAGGTGTGACACACTAAGGTCAAATTTTTGGGAAGGTGTTAGAAAGGATTAAATATAGATGTAGTGAACCAGTCCGGGGATAACGGTTGACGAATACCGAGAGATAAATCTTATTTAGGTAAAGGCTAAATAATTCGGGAGTCGGGAATTTAGACTCGGGTGAGGTTAATTCGGACTACGAGATTAAGTCCAATTTTATGGTGGGGGTGACACTAAAGGCGACTTAATTAATTAATGTGCGAATTAATTAATAATTAGAGTTGGATCATAAACTCTTAATAAATTAAATAGGCTTATGTTACGGATTTTGTACATGGTGTAGCGGGGACATTTTATATTTATATATATATATACGGAGTGTGATAGTATATATATATAGTGTGTGTGTGCATTAATATCAGTGATTGAATATTATTAGTATATACTCTAGTGCTATAGGGGGAGGTTGCGCGTAGTGGATGAATCCCCTAGCTTGAGGAGTAGGGCGAGTATAATCCCAGGTCATAGCGTCCGTTATATGGGTGAGGGGCATCTCAGTTTCAGGGAAGGAATATGACCGCCTCCAATTCGTATGTTAAACTAAGTTAGTGAGCGAATCTTACTTGGATAACTAGATTATGTGAATACACCTAGTGGGATAACACCTGGGAAAATTTATATTTTGTGAGTATTTTTACTCGGTCGAAAGTTTGTATTAAATGTTATTTCAGTATGTTTGTGAACACTGTAATATGATTAAATATATAATTAGGTAAATAATTATATATGGGATAATTAATACATAGTGAAAAATGTATTATGTTCATAACAGGTGTGAATGTTATATGAAATTAAAAAGGGTAATGATTTAATTAAGTTGATGTTTATAATAACTTAAAAAAAATCACGAATTAAGGCATACTCGGTTAGAGTAGGTAAATTTCAAGGGTAAAAATAAGTATTGGGTCAGGAGCGTAGGACCTAGTAAATTAAATGGAAGCGTTAGTAGTGCACATTAAAGGAGAGGTGAGGAAGTCCTCAAAAGAGTGCGACACTAACTAAAATATGAAGAGCATGCATATTTATTTATTACTGCAAGTTAATCATTTGTTAAATGTTTTCAAATGTTTTGGGTACTAACCCTTGCTATAAATTAAAAAAAAAAAAACTTTTAGGTGTACAGCCACAGGGACGCCAGGCTTGACTCTATTCCAGGTATCCTTTGCTGCAGCACATGTGGATGTTGCGGGGTTTTTTGATAGACGCGTCCTTCTTTCATTCGTGTAGAGACTCTCTAGTAATTATCTGAGCTTGTCGCTCACAGTTCATTTATCAGTATTAGACTTGTTGAGATTTTCTTCTTATCTTTACTTGTATTGGGTATTTGGACCGATGGTTTATTCGGTTAAGTATTTTATTTGTGGATGGTTATTTTAGTTAACTGTGATTGTGTACTATTTTATGTTCCGTATGAGTTTTATTTAATTAATTGAAAGATAAAAATTGGCACCAGTCTACTTTTCTCACTTAGGTGGTTAGTAATTAAAAAGACGACAGTGATGCTAAGAATGGACCAACTGAGAAACCTTTTCTAACAAGATTTAGGACTGATCACCCAGGATTAATTAGGCGGGGTGTCACAGTAAATAACAAACCTGCAAAATATCAAAAGAGATGGCAAGTCCCATAAAAGGTTTTGAAGTATTTTCCACTTGGGTCACGGTTAAAACGATTTTTTAGTGTATCATGGATAGCGGAGGCCATGATATGGCATGCTCGATGCAGGGGAATTTGATGCGTCATCCGGTTGGTTTACTCGTCTGGGAAATTTCAAATGCACGAAACTATGAATTTAAAAAAGAACCACGCAACGTTTGTCTTTTAATCTCAACTAATGGGTTTAACCCTTTCGGTAATTTAAGTACTAGTCAAAGTTATTGGCCAGTTCTCATGGAGCCTTTAAGTCTGCCTCTGACACTGTGCATGATAAATGAGTTCACATTATTATCATTATTGATACCCGGGTAGAAGGCTTCGGGTGATGATATTGATATATTCTTAGCCCCATTAATTGAAGAACTTAAAGAGTTGTGGGATAAAGGCGTGACGACGTTCGACTCTCACAAGGGTGAAGAGTTCACACTTAAAGCAATGGTGATGTGGGCGATCCACGACCTTCGATGTTCATGGTTATTATGGATGTACCATATGCGGGGAGGAAACTAAAGCCATTTAGTTACAACATAGTAGTAAGATGAGTTACATGGGTCATTCTAGATTTTTGTCGACCAGTCACCCTTTTAGGAATGACAAGTCTAACTTTTATCCTATTGGTCAGGAGCGCTGGATGCATCCTGCTCGGCTTTCTGGTCAGCAGATTGAAGAGAAGGCGACAATTGCGATTGTGGGGAATAGGTACATAGGTAAACACCCCAAGTTTATAAACCTGAAGCGTAAAGCAAGGGAAGATCCTAATGACCTTACTAAAGCAAAACTATGGTCCAGGCGATCAATATTTTTTGATTTTTCGTATTGGATAGATCATCGTGTAAGGTATGTAATTGATGTGATGCACACAGAGAATAATGTTATAGAACATCTGATAGGAATATGTCTGAGTGGATCTCATTCCAAAGATGGAGAGCGGGCTCGTCGAGATATACACGATATGAAGTTAAAGAAGAAACTCTGGTTAAACAATGATCCTACAACAGGAAGAATCTCTACCCCTTCGACTACTTTCACTTTAACTACTAGTGAGAATAAGATCCTCTTAGACATGTTGTTCAACTTGAAGACTCCAACTGGCTATTCTGGTAATTACGTAGGGTCATAAACTACCAAGCAAATGACTTAAAATACTGCAAGTCTCACGACTGACATGTAATCATCGAATTAATCCCTTTATTATTTTGGCATTGCTTCTCTGAACACAAAGATCTCCATCGGGAAATTATGTAAATAAGTTTGTGTTTTACCCTAGTTTGTGCTAAAGTGGTAAACAGAAGGCACATTAGAGCTGCAAAATCAACTTTAGCTGAGGCAGTTTGTGTATTAGAGAAATATTTTCCTACGTCGTCCTTCGATATCAACATCCACTTGCTTATGCATTTATGCGATGAAGCTTTATTATGTGGTCCCATTAGGTATCGTTGGATTTATCCTTTTGTGCGCTTGATGAAAACCTTCAAACACTACGTAAAGAATACACATTATATTGGAGGATCAATTGCTGAAGAATACGTAACTGTGGAATCATCGGTATACGCTAGGTAATATATGCTAGAACAAGAGGTGAGGAGGTTCAATCCTCGTAGAGGAGAAGTGATCGAGGAACCTGATGAGTTTGAGGATGAATTACCATTTGGGAACCCTAAAGAGGTGAAACTCTTAAATATACAATACGAGCAAACAACTCGTTATGTCTTCGAATCGCAAGATGAAGTCGAAGAATGGAGAGAGTGAGTATATATTGAATTCTTCTTCTTTGACTATATGTATTTTATATTTTACGATATAAACCCTATAATTTACACGTAGGAAGTACGAGAATGAAATAACCCAAAATCAAAGGAGAAATTTCACGACAACTGATTTCAGGGCATGGGTATAAAAAGAGGTAAATTTCACATCTTATGTGTGCGGTTATTTATTCGTGTGTGATAAAAACATGCCCTAATACAAATTCATTAATAAATGCAGCTTCTAAAACGAGGTTATGTCTCTTCTAGACTTGCATGCCTAGAAAAAGGCCCTAATTTTCGTGCGAACGAGTTTAAAAAATTCCGCACCAATGGTTTTGATTTCGTTTCATATTCATATGAGGAAAAGATTTTGATGCAAAATAGTGGAATATAAATTTTTGCCTTGACCACCTGTATCGCTAGAAAAAGCGATAAAAATTCAAAGAATACGGTGCTAACCTATTATGGGATAATCCAACAAATCCTAGAACTTGATTACTTAGATTTCACAAAAACCGTAATCTATTGTGATTGGGTAAAGGTCGAGGATACTATAAATGCTTGCAAAGTTGATCCTGACTCCAAAATTATTATGGTAGATTTATCAAAGATGAAGAGTAAAGATCACATAATCGACGAGCGTTTTATTTATGCCTTTCAGAACGCAAAGAATGTATTCTACTGAAAGTGCGTAAATGATGGCAATTGGTTTATTGTTGTGCATGCACCAAAGGGTATGACTACTAAAGTGGATGCATTGAAGACTAAAAAAGAGTTCCAATCAGCTCTTGATGACAACCCTATATGAAGGATCTTTTAGTTAATTTAGAGGAAGATTGAGTATTAAAATATTATGTTAACCCTATTAATCTTATTCGTATCCTATTTTGATATTGACATTGTATTAACACTTTACTTTGATGTATGAATGTTTAGTTACTTTTACGAATGTTTAATATGATTTATAAAAGTTAACTTTCAATAATATGTTATGCTCAGCTGAATATTTAGTTACTTTCACAAGATGCTCGATTTGAGAATAGAGTCATTTGAGTTTGTGATTGGATCAAATTAACCCAGCTTAATTTCCACGTGTTCCTATACATAGACATTTATTGATCAGTTTCATTGATGCAGTGTTCATAAAATGAAGTTAAATTAGCTTAATTTTATGAAGATTGTATTAAAGAAACTAGTCAACAAATGTACATGTAAAAGAATACGTTAGGGGCTCCAGGATCAATTTGGTCCAATCACACATTCAGAAGACTCTATTTAATGGCCTTCTTGGATCGCAGGAATAAGTTACTCTTTACTTTAACTGAAGTAGTTATATAATTGATATGCATTATCTTTTAAATTTTTTAGATGATAAGGAGTATGGGATAATTATTAGTTTTGTTTGGTTTGGCTGTTGGATAATTATTGGTTGTTGGCTTTTTATTGGATAGTATGTTAAAAGGAGTACGGGATAATTATTGGTTTTGTTTTTTTTGGCCGTTGGATAATTATTGGATGTTGGCTTGTTGTTGGATAGTATGATAGAAGGAGTACGGGATAATTATTGGTTTTGTTTGGTTTGGCTATTGGATAATTATTGGTTGTTGGCTTGTTGTGGAATAGTATGTTAGAAGGAGTACGGGATAATGCTTTGGGTTTTCTCCCTCTAACGACATGTTTTTAAACCTAATGTTAGATATTTTAAAATTATCGTCATATTTTCAAATAGGGGGTCCCTTGACCATGCGGTCAATTTTTGCAAGTTAAGTTGGTCCCGTGCGAGTTGTTCAGACTTCTTTAGGGGTTGTAGGGTGGGCGTTAAGGGGTCCCCCCTATAACGATACAATTTCAAGCCTAAGTGTGGATTTTCTCAAATTATCGTCATATTCTCAAACGGGGGGTCCTGTGACCATGCAATCAGTTCATGCGAGTTACATTTGTTCCGTGCACAATGATCGTTCCCCTAAAGGGGCCGCTTGGGGGCCGCTAAGGGGTTTCTCCCTTTAACGGAACGTTTTCAAGCCTAAGTGTGGATTTTCTTAAATTATCGTAATTTTCTCAAACCAGGGGTCCCGTGACCACGCGATCGGTTCTTACGAGTTACATTGATCCCGTGCGAGGTGTTTGCACCTCTCACGAGGACATATGGGAGGTCCTTTTGGTTTTCGCCCTCAAATGACATGTTTGGCAAGAAAATTTGCCTTTTCTAGCCTTATTAAATGCAACATGTTGTAGAGCTCATTGAAATTGTTCTGGAAAGGAGTCCCGGATAATATGATGCATTTTCCCGTTTGCAGTTTGATAGAGTATTACAAATATGAATCCTCTCATTACGGGGAGTGTGGCCTTCATTAAGAACCACCAATATAGGACAATCCAGGGAACTCAAAGGTGGCCTCACAGAGAACTCAACTTATGCTCAGGAGACGAAGGATGGGGAAGCAGTTTCTACTGAGCTAGTTTGATAATAGCCCCAACATTTTGAATAATTTGTAATAGCAGCCCAGCCCCACCGTTATGAATAAAAAAGGTGGCCTCATAGGAAGATTAAGAGCTTGACAACCCTCTTTGAGGGTTGTTAAGCTGTTAATCTTCTTGTGAGGACACCATGTAATGTTGAGTTCCCTACACCTTAAAATTAATCTCTTACAAACATTACCGCTCACTCTACTCAACAAAATCGAACTCCACCATCTAAAATCAATAATGGGAATACTTGCGATAGTTGTAAAAATCCATGGATTCACTCATGCGAGACTATGTGGCTCTACTGGTCTAATGACTATATAGACAAAACTCCAAAGACTGTTCAGAGCATGGTTTTAATGTCCTTAGGATCTGTGTTTGAGTTCGTTATGTTCTGCATTGCGTCCTTGGACACTAGAACCTTTGAGTTCCCTAGATTGTCCCATATTGGTGGTTCTTGATGAAGGCCACACTCCTCGTAATGAGATGAGTCATATTTGGAATACTCTATCAAACTCTAAACGGGAAAACACATCATATTATCTGGGATTCCTTTCCAGAATAACTTCAATGAGCTATACAAAATGTTGCATTTGGCAAGACCAAAAAAGGCAAATTTTCTTGCCAAACATGCCTTTTGAGGGCGAAAAACCAAAAACACGTCCCAAACGGCCCCGTGAGAGGCGCAAACACCTCGCATGGGATCAATTTAACTCACAGGAACCGATCGCGTGGTCACGGGACCCCTGATTTGAGAAAATGATGATAATTTGAGAAAATCCACACTTAGACTTGAAAATGTATCGTTAGAGGGCGAAGCCCCTTAGCACCCCCTTTAGCGGAGCTATCACCGCGCATGGGACTAATAAAACTCACAGGAACCGATCGCGTGGTCACGGGACCTCCGGTTTGAGAATATAACGATAATTTGAGAAAATCCACACTTAGGCTTGAAAATGTGCCATTAGAGGGGAAACACCTTAGCGCCCCCCAAATGGCCATTTTAGGGGAGCAATCACCGCACACGGGTCCAATGTATCTATTAGGAGCCGATCTCATTGTCACGGGACCCCCGGTTTGAGGGCACGACCCAAAACATAGAATATCCACACTTAGGCTCGAAAACGTGCCGTTGGGGGGTGAAACCCTACAACGCCCCCCAAACGGCCTCGTGGGCGGCCTCGTAGGAACATACCGCATGATCACGGGACCCCCGATTTGAGAGCACGTCACAAATTTTTGAATATCCACACTTAGACTTGAAAACGTGTCGTTGGGGGCGAAACCCCTTAGTGCCCCCCAAACGGCCCCGTGAGTGGCGCCAACACCTCGCACGGGACCAATGTAACTCATAGGAGCCGATCGCGTGGTCATGGCCCGACCGATTTGAGGCCACGTCCCAAAATAGAGAAAATCCACACTTAGGCTTGAAAACATGCCTTTGGGGGGTGAAACCACATAGCGCCCGCTTAACGGCCTCATGACCACGCGACCGGTTCTTGCGTGTTGTAGAGCCCATTTAAATATTTTAGAAAGGAGTCCTGAATAATATGATGCGTTTTACCATTTGAAGTTTGATAGAGTATTACAAATACGAATCCTCTATTAGAGTGTCCTGGATTGGTGGATCTTGATGATGGCCAAACTCCCCGTAATGAGAATATCTACCATTACGGGGATTTAGCCTTCATTAAGATTCACTAAACATGCCTTGAAAGGAGTCGTATTTGGAATACTCTATCAAACTTCATTAATATCCACACTTAGGCTTGAAAACATGCCATTGGGATGTGAAACCCCTTAGCTCCCCCAAATAGCCCTGTGATTGGTGCCAACACCTCGCACGGGACCAATGTGATTCGTTAGAACCGACTGCATGGTCATGGGACCCTCGGTTTGAGAGCATGGACCAAAATAGAGAATATCCACACTTAGGCTTGAAAACGTGCCGTTGGGGTGTGAAACCTCTTAGCGCCCCCCACATGGCCCCGTGAATAGTGCCAACACCTTGCACAAGTCTAATGTAACTCGCATGAACTGATTGTGCCATCACAAGACCCTCGATTTGAGAGCACGATCCAAAACAGAGAATATCCACACATAGGCTTGAAAACGTGCCGTTAGAGGGCGAAACCCCACAACGCCCCGCAAATGGCCCCATGGGCGGTGCCAATACCTCGCTCGGGGCCAACATAGCCCGTATAAATCGATTGCATGGTCACGGGACCCTCGGCTTGAGAGCAGGGCCCAAAATAGAGAATATCCACACTTAGGCTTGAAAACGTGCCGCCGGGGGTGAAACCCCTTAGTGCCACCCAAAAGGCCCCGTAAGCGGCTCCAACACCATGCACGGGACCAATGTAACTCTTAGAAGCCGACCGCATGGTCACGAGACCCTCAGTTTGACAGCACGACCCAAAACAGAGAATATCCACACTTAGGCTTGAAAACGTGCTGTCGGGGGGCGAAACCCCTTAGCGCCCCCCAAATGACCCCGTGAGTGGTGCCAACACCTCGTACAGGATTAATGTAACTCTTAGGAACTACTTCATGGTCACGGGACCCTAGGTTTGACAGCACGACCCAAAATTGAGAATATCCACACTTAGGGTTGAAAATGTAACGTCGGGGGGTGGAGGTGGTGAAACCCCTTAGCGCCACCTAAACGGCCCTGTGAGAAGATCCAACATCTCGTACGGGACCAATGTAACTCATAGAAATCAACCGCGTAGTCACGGGGCCCTCAATTTGAGAGCACGACCTAAAATAGAGAATATCTACACTTAGGCTTGAAAACGTGTCGTCGGGGGGAGAAACCCCTTAGCACCCCTCAAACGGTCCCGTGAGCGGTGCCAACACCTTGCACGGGACCAATGTAACTCGTAGGAACCGATCGCGTGGTCACGGGACCCTCAGTTTGAGAGCACGACCTAAATTTCAGAATTCCAACACTTAGGCTTGAAAACGTGCCGTTAGCGGGCGAAACCCCACAACACCCCCTAAACGGCCCCGTGGGCGGCGCCAACACCTCGCTTGGGACCAACGTAGCCTGTACGAATTGACTTGATGGTCACGGAACCCCCGGTTTGAGAGCACGAGCCAAATTTTAGAATGCCTACACAGGTCCAGTGGCTACGTGGTCACGGGACCCCCGATTTGAGAGCACGGAACCCCCGCGAGGTCGCCCAAGGAGCACTTGCAGCAACTAACCGATTAGCCTCCTGATTCGAGGATTTTTTCATTATTAAAGCTGGTCATGGCCCAAATCCATGACCATGTTATGTATACAGTAAGTTTGGTCACGACCCAAAGCTATGACTAAGTTGATTTCTACAGAAAACATAGTCACGGCTTAAAGTCATGACGAAGATTAATCGTAAGAATAATAGTCACGGCTTAAAGCCGTGACCAGGTTTGATTTTATAGAAAATATGGTCACGGATATGGGCCGTGACCACATAATTTTTTAATCGGGTGATGGTCATGGGTTTGGGCCGTGACCAGGCTTGTAAATAGGGTCAGGGCTATGGGACGTGACCATATTTGTGACTATGGGAAGTCCGTGACCAGGAAGTGGGTCAAGGATTTGGGCCATGACCATCGAAATTGGTTAGGCTCGATTTGGTCACGAACTAAATTCGTGACCCACACTACCTGGTCAGGGATAAAGTCCATGATCAATCTCCCAGTGTGGTGTAGTGGACGTTGTTCGAACGACCTGTTTAATTGAGATATCAAACGAGATTTGGCATTTTATCTCTAAAATATCGTTCGATAAAGTCATTCGAACGATCGACAATTTTTCAACAGTTTTTGTCAGTTTTTTTTAAAACTTCCCACTACCTCACTTCTTTCTTACCTATTTTTAATAGTGTGGGAATGCAATTTTCTAAGCGATTTTTTTAGGTTTTCAAGAGCCTTGAGAGCCAAAAACTCCAACAAAAAAAGTACCTTTTATTTTTGTGATTCAAAAGGCTTTAATTCCAACACAAAAACTAGTTTACACCCAATATTTTATTTTGATCCAAGTATATATATATATATATATATATATATATATATATTTGATTTGGGATCATCATGTTGGCACCAGGTTTCATTCTTCACCTTAAAAAGGAGATAGTTTCCTATGAAGGATTCCGTTTGTTGTTCGGGGTTTACATACGGAGGTGGACTTCGTGTGTTAACGATTTATTTGAACCATCGGTGGACACCGAGAGGAAGGTTGATTCTTGAGTTATCGACTAGGCGTAGGTGGAGGAACAAATAAGCGTCAAGGCTTGAGAGGGTGTCAGGTTATTGAAGTAAGTCTTTCTGTCGTGTCCTTATAAAATCGTACTTAGTGGATTTGTGGCTGGGCTGTCCGATTTTCTATTATGGGTTTTCCTCGTACATTGCAGCATTGTGATTGTATTTTTTTATCTTGCAACAATCACTTAGATGCATGTTTAAGTTTAACAAGATAAAAATGGGTTAAATCGCAATTTGTGTGTAATTTGGTGCAAATTTAATATTGGGAAATTTTAGTGTAATTTAATTCAAGTTGGTTTTAATATTTTGGCAAAATTCATGTTAGGTTTTTTTGGCCTATTTTAGAACTTGAATTGAAATAATTTTGTTTAAAAAGAAAAGTTTAGATATTTGTTTAATTTAATTTCATTTTAATTTTGAAAGAAATTAAAATTTTGGATATTTGTGTAAGATTTTGGAATATTGTGAACCATCCCCTTTTGAATATAAAAATTGGCATATAATTACAACAAGTGGTATCAGAGTAGGAACGCAAAATTATTGTGTGAAGATCATTTTTGGGTTTAAATATCGAAAATATAACTTTTTCAAAATCTTCTATTTTTTGATGGTTCTAACTATGCATATTAGAAAACGCGTATGAGGTCGACACTTGAATCATTAGATGAGAGAGTTTAGCAATCCGTAGTTAAAGGGTGGTCCCTACCAACATGTCTAGAAGGAGAGGTTCGTGTATCTAAACCCGTAGAAAGATGGAGTGAGACTGAGCTTAAATTTGAAAACTTTAATTCTCGAGGTTTAAATGCCCTTTTTAGGGAGGTTACACCGGAGGAATTTTACTGGATTATGACATGTGAAACATCTAAGGAGGCATGTGATATACTCAAACTCACCCATGAAGGTACACATGCCGTTAAAGCTTCTAAACTCCAAAATCTCACTACTCAATTTGAAACCATTAAGATGTTAGAAAGTGAGACTTTTGATGAGTTCTATGCAAGATTGTCTGATATTATGATTTCTTGTTTTAATTTGGGAAAAAAGATACCCGACAACCATGTCATAAAGAGAATTTTGAGGTTATTACCCGATATATTTATTCCAAAGGTGGCCGCTTAAATTCTTTGGGAACTTTAGACTGCACGAAACTTGAAGAGCTTGTAGGTGACTTATAAACCTATGAACTTGACATGTTTCCCTCCAAGAGCTTTGAAAGTCCGGAAGGAGGAAACATCAGTTTCAAATGATGAGTTTGAGATTGAATCAGAAGATATGGCTTTGTTTGCTAAGAGTTTTGGAAAATTTCTTAAGATTAATAAAGAGAAACTTAAAAATGATTCTAAGAAGTTTGAGAAATATAATCTTAATAAAGTTGAGAAATTCCCTAGAAATAGTAATGAAGACCGTAATAGGGATGAGTCGAATAGATGTTATGGTTGTGAATCTTATAGCCATAGGACATTCTAATATCCCACTAAACTAAGGAAGGAGGGAAAAAAACCAATTTCATATAATGCCACCCTTAGTGATAGTGAACCGAAAGAGGGACTCGATTCCTCCATTGAGCGCAATTTTATCATGTTCATGGCTAGTCATGTGAGCGATAGTGAAAAATTTGTCGTTGAGGATAACTTAATACATGACCCTTTCGAGGTTATTGTTTGTGAATTCCATTAGTTTGATGGTAAAGAGAGTGGAGAAGAGAGTGAAAATGAAGAAGCGACGGAGGATAATGAACTTCAACTATCCTTTTATGAGTTGTATGCGGAGTCATTGAAATTGAAAAGGGCAAACTTGAAGTTAGAAGCAAAAAAATGAGAGAATATGCTATATCTAATGATGAAAGTGTTTTAATTGATGATCTTAAGGCACGTGAGATAACTCTTCGTGAGAAGCTAAAGTATGTTGAAGGTGAAAGAGATAGCCTTAGAGGTTTAATGAAGGCTATGAAGAAAGATCTTCTTGAGTTTTAAGAGAGTGGGAGTTTACTTGAGTCTAGAATAATGGAGCTTGAAGAGATGTTGAAAGACTCAAGTCGGGTCAAATTTGATTTGGAGTGTAAATTGGAGAAATTAGATAAAATCTTAGGCATCATCCAAATCAAAGATGACTTGAGTGGTATTGGCTTCGATACTCAAAATGCTTTCGCTAATAAAGCCAAAATCGCGATTTTAAGAGAATCATCTAGGAACAATAGAAAAGATCAATCCTTAGGTAATACTTCATGCCATGTTTTCACTTGAACACATTGTGTTCATAAGGGGAATCTTAGGAGGTTTTGTTTTTATCTTAGAAATGGTCCTAGAAAGTCAAAGGGTAGAGTCCCCAAGGTTACCAAATCCCGAGAGCATCACGTTTCACTCAGGTGGGTTAGGATATTTGATTTGGAGGCCTTACATAGTAGAGTTTATGATTCTCATTTACTTTCACATGATACCTCCCTTGATAAATCTAAAAGTTTATTGTGTTAGTTTTGTTTACATACACTAACTTTTGTGCTTCATGATACATTTTTGCTAGTTGTATATGTGCTTGTCATTTTCTAGTATACTTCATCATATATGTTTCACAAGAATTATGACATGTTTATCTTTTGTATTTTTTTGGGTCGTATTGAAAAATACAAAAAAAATTGTTCTTCTTTTGAGTTGATTTTTTTTGTCTATTTAAAATTTTTGAAAAAAAACTCAAAAAGTTTTTTTTGGTTTATTTTTGTTTTACACATTTAATATGGCATATACTTGTGTTTGAATCCATTATCATTCCCCCACTTCCACGTGTCTAGAACTTTTGGTTATGAATTTCAATTCTTAAAATATTCTTTATCATACTTGCATGGAGAAGTTTGATTTTGAGTTGCTTTATGGATTCTCTTTTTATATGCCTCTCACACACATGCACGAGCTCTTTGAACTTTAACTTCACATGTATTTTTGAGCTAAGTGAGATGTTGTCCTATCAATTTTTCCATCTACATGTTTCTATGACTATGGAGGATTTGTGCATGTAAGAACCATTGCACGTGAGATTTGTTTGATTTGCATAAAAAATATATATATGAGGGTGCACGGAAAGGGTCTAAAAATAGTTTGGCATTGTAAAAAGTAGCCAAGACCCAAAAAGTTTAAAAAGGGCCTAAAAATGTGTCATTGTAAAAAGTAGCCAAGGCCTACATAGTTTAGTTGGTATGTTCATTCAAAAGAAAAGAAAAAATTATTATGTATGAGGGAGTTTGGATGGAAATGTCAACGGGTTTGCACAATGACAATGTATACTAGTTATTCTTATTTTGTCACGACTCTATTGGTTTGTAGAATCATCAAAATTCTAGGATTGTATGCATTGAGCTTGTTTGTTCTTTGAGTTCACTTTATCTTATCACATGAGGCTAAATCTATGTTTGATAAAGTTTTTGCAACCAAATATAATTCCCTGAATATTTTTTAAGTGATTGGGTCATAATTCTTTTGTCTCTAGTTCACAATCATTCACTCCGTTTACCACATGGTTATTTAAACACGTTTATGCCATATGAGTGTGGAAAACTTATTGTATTTTTTGTCTTGTGTGGTATTTATACCTATATATGTGCTCATGCAACATTGGTATCCTTTGAGTATTTATATATAGGGTATAATTTATTTTTGAGTCTTTGCTTTATTAAATAGTCCTCATATGCTATTGGGATCTATTAGTCTTTGTGTGGATTAGTTGCTCTTGTGTTACCATATTACTTTATCGTACTTATAACTATACACACCATTTTATGATATAATTGTTTTTCCATTATGCTTATCCCTTGTTTCATTTAGGGGAGAATTTGTTTTAATTGGGGAGATATGAGTTATTATATGCATTTTATCCTTTATCTATTCCTTAACAAAAAGGGAGGGAAATGGTATCTAAACCGTGTAATTTGGGAAGATCTAACTTAAGGGAAACGTCTTTCTTAGGTATATCATGTTAGACCAAGGGGGAGAACTTAATTAGGGGGAGAATATAATTATGCAATTTATAAATTATATTCCCTATACATTTAATGGTGTGTTTAAGTTTGCAGGTTTTTCGTCTTAGCGAAAACATTTTAAAGCAAGCAAAGCTTCTCATCCCATATGTTAGTCAAGCGTCTGTAATTTTTTATGTTGGGGTGAGATCGTGTCTTTATAGATGAGTTTGACGGCCCATAGGATTTTTTATTTTAGTTTTTTCGCGAAATAGCCAAAGGGGAGATTTGTAAGGATAAATTTCCAATTGAGTCAATTTGTAACTGTTGGATTAATTCCGGTCAAAACTATTTGAGTCGTAGGATAGAATTTTGTGACCTTCAAGCCTATGCCGTTTGAGTTGAAGACGTAACGGCCAAGTCTAAAGTGAAGATATCAACATTGCCGATTTTCGTGCCATGCTCCATGCCATCAACCTTTTCATATTTCCATGGTCTTTAAAGGTATGAATGCATATGATATATATAGAGCCTTGGATTTATTTTTATTGGGTGTCATTTTATTTTCTGAACTGTGTTTTAAAACGATATTTTTTTTATTTTTTTAAGGAAAAATAAAAATTTCTGAAATGTCATTCGAATGATATTTCAATCTCATTCGAATGAAATTTGAATATCGTTCAAACAAATTATCAAACGAGATCTTTTCATTTTTCTCTGTTTTCTCCTTCGATAATCTCGTTTGAACGACATTGTTCAAACGACTTGTTCAAATGAGATATCAAATGAGATTTGGCGTTTGATCTATGAAATCTCGTTCGATAAAGCCGTTCGAACGACTTTCAAATGTCGTTCGAACGACCGACAGTTTTTCAACAGCTTTTGTCTGTGTTTTTTTAAAAACTTCCCACTACCTCACTTCTTTCGTACCTGTTTTTAATAGTGTGGGAATGGAATTTTCTAAGTGACTTTTCCATATTTTCAAGAGCATTGAGAGCCAAAAACTCTAACCAAAAAAGTCCCATTTGTTTTTGTGATTCAAAAAGCTTTAATTCCAACACAAAAACTAGTTTACACCCAATAGTTTATTTTGATCCAAGAACCAATATATATATTTGCTTTGAGATCATCATGTTGGCACCGGGTTTCATTATCTACCCCAAAAGGAAATAGTTTCCTATATAGGATTCCGTTTATTGTTCGTGGTATACATACGGAGGCGGACTTCGTGTGTTGACGGTTGATTTGCCCCACCGGTGGATTCCGAGACGAAAGTGGATTCTTGAGTTGTCGACTAGGCGGAGGTGGAGGAATGAAGAAGCATTAAGGATTGAGAGGGCGTCAGGTTGTTAAAGTAAGTCTTTCCGTCATATCTTTGTAAAACCGTACTTAGTGGATTCGTGGTTGGGCCGTCCGAGGTTTTTCCTGTTATGAGTTTTCCTCGTATATCGCGGCATTGTGATTGTATTTTTTATCTTGCAAAAATCACTTAGATGCATGTTTAGGTTTAACAAGCAAAAAATGGTTTAAATCACAATTTGTGTGTAATTTGGTGCAAATTTAATACTAGGTAATTTTAGTGTAATTTAATTCAAGTCGGTTTTAATATTTTGACAAAATTCATGTTAGGTTTGTTTGGCCTATTTTAGAACTCGAATTGAATTAATTTTGTTTAAAAAGAAAAATTTAGATATTTTTTTAGTTTAATTTCATTTTAATTTTGAAAAAAATTAAAAATTTGAATATTTGTGAAAGAGTTTGGAATTTTGGAATATTGTGAACCATACCATTTTGAATATAAAAATTGGAATATAATTCCAACAATCTCCAGTGATATGATGTTTTTATCTTTTGTATTTTGATTCTTTATTTTATTGAGTCTATATAAAAAATTTAAAATATTTTTTATTTTCTTTTGTGTAAGTTAGTTTTACCCATTTTGTGTGGCATATTGGTGTTTTTGAATCTCATTCATTCCATATGGCTAGAACATTTGAGTATGGTCTAAAATGATTCAGATTATTTCTTAATTATTCCTTGTCTTTGAGTTGTTTTTATTTGGTTTTGCTTAATGGCTTCATTTAAGTATATGCCTCTGCACACACTTTTCACAAGTTCTTTTGGGATTTGATAACTATTTATGCATTAGCTAGGTGAGGTGTTCTCATGTCAATCTTGTCAAATACATATCTTTATATCTAGGAAATTTGTGCATGTAAGAACCTTTACGTGTGAGGATACTCTTAGGTTTGAAAATGAGAGTGAGCAATGGAAAGGGTTATAAAGGGAGTAAAACTCCTCCACATATTATGCCACCATTAGTAAGATCCTTTTTCAAAAGGAAAAAATATATATGCCAAGGCCAAAATTTTAATATTAGTGATCACAAAAAATAATATCTTCAAAAGAATAAATATTGAATATTTATTTTTTTGAGGGTGTTAAAGTTAAAGATCAACGGGTTTGTACAACATGTCCTAGTTCATCCTTTATGTTTGAAGCTATTGATTTGAGAATCATCAATATTTTTCAGGCTTATGTGCATTTGGACCGTTATGTCCATTTTAGTTCACTTTATTTATCGCAATAAACTCTATCTATGTTTGATAAATTAAGACTATCTATTTGAACTCGTTGGACTAGCTTAAGTGTTTGGGGGGTATTTCTTTTGTTTCTAGTTCACACCCCTTCACTCCATACCACATTATTTTACATACACATTTAGGCGATGTGAGTTGGGAAAACTTATTTTTGTGTCTTGTGTGTGTGTGTATATATATATATATTCATATGTGTCTTATTATATGTATGTTTATATATGTATATATGGTATTTATTTGATTCTTTGCATACATTTAACCAGTGTTCTTTACTGCAACATATTTTGGATTATTTATAATTGTGTTTTTGTCTATTGATTATTAATGGTTCACTTCTCATTGCATGATATGGTTGTATCCTATATGAACAAATTTGGGTCATGTTATGCACTTTCGCTTTTGTGTATCTCGAATAAAAAAGGGGAGAAGTTTAGATTAAGGGGGAGGGATTCATATGCAGCTAATTTTTGGTTATCAATGTTATATAATTTCATATTCTCTATGCATTTAAAAGGTGTGTTAAGTATGAAGGTTTAAACTTCAACACGGTAAACCTTGACAAGTGCGAAGCTTCTTAAGAGATAGAGTCGGTCAAGTGTTCATAGTGTCTTTTTCCTTTTGGGGTTTGGGGATTGGGTATTAGAGCTCAACGACCTATTTTTTTTATTTTTGCTTCTGTCCAGGAATAACCAAAGAGGGGATTTGTAAGGACAAATTTTGTACTGATTGTAACAGACATTAATTTTTTTATATAATGGCTTTATTTCATTGGACAAAACTGTTTGAATCATATGTCAGGTGTGTTTGTGTTTGTAACTTCAAGCCTATACATTGAAGACATGAAGCAACCCTCGAAAAATGACATCAAAATCATGCCAAGTTTATGTCTTCATATTGGGATCTCAAAAAAGTATAAAAGTTTTATTATGTTGATCCTTGGATTTTATTGGGTGTTTATATTTTTAATTGATACTATTTTTAAACTTGTTTTTATAAGAAAAAATCGTTTTGTTTGAAGCCGCTCGAACAAAATGTTGTTTTTATTCTAACGAGATATGCCATCTCCTTCGAATGAGTTTTCATCCTAGTGCGAATGATGTTCAAACGATACCTCACTGCCCAACTTTTCATAATGTAATTATATGCTCATTTGAAGGTCAATTTAACGACTTTAGGTGTGTCGTTCAAATGATTAAGTTCGAATGAGTCAATAATATCTTTCGAATGAGATTTTAATTTCATTCGAACAACATCAAGTCTCGTGCCTCACAATTTGTGTTTTCTTTTTACACATTTTTTAATATGGGCACACGTAGTTCAGTTTCGAAAGGGTTAATGATAGAGCAAAACTGTAGCCTCACATGCACCTGTTTACACCCTATTTAAGAGATCAAAGAATCCATATAATAATCTTATGAAGAGATCCCATGTCTTGAGTCCTAAAGAAGTTTACTCTTCATTATTTGCGTTGGTTTATCTTGGTGGATTACATGTTTCTACATGACAAAGACTAGTCTAGAGATCGATGGATATCAAGACGTGTGAGGAATGTATTGTGTCATATTGGTGAATTTCTGCGATTAATGTGAAGAATGTTCAAGGAGCAAATATTGCATCAGGATTGAAGGGAGTCGAGTTAGTGAGTAAGTCGTCTGTCGTTCTTGTATAAATTTTATATCATAGTGGACTTATGTAGGCTGGGCCGTCTAATACTTTTCCCATTATCGCCACTTTGTGTGATTATTCCTTTACATTTTTTTAATTTTATCCTTGTATGCTCACATAGTAATTGTTAGGCAAGATAGAATGTGGTAAAGATAACACAAAAAATGTTTAATCTGTGCTTGTTTGAAAATTGGTGAAATTACTCACTCGACAATTAATCTGTTTGAAATTAAATTTTGATATTGGCGTATCCATCTTTGTTTGTTACACACTTATGTTTTCACACATTAACTTGAATTAAGATTTAGAGGTTAGCATTATAAGATTAATAGTTTTACTGGATGTAATATATGGAATTTTACTAATTAGTTCTTGTATTTAATTTATTGAGGATATTATACTTGTTATGTTGACCATATAATAAAGTTTACTAATGAAGAATTAAGTAATTGGATGGTTATTATTGATTGATTGCTAAAACTTTGATATATTGTAGGTATTTTTCGACTAGACAACTATAATGGATTAGGATCATGCTCGCGAAAGGAAGATGAGGGTATCAAATGTTACCATAAAGTTGAAAATTCCAACCCACAAAAGGTTAATAATGAGTTGTGAATGTGGTGGAGAATACTGGAACCACAACAAAAAAAGGGAAAAGGGAGGGCCTCATAAAAATAAAATAAGGAAGCGAGGGATTTTGCAATGAGGAAGTGCAATTACATGTTTAAGATAAATGGTTTACACCTTCTATAAGGCCAATGGAAGGATCATGTGGTGTGTACAACCACATAATATCCATCTCATGAGCTAATCATCAAGGACTGAGTCAGTAGGAGTTAGACATTACTAAGGACTTGATAGTCAATGGGGTGAGGCCTAAACAAGTCTTTCATAAAATGAATAATAAATCAAGGATTAATATGTCCACTATACGAATGGTTAATAATTCCAATGGAAAGTTCAATTACAAACATCTTCAAGGATGGACTATGATGCAACAACTACTAAAACTAACTACAGGTAGATAATATATTTACCTCAATGATACTCATACGGATGAGTCTGAAGATATGTTTCTCTCACATCTCTGGTTCATATTTCTAGCTAAGTGTTTTCGGAGTGTTGTGTTGATAAATTGGATGTATAAAACAGACCAACATGTAATTATTTGAGATAGTGGGGGTAACATAGAGATCCATTACTTTTTTCATTTTATTTTCATTTTTATTGTTGGAGAAGGAGGATTAGTTTGTATGGGTGTTGACCTATTTGAGGATGTTATATGAACCTGCCATTTTTTGCAAGTGATGATTACAAATGTGCAGTTGTCTTGCATCAACACTATGACGTCCGTATTCCCCCGAGTATGCACACTTGTTTGCGTGTTCCACATCAACAAAATTATAAAAATGAATTGCAAAAAGTTTCGAATGTCAAATGATTACAGGAAAACTTCATGCTAGAATGGTTTGGGGTAATATATAAGGAAACTCATATAAATGATTCTAATTCCAAATAAACCATATTGCATTCCCCCAAATTTCAAACTACATTAACAAGCCGTGGTTGTCATTTTGTGAGCATTTAAACTACTATGGACAAATATATTTAAGCATAGAGATAATAAGACGACCAAGAGGGGGGAGATTGAAGTTGCCTAATTAAAAAGGCGAATTGGTTCATCAAATCTTACTTTTTTTAGTTATAGAAATATGTGGATGTCCTCTTGAGCGCGCACTTTATTGTGATAGAAAAGTCATTCGAGAAATCACATGGGTGCTACCAACATGCTCACAACCAGTTGCAATTTAAATATTTGAGGGGACATGTGTCACCTACACTATGGATTTATTGGCGCATGATATTAATTTGGTGGGGTTGTTGAAAATAATTAGCATGATTATTCACATGTTATGCAAAAAGTCTTTTAGTCTTCCTTGCATTCCATGAGTTGACATTGCACGATAGACAAGGTAAAAGATCCATACATCTTGGTTCATTGGATGAACATTGGAAAAAATTAAACATCACGTCAAAGTTTCCAAAACATAATGACATTGATTACAATAATGAGATCCTAGGATTTAAATGATGTTAGGAAAAATCAACTAAGGATGATCTTATTAAAGTTGGGTAGCCTTGCGATTCCAACCACTACTTCATTGGTTGATTTGGTTTTTGTTATGACCAAGGGTAAGCCATGTGGAAAACAATGATAGCGAAGGAATAAAACATGCCATGTCAACCAAACGCGACCCATGTGATTTGGATATAATGAAGTATATGGACGACTTGTGTGAAGAGGCCAAAAAATGGATTCCCCCCACCCACCACAAAAATAAAATCTAATGGGGCATAAATTGTGAAATGTTACTTGAGGTACATGTCAGTTTTTTACCATATATATATTGATGACATTATGGATCTTAAAGGGGATGAAATTTGTGGGTACAAAGTGACAACATTAGGTCGGCATGATCCTTTAATCGTATGGTGGATGAGAGTTAAGAAAGGCTTTATTCACTAACTATTTACAAATGCCTAAACTTTGACTCATGTATTGGGGGGGGGGAGGGGGGGGGGGGGGGGGGCATTAAGATATACTCTGAGATTGAGGTTCCTGAGATGGCATACTTAGTTGCGTATTCTTATAATTATATTTGGTTTCTCATTCAAAATCATTATGTCTTTCATTTTTTCCATATCATACCCCTGAGTGACACCGATATCAATCTCATAACCATTCTTAATGTGGCTAACATGCACTATATTGGTGTCAAGCTTAATGAAAATGCTCCCCTACTTCCAATATCATCTTTATGTATTACTCATAGTGAGGCTCAATTTGTATGGCGGAATCAAGAAATGAATAATCAGATTCAATTATTCAATGTTATGTTCCCCCAAACGTTGCAACATGGGACACGTCGATCAATATCGTTGATGATTAACTTTGTATGAGGGGTCATATTTTTTGTTACATGTGTAATTAATTTTGAGTCCATATTTTGGTATACAACACTTGTTTTTGTGGATCATACTGGTTGGCACTATCATGTATCGTTATGGGTTTTATGAGTTGTGAAACTTTGCATTGATATGCATTATTATGACTTGAATTACTTATGAAATTTTTCAATGCTATGTATACCCAATGAATGCATTTTGTTATCTTTTGTGATTTTGTAATGTTATGAGTTAGGTTAACAACTTGTGTTATGAGTTAACCAGAAAAAAATAAGAAACCACCTGGTATTTTAGTTCCATGATACCGAATTTTATAACCAAATTCAACATTCCATCACCGATGACATCCTGGAACCACCAAAACATCATTAATATTATTCTCGTCACCACATGAAGTAAGTATACTAACCTCGGCATCCAATTACTGAACATACCTAATCGGTGACAAAATATCGGGTAATACTACAAAGCTCAACATTTTATCATTAAGAAACAATCCTCAACAACTGATCACCAAGAAAAAAGCATTATAAAACTTTACGCAATGGTTTATCACCGAGTGTTGTATGCATGCCTTGGTAATTTATGGTTATAAGACAAAAAAACAACAACATTTCAATAATATTCCAAAATTATAGAAATAAAAAACAAACAATATTCTAAGTAGACGAAACCAATAATATTCCAAATTATAAAAACCACCAACTATCCATATATCACAATATAATGTTACAAAAATGAACAACATTCCAAAATGTCATATAATGTCACAAACTTTTACAAAAACTACTTAATGTCAAAAAACATTCTTGGTCATGAAATATCTCAAACTCGATCATTTCCTACTTTGCTTTTTGCGTGCTTTTATTGTACTCGACTTTTCTACAGGAGTACCTTGGATGTTCTTAGAAATGTTTTCAGGTGTTACCATGTGTTCTCCAACCGTTTCTTCCCCTTGTGTTTTTAGATACCATATTCCCATTGTCTCTTTAAGTGCCAAGCATGGTACTTAGGATTTTATACCATCTATTCCTCCAAATCCAAATAATCCCTGCTACCTTCGACGGTCAATAAATCTCCAATTCCTATTTTGTAAAATATAAACTTCATTAATATATCGATACAACAAGGGGAAAAGCATTATAAAAATAAATTTATCTTTGAATTTTTTTTAAATCATTCTTACACATTCTTCTCCATGGCCAATCAACGTTCGGGATGCTGAATGATAGATCGAGAAACTAATAAGAACCATTCCATGTATTTTAGAGTGAACTCCCATGGTTCTTCAACAATCAGTACAGATCGGTTCCTCTCGGCACGGAGGTGTTCGAATTATCATTCTTCTTATAACTATCTAGGTTTGTCATACTTCACCTTATATATTTCATGAGTTATCCTTGAGTTTTCTACCAATGGTTTCATGGGTCACCATGGGACACGCTTCACATGTGTAAATTGTCGTTGTACTCTCTTAGGGTAGTATGGATCCTTAACATCATAGCAAATCAAATGCCCTGTATAAAAGGAAACCTTTTGTAGGGGAAAATGAAAACTTGCGTGTAATAAAATTATAACATCTTACATGAGTAGAGTTGTTTACATAATTGAATAAGTTGATGCTCCAGTTATTTAAAAATCATATGAGATTTCTATCGACACAACCTAGGTTGAGTCTCATTATATTCAACATTTAGAATACCCCGCCTGGTATCAGTGTGGTTGCATATAAAAGCTTTTAGTAGTGATAGGTAACCGTTAACCTATTTCACCTCCACCCTAAACATCAACCCAATTTCCTGTATTAATAGGAAAGTGACCCCATACTCCACGTCGTATAGCTAACATTTCTCAGGTCTCATAAAATCTAAAGAAAATAAACAAATATCATATAGCTTGTCTTATCGGGGTAAAACAATACGACCCAATAAAATAGGATATACACCCTCGCTAACCACTCTATCTCTTCCCTCGTCAGGTTTTCATTTAATGTATGTCCCACACATTTCTTCTTCACCCAATCCAACCTAACATCAATAATATTATTGAATTCTAACTCTTTTTCATCATTTGTAAGACCTAAACATTCAACCAAAATTTTCTTAGCCTCGTCTTTTTAAAGTGCCCTACCATTTTCTCCACCATACACATAGTGACCCGCCACTGGTATCCTTAATATACTATACACATCATTAAGGGTGATTTCCATCTCATCTAATGGTAAAAAAATGCATTCTTTTTTATTTTCTACCTTTTGACAAAAGCCTTGATGGATATATTTTTAACGTAATGTTGGGAAACCTTTGGTAGATGGCCTAATCTAGAATCACTCATTATTTTTGGCATATAAATGCTCTTTTTTTCAATATTGCTTCCCAAGCGTTTGCATATGGTGTATGATCTTCAAATAAAATTGCTCTAAAAAATCAATGAAGTTATTGAGTTGTAACATATAATTTGTTAAAATTCAGATTATTAATAATACAACATTTAAATGCATCTCACCTTTACATATTCCATATGCAATATGGTGTTATAACTCCTTTAATAGAATACCATTTGTCGGTCATAATCGTCATCAATTGTTTTTTTACCCTTCGTAGGTGCCTTCCCCATTGGTGGGGCCTTTATTAGGATCTTCCCCTTAGACAAGACTTTGACGTTCATTTCCCTTCAATGAGGACTTTAACGGGACCCCCTCTACCTCATCCTCCTTTCTTTATTCCCCATTTTCCCTCTCACATTCTTCTTCATTTTTAATTTCCTCTCCTATTTTATGTTCTTCTCTATTGCCACTCTCACTATCTTAGTATCCACTTTTATCTTTTTATCTTTGTTTTTTTTTAATTTTCTTCTACATGGTCACTTTCACTTTAACAACTCTCTTTCTTATATTCTTTTATTCCTTTCCATTTTTAAATCACTATTTTTTCTCATGTCACTCTCACTAACATTTTCTCTCCACTAACCATCATTTTGACTATTTTCCTTTATATAATCATTCTCACTTTCATCATCTTCCTCATTAACCTCATTCTTAAATAGTCTTCTTCATCTTGAGATCCGAAGTTATCAGAGGCTATCTACTATTGGTTCTACCGAAGTTTTAACCTAAAAGTCAATAATAAAAGAATAAGGACAAATACAAATGGTAAGCAGAGATAAACATAAATAAAATAGCATTATTTGGTTACAAAACTCCAAAGCTCTTTATTGACCCTCAGTTTCAAATTACTGATACATAAAAGAATTCAGCATTTAAATGTCGAGTCATGAACCTTGGCAATATAACCCCAAAATCAGAAAGTTATCATTAAAACAAAGGGATACATTACGATATAAAAAAATGTACAATGCCCAATATTTAACAGTGTATAAGGTCATCATTTTCGATAATGAGTACAAAGGTTCACTTTGGATTTTTTTTCAATTTAGGCTCTTTTATGTGTTCATATTACATGGAATTGTGTATTCTAATTGTTTTTACTTTTTAAACAAAAAAATCATTAATATAATATAATTTCTAAAGTTTTTGTTCAAAACTTAGGGTTTGTTCATTTTTTTGCACAATGTGGGGTTATGGTACGCAATATGAAATAATTTTTAGCAATATAGACAAACTAAAATGCACCTTTTATGTTTAAAATCAAGTTTCTTATTTATTTTAAGGGCTTTGTGTTCTTTAAATAAAATGGAGAGATATAAGTTTAAGGTTTATGCTCATTAGGGTATGTGTTCATGGCATACGTTAGAGAGAAAGAAATTAGAAAAATGAAATATTTTGGTCAAATATAACTTATATTCCCTTTGAATTTTAGGCACCTAAGTTTCACTAGTAATGATAACCTTTTCAACTTAAGAGGTGTTTTTGGAATGTGTCAGAAATGATAAAAACAGTGGGTTCCTTCATCACGAACCTTTTAGGAAGTCTAAAAGAAGACCATCTGGTTGTGTATGATGCGCATATTAATATTAATACTACGTGGACTAACTAAATAGCCCAACTTCAAAGAAGTGTTACTTAATGTTTTAGTTACTGTTTTAAATATAACTTTCATAGTGATCAACACAATTTAAAATACATTATTTACACTATGAAGTTAGTCAATTTGTTGGGCTACACATTATTTTCTTTTCATGTATTCGAACCATATAAATGTAGCTCTCTTTTTATCCTCGAATTGCATTCAGGGTGGGGATAGAGTATGGGCTTCCCACCATGCAGAGATCCTAGGTTATTATAACATTATATTATTTTTTATTATTTATTTTTACTATCATTCCATTATGAACTTGGGATTTAACTTTCATAATAGATATCAATTTAATTATCCATGGCCTTCAAAACACATCAAACCCTAGTTGCTTCGAAATCTGAACCACAACCAGCTGCCATCATCTGCCAATCCACATCACCACCACAGGCAGGGCGAACTTCATAGTGTCGTAACCACACTCCCATCAATTTCCTAATCTCACTCGATTATTCCCTCCCATCGAGTTAGTTTCCTACGTACTTATCCCTTTTTCTTTACACACACACACACACACACACACTCTCAAACATATATCCATTGATTACCCACTAAATCTAGTTAGTATAATATATCCACAATAACTCCCTCATTAAAGTGGCTCCTTTATCACCTAATACAGAGTATTGGTTTGAGTTAAGTGTGGCTTACCCTGGAAGTTATTTAATATTATAAATGTTCCCGATTTGAATTTGCATATGATTTTTATACGAGTTTGGTTATGTTTTAGATTTACTTGACTTATCCCTTATTTTAGAAGTATAAATTAATTACGCTGAATCAATTTTTGTTATGATTTGTGAACTTATTTGATTTAGTGGGTAAAATTATATGAAATTTTTCATCATTATATTCATGGGGAAAATAAAATGAAATCATATTTATTAGGGAACAAATGACATGCAAAGATCAACTGAAAAGATAGAGCAAAGGTGAATGGATAAATTCATGCACAAGACCTAGAGAGTTTATGTGGTTCGATTGAAGTATCAACATATGTATACGAAGTAGTTTTGTGATCCCCAAATTCACTAACATATGTTTTAGTAAAATCAACTGGAGTATAAATAGGTACCAAGAGCTTTTATTTTATTTCCTCTATGTACAAACAGTCTCTAGAAATTCAAGAACTATAATACCCTATATTTTTAGAAATAATATTAAAATAGTAAGTTTAATAAATTATGTGGATGGTAGGTATTAATGTGCTAATAAAATGATAATAGCTACATAAATAAAATGATAAATGGAATGGATTAAGCCTTAATTATGGTTTTGGCTTGTAGGAAATGATAATTGGGCTTCGGGTGAAATCATAGGTGTGTTTTAGGGTTATAAGTAGCCCGAGAGGTGAAGTTAGGAGGTTTGTAGTGTTAAACATGTGGGATAGTTAGTTGTTAATATTTTTATATGATTTTTACCATTTAAATAAGAATTAAAATTGGATTAAGGCACTGAAGAGTCAAAAGGGGTGATGTAGTGGGGGTTATTCCGTTGTAGTGGAGGGGTCATTCTGAAATAGTCGGGTTAAACCCAAAATAATGGGTTATGCACAACGAATTTCCATTGAACCTATTTACGTGATAATTTGCATGAGTTTTCTCATTTTCACCATATTTTCACACCAATAAACCCTATTTACACTCTAAACTATTCTATCCATAACATCCATAGACAAATCTCGACTAAGAACACGTTGATAAGGAATTTGGAGTTTCTTCAAGAAGGATAAACGATCAAGATAAAGGTAAGACTAAGGATATAATTGTAGAATATTTTCATCTTCTCTTTAAGTTAAGAATAACCCTCATATTACCCTTTAGTGTTGATAGGCTTACACATTATCTAAACTAAATTCCATGGTAATTACCTTATTATTAATATATATTAAATAGATGAATTTATCTGAAAAGTCATAGCGAGTCTATAAATAATAATTTTACCTTGGGAATTATGTTCATAGTTCCTTATGCTTTAGTATAAAAGAATTCCATAAAATGAGTGATGATTATATTTTCTTGGATGCATTTTATATTTTTTTAATGAAGAAAATTACTCCTATCCTTCAATATTATTGATCACATGTAGTAACGTGGAATCTGATTATATGTATGTTAGGAAAGACATGTCGGTGGATAACATACTTGTCATAAGCTGGACTAAAAAATTGAAATTTAGTTCATAGTAAGCATGTTAATGAGAATATGTTATCAACTTGAACATAACTAATGGTTTTGGATGAAACTGAGATGTAAGTTAGGATCTTCCCCTATTAATTGAAAGATGATACCCGTGACGAATTAATAGTAGTATTGAAGTGCTGAATCCTTAATAAAGATTTTAAAAAGTTTTGTCTGATAAAAAATAACTAGTTTTAATTAATAACATTAATTTTATGATGACTTTATGATCATAACCTAGGATTTGGGGAGATAAAGCTGGGATATTTCTATTTGAAAATAGGTTAAAAAGGTGTAGAGTCTAAAGGTTAATAACCCTTGTAATGATGTCTAAAGACTATGTTAATTTATGTGGGAATCATGTTCCTTTTAAATTCCTAGGGGCATTAACTTCTATTAGGTTGCTAGCGTTAATGATGGATTATGGGTGTGTATCGTTCCTGTGTAGTTCCTGGGGGTACTAATGCCTTAGTGTTGGATAAAGGTTGTGATTCATTTATAAATATATTGTATATGTCAGTCAATTATACTTAGTAGTAATTGTTGTGAATTATGTTCATCTTGGTCATAAAAAATCAGAATTACGGTTCTCTTATGATTGAAATGTTCATAGCCTAGATATGGGGTTGACATCCTATCGGTAAAGCTATATGTACAATCTTTATAGTTTATCTTAACTACAAGAACTTTTCTGATGGTTCGAGAACTTGTTTGATAGTTCAAGAAAGATTGTACTGGTACATTAGGAATGTATTGGATATGATCAAGGATGATATTCGAGTTTGGATGCTAACTAGATTAGACTTGCATAATCTCACGATTTTCAAACGGTGCATAAATTCTTTATCTCGAGGGATATGAGGATCGGGATACTTAAATAATCATTGATTTGATTTTTCAATAGGTGAGATTTAATTTATTGGGTTAATAATCCCTATTAGTTTGTCAATCATTGTTTGAATATATTCGAGATCATATTCTAGAGGAATTTGTGTCGAGGATAGATATTCGGGACTATAATATCCCCTTGATAAACTTATAAATTTTAATTCTACTAGTAAACCTGATCAACATATTATTTTATAATTTCGTATTGTATCAAATATGTTAAGTTTGAGAATCAAGGAATATAGGATGTTAGTGAAATTTGATTAACCTTAAATTTCACTAAGTGATTATTGGTAACTTAACATGGAGAATCATATTATGCGCTATCAAACATGACAAATAAGGCCTTTTTTTAAAGTAATTTTGAGATTATTAAATTAAATGAAGTTGTAATTATGTCGTGGAATTACTTACAACTAAATAGATATGAAAATATTTATGAGGTTTAATTTTGGATTTCCATATTTCTACTTAGAAACCAATTTAATTATTTATCCTTGGGTCCCCAATATGGTCCTTATTAAATAAGCAGGCCCGATTATATCAATTTACTATAATTACGTTAGGTAGCCTCCGACTCCTATATAAAGGTTCATGAGGAGTCTCACATACAAATCATAATCACGAGAGAGAGAGAAAGAGATACAAAGAGAGAGTGGCTAGGGTTTTATAGACATGAGAAATAAATCGAGTTAGAGTGAGGGAGAAAAGAAAAGGAGAGAACTTCTCTTAAGTTCTTCAAGATCCATATCAGTTCATTGTTAACATTGTAGTTGTGAGAGTGCTTTATATTTCTCCCTCTGACTAAGTTACTTGCTAGTCCCATCTATTTATTGTGTTTACAGTGCATTTATGGTGTAAAGATCTCATTTAATACTAGTCTGAGTGTTGAATGTTATTGCCTTTTTCTCCTTCATTTATTGTCATTACTATATACTGTCTTGAGAACCGATCCTGATCTTGATGAGGGGTTATGCCTCGCTTGATACTAATTGTATTACAAGAATCCACATCTTACAATTGGCGACTCTGCTGGGGAGGTATTCTCTTTTGAAAAGATGCCAGAGGATAATACTGCCAAGATTATTGATTTTGATGCCATACAACGTGAAGAGGAGGCAAATCTACTGTATTTCCTGAAAGAGTAAGAGTAACACGAACAAATCCTAGCACATCTGCTACCGATGTGATGGAGAAGGCAGGCATGAAGGAAGGAATAGGCTCAACGCAAATAGTGGGGCTCATGGGGTTGTTCACTAAGTTCATCAAAACCCCAGCGGCCCAGGCGATGTTGGGAATCACTGGAGGAGCAAACTCTTTCATGGCACCACCGGCGGGGATACCAGATCCCTCCGTAATGGGTGGGGTTACCACACCTTCTTTCAATAGTGTTCCTCTCAATGCTCCACCTACCTTTGGTAACGTTCCTCCCACTGCTCCACCTCCTACTATCCCACCTGTAACAATGGGGCCATTGGCGTAAGGAAATGGCTTTAATGGCACACACAACGACTGGTAGCGTGGAGAAGAGTGCACCAGTTGTGCCTACGATGCTAGCTGTCATGGTAACACCACCAATCAGTTATCCACCACCTAGCATGGAGTAAATGAATAATGAGATGTTAAAGTTCATAGCAGTGTCCAAGCCTGGAGATAGTTCTTCGATTTACGATGATTTTCATACTCCATACCCGGAGGAATATAATAATGAGCGCTACCCAGTAGGTTATATTCCACCCATCTTCAAAAAGTACACAGGGATGGGTGCAATCCCTTAGGAGCACGTAAAAATGTTCATTGAGAGACTTGGGGCCCATTGTAATGACAAAAAGCAAAGACTAAGGGAGTTTTCAAAATACATGACAGAAAAGGCCTATACGTGGTACTCCCATTTGTCCTCAGGTAGCGTAGCCTCCTGGGAGGAGTTGCATGTTTTTTTGTACAAAAGTTCTTTTTGGCTGAGGATGAGTTTACACTCATGCAATTGGCACGCAAGAAATAAAGGCCGAGAGAAGATGTTGTTGCCTACATTAGGAGGTTCCACGAGCCTCTCTAGATGTAAGAGAGGAAACACGAGAATATAAGCTTTTACAAGTCTATGAAGAAGAGCTATTACCAAAATATATCTTCCACTTAATCAACGAAACACGAGAGGGTACATTCTTGAAATTCCTAAAAGCAACAAATATTGCTTTAGTGGTAATCACACCAACCCCACCTTCCTTATCAAGTTTGTTGCTAAGACCATAAGTTACCTCGGGGAGGGGAGTACCCTCGAGGGTAAATTATGCAGACGATGGAGGAAGGGGGAAGGTGGTGGTGGTCGAGGAAGAAGAGGTAAAGGAAACAAGAGAAGATTTAAAGGCGAAGAGGATCCTCCCGAACTACCATGAATGGTGGAGAAAGCTCTAAACCTATATGATCTCATGGTTTGAGATAAAGTTTGTAGACCGATCAATGTCAGTATAATGCAACTCTCTCGAGAGGACATAGAGAAAATAAATTATCGTGCACTTGACAATAGAGTGAACCACCTGACCAAGGTACGTTTTTCACTGAGGCGGTTAATTGATCACCATGTGAAGGAAGGAGACATTGAATTTCCCCAAGGCAATGTGAACGACAATCCTCTACCAGCTCAAGGGGCCCACATGGCCAGTGCTTTTGATGTAGAGGCTGAGTAATTGATGAGGGAGCGGTGGCTCTTTGAGAAGTACTTTTAGGAGTCTTTGGAAGAGTGCACCTTCGAGATGTCTCAACTGCAATTGGAGGATAAGTCAGACGAAGAAGATGGAGATGACCCCATCGAGAGCCTAAGCAAACATATGGGGGCCTGTTCTCTAGAAGAAGTAAACGCAGTGATAGCCTACGATGAGGCTGCTTATAGGGACATAGAGGAAGTTTATGAACTTGAAGAAGAACAAACGGACCCTTGGGTTAAATACGTCGCGATTGCACGATCATTGAAATTCAGTTGGTTCTTCAACCAGGATGGGTTCCCCGAGTACTCACGACTGGAGGTCACTGGATCCATCCTGGAGATTGCTAAGAAGAAAATGGTGCCACATCTAAAATGGAAGGGGACCATAGCTAAGCTTGGAGGAGGTATCTTTCTAAAGTCACATTTTGGGAAGCAGATAGATTGGTTAGGTATCCTCATAACAGACCCTTTTATGTTACATCATCCGTGAACGATTATGTTATCTCTCGTGTGTTGCTGGATAGAGGGGAATCCATTAATATAATACCCATCAGATCTTTTTATGCTACTAGCCTGTCTGAAATAAGAATAGTAACACACCCATTGGCAATCCTGGGGTATGATAATCAGTCATCTAAATCTGTGGGATTCATTAGCGTGGGTATTACAATGGGGAATATTACTTCCCACATTAAATTCCACATCATGGATTGTGAGTCATCATATCAGCTGCTAGTAGGAAGAGTTTAGATGCGTAACCACGAGTTGATGCACTCCACTTACCACCAATGTACCAAGGCAAATATAAAGGGTAAAAAGGTGGTGATTTGAGCATCTAAGAAGCCTTTTATGAAGAAAGAAGTGCACTTAGTGGACGTTTCCTTTTATATCGAGCTGTTCGAAGAGGACACTGTGGTGATAAAATATACTGGAGGAATAAGGATCCTAAGAACTCGATAGAGGGTGCGCGCACCTGCTAGACCAGTGGTGACCTACGAAGAAGAGCGTGATCAGGAGGCAGTAAGGCCCCCCAGTTTGTCAAGGTAACTGCGTGATCGAATGACGCCACACATTGATCCAATCAAACACCAGGTACAGACCTAGAGCATTCTTAACAGGCACTCTGCAAGAGAGTTAGAAGAAAATTATCGAAAGACGCCTCATAGAGAGGAAAGTTCCTAGCAGTACATTAGAGTGGTTTTGCCTAACGGTAGAATCATTTACAAGTTATGAAGGTGTGAGCAGGCAACTCAAGGTTTGAACAATGAGGCTGACCTATTTTATGAATGCTTCTTAGTAGACAACCAAGGGTAATTCATGGTGATTGACAACTCGAACGTCCAAGAGTTTTTAGAAGAGGTAGAAAAGGAGCTTGAGTGCATGAAGAACATACCCATGACGTAAATTCAAGAGTTGGAGAAGATAGACTTGGTTAAGGAGGGCAATGACCCTAGCCGTATCTTTATCTCGAAGGACCTTAAAGGGCCACCTCAAGAGGATTTGATCAAGCTTCTCCAAGAGTTCAAAGATGTCTTTACGTGGAAATATATCGAGATACCTCGAATTAACAAAGAGTTGAGCTTCCATAAGTTGAACATCTTACCATCTGCCATCCCAGTGAAGTAGGCTACTCGAACGCATAAGGCAGAGTTCAATTTGAAGATCAAAGAAGAAGTTCAAAGGCTACTTACAGTTGGCTTCATTGTCTCTATCTAGCACCCAATTTAACTATCTAACATTGTACCTATAGGAAAGAAAGATAAGAGCCAAATCCGAATCTGTGTGGATTTTAGGTACCTAATCGAGCGTACCCAAAAGATGAGTTCCCGTTGCCTTCCATAGATATCCCGATCGATGCAACTGCGGGACATGAAATATACAGCTTCATGGATGGTTATATGGGATATAACCAGATCAAGATGGACCCAACTGATGCCTAGAAGACTGTTTTTTGAATGCTTTTGGGCAACTTCATGTACACAATTATGCTGTTCGGTTTGAAGAATGCATGAGCCACCTACCAAAGAACTATGATGGCCATTTTCCACGACCTCTATCACAAGATCATGGAAATTTACATCGATGACTTGGTAATCAAGTCCAAAAAGAGGACTTCTCACTTGGATGATTTGAGAAAGGTGTTCACCCGATGAGAAAGTACAAGTTGAAAATGAACGCTCTTAAATGTGCATCCGGGGTGACAAGTGGGAAGTTCCTTGGGTTTGTGGTGAATCGACGAGGCGTTCAGATGGACTTGGATAAATAACTGGCCATTCTTGATATGCCAAGGCCAAAATCAGCCAGGGAGTTAAAGAGATTCCTTAGTAAAGTCTCCTACTTGAGGAGGTTTGTGCCAGGGCTGGTCGAGGTGACACATACGCTAATGGAGTTACGGAGAAAAGGCTCCAAGTTTGCGTGGGAACAAATGCACCAGGATGCTATGGACAAGATGAAAATGCTCCTCACATCCCCTTAGATGATGATTCCCACGAAGGCAAGTATTCCTTTACATCTATATCTCACATCTACTGAATGATGTATTATGGCCTAAGAGATGGACGATATAGAGAAACCTGTTTATTACCTGACTAGGATTATACATCGGCTAGAGGCCAGATACACTAGCATCGAGCCACACTGTTTAGCCCTTGTATTTATTGCACAAAAAGTTAGGCATTACCTATTGTAATTTACAGTCCATATTGTAACTAGATGTGACCCTATAAAATTTTTGCTTGATAGAATTGTATGAATAGGCAGGGAAGCCTATGCTTCTTAATCCTCTCAGAGTACGATGTTAAATACATAGTTCCTCGAGCTATCAAGAGCCAAGCCTATACAGACCTGCTAGCTATCTTTCCCTTTGGTACATTCGAGCCACCCGTGGAGGATATTTTGGGTGATGATCTCCAATCCAACTTTGTAGCAAGAAGCCTGGACGGACAGAGCATGGAATTTGACGGCTCTTCGACTAAAAACAAGGGGGAGCAGGCATCATCTTAAAAAAGAGCGAGGAAGAAATTCGTCTGTCTTTCAAGTTAGATTTTAAGTGTTCGAACAATGAAGCTGAATATAAAGCTCTGGTACTGGGACTGCTCGAGGCTCATAGAAGGGGCATCCAAGTCCTCACGATAAAAGTGGACTCCAACTTAGTGGTTAAATAGGTGACAGGAGAGTTCTCTTTGATGCACATAAGCTTAGCACCATATCGAACGATAATACAAAGATTGCTTGGGCAACTCGAGGTAGTAAATATCAAAAGACACCCTCGAATGATGAATCGACATGCTGATGCGTATGCCACTATTGCTCACAAGATTACTTTTGATGGAGAGTCAATAGTTGTTCGAATCACCAAGAGGACAACTCCTTCCACCATACTGGAGATGCTGCCCACAGATGATAGTGATGATTGGAGGGTCAAAATAAGAAAGCAGTTAGATACAGGTGAATGCTTACTGAGCTTAGTTGATCTCGCATAGTATTTCATTGCTAAAGCAACTTATACTACAAGAATATAGGAGGCTGGCCATCCAGGTATGTGGACCCAGAGGAAGACAAGATAAAATCGATTAAATTACATGAAGATAACTATGAGACCACTGAGGTTGCCTTATACAGAAAGGTCCAATGTGCGAGTTACTTCTGGCCTTCGATGAGGAAAGATGTTGCAATAGTATAGAGGGACTGTGGGAAATATCGATTATTTTATAAGGTAGCGAAGTGCGACTTCATCGGTCAACCTCAGGACTTGAGGCAACCATATATGGATATGTTCGTGGATAGAGTAATGCCGAAAGACAAGGATGATGCTGCGAAGCTAAAGAAGTGAGAACCCAGATATTATGTCCAAGAAGGGCAATTGTACCGATAAGGCTATCTTAACAAGCCTCTAAGGTGAATTAAGAGGGAAGAAGCCGAAAAGTACTAAAGTAGGCTCACGACCCAGGATACATCGGAGGAGCCAAAATTTATGATCAACTCATGACCTTGACGTATTATTGGCCTATGATGGAGAAAGAATCATCGGAGTTTGTTCGCAACTGCAAGGCTTGTCAGTTGAATGGGAATATGATCCACGCTCCTTCGATGGACTTGCATTCTTTCTCCATGCCTTTCCCATTCAACAAATGGGCGTTCGATTTTATAGGGGAAATAAATACCTCCTCGAGGGGAACGGTTTGGATACTTGTCGCCAATGAATATTTTACCAAGTGGGAAGAATCCATACCACTAACGAGAGCCACAATGGGGATAGTCGCTCAATTCATGAAGAAGTATATCATTTACCATTTTGGTATCCCGAAGGTCTTGCTCTCGGACAACGACACTCATTTTGTGAATAATGAAGTAAGTCTACTGACAGATAAATACTCCAGTGTTCACAATAATTCAATTGTAGCATACCCGAAGTGCAATGGGTAGGCAAAAACCACCAATAAGACTTTGGTAAACATCTTGGCCAAAATACTAGAGTATTTCTCGGGAACATGGGACGACAAGGTACACGAGGTTCTATGGAATTATCGAACGATAAAGAGAAAACCCATAACGTATACCCCATTTTCTTTGGTCTTTGGTGCATAAGCTGTTTTGCCTATAGAACTCGAGGTACCTTCTGCTCGATATAACTTACGAAGTTCTATGCTTCTCCATAGCCGACATGTACAACTCGAAGAACTAGAAGAGCATAGGGACAACTCTACGAGGCACTTTGAAATGTATAAAAAGCAATTGTCTAGGTAATATGATAAAATGGTGAGACTAAGGAAGTTTAAGGAAGGAGACCTAGTCTTGAAGGCTGGCACGGGGCACATTAGAGGATTATCATTGCCTAAGTTTTAAGCCAACTGGGAAGGACCCTACATTGTTCGAGTAGCTCACGACTCGGGTTTCTGTGAGATATCTAAAGTGGAAGATGATGTCACTTTCAAATTGAACAACAAGTGGCTCAAAACTTAATATGTTTGATCGTAATCGATTCACACCCAACGCATCAAGTTATTTCATTATGATTTACTAATACTTGTTTGGGACAATGTTCCCTACAAGTGTTGGGTTATCTATTTAGCATGGTATAAAGTCATTTTTGTTTTGAAAGATTCGTTCCATTTTTCATTTCCTTATTATATATAATCTAAATTGCATGGATGTACCTTCTCATTCAGTATTTAAGCAAGATAGAAAAGGAAGGGAACCAAATGCCATTTAGTTTATTTAAATAAAAGAGAGAAATATTATGTTTCATGCCACGGAGGCTCCAAAATAGTTAAAAAAATAAAAAAATAAAGAGATACACAAATAAAGGGGGAACTTAAACAAAAAGATGCTAAGGGGCATCCATTATGAAACGCAGGTTGGCCGAGCCAAGAAGTCAATGGTGGTCTGAGGAATTATCTGCTCGAGGTTACTCTAGTCAGAGATTAGATCAGCCAAGTCTTTCTGGCGGCACTCCTTTCTCTGTTGAACATCATCCAGATTTTGCTCAGACTTAAGTAAGGTAGCCTCCGCTCGGGCGATGCCATCATGAGCATCCTCCACCTTCTGCTCAGACATAGATAATTTGGCTTCCAAGCTTACTAATTCCTCCTAGATTTCCACCTGCTTGCGATGACAAATCTGCAAGCGAGCATAAAGAGCGGACAAGTCAGTCTTCTTGAAGTCATGCAGCAGTTTCACTAACCAAGACAACGAAAATCCATCATTGATAAGAAAATTGACCTTCCACAACAAAACCTTGATTGTATCAGAGATTAAATATTCCACAAGAGTATTGAGGATCTCATCTAAAATAGTGGCTAGGCCAAGCCACCTACAAGCCATTATCACGAGTATGGGTTGAACACTGCGAGGGGCAAAGGTTGAAGGAAATTTGTCTAAAAGCTTCTCAATCAATGTGCGAGGACCTATAGCCAGGATGTGGGGAAAATCAAGCAAGGTTTGTCTCACAACCACTTAGGGGGATGCTTCATGTGGGTGCACACTAAAGACACTACACCAGTAGATGGGCGTCGAGTGTGCGAAGCACTGTCACTTTCTTGTAACTTGGAAGCAATCACTTTGGGAATCCCACCAATAGTTCGAGCCACTGCTTGAACTTAAAAACTAGGGGCCTAGCCCATTCTTGTTAAACCAACCACTATCCTTGCATGCGCAGTCTCACATGCAACACTTTCAACTTATGGCTCGCGCACAATCGACGACTCAACTTTGACCTGAAATGTAAGAAATTATCAAGTCATAAAAATATAAAAATTGACTCGTAAGAAAAAAATAAAGTCCAATATAACTTGTCCCTCCTGACCCTTGGTTATTGTAGATTTAAAGACCAATATGACTTGGCCCACCCGACCCTCGGTTACGGTAGATTTAAAGACCAATATGACTTGGCCCGCCTGACCCTCGGTTATGGGAGATTTAAAGTCCTATTTACTAGGCAATTATAATAATATTTAAATACAAGAGTTACACAAAAGAAGAGCATACCTCTGGTTGCTGATCATCAGTGAACTACTGGGTAGCCTTTTGCACCAAATCTTCCTCCTTATTAAAATCTTTTAGGGCTACCAAAATCTGATGCTATGAGGGAACAACAATAGTACCTCCGACTTCACCAACTTCTTCCTGCCCACTTTTTACCTGACTAGTAGCCATAACCTCGTCTCCCTCTGTATTGAGGATTGAGGGCCCAAAGAGAGTAACTAAGACCTAGTCATTGGAGGGAGGAGGGGCTAGCGGGGCAGTTTGTTCGGGGAGTGAAACATGCGAATAACAATAGAGAATAATAATCAACAGTACAACAACAAAAAGGGACTTTCCAATGACAGACTCAACAACACCTTCATCATGAATAACTTCCTCGAGACTAGCCTGATGGTGCAAGAAGGCAGAATAAAGGATAAGACCCTCTACTAGATTGAATAGAACAAAGAGATACATCTACTCATGTGGGAAAATTTATAGTTACTTACGGGGTTATAGGCCAGCTACGTTCTTTGGTGTAGCTTCTTTCGAGATAAGTAAAACTCTTGCTGCCTCCACTAAGGGGCCACCAAATTCAACATCATCGTGGAAGTTACCTCGACATCAACCTGAAGAGGGTAAACAAGAGTCAATATTATAAAGGAAAAAGAGGAAAAATTAGAAGAAAAAAAAAGAAAAATAGCAGATACACCTCTTCCTCCAAAATATCCTCAAAAACTTCATAATCGTGAGGAGGTGAAGTAGGCTTGGAAGAAGAAACCATTCTTCACAACCTACGTCTTCGAAGAAAGGGAGACTTTTCTTCCTCTTCCTCCACTTATTTTCCTTCCTCCTCTTCATCTTCATCATAATCATCATCATCATCATCATCATCATCATCATCATCATCATCTATCACCTCTTCATCAATAAATTCTTCCTCTTTAGAATGCTCCTCCTCGCTCGTCTCCTCTGTCTCCTCCAAAACAATTTTGACAGTACTAGCAAACTTTCTTTTCTTATTACTTCCAGCAACTGGGGGATCATAGGAAAACCCTCGAGAGGCCATCTGGGTTGACATAAAATACCCATCCTCCTTAAAAAAGTTATCCCAAGTATTTTAAAGTTTCTCAAACGTTTGGTTAATGATATGACGCAAATATTGCGTATTTCATCCCTCGAACTGACGCATTTTAGCCCCCTCGGGTACCTTATTCCCTATATTTATGCCCGTTAACTAGAAAACCTCAATTTATATTGTTAACATGCTATATGAGGTATAATTTGGCTTTTGTAGGTATTTAGGTACTAAGTATGAAGTTCGGACGCATTCCGCTCAAATTTCGTACGTGATCGCACGTTTGAGGGCATTTTAGTCTTTTTACAGCTTGGGTACCTGGCCCAACATCTTGACGGAAGTTTTTGCCCTCCTCACAAGCTTCGTGTGGCGGTGGACAGTGCGCGATTCCGATCAAGAACGAAGAAGTTACGATGATTTTAGTGGAAGAGAAATCCATCCAACCAAAGCAGGGGGAAGAGTTGCAGACCTGTAGCCATCGATCGATCGATCCTTTAGTTTTTTCCCCCGAGCTGAGATAGTGTGCTATGATTCTTACCATCGATCAATCGATCATTTTGATCGATCGATTGATCCCAAGTTTTCAGCTGATATTTTGGCTTTTCTTTTCTTTTTCCTTTTCTTTTCTAATTTAATTCCACTCACTATAAATACCATTTTTGTTGTAAATATCAGATATCTTGTAAGATAATTCGTTTTAGGTTAGTTTTAGCTTGGGGTTTGGGGTTTTGAGAGCTCTTTCTTCATTTCCTCTTGGTTTGACACCCATTTGGGTTTGTGAGTTGTACTTTCATCTTCCCTCTCCATTAATATAAGTTATATTTCATTTATTCTTGCTTTGTAGTTAATTTACATGCTTTGTTAATTAGATTCACATGCTTTCTTTCCTTCCTTTCTAGGTTGTTTTATTGGGTTTATTTACTGCTTTCATTTATCGCGTTTTTACCATGCTTTCTAGCTAAATTAGTCTAGGTTATGCCGGATTGAACTCATTCGGGGTTGACATGTTGCTTTGCTTTGGTGATGGAGTTTAAGGGTCTATTTCTGGTGCATTGTCCTAGTTATTACGCCTAGGAGATTTGACAAGGCATATCATGTATGTTTCATGCTTACAACCTTGCGTGCGTAATTTTTGAGATATTTGTTGACGCCAAAATCGTATTAGGATTTTATGCGAATTTAGGGGCGTGACAACCCTTGATTCAATAAACTGTCGAAACGAGACGCATTTGTAATAACTCGTAGACCCATGTAACCGTTTTATACTAATTAACTCGGGTGAGGGATATTCGATGCAACCTATAGTTTTTACTCGCTTGATTAGTCTAGCTTTATTTTCCCACGCCTAGATTAGTCATTTCCCTTTTATGCATCTTTTCTATTTTTGTTTATAATCATCTTTTACACTTTAATTTAGGAGTATTAAACCTTATAAATTCTAGCAACTCATCTCTGTGGATTTTTGATACTCGACTTACCGCTATACTTATATCGTAAGTGTAGTCGTAATTTAGGTTTGTTTGTATTATCGCGGTGAAACAAAAACAACGATTGTGTCCTTACACAAACACTTTTCACGCGCTGAACAGTTAACTTCATGGATAACCTTAGAATTAGGGATCAAGTTTGGCAAGGCTTCTCGAGTAACCTTGAGATTTTTCTTGGGGGCTTTTCTAGTGGACCTCACAACTGACCCATTCGAAGAAGTATGAAGGGTGTCACCCCCTTTGACTGACCTTGAAGGACCAGGGGCAATATCAACCGCTTCGATTGGAATTGAAGATTGTACGGCTTTCTTCTTCTTTACTACAACTTGCTATATAGGCCCAATGGAGGCAGATCAGAAGGGGTAGAACTGTTGGTGGAGATAAGAGGAAATATGGAGTTGGAGGTAGTGCAGTTCCTCATCCCTAGCTCCGTCGTAGGAAACCTTTTAACATAAGGGTACTAGGGATCCTTAATAAGATTGCTTTGGAAACGAACCAACTGATTTGGCCAAAATACCATCAAGTACATAGTCGACCTCCCCCCTTGAGCTCTCTTGATCGGGGTAACAGGGTTGGCATTGTAATTTGAACAAATATTGATGACGGTAGAAGTAAGAAAGTTGCTGCAAGGAAAAAAAAAGTTGGTAGGATTCTCGCGGGTGAAATGGCTTAACATGGGGTTACCTTGATCATAGCCAAACTGCATAGCGACATGATTTGGGCAGTATATGGAATAAAAGGAGGACCACATTATGTATGAAGTTAGATAAGAGGGAGTCAACAGTAGAAGAACATTATTTATTGGGAAGTTCCTGGATAACGATTCTTTGATGGGGGTAATAGAATGTTCCTTGTCTGTAAAAAGTTGGTTTGTAAAAAATTGATCTACCCTAACATAGGGACGAGGGACAAACTTCTCAACCTTATTTATTAAAGATACAATGGGCCTTTTGGATCTCGTATGCTTCTAACAACAGATTCGAGGGACCTTGATGGGATGAGAGCTCGGGTAATTACCAGCCGGGGCATACTCGGGGAAATGGGCGTACAAAAAGGCTATTAGCAACACGTTATTGGCATAGTTCGAGACATCAAACATACCGATGCTCTGAGCAAACCAGCCTGCACATGACCTAACCAAGTATATAATGAACCAAGAGTGATGGCGGCTATAGGGAGCTTGATACCACTGGCTATGCGAATGACCATGCTAAATAGATCATTCATAGGGCAGTCATGGGGTTAATTGGGATGGAATATCTTCAGTAAGACGACCCAAATATAACCTGCAAGCTCAATATTTTAACCAAATCCTTTCCCAACTGAGGGATACTCATACACCTGCTTCCCCCTTGGATTCTCTTTGGCCGCCTCACGTGCCTTAATCATAGCCTTATCCTCGATGAAGTAGAAATATCGAATCACCTCCGAGTAAGTGCACTTATTATAGGTCACCATACAGTCTGTCACTATGGCCTCTAGTTCTGCCGGAGTGGCCTTCTCGGCACTCAAGAAAGACTCCTTAAAGAAGGTATCAAAACCTGCTGCTTCCAAGACTAATAGCTCATAGATGTCCCTGAAAGTGATGGTAAATTCACCCCAAGAGGCAACAAATGTGTGGGACCGGTGGCTCCATCGACACACAAGCAACTGAAGGGTATTATTATTCTTTGCAAGGGAGAAATCACCCAACTAGCTGCTAGAAGACAGGACAATTAAAGCCAATTTCACAGGATACTTGGCATCGATATAGTCGATTCAGGTACCTGGACCTTTACAGGTACCTGAAAGGGACTCAAGCTTCACCTTTGAAAAAGGGTAGTCACCCTGCTCAATACGAAACCAAGTTACGGTAGCAGTGGGGATATAGGCAAAATCTTTGGCGCTTTCACTCTTCGCCATCAGCAGATTCGTCTGATCCATCAGTATAAAGGATCTGGGGAAATGCTTAGCTAGTGTCAAAAAACGGCCGAACTCACCGAAATATGGTGCACGATGGTAACATGCCCACTGGCGTTGCCGTGCTTGGGTTTTGGGGGAAACGCCCCTTGTAGAAGGATTTCTCTTTACTTTGGGTGCCATGGATACAAAAAAAGGAGAAAGGGAATAAAAGTTAATGGTTAGGGTTTAGAACGAGGGCATAAGGCAAACACTAAAATCTGTCTCTCAAAACACACGATTGTAAATGAACCCAAGGGTGAAGAGTTGAAAATGTAAGTATGCCTTTTTATAGGGGTAGCACAAAACCGAACAGGCAATAAAATGCTAGTGATTTGGGAAATGTGGTTACGATAGAGTTGCCCCACGTAGCCTGCATGCGCGCATAGGGGCATGAATTCGAAGTCCACAATGATGACACTTCATGAAGCAACGTGCGAGTACCCTTTGCGAAAAATGTGTCAACCCTTTAGCCGCCACGTGTAAAGCGCAAAAGTCGAAAGAACAACCTCATTAAATGTGATTCGGCCAGATTAATTATAAGGCATGCCTAGATCTTCTTTAACTTTGTGGAGATGAAGTGCTTTGGGGAAAATTTTAAAAAATCTCTTCACTTCCCCCAAGGAAACTATCACACATAATCATAATGTCCCATCAAAGAATGGTGCTATCAGAAATATCATAAAGCATCTAAAAGATGAAGTAGTTTAAAAGAAGGACTAGATAAGCTCCTCGCACACACTTCTCTTTAATGAATAACTTGATATTTATTGTGACATGATTATTTGCCTATGAATATTACCTCTCTTTGCAGAAAGGTTTGAATATCAACCAAGTATTTCGTGAAGATATTTCTTCATGAAATAAACAAATATTTCTACGAAGGGGAAAATATAGGGGGAGAGTCCTCACCACATGTTCATTAGCTAAGTTGATCCTATACTTATCAAATGAAGAAGGAAAGTAAAGACCTCTCGAGGGACTTCCCACGAAGAACCTCCACAGATAGTCCTCGAAGGACTCCTCTCGAAGACTAAAGCTATTTGAGCAACAATATCTTGTAATAAGAAGCAAAATATATTTGATCCTATACTTTATTTATTGAATAAACTTACTTTGTAATATGGGAGAGGTTGTTTAGTACCCTCGAGGGTCCGTGCCTGACAGGGCATGGGAGAGCTCACATGCTCTATCGAACGACCTCCTCTTAGGAACCTCGTAGGGACATGGTTTGGAGGATTGGGAGCAAGGAAACGTTAGGAACGTAATAACCAACCCTCTTGGCACACTTGGAAAAAACTTCATTCAATTCAAATGGTTGCTCGAGCCACTTCTAGTCAAGCTACCATGACTTCAACCTATTCGGGGGAACCTCCTCAAGGAACCTAAATCTTGTATCTCTAGCCAAGAGATAGTTCTTAGCCAACAAACAACATATAAAACACTCGAACTACATCCCAGCCGAGCAACCTAAAATCCAGACACCATCTATTTGATTGATGTGACCACACATCTAGTGAGGTCACTGTTCACCTACTTTATGATGTCATAGTGTCTGGCATTGAGGAACTTGAAGTTATCGCACTCAAGTGAGTTTATCTTTAGTATAGAAGGCCTAGTCCACCAAATCTGATTTCATAGCAGTTCTAAGGTAAGCCATTGAGGTGCCACGTCACATCCTCATTACCGCCACCATGCTTCTAACTGGTTGAGCAGTTTCCCTCCAAAATATAATATCCTATGCATTTAATGCAGTATCTTTTTACATTAATGCTATTGTACTTTAGCATTTAATGCCAGTTAATCACATTTAATGCCAGCAAGGTTATTCGAGTAACCGTGCCTCCATATAAATAGACCAACCAAACAGTTTACAAGGATGATAATCTTGATCTAGAATTGTTGTTGTATTTTCCTCATACATGAGAGCTTCTGTGAGAGCATTTCGTTTGCCCGTTAATACCTTCATCATTGAGCATTAACAAAGCTTGAGGTTCCTGCCTTGCCTTTATTGTGTCTAAAGTGCTTGCTCTTTCTCCCTTCGACCAAGTTACTTGCTAGCCCCATCTATTTATTGTGTTTAGAGTGCATTAATGGTGTAAGGATCTCATTTTATACTAGTCTGAGTGTTGAATGTTATTGCCTCTCTCGCCTTAATTTATTGTCATTATTAAATACTGTCTTGAGCACCAATCCCGATCTTGATAAGGGGTTACGCCTCGATTGATACTAATTATATTCCAAGAATCCACATCTTACAATAGATATGAGAAATAAATCGAGTTAGAGCGAGGGAGAAAAGAAAAGGAGAGAACTTATTTCAAGTTCTTCAAGATCCATATCGGTTCATTGTTAATGTTGTACTTGCATATATCTAGTTTTTATTTTCTAAAACTTGATTGTGAATGGTAATGGGACACGTTAGGGTTAGGGGAGCAATCCCCTTCCCCACCTCTATCCCCATTTTTTCGAGTTTGGGAATCCCCGTCGGAGACTTTTCAAGGATCGGGTTCCCCGTGAGGACCTGAGTTGGCAAAAAAGGATTATTGTATTTTTCACCTCTTTTAATTCGGGGTAAAAATATTAATTATATGTATAAAAAAAGAACATTTAACCATTTTTATAATAAAAATTCATTAGTAAGTCTTTTAACTTATAAATTATAATATAAAAATATATTTTTAATTAAAGTAATATAATATATCAGGGGATCATCACGAGGAATTTAATGGGGATCCCTGTAGGGGGACCCCGTTCCCCGCCCACGTCCCGGACCCAAATCAGGGACTAGAAACCATTCATGTCTTTACTATATCCCCGTCTCGTTAGGCGTGGATCCCCACGAGTACCCAAACTTGCACTACACCAAAATGGGAGATTTGTGAGTGTTGTTAGCAGCCACAAATGACCTTTATAACTGCTATTTATCGTCATAATTGAGGGGGTGATAAAAGAAAAATTATAACTCCTAACAGCAGTCAAAATTTTTTATAACCCCTACGGGGGTTATGACTGGTGACCCTAATTTGTAACTACTAACAATAGTCACAAATATAAGATTCGTAACTGCTGTCAGCAGTTACGAATATTAGATTCGTAACTGCTGACAGCAGTTACAAATCTTATATTTGTGACTGCTGTTAGCAATTATAAAATTGACAATAGTGACAAATTTATGACTGCTATTAGCAGTTACGAAATTGAATTTATTAAATGTGATAAGAACTATTACAAATATCTTTATATTTTCACAAAATGATGAAATAATGAAAGTAAAATAAATATCATGATAACAAGTCTAAAAATTTTGACAACATTTCATTTATATTTATGATATTCCAAATATCTAGTACACATAAAACTTGTTTAAACTTAATTTAACATCAAACAACCCCTTCATGGGCGCCAAGTACAAAATGAACATAGAATAAAAAATAAACTAAAAAAAATAACGACACAACACTTCGATGACATGAAATATCATGAACATGTAACAAATCATTCTAAATCTAGACCAGGAGTCACCAAGCGGTGGATACGCTTCGTGAAGTCTATGTATATCAGCTGTGGGGGGTACTGATGCGGTGACATCCTCTCTCGTGTACTCGGAGTATTCCTATTGAGCAAGTTCAATATAATCAAATTTTGTGAATACGGTGCTTCGGTATCCACTGACTTGTGCTTGTGTTGCTTTCCACGAAGTGTAAACACCTGGATTTAGGCCTTTGAATACTATGTATACCGGGTATGCCATGTGTATGCCTGCAAATAATAAAATGTAACTATGTTAGTTACAATAAAAAATGTGGGGCACAATATCAAAACAGAATATCAAAATAGATCAGTGATTATATATATATATATATATATATATATATATATATATATATATATATATATATATATATATCTATATAATAAAGTAGCAAAGATATGTATGTCACAAGTTGAGTTGATGATGTCACGAGGGTAGAGTAGTAATTGCACCCATTCTCTCCCTTCACCTAATCTTCCAAACCTAGCCGTCACTTTCCAATACATCACTCCCACACTCCCTCTCTCCATTTCTCTCTCTCCTGGCTGTGCGATTTTAACCTAGGTAATGACGTTTTTCAAAATATGATTCATACGATGTTATATTTTTTTATTTTGTACATGATAACCCATTTGGTCCAGATTTAATGTTTGATTTGTGATTATTTTCATCTTCAGATTTTTTTTTGTGTTCATTTTCATTGGCTATCTCAGATTTGAGAGTAGAGAACTATTTCGATTTGGAAAACCCATTTGGTCCCGATTCAATGTTTGATTTATTATTGTTTTCATCTTCATCTTAGATTTGTTTTCATTTTCATTGGGTATTTCAGATACATGTACATGGTTGTGCGAGTTCAAGCAAAGTAATGTCTCTTTTGAGAATACATATGATTTTATATCTTTTGATTTTGTACATGAAAACCCATTTGGTCCCGCTTTAATGTTTGATTTGTGAGTAGATAGTGGTAATATTGATAAATATAGGGCTTTATTCATTTTGATTTCAGTTAAGTTGTATTTCAATTTGGTTCAGTTTGTTTTAGATCTGTTTATTTTTAGGACCTAATTATTTTTTATGTTTTGTTATTAATTTTTCTTTTGTAGGTGACATGATTATACATGAACATCATAAATAGGTATACTCTATCAACCCTGAGTTCTTTTTGGTTTTATAGATTTGAAAATATTGTTTGCGTCCCACAGATAATCTAAATATGGTTTTCATCTAACCATATATCTAGAATATGTATTTTTTTTTCCTTTTAGAGGTTGGATGAATGTTATTTGGTACATTTGAAAATTTGGTATATTTGGTGTTAGATTTGTACATTTTGTATATTTGTGCATTTGGTATATTTGAAAATTTGGTATATTTGGTATTAGATTTGGTGTTAGATTTGTACACCCGTCAAGTAGTTTGTAAGTACTCCATGTGTCGTATAAATTGTGTGCCCAATCAACCTTTAATTCCAGTTTCTTTTCTTACTCTTTGGAATATATATGTTTCCAGTTTCTTTTCCTTCCATAAAGTAGAAGTGGTGAAACTGTGTAATAGTGAGACTTAGAATTCAAATTTCGTAATATGAGTTTGCTTAGATATAAGACATGTTTTGACATAATGTTCATTATTGGTTCCAGGTATTTGACTCAATATCTTCGTGTTTCGATAGAGTTCATTTTTGCTACCAAGTATTTGACAAAATTCCAAAGTGAGAATTCCATTAATTTTGTGAATCTTTGGATTTATATTTGTTGTGAACGAGTGTTTGTTGAACATTATGATATATACTAGGTTTATATTTGTTGTGAACGAGGTTTTGTTGTACATTTTGTGAATCTTTTCATCTTTTTGTTTTTATTCTTCGTTCGCCATCATTTTGATTTCATTTTGCAGGTAATTTTGTGGGTACTATTCTAATTAGTTGTGTTTTACTATTTTGCAGATTTCACTAATATTGGGTTTCAACAAGCTGGGATATATAACTATGTTGCTGATCTAACAATGTTTGTAGAGGTATACCTACTTTATTTGAGATATGAAATTATAAATTGCATTTAGAGTCATTGATAACACTCACTTTTACTATATGTTTTTATGTCCTCTGTTTGTAGGTACTCGCATAAATGCGCAAATGGAGTTATCATATTGGTGGGCATGAAAATTCAAGTCCTTTTGGTGTTTTGGTGGAATTTGTCACTTCTGGTGAAAATTCAAGTCACTTTTGGTGTAATTTGTCGAATACTAGCTCCCAATGAAAGAAGCATAAGAGGGGTGCAGCAGGACACTTTGATTTAAATTGCCAAGACAAAATTGTTGATCCTGACAATGGCATTTATTTTCCTCCTTTGAAGCAAGGAGAACTTTGGGTTAGCAACTGCATCAGTGATTTCAAATTGAGTTTATGAGGTGAAGGAGTGAAGCTGCTCTATATATTTCATATCCTGCTGCTTGCGTAGCTGAAACTGATGAAACATCGAGTGATTTCAAATTCAGTGAATCAGTAAGAATATCGTATCCGCCATGTCAGGCTGAATCAGTTAATGCTGGACTAAACGAAGTTATGTGTATTGGATGATAGAACAAAACTATGCAGAAGTATGCACTAATTTGATTTGGTTTACCCTTAATTCATATAACTCATGCTTCCTTTCGCTTTATGCAGGTTACAATAAAATCTACTTTGATGCCAAATTCCAACCCCTGAAGTTGGCCATTGGCCATTAGACTTTACAATAAAATCAGTTAAATCTACTTTATTTTCAATATTTTAGTGTTTCCACATTCATAGATGGTCTTATAGGATCACGTGCCCTGATTTGAGGTAAATTGACGCTACAACTTTGATTTACTATTTACTCATGCCTCACACGTATTTGAGAAAAGGCCCAATAATGTGAGTTTTATATATGATAGATGTAAGTGATCATTTGTTTGAGTTTCAAATTGGGGTGATTTGAATTTTTTTACATCATAATTTTTGTCATGTGTTTCAGTTTAAAGTACATGGATTCTTCTCCAACTTGGTTGAAGTTGTATTTTTGTAGCTCAAGATTCATTTTACAAGCCCACCTTGCTTAAATATTGCCATGTCAGTGGTTCAATCATTGTTCATTTTTGCCCTGTTTTGTGAGGTATTACTAGGGTCTTCCAAATTAACATCCATTTTGTTTCCCTTTTATGTAGTTTGGTTGTTTTATGGCTCAGAGATTAATCTTATTTTTTTCATCAACATAGTAGTTAAAATCTTCCATTGATTTACAAGTATGGGATTCTGAATTTTGTGAGGTTATTAGCCTCTTCAAGATAAGCTCATTCAATCAATCTACAGGCATGAGGTTCTAAATTTTGTTTAGACTTTTGTGTGATTTTTTCAAACACGGGAAATCGCTATATGGATGTATTTTATAGTCTCACCATAGGAGGCTAAAAGTCCAAAGGTTCTGATTTTTGTTGGATTTTATTATTATCATTTGGTGGTTTTAGTTTATTCTTACACCATTTGGACATATTTCATAGTCTCAACCCCCATATTTATTCGCTTCACAGTCCTAACATTGCTCAACTTATCTGCTTCAGCTGTAGATCTCTCTAAGGGTTCTTCGACACCTCCGGTTCATTCACATTTAATTGGTATGAACAATCTGGACTTTTTTTCTTTCGATTTTATCTCTCAACATGAATCAATTAATTGTAGATTATATAATTTCACACACACAATCACTCACACTCAATCAAAACTATAATTTCATTGCTCTAACTATAATTTCATACACGCACAACATATTTTGGTGTTTTCATTGCTCTCTCATTTTGGCGTTTATCTAAGAAACATACCATAGAGACAACATTCATTTATGGCGTTTGACATAGTTGGAACATGAATATTTTTCACACAGTTCATATTATTGTTGTTGTAGATGATCATATTATCAATTGTGGATTTTGATTTGAAGTTAGGTAGTAAAGGAGTGTAAATAGAGACTCTGTTATGTTTTATAATATTTTGTTGCCAATTTTTATTGTTTTATTGCTCAGTTTTTTTGTTCTATATAGATTTAAGTTAATTCAACTGGAAATTTTTGTGTTCTAGATGATGGTATGAGTAATTTGGTGTAGATCGAGCTCTCCGAAGTTGCCTGGGGACTATTTCATATGTAGAAATCTCCATGATTGTTTGGGGTCAATTTGATGACTTTCTCATCAGACCTTCACTCTCTCATCAGTTCCTAATCGACGGCGTCTCTCTGCTGATCTGAAGTGACCTGCCTAAATGGTTAGACATGTTTGACAAATTTTGAATTAATTTGGTAATATACATAATTTTGAATGTTTTACCTCATAATGCTTGATATGTGTTTGTTTTATTACCCTTGAGACTTCAATGAGTCATTTGAAGTAAATTTTCCCTGAACGTGCATGACCTACCTTATTTAGTTGGTAGGTACTATAGGTTTATCCAAGAGGTATGTCTGATTGATACAAAAAACTAAGAGAGGATAACAACACATAGGATACACAACTCAGTCAACTTCTCCCCAAAACAAAAATAACGTTAACAGAATATATAGTCTAAAAATTAGTTGCCCAATTTCAATTGGTTGCTCGATTTTACTTTATTGGAACTATAATTAAGCAATTGGATGTTTTGATTGTAGCTATAATATAGCTTATAGGTAGTTCTTTATTGCTGAATTAGAAGTTGGTGTACTACTACAAATTTAGTAGTCCAATTTCAAATATGTCCAACATAATGAACTCTCATAGTTGTGGTGCTGTGAGAAGCAGCTATGAGCACTGATATATGACTCCCTACGAGAGTTTAGCTATGAGCACTTATATATGATTCCCTATGAGTGTTTAGCTATGAGATGCATATGGCTCTAATATCAGTGTTGAGAAGCAGCTACGTGAAGCAGCTATGAGAAGTGCCATAGCTTAGTTTATGCATTTACCATAAGTTTGTCTTGCTGTGTATGAAAGCGGGAGCTGTAGCAGTGGTGGCACAGGTGTTGAAAGACATCGAGTTTATGCATTTCACACATGCGCGTGCACACACACAAAAACTAATATTAGTTTTGAGTTTCAATTTTAAAAGTTACGGATAGAGATTATGATTTGATTTGAAATTCAAAGCCCCATGAATGGGTCCATACTATCCAAATAATAAAACATGAGTAATCATCAATAAAAAAAATATGGTTATGTAGTTGTTTACTATGTATCATTGCAACCATGAGAGAGCTTAACTTTATATATGATTTTTACTAAAATAAAAAATTGTTCATAGGAGGTCATACTTCAGCTATAATATCTCTACATCTAAGTTTTCAAGATGAGGGAATATCTCAAAAGATATTGCCTTGAAAAGGCTTTGACATAACCTGAATTTGATAAATACCACTGATCTTTCTCACCATTGTTATAACCATTGTTGGTCCTGTCCCCATTGGAACTTTTCTTAGGTTTTCCTCCATTCTCTTTGTCTAACTCCATTGCAGATGAGTCTTCAAGATCAATGGCCATTTCATCTGCTTGAAACGAATGTATAGAAACGAATCCGACTGTATGTGAATCTTTATTCTCATAACTAATTTTTAGTAAAAGAGACCAGGAAAAGTTGAGCATTAACTGATATGATGGAGTGATGGTAAATGGATTGGAAGCTTCTTAAGATTTTCTCCCATTGCATTTTCGGTACAAATTGGTTCCAAATAGTGTCTACTAGAATACAAACATACTTTTATAGTTCCAAAAAGTGGCTACAATACAACCATAACTGCTTGAGTCCAATAGGTTGTCCAATTTCAATATCAGCTTGGGTTCAATAAATGTGTTCCAATTAGTAGTCCAATTTCAATAGCTGCTTAAATGTTTCAATATAACAATTGCAATAGATGCTTTAATGTTTGAATAAATCTGAAATTGTTCTTCATGTTCATAGTAGATTCATATGCTTTTCTTAACTCAATTTATATATTTATATTATATTTTTCTAATTTTATGGAGAGTAAAAGGCTCTGATTTTTTTGATAGTTGTGGAATACAAGAAGACATGGGCATCGAGGTCGAAAATGTAGTGGCTGCAGATCTTGATTTGAACAATAATGGTAATTGCAAGGTAAAAGCTAGCATCTCTTGCCAACAATAATGGTAGTTTCATTGATGTCTCTCGATCTTGAATAAGTGTATGCATACCTCTAATTTGGAATGTTGTTTTAATAACATACACATTTGGATATATTTTGCGAAGGTCATGCTGGCCGAGATTTGTGCGAATTGTTGATTCAAGGAATGAAGAAGAATGAGCACGGCTGGAACAATTTTTTTATTTAGAATGCAGATTTTTGAACAACTTCACAGGTTTTGGGAGTTTCCAGTTCTCAACTACAATGCATATGTGAAGCAGTACTGAAAATTAATAAGGTATGGTTTACATTGTGCCTTAACTGTGAAATTGACATGTTGGAGGATGGATTAAATATTCAGAATAGTTTTGATTGAAGTTTGTTGTCTATTTAATATATGTGAAATAGGATATCTACTTTTGGGTTCAATGGAGGTACATACACGATGCAAACTTTGTACTATCCATTGGTGAACTATGACACTGAATTCCCATAGATTGGAGCACCACATACCTCTTAATGTCTGATCATCAACCTCGACATATCCCTCCTCAACATCGACTGAATTCCTATGCAACCGATGACCCTGGTCATTCTACATCTTGCTATGTTACACACACTCAACATCAAAGGAAAACCCATAAAATCTCCTACAATTACTCATGGTTATTGGCTTCCTCCAGAGCCCAATTGGTTGAAACTCAACACTGCTGGGCATTCTAAAGGATATCCAGGTATTGTTGCTTCTGCTGGAACTTTCAGAAATCATGTTTTTTTGTTGTGCGTGTGTGTGGGTGGGTGGGGGGGGGGGGGCTTTTGGGGTCAATATTGGATTAAAACTGCATTTTGTGCAGTTGGCCGTTATTGTAGGCATTGGATATGCTTGGGAGAAAATTGGAAGTATTGTATTCTGGGCTCTTATTAGCCACCTTGCAATCTCAAAGTTAGGTAGGAAAATTGCAAATGGATGCTTAGTCAAAATTGATTTTATTGCACGTCTCTAATTTGGACACTGATCAACCCACTCTAAAATATTAGAACACTGCCCCACCAGCCATTACAACTCATATTTCCCATGATCCGTCCTTCCTGCCTGAATATAAGTTCAGGTAATTTCATTTCGTCAATGGTGAAGATGACCTATAATATTTTGTGTTCATTCAATATCAGGTATCATTCAATATCAGGTAATTTTTCTTTGATGATCTGAGATGATCTGAGAACAATTAAGGTCAAAAAAATTAAGGTCCGAAAAATCTGCTGCTGGTACTATTGGCACACAATTCGATTCACACATTCTACATAACTAGATCTGAAATCCTAACTCATAGATATGAAAAAAATAGGGTAGAAAGTCAATAGAATTGTTCTCAGATCATCTCAGATCACTTGGTTATCAAATCAAAATTCTAACTCATAGATTTGAAAAATATAGTTCATTTTCGATGTGCAGTTATGTCAATATAGAGTTCTAACATTTTTTTTATTTGTATATGTTTGTTCTTGATTTGTTATAATGTGTACATTAATGGTTGACTAAACTACTGTTTTCTTATCATTGATTGCTTTTGATTGATTTTGCAGATCTTCAAAAGTTCATTCTTGGGCTTTCTGCCTCTAAATCAGAGACCAACTGGCTTCACCAAATGTTATACCTCTATGATTCAAGCATATTTCAATGAAGAATTAATGATGCTTACCTTATGCTTCAACAGAGCCATTGGTTCAGGACATGGTTGTCCCAATATCATCTGATAAAGTTGCGTGGGATGCTATATTGAACATGGCAAGTAACTTATTTGTATTGAAATAGATCGTGTTGATCGTTATTTTGTTGTTATCATGTTAGCTTTCCCAAATATAACCGTGATTTTTTAAAGAAGTTGATTTTTCAAGTATTTGTTTGATGAATTTGGACTTCTTAATATTGTATAATTGATTATTACCCCGTAAGCAGGGTGGACATTCCAATATACAAAGGAGATTATGTCCATTTTTTAAAAAAATTGACACTTTGTTAATTTGAGGCACAATATTAATTTCATTGATGAATTTAGACTATTTGAATGTTATTGGACTATTTTTTTATTTGTTAATCAGGGTTGTTAGTCATATAAATAAAAGAGATTATGACCAATTTATTTAACATTACATTTTGTTTTGGTGGCAAACAAAATTTTTGCCTTATTGCAATTACGTACTTTTGAATTTTTTTGTCGTTTTGCGATAATCAGCGTGCCTTCAGGCACGAGCATACCCTAGTATATATATATATATATATATATATATATATATATATATATTACTGAAGCTGTGTTGACGCATATAACACTAAGGACGTGCTTGTATAGCATTAGACTAAATATTTTCGAAAATCTTGGAGGGGGCCATGGGCCCCCTCTGCCCAACCGTGGTTTCGTCTCTTCTCCAAAATGATGCTCAGTCAGAACTTAAGAAATTAGACTCCATACATTATTTAAGAGCTATACCACCGCAATACCCCCACCCACAAAACCAATCTAGTTCATATTATTTGAGATATGCGCATATTCAGCACATAAGAAATTAGATTCCTCGCGTTATTTGAGATCTGTCAACAATTTGAATTCAACACGATTTCTGAAAACCAAAACCATATCATATATAAATGAAACATTCTGACGTTATCGTACAATGCTACACCATCCACGAAATCTTTCTTCTTTACAACCGTGGTTTAACAGAGTTTAGGGTTTCGTCAATATAACGATTACACTAATAGAAATAAGTTTCCATGCCATAATTACACCAACGCAAATAAGAAATGGCTAAAGTACACAAAACTAACAAGTAACTAGTCACATACTGTTTTGCATTTAGGGTTGCTTTATACATTTCCATATATAGAACTATTGTCAACAACAGAGGTGTGAACTAGGTAATCCTCACCATGCCCAATTTAACCCCCAGTTGAAATCACCTCTTCTCGCCTTTACCATTATGTTTGAATCTCAGAAAATATAAAAAAGGCAAAGAAAAAATATGCTACAATTTATTGTACGGTAAACAGTAACATATTTTTTCCTTTCCTCCATGTTTTCCGTTTTGACCTTTTGAGATACAAATTAGCATCAATGTGTATTAATCTAAGGGTTATTTTGACTTTTTGAGATATAACTTATGCAACAAGTCAACGTAATATGTGCTAATGGAATTCAAATAAGTGTGGAAACCTTTCAAAAGTACATACAAAAAATCAAGTGATACCAATTTTTTCATTATTCGATGTATAGATCTAGAATTTCTTCAATATAACTATTATATGATTTATATAAGAATTATGTTATATAACTTATATAACATAATTGTTATATAAGTTATAAAACTTATATAACATATTTTTATATAAGTTTATAGCTTATATTACAGTTATGTTATATAACTCATATAACATAACTGTTATAGCAGTTATATAACATAACTTCTATATAAGTTTTTTAACTTATATAATAGTTATGTTATATAAGTTATATAACATAACTACTATAACCACTACTAAGTACAAGTTTCTCCCCTCATAATGAGTTATAAAATATGGGAAATCTCCTCACAAACACATGTCCTATGTCTCGGATTGGAAATCTCAGTGTTTTCTATAATTTCAAGATTGTCTGTCACATAACTACAGATGAAAATTTTGATTCAAATTTAAACCATATAGGGATTTGTAAAAATTGAACGCATACACACACAATTAACTGTATTAACCAACTAACCAGGTAGGCAAAAGCATAAGCATAAGCAAGAGCCTCTCCCTTTTCATCTCTGCATCATGTTTTCTCACACCACTCTCCTTGATTTTCTCCATGCTCTAATTTCCTAAGTTATGTAGGAAAATTTCTTTGACTATAAGTAAATTAATTATAGAACATGAATTACAGGGTATATTTACAAAATACATCACTTCAAGATATTTAGTCTTGAAGCGTAAGCCTCAATCTAATTTCAAAAAATTGTCAATAGACTAGGATTTAAGAATTATTATTTGATTTTAAGGGAGAGAAAATAAAGGAGACTTAAAAATAGTAGGTGGGATAGGTAATATGTGTGGGGCGTTTCAGAGAAAACACCGCAGGTTTAAAATTAAATGTAAGGACATAATTTTATAAATGTCCGGGGTAGAATCTAGGAATTTTCTATTTTCCCTAGATCACAATTTGTATGTCTGATACCGCTACATTCGGCATGTCATCACGATCATCCACGACGGCCTTTATCCGAATCCAATGCATCCATCATCTTCACGTGAATCATGCTACATGCGACGTGCTGCTCAGCTCATTCCCACTAATCCACTACACAATATTGGTAAAATGGTTTTATTGGAGTTGTTTATATTTGCATAAATATATGGGAAATTTTTCAGAAAATAATTTTTGAAGTCTGAAATATTTTTTATCAAAAGCATAATTTTTTCTAAGTGTAGAAGCAGAGTGCCTCGGTCGACGAGCTCATTCAAATGAGCTAGCACTGTCGTTCGAGCGAGATCAGCATCTCGCGTGAAGTCGTTCGAATGACACGTGTCCTTCGTTCGAGCGAGTTGCCTATCTTGTTCGGGAGCCACTGTCGCCTCAGTTTTTGTACAAATATCAGTGTTCCTTCTACACGTTTTCCCAAGTCTTTATGCAAACACGAATTCTGCGATAATAGCCCAGAATCAGACTTCACTTTTTAAGGTTTTCTGAAGCGTTTTTATTCACATAGTCATTCCCATTTATATATGTGAATTGTTAAACCTTCAAGAAGATCATTTACTCTTCTGGAGTACTTTGTGGAGGAGCCATCTTCTTCTCTACTAATGCCCACCTGGATTTCCTGAGGGAGATTCCAGTCGACGACATCAGACTCGACACCTGTGGGTATTTTTGTGTCACACTTATTTTCGTTGTAATCCGTGTAATCGTATCTTACAAAATTATAGTGAAAATAAAAGTTTTTACCCCTTTGGGTGATTTTTTCTCATTTGTGTGTGTTTGAATGTTCTTGCATGATTTCATCATCTTCAATCACACCTAGACGCATGACTAGGAATTAACTAATAAAAACTGAGTTTAATTAAATAATCTCTTTATTTGAACATACGCTCACTCTTTCAAATTGGCGTTAGAGCCAATTACACAATTATACCGTGTAATTTTCCGCAAAATTTTTCTAAGATATCAATTTTCTGAAAAATTAATTTTTGAAAAAGAGCGTGTTCTAATGGAGAAGTTATATAATAAAATGCCAGTTTTTGACGGAACAAACTATGCATACTGGAAAACCCGCATGAAATCTACTTTAAAAGCCATTGATGAACGTGTGTGTATTTTGGTTAAAAGATATTGGACACCTCCCTCCATCACTGTTGAGAATGTAACTAGTTTAAAATCTTCCACTGCTTGGACTGAAGAGGAATTTAAATGGTCATCTTTTAATTCTAAGGGTTTCAGTGCTATTTATGGATCTGTCACACCTGATGAGTTCAAACGAATAATGACATGCACCACATCAAAAGAGGCATGAGATGTTTTGCAACTTACCCAGGAAGGAACTAATGCTGTGAAAGAGTCTAAACTGCAAAATTTAACAACTCAATTTGAAACAATCACCATGCTTGAGTCTGAATGTTTTGATGAATTTTATGCTAGGATGTCTGATATTGTTAACACTAGCTTTAATCTTGGTGAACACATTCCTAATGCTAGAGTTATTAAAAAGATTATTAGATCACTGCCTAAGAATTTTATCCCTAAACTCACTATGTTAAATTCTATGGGTAATTTAAATACGCTTAAATTGGAGGAACATATAGGAGACTTTCAAACGTATGAAATTAATATGTTTCCTAAATCTGCCAAGTTTAAAGATAAGAGAATTGCATTTAATGCCCAGGAGAGAAAGAATGAGGGGTTGACAAAAAAGAGAGTTGAGTCATCTAGAAAAAGAGAGATAAAAACGTCAGATTCTGAGTGTGACGTTGATTTAGATGATTTGGCCATGTTTGCTAAAAATTTCAAGAAAATTCTCAAATTCAAGAAAAATGGTTATTTCAAAGATAAAAAGAAGCTCGAGAAAAATAAGATCGAAAATAAAAATGAAAAATATTTTAAAGATCCTCCTAAGAAAGAGAGTGATAGATGCTATGAGTGCGATGGTAGGGGTCATAAAGCTTTTGAGTGTGCTACTAGGTTGAATAGAGAAAAGGGCAAAGCTGTCCTTAATGCTACCCTTAGTGACGACAGTGAGGTCAAGTAGGTAGAATCTGGAGACGAGTCACCGCATGAGTGTAACTTCACCGCATTCATGGCTAGTCATGTGAGTACTTCTAGTGCTCCTCACGATGATGATGATGCTTCTTCACAGGGACACCTCGACAGTGAGAGCGATGTGAGTGAGGGGGAGGATGATACAAGTGAGAGCGAAAGTAATATTCAACACGCCTACACTGAGTTATAAGAAGCGAGAGAGAGAGAATCTGCCTGTGTTGAGAAAGAAAGTTTGTTTAGAGAGAGAGAAAGACTGTTTGGACAGAAATAGTGGTTTTTAGAAAGAGAAAGGGGATTTGATTAAACAAGTGGCTAGTCTTACGAGTGAGCTCCATTCCTCCCTGGTGACTCGAAAGAAACTATAAGCCATTATTCAGCTGACTCATGATCTTGAGAGAGCACGGGAAGTCAAGGTTCAAATCGAGGACAGATCAGGAAAGATGGGAAAGATGCTCCTCGACCCCGCTTTAGGTTTTGGTGATAGGCATGGAATAGGATATAATGGTGCCTCCACTTTCCAATTTGCACCTGGACCAGTTTTTGAGTTTATTACGACTCCATATGGCCATTGTCAAAAACCACGAAGGAGAGTTCGACTAAGAAAAGCAAACCCAGGTCCGCCTAAGACAACTTTCTTCTGTATGTACTGTAAAAGAAAAGGCCACCTTAGGGAGTTTTTGTTATAGTTTGGGTCGGACACGATGTACTACTGCTCCACCACATCGAACTGATGATTTTACTAGTCTGAGAGAGTGTGTTGAGTTTTTAGCAGCCACATCACAAAGTTTGATGGAGGAATTTCGACGGATGTCTTTGTCGTCTGTGAATGCTTCTCGCATCCCGGCTAAAACTAACAATAACAAGGGTAAACAAAAGGTTACCACTTCCTGGGTGACTAAGAAAGATAAAAAGTCTCTTGTTGTTCATGTCGCTCTCAAAGCACATAATACCTCACAGTGGTATTTTAATAGTGGGTGCTCCAGACATCTGACATGTGATGTCTCATTTTTTACCTACCTAGAGGAGTATAAGGAAGGTAGAGTCACCTTTGGAGACGGGAGCAAGTCTAGCATTATAGGACGAGGTACAGTAGAGTTACCAGGATTTCCTAAGCTAGAGAATATTTTGTACATCAAAGGTTTGAAAGAAAACCTTCTCAGCATTAGCCAGCTGTGCGATGCTGACTTTGCAATAAAGTTTGACCGGGACACATGTAATGTCTATAATCAAGTCGATAAATTTTTAGTGCCAGGGGTGAGGACCGCGAATAATTGCTATAGGACTGTGCCCACATCCTCACTTGTCTGCAACAACGCCACGATCACTCCTATGGATATGTGGCACTAACGTGTAGGTCATGTGAACGTTAGATATTTGACTCTCTTAGCTAAAAAAGACCTAGTACGTGGCTTACCATCACTTAGAAAGTTGACTTCCACGGTTTGTGGACCCTGTCAGTTGGGAATGCAAATTCGTAGCCCCCATAGGAAGTTGCATTCCATTACCACCTCCCGTGTACTTGAGTTGATTCACATGGATCTTATGGGTCCTACTCGTACTGAGAGTCTGGGTGGTAAGAGGTGTATCCTCGTGATGGTGAATGATTTCTCCATATATTCGATTGTAGGTATCTGAGAGAGAAATTCGCTATTGTAGAGTTTTTAACGACTAAGTTTCGTGTCCTGTAAAATCAACACATAGTCACTATTAATAGGATACGTAGTGACAATGACACATAATTTAAGGAATCAAAGGTAGATCTTTACCGTGATAGCCTTGGGATCAAATATGAGTTTTTTGCTGTGAAGACTCCTCAATAAAATGGTATTGTTGAGAGAAAGAATAGGACGATCCAGGAAATGGCTAGATATATGCTTCTAGGTCGTAAGGTTGCCAGGAGATATTGGGCAGGGGCAGTGTCTACTGCATGCCACACGGTGAATAGGGTTTACCTGCGTCCACACACACTTAAGACGCCTTATGAATTATGGACTGGCAAGAAACCCAACCTTGCATATTTCCATGTCTTTGTGAGTAAATGATACATCCTACGGGATAGAGAGCAATTAGGAAAGTTTGACTCCCGAAGCGATGATGGAATATTGCTAGGATATTCATCAAATAGTAGAGCGTACGAGGTTTTTAACCTGAAGATCTCTAAGGTTATGGAGTCAATGAACGTCACCGTGCAAGATGACGACCCTTTGACATTTATTGATTCTAGCCTTCAGTATGAGGATGGGGACTTTTCTGGCAGCGATTTACTTGTCCCTCACCCATACCCTGTGGACCCCACTCCTGTGTTAGGGGACACACCCTCTTGGGTTCACAAGAGTCATGATCCCTCTGCCATTGTTGGCGATCCCACTTTAGGGGTCAAGACTCGTGCTCAGCTAGAGAACGTTATTAGCCATCTTTGCAACATGTCCAAAGTCGAGCCCAAGAATCATAAAGAAGCACTCAAAGATGAACACTGGATATCTTCCATGCAGGATGAGTTGCTTCCATTTATAAAGAACAATGTCTGGGAACTTGTCCCCCGACCTAGTGAGACTAATGTGATAGGTACCAGGTGGATTTTCAAGAATAAAATGGATAAAAACGGTACCATAATCCGAAAAAAGGCTAGGTTGGTCTCTCAAGGCTACACACAGATAGAGGGTATAGACTTTGGGGAGACATTTTCTCCTGTTGCGAAGCTTGAGTCCGTCCACTTACTACTCGCCATCGCATGTCATCTGCGCTTTAAGTTATATCAGATGGATGTCAAGAGTGCCTTTCTAAATGGCATTCTTCAGGAGGAGGTTTATGTGGAATAACCAAAAGGGTTTGAAGACCCTAAGTACCCAGAATACATCTACTATCTGAGGAAAGCCTTGTATGGTTTGAAGCAAGCACCCCGTGCTTGGTACGAGAGGCTGACTTCCTATCTCTTAGCCCATGGCTTCAAGAGAGGGGGAGTTTATATGACGTTGTTCGCCAGGAGAGATGACGGTGCTATTTTGGTTACCCAGGTCTATGTGGACGACATAGTCTTTGGATCCATGTGCTCCCAACATGCTCACCACTTTGAGGAGGAGATGAAAAGTGAGTTTGAGATGAGCATGGTAGGTGAGCTTACTTTTCTTCCTTGGTCTCCAGGCTCGTCAGCTAAAGGATGGGATGTTTATCTCTCAATCCAAGTATGCTAGAGACCTCATGAAGAAATTTGGTTTAGACTCCGCTAAGCATGCACGTACACCTATGAGTACTTTTATCAAGCTTAGTAAGGACACTTAAGGTAAGGACGTAGAGCAAACCTTGTATTAGAGTATGATAGGTAGTCTATTCTACTTGACTTCCAGTCGTCCCGATATAGCCTTTAGTGTTAGAGTATGTGCGTGATATCAGGCGTCCCCGAAAGAGTCACACTTACTCGCTCTAAAATATATTATCAAATACGTGAATGGGACTCTCACATACGATATTTGGTCTTCCTTTGATACTAATGACCGTTTGTTCGCCTATTCGTATGTTGATTGTGCCGGAGATGTAGATGGTTATAGGAGAACTTCTGGTGGGTGTTTCTATTTTGGTTCTGCTCTTGTCTCCTGGTTGAGAAAGAAGTAAAACTCTATATCTTTGTCCACTACGGAGGCTGAGTACATCACCACCGGGAGTTGTTGCATGTAACTCTTGTGGATGAAGCAGATGCTGGAGGATTATGGGATTTCATAGGACACCATGACCATTTCTTGTGATAACACGAGCGCGATACACATATCCCGCAATCTAGTTCAGCATTCGCGCACAAAGCACATCAGGATATGCGAGCACTTTATACGACAGTTGGTTGAGGAGAAAGTCGTATCCTTGAGTTTCGTACCCACCGACCTTCAGTTAGCCGATATATTCACGAAGCCTTTATATGCCCTCAGATTTGAGATTCTTAGTAAGTCTTTGGGGATTTTCACAGTTGACTGAGGAGTTGGTTCATGTCTAGGATATGATGCATTGTCATGTTCATATCATATGATTCTTATTCCTAGGTTGTACCATTTGTATCATTATTTTTCTTTTTCTTTTTCTATTTGTTTTGAAAAATCCAAAAAGATTTTCTTTTTATAAAATTTTTAGAAAAGCACAAAAAGATTTTTGTATTTTCTTATGCACCTTTTATGGATGAGCATTTAAGATAGCTGAGTCACAAATTTCATTCAATTTATTCACGTGACTGTTTGATAGTGATTTGAGACACTACATCATTGCATCCATGTGCTTTACATTATTTGGAGTCTTTGAGATGTGATTAGTGATATCTTTCTACATGTTTGGCTCCTTCTCTCCTTTATTGCACACATTCACGGTTTTATTTGATTATTGTACTTGTCTATCACATATTGGCTTGAGTGTTTCCATCTCAATTCTGTTTATACAACAAACTATATGCGATAAAACTTGATAAGATTGGAATGCATGTAAAGAACCGTTTGGTGAGATTGTTTTAAACGGTGAAGGGCTACGAAAGGAAATTATCTATCCTTTTCGATTAAGCCATCATTAAATTGAACCTAAAAAATTGAGGAATTTTATTATCCGGGGTCCAAAGAGGTTAAAAGAGCCCGAAAAAATTTAAAGGCAATAAAAGGCAATACATGCCAAATATGGGCCATTTAGGTTTCACCATCAATTCTCCAAAGTTTGAGAATTTAGATCACCTCTTTTTAAAATATAAATCTGAGGGAGTTTTGGTTGGAGAATTTAAATGGGTTTGCACTTCCTTGAAAGTCCTGAAAAAGCATTAAATCGTTTTGGACATTATTGGTGTTAAAATCATTTTCAGCTTTGATTTGTTAATTTGATTGAGTCAATGTCTCATATTTCCATCTTTTTACACCTAAGAAAGATGTTGAGTTTATTCATTAGGAGTATTCGATATTCATCCTGCACATATGTCATGTTTGTATGCATTTATTTTCCTACATTTACGCTATCATCGACTTGGTTGTTTTTATGTTTGTTCATAGTGTGATTCTTTGTTGTATATTTTGTGTGAAAATTTTTGAAAAATTCAAAAATAGATTATTTTTTTCCATGTGACATTTTTCATATTTATGCTTCTCATATCTGTCTATTTTGGGACAACATAAAAAGGGGGAGAATGAATTATGGGGGAGATTTGTTTGGTTGACTAATCAATGATTTGCTTAAGCTTAATTGATTTTTGATTTTAGCATATCATTATATTTCAAACTGTTGCTTGTCACGGGTATCTGCTTTATCTTATGTGTGTAGGTACAAAGTTGATTTATTGGATTGCACACCCTGATGAGAAAAGCTTTGGTAGTTTCTGAAGAGCTGAAGATTTGAAGATGCTGTAGTTCGATTGAAGACATGTTATGTAGTATTCTCAGTTTGAGGGTTTAATGGGGATATTATATTGTATGTCATTTGTTTTAGGGAGATTGCATAATTCGGATTTTTTATGTATTTACCGGCATAGACATAGGGGGAGATTTGTAAGGACATAATTTTATAAATGTCCGGGGTAGAATCTAGGAATTTTCTGTTTTCCCTAGATCACAGTTTGTATGTCTGATACCGCCACATTCGGCACCTCATCACGATCATCCACGACGGCCTTTATTCTAATCCAATGCATCCATCATCTTCACATGCATCATGCTACATGCAACATGCTGCTCATCTCATTCCCACTACTCCACTACACAATATTGGTAAAATAGTTTTATTGGAGTTGTTTATATTTGCATAAATATATGGGAAATTTTTCAGAACATAATTTTTGAAGTCTGAAATATTTTTTATCAAAAGCAGATTTTTTTCTAAGTGTAGAAGCGGAGTGCCTCGATCGACGAGCTCGTTCAAACGATCTAGCACTTTCGTTCGAGCGAGATCAGCATCTCGCGCGAAGTCGTTCGAACGACACGTATCCTTCGTTCGAGCGAAATGCCTATCTCGTTCGAGCGATGCCGCCGCCTCAATTTTTGTATAAATATCAGTGTTCAATCTACACATTTTCCCAAGTCTTTCTGCAAACGTGAATTCTGTGAAAATAACCCAGAATCAGACATCACCTTTTAAGGTTTTCTTAAGCTTTTTTATTCACACAATCACTCCCATTTATATATGTGAATTGTTAAACCTTCAAGAATATCATTTACTCTTTTGGAGTACTTTGTGGAGGAGTCGTCTTCTTCTCTACTGCTGCCCACCTGGAGTTCCTGGGGGAGATTCCAGCCGACGACATCAGAACCGACACCTGTGGGTATTTCTGTGTCACACTTATTTTCATTGTAATCCGTGTAACCGTATCTTACAAAATTATAGTGAAAATAAAAGGTTTTGCCTCTTTGGGAGATTTTTTCTCATTTGTGCGTGTTTGAATGTTCTTGCATGATTTCATCATCTTTAATCACACCTAGATGCATGATTAGGACTTAACTGATAAAAACTGAATTTAATTAAATAATCTCTTTATTTGAACATACACGCACTCTTTCATTAAATTGGCCAAAATTCTCTAACTAAAGTTATTGGATACCCCTAAAATCAGGAGCACCCTTAGGCTTTCCCACCAGTTGCTTCTAAAATACGAATTTAGGCTCCATTTGAAGCAAGGAATAAGGAGGTGGGACAAGTAATTTTCCCCATGTCTTGTGGTATTCCAGAAGGGATAAGCTTTCTCGACAAGCTACTAATGATCTATCCCATAAGTTGAGAAATATAATCATCCAGCGTAAAAGGGTAGGATTATATGTTCAAGTATACTATCACCCTTTCTATCAAAACGATCAAATATACCCTTATATTAGAAATAATTTTCTACTTCAAAAACTGTCCATATAATTCACCAAGAGTACAAGACTGAGAAATGCTTCACACACCAAATTATATGACCAAATAATGAGTTATTTGTCTGTGAGGAGAAAGTCTATAAAGGAAAACCAAGCTTAACCAAATCAATGCGTTTCTCACAAAGCATTTGGTCAATTGCTTAGGCAGGTGTAGCATTACTCTATAGGAATAAACTAGTTACTTTAAAAGTAATTTCCATTAGATATATTTTCATGGAAACATCATGAATAAAGGAAGCACTAGGATAAAAGTATATACTTATGCTTCTACTTAGCTATCAAAATCAAACGTAATGAGTAACATATCCCACACGTTGTTTTCTATAAATATCTTTGTTTAGTATCTATATAATCTTGTGGCTGAACGAAATACATTTGTGTCAAACCACGTGATAATAACATAAGCATACCTGTCTATATTTTAATTTTTATATATGACATCTCCAAACAACTATCAATCAAGCACTTTCATAGTGATCAATAAATTTGATAAATAGCGATTCCAATTTTACTTACCACTTGAGAGGGGACATTTTCATGACTAGACTGTGTTTGAAATTCTTTAACATCATCCACATGATCAACATCTAAACCCCTCCCGACATCCTCATCACTTAAGACTGTGTCTACGTGCACCACTTTTGAAATTTTATCACCATCGAATGCAAATGTGTCTTCTTGCACCACTTTTGTTAAATTATCAACTCTGACCATTTCAATGGAGGCATATTCTGAATCATAGTCCATTGCAGCCTCTCTTAAAGAACCAGTGTACCATTTTCTGAATCATAGGCATTTTTTGAATCATCGGCATTTTCTGAATCATAGTCAATTGCTTAGGCCGGTCTAGCATTACTCTACAGGAATAAACTAGTTACTTTAAAAGTAATTTCCATTAGATATATTTTCATGGAAACATCATGAATAAATGAAGCACTAGGACAAAATGGTGCTAGACTCATTTTATGATCAGATTTATAAAATGGTTCCTACAAGAAAGCCAAACAAATATACAAATAGAAATAACAACTAGTTGATGTGTAGGAAAGCATATGATAAATGAGACAAAACCACTGTTAATGAGATTCCATTGAGAAATGAGGTAAATAGAGATATTACCATTCGTGCATATGCTTGTGAAGGTTGATGGTGTACTCCCTGGTAACAACCTCCTCCTTTCTTCCTTTGGTCTTCTCCACCATTTTCGCTCCTCAAAAGTACCTGCGTTATACCACACATATCATAAAAATACATACGCACAAATATGTATGTAAAGGATATCAAATTGAAATTCACACAAGTTCCTTAGGCAGTCACAGGACCACACTCAAATGCGTGAATTAAATCCCAATCGATAGAGTTAACTTTTGAATTCATGAAATGAAAGGTTTTAGAAACCATTGACTGAAACCTTGAAGATGAGGTCGATGTACTCTTCATTGTCAATATGCTCCAAAAATAAAATAATGACAAGGTATTTCATATATTATCTCTCCGTAAAAGCTTTTCTAGATGATCTTGTCATCTCAGTCCTAGTAAATGATCTGCATGATATTTAATCTTGGAACTGAAGTTGCGGTTATGCTCGGTCAAGTGTAGATATTATTCTCCCGGTTTGTATAAGGAACTTACTTTTAATTAGAAAAAATATCGTCGGTCATGATCAGATATTATTCAGGCAGTTTTTTAAATTCACCCTGAGGGATAATTGGTCATCATCTTAATCATCCAACTCCTCCATTTCTCCACGACTATTAATCGGCCTCGTTTAGTTTAGCCCCAACAAATGGATGGTTAAGATAATTCTTATTCAGGTTTATCATGTCAGATGATCCACTTTATGAATGGTGAGACATGATTATCACCCAGCCCTCTCATTTCAACAATGGCAGATGGTCGAATATGATATTTATTATTCAATCATCTTGATTATCGATCATAATAGACTTCTTATGTTCAGACGCTCATAATATAGCTCCTCATCACTATTGCCCCTTTAACAAGATCACTTCTCCACTAATTTCTTTAGAAGAATCTCTCCACAACAAGTTATAGGATCGACTCATGACCAACAAAATCTTTTTCTTTTCTAAAATTCTAGACTGAGAAGGAAGAAAGCCTATCTATTATCAGATCTGTATAGAAAGAAGTGGAGTGCAGTAATCAAGGAAGGAACACAGACGCAAAAGAATTCTTATTAATGAATGAAAGAATAAAATGACATGGGGGAGGCTTATGCAACAAACTCATCGTATATATCCCATGCCGCAAAAGAATCATTCCATTTATGCTTAGAAATAGAATCACCAGTCAAAAGGGCATAAAAACTTCAAACAACTATGATCAGTTTATTACATAGAACATAAAGTAACGTATTATTTATTTGGCATTTATGAAACATCATATGCACTGCATTCCACAAAAAGGCAGTGAATGACCATGGTTTAGTCACCGCAAAGTACCCATCATATTGGTAAAAGAGTTAACATGGCGCACTTTTTCTTGTCTTAATCATAACAAATTAAACAAACCTATGATTCTGATTTAACTTTTTCTTGTCTTAATCCTAACAAATAGTACCAATAAAATTGATCACCAAAGTAAACAAACCTCTCTTTCTGCTTTAATTTTCTCTTGGCGAACTTTTTCTTCCTGAAAATCCTTCTCTTTTCTCTTGGCATCTTCAACAGTGGCATCATCCCTTATTCTTCTTTCTTCTATTTGGAATCTGTATTCGTGGTCCCTCTAGATGGCACTCGAGTGATTATGAAATGCCTCTGCATTATAGTAATAATTCAACAAGTATATCAATAAGTTGTTTCCATAATTTTAGCAAGAACTGTAACACCAACTACTAGAACAAAATATAACTTGTAATACACCGTATTTTTATTCTTTCCTAATTTTGGGGATTTATTAAATTTAATGTGAGTAAATTATTTAATATAAATCCGGAAATTAATTATTTTATAATTATTAACGTGATGTGAGCTAGTAATTATGGGAAACTTGTTGAATATTATTAATGAGAAAAGTAATATATAATATTGGTTCTATTAAATGTCACGAGTGAATAGAATGACAATTTTGGAAATTTAAGTCGGGACGCGTCTGTGTCGTGTCAGGAATAAATGTTGATTAATAAAAGTGAAATATTTTTAAGTTATCTGTATGGTCATTTTGAGTGCGCCAATGTATCCGAAAGGGTCTAGATAGTCAGAAAAGTGTACTCGGGGGTTTAGTTTGGGTCTCGGGGTGTTTTTAGGCCTAATTAGCACCCCGGGAGGGAATTTTGGACATTTTGCATTTTTGGGTAATTAAACCCACGAAAATTATTAGGCTATATCAGCCATTTGGAATAGTCCTCTAGGGTTATCAGACTCAAAACTTTAGAATGGCCATAGGAGAGGGAAGGAGAAAGCATTCCAAGCAATCCAAGGCCAAAAAGTCATCCGATTGCACCGCCACCACCACCAACACGTAGACCGCGCGACGGAAAACGCAACCACACCAAATTCATCCACAAATCAGAACTCTGAAATTTCCAGGCAAGTGTTTATCTTGCTTATTTTCTTTAATGCATCACTCATGTTAGTCTAGGGTTGATTAGGATGAGTTTCATGGAAGAAAATCTTGTTGGAGATAGGAAATTGCATGTAGTAATGATATAAATGGAAATCTGGAAATCCCCCTTCATATGTAGAGGTTGAACCACAGATTTATGATGTTTTAGAAGAAGAAATTATGGAAAAAGATTAATTAGAACAAGATTTAAGAAATTCTAGGGTTCTTGAGATTTAATATGAGTTTTAGCCTATTAATCCATGGTTATTGATGAAAATTCGCATGCTTTACGTAGGAGATGTATAATATGGGTTTATAACATTTGTAGTACGAATTTCTGGGAGATTGGGAATGAAAAATTTGAATTTGGATGAAGTTGGATGATAGAACCCGTAACCGATTTCCTGCAGAATTCACCATACCTGCTTGATCGATCGATCGAGCCAAGAGCTTCGATCGATCGAAGGTTCGATTGATCGACCCCTCTATCGATCGATCAACCCCTCCTGACAGACTCATATTTACCCATTTTAAATAGTTAAATTCAAATTAAATGAGTAAAAATATTTGGACATCCCTATTAAGATATTTGGGAGATAAATAAGACCAGTAGGATTTATTAATATTTATGAGACCTTTAACGTAAGACGAGATTTGCATTTTTGGGGTGTTTATATATAAGGGACGATGGAACTTTGTATTAAAGGGAGAGACGCGCAAGATAGTTACGATGAAAAATAGATGAGTACCTACTGAATTCTACACTTGGGAGGATAGAGTCCATGAGTGTTACGTAGTAAGTTGGATTAATCCCTCAATTAAAGTTAGAGACGAACCGTTATACGTGATTACTAATAATGTGAAAATAAGGATAAATGTCGTGATTATGGGTTATGAGATGAACCTAAATTTGATATGGTAATAGTGGTATATTGATATGACTGCGTTTATGCATATACTATATACGTGTGAAAATCATCCTCGCGCTACTTGCTATTTATGAGGTTACCGCGATGGGACAATCTTATCTCGATGTGCCTTTATGGGGGATATTGACTTGTACCCAAGAAGATAGGAATCCTAGGTACAGGCTATCGAATCTATAGTCACGGTCCTAAGAGATGCGAGGGTATGTGCTGACCTCTTGGACTTGGAAACTATGCTTCGCCTCAATATTGTTTTTGTATGTATTAATACAGTTCGAGAGTGATTCCGAACTTGTATTTCCCTTAGTACGAGTGATACGGGGATTGGATAGCAGAGTATGCCCGCACCATAATCTTTATATGGGGTGCTGTTAGAATATATATATATTATACGAGTATTTAATATATATATTAAATTCTGGAATTTGGGTACTACCTACTGTGTTTATGGTAAGTAAGAAATGTATAATTATTATAATTGAGAAAAATTTGTTTTAAAAAGTATAATATGTTACGAAGAAACTTTATTAGCGATTAAGGTTTCAATGAGAACTTTGTTGTCAAATGAAATTATCCTCTTAAACAGTTGAATTGTTCAGTTTAAATCTTACGAGTAACCTAAGATAAGATAAGTTAAACCTTTGGGAAGATTAGTGCGATAGGCGTGCACATTAGAAGAGAGGTGAGAATTTCTCAAGGGAGTGCCGCACTAATATGTTGTTGCATTGGCCTGTAAACATTTTAAATACTTGCTAAACAAATTTTAAATCATTTACACTATCGGGCTCTGACCCGTTTCCATTTCCTTTTTCTCTCTTGTATATATATGTATATATTACAGGTGCCCAGCCACAGGGGCGTCTTGCATAGGATCCTTTGGAAGGAATGCGTTGCAGCTTAGGTGGGAGTTGCAGGCCTCTTGCTTAGACGACTTCATTAATTTGATTCCACTCCTAGCATATTTATTCAGTTGGGCATGTGTTGCCCGTTTCCATTATCCAGTTGTTTTATTGGACATTGTGATTTATTTATTTCTAGTATTGTCACATTGGATTTATTACTGTCTGGATGTTTTACTTTAAGTATTAAATGTTGGATTCATTTAGATGGATGTTTAATTATTGGATGGTTTGTTCCAGTATAGTTGTTGTGTGATTCTTTAATTATGAATAATGTAAAGATTTAAATCTTGGTTTATAAAATAAAATTTGGAAAGTAATGTCTAAAATGGTTTTGACACTTAGCTTAATTATTTAGGGTGTTTAAATTGGAAAAGTTATTTTTCGACAGTGATGCTAAGAATGAACCAACTGTTCACCTTGATTTTGATTTAATAAAGGAGTGATCTCCTGGTATTTAATTAGGCGAGGTGTCACGGGTGGTATCAGAGCATCAGGTTCTAGTGTCCTTAGGATCTGTATGGCTTATTTCGCTTTCAGCTTAGCATTTTTGTTATAGAGCCCTATTTTAGGATTGTTGTATTCTTGCTTTTACGTTACGTCTTCAGCTATTTGAGATTTGATGATAACTGTAGACTAATAAATTTCTTCACGTTTCAGATGCCTCCGAGACGTGCACCAAAGGATAAGCGTGCCCAAGACGAGCAGCCAGCAGCTCCGGCTCAGGGTACAATGAATGCTAATGAGGTAGCCGCTATTGTTACTCAGGAGGTGAATGCAGCGCTAGCGATGGTACAGTAGGCTCCACCATAGATTCAGGAAGGGGCGCCAGTGCCTGCACAACTTCCATCTGCATGGGAGCGGGTTAGGGATGCCTTTCAGAAGGCGCATCCCCTTGAGTTCTCGGGTAGTTCAGATATTGTCATCGTCAGCCAATGGAAGAAAGATATCCAGTGGCATCTTCGTATGTATGAGTGCACAGACGTGCAAAAATAGTTGTTGGCTTCCTTCAAGTTAGTGGGGGCCGTTTTGCAGTGGTGGGAATCCACCACCACCTTGTAGGAGAGGGATACGATCCCGATTCAGTCATTCTGGGAGCGGTTTGACCGCAAGTACTTTCCACCCGCCATGCAAACTGAGATGAGGCGAAAATTCCTGAACTTGAAGCAGGAGAATTCTAACGTTGCTGAGTATGAGGAGGCGTTCACAAGACTTCTCACCATAGTGCCAGATGAGGCACCTACTGAGGGTAAGAAGATAATGTTGTTTGTGGACGAGTTAGCTTGGAGGATCCGTCAGCATCTTATAGGGAATTTGTCTCTGAGTACCTTCACAGATGTACTCAATGCTGCCTTACTACACTTCCAGGATCACCGCTTCCATCTGCAGGGAAGCAAGCTAGCAGGAGAGTCCGACCAGCAGGGCAGGACAGTGGGTAATGGCGCTGGTGGAGCACCGATATCCTAGGGACAGACTCGTCAGCATGAGCAGAGTTCCCATCAGGGGGACCCTGCCAAGCGCTTCCGATTAGGTGATTCCAGGAAGGGATTTAGGGGTTACAGGCAGGGTCAGCAAGGCCAGCCTAATCAGCAGGGCCAGCAAGGCCAACACCGACAACAGCAGGGTCAGCAGCAGGGCCAATAGCATTTTCATCAGGGCCAACAGGGCCAGTGGTGGGGTGGTAACGGCTAGCAGGGCCGTGGTCAGCAGGGTCAGAGGGGAGGTAACTTCAGAGGTCGATATTTTGTGTGCGGCAAGCATGGCCATAAGCGCCAGGATTACCCAGAGGGTGATAGGGCCCCACAGTAACAGGGTGCCCGTAATGAGCCACAGAGGCCACTTTTTCCAGCAGCCCTCCTAGCACCAGCCCAGGTACCAGCCCTACCAGCCATTCCAGCAGATCCAGTGCAGCAGGGGCAGTTACAGTATGGACGTGTCTATAACGTCCACCAGGCAGCATCTCCACAGGCACCACCCGTGATTGAGGGTATGTTTCCTATCCATGGTACTATGGGTCAAGTTTTATTTAATACTGGGGCAACGCATTATTTTATAGCTACTCATTTTGCGAAGGCCTTAAGGTTATTAGCCACACCAGAGAGCACTGTGACGTGTGTAGACTCACCACTGGGGAGTGGATCACTTATTTTCTGTATATGTCGGGGTGTGGGGTTAGAGATTGGTAGCTTGGTATTACCTGCAGACATGTTAGTCTTAGATATGCATGAGCATGACGTTATTATCGGTATGGATTGGCTCGCTGCTTACAGAGCCATGATAGATTGTTTTGGTGGGTGTATTGTTTTTTCCATTCCGGGGCAAGAGATGTTTGTAGTGGCGATGCCTCGCCCAGAGGGAGGATCGGCCGCTCATTTGTATTACATAGAGGAGGATACCTATAAGGAGGTTGTGATTACCTTAGACTCGATCCCAGTTGTTCGTGAGTATTCCGATGTATTTCAGGAGATACCAGGCCTACCCCCAGTCGAGAGATAGACTTTGTCATAGATTTATTACCGGATACTCGACCTATAGCACGCGCTCCATACCGTATGGCTCTGGCAGAGATGCGAGAGTTACGAGATCAGATAGAGCAGCTGTTAGGTTAGGGCTTCATTCGTAGGAGTACCTCACCTTGGGGCGCTCCAGTCTTGTTTGTAAAGAAGAGAGATGGTTCACTGAGGTTATGTGTGGACTACCGGGAGTTGAACAAGGTCACGATACGGAACAAGTATCCGTTGCCTCGAATTGATGATCTGTTCGACCAGCTGAGGGGAATAACTTTCTTTTTAAAGATAGATCTGAGGTCGGGGTACCATCAGCTACGTATTAGGGAGCAGGATGTTTCAAAGACTGCTTTCTTGACGAGATATGGGTCCTATGAGTTCAGGGTGATGCCATTCGGACTCACAAATGCTCCAGCCGTATTCATGGACTTGAGAACCGAGTGTTCAGAGAGTTCTTGGATCAGTTCGTTATTGTTTTCATAGATGACATTCTGATATATTCACACTCCAAGGAGGAGCATGTCGAGCATTTGAGGCAGGTTCTTCAGACTCTACGAGAGCATCAGCTGTATGCTAAGTACGAGAAGTGCGGATTCTGGTTACGAGAAGTACAGTTCTTGGGCCATATTATTTTTGAACAGGGGATATCAGTTGGCCCTAGTAAAGTGTCAGCGGTGAGGGAGTGGGGATAGCCCACGACACCAACGGAAGTGCGTAGTTTCTTGGGGTTATCCGGATACTACAGGAGATTCATTCGGGGATTTTCCAAAATAGCGGGTCTATTGACGAACCTGAGTCGCAAAGGGGTACCATATGTTTGGGATGATGCTTGTCAATTATCTTTAGATGAGCTAAAAGACAAGCTTACTTCAGCACTAGTTCTTACTTTATCGAAGCCGGGTGTGGAGTACCTGGTTTACACCGATGCCTCTTTACAGGGACTTGGGGGAGTACTTCAGCAGGAGGAGAAGGCTATAGCTTTTGCCTCCCGCAAGCTTAATCCGCATGAGAAGAATTACCCCACCCACGACCTGGAGTTAGCAGCGGTCATTTTTGCATTGAGGATATGGAGGCACTATTTATTGGGGGAGAAATTTCGCTTGTTCACAGACCACAAGTCACTGCAGTACCTGTTCACTCAGCGAGAGCTGAATATGCGTCAGCGCAGATGGTTAGAGTTTGTGAAGGACTATCAGTTCGATATACAATACCATCTGAGGAAGGCCAACGTAGTTACTGATGCGTTGAGTCGAAGACCGGTAGGCGATGTAGCGGACGTCTGGAAAGCAAAGTGGAAAGAGTTGGGTCACCAGGACGCAGTTTCCCATTCTTTCGTATCCGTTATGACAGTGACACCTGAGATTGTTATGAGGGTGATACAGGCACAGACCGCAGACCCGTTTTTCCAGGAGCAAATTGTACGACTTTTAGCTGAGGGTGCTGAGTCCTATTCTGTTAGTTCTGATGGGGGTTTGAGGTTTAATGGGAGATTGGTGGTTCTAGAAGGAGCAGAATTACGTCATGCAGTGATGACCCAATCTCATGGGTCCCGATTTGTGATACAGCCTGGAGGAGATAAGATGTACCAGGATATGAGGCGGCAATACTGGTGGAGTGGGATGAAGAAGGACATCGCTGAGTTCGTGTCCAAGTGTGCTACCTGCCAGCTGGTAAAGGTGGACCATCAAAGACCGTCAGGGTTTCTTCAGCCATTAGAAATACCTGCGTGGAAGTGGGAAAGTATTTCCATGGACTTTATTACAAGGTTGCCTACATCATAGCGGGGCCACGACTCTATCTGGGTGATTGTAGACCGTTTGACCAAGGTGGCTCATTTTCTGCCGGTGCGGACAGACTATACCACGGGTCAGTATGCTTAGTTGTTCATTGCTGAGATTGTCAGATTACATGGGGTGCCCCTGAATATTGTGTCAGATAGAGACAAGATTTTCGTGTCGCGTTTCTGGGAGAGCTTTCAGGAGGCTATGGGTACAGAGTTGAGATTGAGTTCATCTTATCACCCACAGACAGACGGGAAAACAGAGCGTACTAATCAGATGCTGGAGGATATGCTACGCATGTGTGTCCTTGATTTTGGAGGAGGTTGGGAGCCACATCTTCCACTGGTAGAGTTCGCTTATAATAACTCTTATCAGTTCACGATTGACATGGCTCCATTCGAGGCTTTGTACGGCAGGCCTTGTCGTTTCCCAATTTGTTGGATAGAGGTGGGGGATAACAAGTTGCTAGGGCCAGAGGTGATTCAGGAAACCTCCGCGAGGATTGAGATGATCAGGAGTCGCATTCGAGTAGCCCAGAACAGGCAGAAGAGCTACGCTGATGCGAAACGGTTCTTTCAAGATTTTAATGTGGGGGACCAAGTATTACTACGTGTATCTCCTATGAAAGGAGTGATGAGGTTCGAGAAGAAAGGGAAATTGGCCCCGAGGTACGTGGGACCATTTCTCATTATCGAGAGGATTGGTCCGGTAGCATACAGATTGGGACTGCCAGAGCATTTACATCGCATTCACGATGTATTCCACATCTCGTCGTTGAGACGATATCTTCGGGATGATATGGCCCATACCCACATTGCGATAGATGAGATAGACTTACATCTTGACAACTCTTACAAGGAGAGATCGGTGGCTATCCTAGACCATAGAGAGAGGAGATTGAGGTCGAAGGTAGTTCCACTTGTACGGGTCCAGTGGGAGCAACATAATGTGGAGGAATCCACTTGGGAGCGCCAGGCAGATATGCGCGAGAGATATCCAAATTTATTCTTACCAGGTATACCTTATTTTCTGAATTTCGGGATGAAATTTCGTTATTAGGGGGGAAGTATGTAATACCCCGTATTTTTATGCTTTCCTAATTTTGGGGATTTATTAAATTTAATGTGAGTAAATTATTTAATATAAATCCGAAAATTAATTATTTTATAATTATTAATGTGGTGTGAGTTAGTAATTATGGGAAACTTGTTGAATATTACTAATGAGCAAATTAATATATAATATTGGCTCTATTAAATGTCACGAGTGAATAGAATGATAATTTTGGAAATTTAAGTCGGGACGCGTCTGTGTCGTGTCGGGAATAAATATTGATTAATAAAAGTGAAATATTTTTAAGTTATCCGTATGGTCATTTTGAGTGCGCCAACGTGTTCAAAAGGGCCGAGATAGTCAGAAAAGTGTACTCGGGGGTTTAGTTTGGGTCTCGGGGCATTTTTAGGCCTATTTAGCACCCCGGGAGGGCATTTTGGACATTTTGCATTTTTGGGTAATTAAACCCACGAAAATTATTAGGCTATATCAGCCATTTGGAATATTCCTCTAGGGTTATCAGACTCAAAACTTTAGAACGACCATAGGATAGGGAAGGAGAAAGCTTTCCAAGCAATCCAAGGCCAAAAAGTCATCCGATTGCACCGCCACCACCACCAACGCGTAGATCGCGCGACGGGGAACGCAACCACACCAAATTCATCCACAAATCAGAAATCTGAAATTTCCAGGCAAGTGTTTATCTTGCTTATTTTCGTTAATGCATCACTCATGTTAGTCTAGGGTTGATTAGGATGAGTTTCATGGAAGAAAATCATGTTGGAGATAGGAAATTGCATGTAGTAATGATATAAATGGAAATCTGGAAATCCCCCTTCATATGTAGAGGTTGAACCACAGATTTATGATGTTTTAGAAGAAGAAATTATGGAAAAAGATTAATTAGAACAAGATTTAAGAAATTCTAGGGTTCTTGAGATTTAATATGAGTTTTAGCCTATTAATCCATGGTTATTGATGAAAATTCGCATGCTTTACGTAGGAGATGTATAATATGGGTTTATAACATTTGTAGTACGAATTTCTGGGAGATTGGGAATGAAAAATCTGAATTTGGATAAAGTTGGATGATAGAACCCGTAACCGGTTTCCTGCAGAATTCACCATACCTGCTTGATCGATCGATCGAGCCAAGAGCTTCGATCGATCGAAGGTTCGATCGATCGACCCCTCTATCGATCGATCAACCCCTCCTGACAGACTCATATTTACCCATTTTAAATAGTTAAATTCAAATTAAATGAGTAAAAATATTTGGACATCCCTATTAAGATATTTGGGAGATAAATAAGACCAGTAGGACTTATTAATATTTATGAGACCTTTAACGTAAGACGAGATTTGCATTTTTGGGGTGTTTATATATAAGGGACGATGGAACTTTGTATTAAAGGGAGAGACGCGTAAGATAGTTACGATGAAAAATAGCTGAGTACCTACTGAATTCTACACTTGGGAGGATAGAGTCGATGAGTGTTATGTAGTAAGTTGGATTAATCCCTCAATTAAAGTTAGAGACGAACCGTTATACGTGATAACTAATAATGTGAAAATAAGGATAAATGTCGTGATTATGGGTTATGAGATGAACCTAAATTTGATATGGTAATAGTGGTATATTGATATGACTGCGTTTATGCATATACTATATACGTGTGAAAATCATCCCCGCGCTACTTGCTATCCATGAGGTTACCGCGATGGGACAATCTTATCTCGATGTGCCTTTATGGGAGATATTGACTTGTACCCAAGAAGATAGGAATCCTAGGTACAGGCTATCGAATCGATAGTCACGGTCCTAAGAGACGCGAGGGTATGTGCTGACCTCTTGGACTTGGAAACTATGCTTCACCTCAATATTGTTTTTGTATGTATTAATACAGTTCGAGAGTGATTCCGAACTTGTATTTCCCTTAGTACGAGTGATACGGGGATTGGATAGCAGAGTATGCCCGCACCATAATCTTTATATGGGGTGCTGTTAGAATATATATATATATATATATATATATATATATATATATATATATATATATATATATATATTATACGAGTATTTAATATATATATTAAATTCTGGAATTTGGGTACTACCTACTGTGTTTATGGTAAGTAAGAAATGTATAATTATTACAATTGAGAAAAATGTGTTTTAAAAAGTATAATATGTTACGAAGAAAATTTATTAGCGATTAAGGTTTCAATGAGAACTTTGTTGTCAAATGAAATTATCCTCTTAAACAGTTGAATTGTTCAGTTTAAATCTTACGAGTAACCTAAGATAAGATAAGTTAAACCTTTGGGAAGATTAGTGCGATAGGCGTGCACATTATAAGAGAGGTGATAATTTCTCAAGGGAGTGTCGCACTAATATGTTGTTGCATTGGCCTGTAAACATTTTAAATACTTGCTAAACAAATTTTAAATCATTTACACTATCGAGCTCTGACCCGTTTCCATTTCCTTTTTCTCTCTTGTATATATATGTATATATTACAGGTGCCCAGCCACAGGGGCGTCTTGCATAGGATCCTTTGGAAGGAACGCGCTGCAGCTTAGGTGGGAGTTGCAGGCCTCTTGCTTAGACGACTTCATTTATTTGATTCCACTCCTTGCATATTTATTCAGTTGGGCATGTGTCTCCCTTTTTCATTATCCATTTGTTTTATTGGACATTGTGATTTATTTATTTCTAGTATTGTCACATTAGATTTATTACTATCTGGATGTTTTACTTTAATTATTAAATATTGGATTCATTTAGATGGATGTTTAATTATTGGATGGTTTGTTCCAGTATAGTTGTTGTGTGATTCTTTAATTATGAATAATGTAAAGATTTAAATCTTGGTTTATAAAATAAAATTTGGAAAGTAATGCCTAAAATGGTTTTGACACTTAGCTTAATTATTTAGGGTGTTTAAATTGGAAAAGTTATTTTTCGACAGTGATGCTAAGAATGATCCAACTGTTCACCTTGATTTTAATTTAATAAAGGAGTGATCGCCCGGTATTTAATTAGGCGGGGTGTCACGTAACTATTCACTATTGTAATGTTCAAAAGGATAATACCTTACTTTTTAAGAAACCAACTGATGTTGGATCCGCTAGTAAGAAGTTTGTGGACCATACCCGCCTCTCATGCTCTCTTATTTCAATGAATACTTGACTTCTCATAACATCCCATACCTGAACAAGTTTTAGACAAACTAACTCATTTTTCCTACGCAAGTAATTAAAAGCTTAACAACTCAGGTTCCTTTAGTTTAGAGTGAAGGGAGTTTTCATCTATTTAGAATTTTTAGTATTTTGTCCAAACATATAATTATAATGTATATATTTAATTGCAATTTTATCAGAATACAAAATATAAACTCTTATTAGGTGTGAAAAAATTACCATTTTACTATGAACCAAGGTGAAGAAAATTTTCCCCGAAGCAAATGGAGCTTAAAGTTGATGAGTTTATTGGGCATGACCTACCTGCATTACACTTTCAAAGTTACTTGAAGAAATCTGGATTTTGATATAGCCATTCCAACATATACTACTTAGCTTTGATTTACTAGCCATCTCAACTACATGGTAAGGAATATCATGATCTTCTTTTACAATTATTTCATATTGAAATACTTTTATCTTCTTATATACACCAGTTGTCATAAAAAAAAATTCGTTGCAGTAAAAAATCAGACAGCCAAATGCAATAACACTCCACATTATAACTATACTGATGAGACCAGGTTCATGGAAACACAAATCAATAGCCAACCGATAAAGACAAAACAAACAAAACACCAACATATCAATAATCGAAAATAACCAAACCTAGAGTAGTGTATTGGCTATCCCCGAGACAATTAAGGCTAACTGATTGAGAAACTCAATAAATAATATGTACCTAACCGATTGATAAACTCATTAATTGAACAATAGAGGATATTGATCCAACAAAATCAAAACAACATTGTTTAAGCCTACTAATAAGTCTAATTGTTGGTGTAGTGTTTAATCCTACTGGTTGTAATATATTGATCCTTATGACATGCTGTCAGAGCAGCATGCATTCAAACCAGATTACGTTCATATAAACATACATTAAAAAATGATTACAAAACACTAAAATAGTTCCCAACAATACTAAATGTTCACTTTGACAAATTGTTCAAAATAATTTACTCCGGATCACTTAAGGCAAAGACAGAGCAAGGGCTAAAAACACCCAAAATTTCTCGACGTCCTCACATAATGCATTCTTAATCGTTTCTTTACTTGAGGTTCATATGAAAATTATGCCTCAGTTCGAATCTACCCAGTGTCAAACGTACTCGCAGCACGTTAATATCAACCTTGTTCGAATTTGGCTAACACAATACAAGCATACATAGAAATATAAACCTATTTGGAATCTAAGACTTAGAGCACAATGGTGAATTTCAACTAACTTTTATCTACCAACATACACATAAGCACAAGAAAGTTTATATATAAAGGGCACAAAACTGTCCTAACATCTTATCCAAAAGCTTATATATTGTACTTTGCAAAAAAGCCCTAAAAACATCAAACAAATTCAGGAATGATATTCCAAACTCCTTGATCCAAGCTTATTAAAACATCCCTTACAAACAAATAAGACCCATCGAGGTATAAGACCAACTAATAAAAAAACTTACAATCATAAAATTGTGCTAGAAAACTATTGAATGAATCTCAACACCATTAAGCATACAAACATTTTTTAAAAAGTGTAAAAACAAATAGAGCATACAAATCCAACTAAAGTTATAACCCTCTCATATATCACTTGGCAAAATACCATAAATCATAAAAAAGGTATGAAAAAACGTTCCCTTATTGGCAATGGTTCAAGCTCTTTGAATCCAAACGTATCCCTATTAGCAAAATCGTTGTATAATCGTATTTATGGCTTAAAAATATTGACAAAATCATTTTTCGTATAAAATTTTTTAGGGCTTACCAAAATGGAAATAAAGAATATCATTTAGGGCTTACCAGTGAAGAGAGATTGAGGTTGAAGAGAGACTGAAAGGCTTCCAGTGAAATGAAAGAAAAAGGGTCGGGAGTGGGAAAAGAGAGAGAAGAGGAAAATTAAAGTTAAAGGTCGAAAATTTTGTGACCGCCAATAGCGGTTACAAATTAAGTATTAGGCCAAAATTTGTGACTGTCGGGAGCGGTTACAAATTTATTACTGTCAATAGCAGTTACAAATTTAGTATTAGACTAAAATTTGTGACTGCTGAGAGAAGTTACAAATTTATGACTATCAATGGCAGTCATAAATTTAGTATTAGACAAAAATTTGTAACTGCTCATAGCCGTTATAATTTTGTGACTGCTCATAAGAGTCGTAACTTAGGCCTACTGATAAATTTATGACTGCTTGTGATAGTTATAAATTTGTGACTGCTTATAGGAGTCACACATTAATTATATGGTAACATTTGTGACTCCTATTAGCGGTGACAAACTAATTAACTTAAATATTTTTATTACCAATTGATTTTATCACCCCTAATGGGAGTTACAAATGGTTTTGTGACTTCTCCCGGGAGTGATAAGTTTATCACCCCCATTAGCAGTCACAAAAAGGCAGTCACAAAATTTGCATTTTGGTGTAGTGTCGTGTGGAATTTTTCTATCCCTAAACATGATTAATCAAATATTATTATTGAACAATTTTTTAAAGGATAATGCCTACAATATCTATGGTAACATGTTGCTTTCGTACTGGATGGAAATTATGATGTATTGTATATGCAATATGATAAGTAAAAAACTAGCTTATAATAAAATTGAGAGTAAAGGAGTAAGAAATCCTACATTGGTTAACAGTAAACGATAACATAATGATTGAAAATTGAGGAAGAGGTTGTGTTCCCTTTAGTTTAATTAGGTAATCATAAATAACTTAACTTTGATATTTAATTATATACCCACTTCTAGTTTGGATAATGTAGTGATAGTATTTTTACGGGCCAGGCCCACCTTAATTGTTAACATTTAAGGTTATTGCGTGGAAAATCTTGTGGACAGAGCCTAATAATTAGTAACTGCGAGCTGCAATCCTGGGTTGTATATACTTATGAGTTTATGTAAAAACCTATTTATCTGTTTTTGTTTTATTTTATAAGTGGATTTATAGTTATTTAGTATTTTAGTATGTGTGGATTCTGGATCCCAGTTGGTTGAGGATTCTAATGTACACGGTGGTCCCAACACACCATTGCATAATCATTAAACCATTAAATCTCTACATGTTAAACACCACATAGTAGATGATTTGCCATTAATCAAAGAGAAAAAAATAATGCTTTATCTCCCATGATTGATGTTTAACCAGCATTATAAATGAGTGTTGAATAGCCTTTAGAGTAGGGATAACATGTCGTTGTACTTAAGTGAAGTGTCGTTTTCTTTGATGTATGTGACACCCCGTAAAATCAATAAATATATTGATCAAGTCTAATATAAAATTCACGGGAATCAAAAACTTTAAGTAACATTCTAACCATAACGAAATAAATAAAATGAGATAAGTAAAATGAAAAGCAGGAAAATAAAATATTGAATCAACTAAAACATCTTTGATATCAATCAGTGCGATGAGAATCAAATCCAACTCTAGAATATAAAATCTCAAATACAAAATCCATCTCAGTATACAAGTAACATACGATCTCTGACTCGGGATATACTGAATTAAACATAACCGCCTGCATTAAAATATAAATATAGAACAATGAGAATGAGCTAAGTTTCTCGACTTCTACATCCTAGGAATGATGAGTATAATGTCACTAGAAATACTTCTCCAATGATTAACCTAAGTCTATGGCAACAAAAATGACCTAAGACCAATTTAAAATAGTTTAAGGAAATAAGTTAAAGAAATTATACAATGAGTAAGAATTTAACTAAAGTTGGACCACAATAATAATAATAATAATAATAATAATAATAATAATAATAATAATAATAATAATAATAATAATAATAATAATAATAATAATAATAATAATAATAATAATAATAATAATAATAATAATAATAATAATAATAATAATAATAATAATAATACATCTTCCTCCCATATTAAGTATGTTTTAAGTCATTTAAGTTACCCAACCCAAACAGCTTAAAATAAAAATGCGGTTCTACTCCTGAACCCATGTATTGCCCAATGCGATGTAAAATCGTATCTTAATTAGATATAATTTATTATATTGTAATCTCTTACAATTAAGGTAAACTTAGTATCAATAACGTTCTCTAGTCATGCTTCTAGAAGAGTGTCTAAAGTCTCATAGTCTCAAAATAGTTATAGGCCAATAATTTAGTCCATACTTCTCTAGTATATTCATTACATTATTCCCAAGTTATAAGTTTATAATTATACATAACTAGTATAAATCATAAACCGGTACAACCATATCAAGTAACACAAAAAAAACCCACATAATCTAGGATATTTATAAGTGTACACAACCCATCTCAAAGATCAGGGCATTGCTTGATCCCGCAAATAAAGGTACAAATTCCTATCCCTATTGACTTCGGGTATCATTCGTGTTTACTAGGCATAATTATAGGTAGTCCCATCCCTATAATCTCAAATAAACAGAAAAGGAAATCACTACGCTTTCCCGTCTATCGTATATACTCCATACCCAAAGACTATACGAAGAACACCCATGTTTATCCCGCTTAGAAACACGGGTACGTCAGTAATAGGATCAGGGTAAGTGGACATAGGTAGAACTTATCTTATCACTGGGAATATCACGTACGATCAACGTTACATGCACCCCATAACAGTCCCTTTATCATATCCCCACGAGTACTAACACATCATAGTATGATTGCACATAAATTAAGTAAATAAGTACAAACTGTGACACCCCGACTAATTAAATACCGGGTAGCTACTCCTTTATTAAATTAATTCAAAATGTCAAGTTGGCTCAGTTATTACTAACCACCTAGTATTTAAAAAGTAAGTACCAAATTTTAATTTAAGTCTGATTAACATGCAACAAGTGTAATAAAGAATAATAACACCATTCACCATAATGAAGTAAATAGAATAACCATCACATAACGTAAATAAAGTCTGGAGGAAAACTCCTCACTACAAATCCCACAACTGATAAGTAAACTGAATACTAAATCAATACATGCCAAAGTCTGATAACTGTAATGGAAATGTAACTCTAATAGAAATGGGCAACATGCCCTACAACGGATAGATAACGAATCTGGAATCCAAGTGATAGAGGCGTCTACAAGCAAATCCCTGTAGCTTCCACAAACAGCTACAGCTCGTCACCAGAATGAGTATCCTATGCATGGTGTCCTTGTGGCTGGGCACCTAAAATGGTTTAACAAGGAAAAATAGATTTGAAAGCAAACGGGTCAGAGCCCGAATGTGGAGATATTTTAAAAACCTGCAAGTGCTTTAAAAACATTTAAAACATTAAATGCAAAGTACATGTTAGGACGTGCACTCACATGATATTCTCACCTCTCGTCTAACTGTGCACTCCTAACGTAAGTACCCATCTATAACGACACAAACCACTAGCTAAGTGACATCATATCTAGCTAGACTATCATAGGTCCTACCCATATTACTCGGTTCTATTAACATTATAACGCTCGTAATTAAGTAGGGGTTTAACGTAACTCAGATGCTCAATATGCAATATATTTCACTATCAGCTAACTCGTTATGTTTCTCGAAATAATACCGTAATTATATTCACAACATTAACATGAAGGTTCCCATTAATTTAGTGTATATTATTCACATCATAAATATACAATACAAGCACCCCGAGAACTAAGCTGTGGTGCACACATACTCTGCTATCCATCCCGGTACATCACGTACATAAGGATTACATATTCCGAATCTCTCAGGAATAGTTCACAAATAACAACATCACAAATAATGGAGGCGAACACAGTCACATCACATGGGTCACGCACATACCTACGCTCCCACGATCAGCGGACTTATTAATATCCCAATAAGTCTTTCTATGACCTATGTTCATCAAGGTAACCAGTCTAAATCCGGGCAACACAAGGATTAGAGGGCCCTAAGCGAACGCAAACCTCCCGTGATAGCAAGTATGGTAGGTATGTCATACACACAATTCATATACCAATACTAAGTAAACACACGTCTTAGTAATCCCGTAGTTTAATCGTAGTACATATCGCATTCTCGTACCAACTTATAATTATCACAATTTATACTATTCCGGTTTATAATCATACGCGCCATAATTTATTCTCTCGTCGTAGTAGACACTCACGTCTCAACCCAAACCGTCCATTTAGTTTAACTCTCGTATATAATTTCCTTCTCATAAATACCCAAAAGTCCCAATTCTATCATTACATCATCATCGGAATGTTATCTATATCCTCGAACAAGTTTACGGGACTCCAAACATCAAAACAGTCCAAAAAGGCCCAGACTGCCAGCTCGTTAGAAGCCTCGTTCGAACGAAACTGTTCGAACGAGATTACACTGTCAGCTCGTTAGAAGTCTCGTTCGAACGAGACTGTTCGAACGAGATCCAGTTCGTTCGAACGAACTGTACCTTCAAACGAGATCTCGTTCGAACGAAGTTATCGAACGAAGTTCCCTTTCGTTAGAAGCGACTGGTCAATTCGTTAGAAGCTCGTTCGAACGAGTTCGTTCGAACGACCTGGGGAGGGGCTTCTAACGACCTACCAGTTTCGTCCCAGATTTCTCTAAATTTCGTTTTTCACCATTCTTAATCCTCAAATCTTCTCCAAAGTTCGTTCCAACAATGTTTTAAGTTCTCTAATCATCCTAAAACATGCTAAGGTCATATACTAACATCTTTTAAGGCATTAATACATTCTAAATATTATTAAATCACAAGATTCTATACTTTTCCCCAATTTTTCAAGAACATGAACCCTAGATTTTTATCATCACCAAATCCCAGAATTTAATCCGTTTTTACACTACATAAAAATGAAATCTCTGAATTCAATCTTCAAGCAATGTTTCTACATGCAAACCTATACCCAAAATTAAGCTAATAACTTTCAATTTCATGGGTTTTCCTTTAACTCTTAATTAAGATAGATTATCAAGATTTCTAACATGGAAGAAGCATTCACTACTTAAAGAATGTAATTTAAATCACTTGCCTTGATTCGATTTCTAATTTTGGTGTTGGTTTGGTGAAGATTTCTGCAAAATTCCCTCTCTCTCTCTTTCTCCAAGCTTCTTCTCCAAAGGTGGCTATGGTGGCTAGGGTTTTCTTTGGGAAAGTTGGAAACCTAAATGATAACCTCCGTAGCTTAATGGGTTAATATGGGTTGGTTAGTGGGTTAAATCCACATCAGATTAAGACTCCTAATTTTCGTCATTATTAATTCCTCAAAATACAAAATTACCAAAATACCCTTTAAGTTGTCGGTATGGCCTAAAAATACCCCGGAATCCAACCTACACCTCCGGCTAGTGTTTTCTGACTATCTCGACCCTTCCGGACGCGTTGGCGCACTCAAAACGACCATATGGTTTATAGAATTTAAATTCACTTTTATAATCAAAATAATATACCATGACGCGGCGGTCACACGCGTCTCAACAAAATTTCTAAAATGCCGTATATCAATCTCACGACAAATTTTTCATAATCCAATATTCATATAAAAACATATATGCACATAATCAAATACCAACTCGTATCTCGTTAGTATTTTTAACCCGGATTAATTTCCAATTAATACGCATTTAATTAATTAATCCCAAAAATAAATATAGCCAAAAATACGGGGTATTACACAAACCTACGCAACTGGGCCAAATAAACAGGTACAAACCCTACCCATCTAGGTTACACATAATAACTACTAACCTTACTCAACTGGGTTACGATTAATGGCTCTTATTATTATTAGTTAATGCCCACGTAACTAAAATCGGATATATATAACATTAACCCGAATTCCCAAGGCTTTCCAAATCTAGGCATCATCTCACTCCTAGATTTTACACAAATTATCTTAATATGGTAACTACACTACTCCGTGGGTTGTGAAAATATTCTAAACTAATGGGTGATATATTCAATCACTACACATTACTCTATATCATTAAATATCTTAGTTTTCAGACCTATACTCAAGGTCCTTAAATGATTATACATGAATCTTATCCACTCACGGATTATTAAAAGTGTCTTATGATCTAGATTAATTATCTCCGATTAATTAAAAACCAATATCTAATTATTTAAGAAATTTAAAATTCCATCTAGTCAAGACTCATTCAAAAGAAAGGCACTAACTCGTTCTAACGTGATCATATATGATGTTCGAACGACATCGCGAGTCGTTTGAACAAAATCCCTACTGTCATTCTAATAACGTTTCAATTCTTTATAATGAAAAACCCAATCTCATTCTAATGAGATGGTAATATCGTTTCAACGTGATTGGCACAGCGTCATCTTCCCTAACTCACCTAAAACTACCATTAACATCTAAAATCCTAACTCCGAAGCCTCTACTCAATCCTGAACCCACTCTCCTTCAGATATAGGTTACATAACAATAATAATGACCTATGTCTAAAAGTTTTAGTCTATTAAAACAAGGTTTTAAATATCAAAATCAAGGTTCATAAATCTAACCAATACATCTCATATCTGGTTTAAATTCATAATAAATAAGAGGGCTTTTACATAAATTATTACTACAATTAAGAATATATTGATTTAAATATGATTATAAGATCAAATATATAAAATTTAACATCACAACATCCCAATTCATTAACATGAGGTTTAAAATTACTTTAATCATTAATCTAATTTCAAAATTTAAGTTTTAATGATTAAAAATGTATTACATAAGTTTTAATATAGATTGCAATGACTACTACAATCATAAAAAAATCCCAATTAAATTCTTGAATGATGTAAACTCGCATGAGCACAAATGTATGGATTCAAGCCTCAATCATCCAAATACTCTTCTCTGATTTTGCCTCTTATGTTAGCTTCTAAGGGTTTCTCTCAACGCCTTTAATGTATTTTAGGTTATGAATAATGACCTACTAATGTAGCTTTATACGAAATTAACCTTAGGCTCCATATGGGCCTCGACCCAATGAGCCCAATTAACACTTCAAATGTCCCAAAACTCTACCCAAGTCATATACTCACCCAATAGGATTAAAACCCACTATTTTAAGTAAAAAAATGGACATTGTAAATGTACCAAATGACAACTCAATATAGAACATATTTTAATAAATTAATTTCTCAATAATTTAATTTATTAAGTCGGTATGAGACAATTAAGTTAAAACATAATTATTAAACTATCACACGTGACTCAGTATTATAGTATACTATTTCATAATCGGTGGAACCCCATACCGAGGGAATGTTCCAAATAAGGAAACTCCCGACACCTAATCCCTGACAATTTTACAGTCGCCCATAATACTAAGTCACTTACAATATTTAATTACTGAATTAACGTATATCATGCAAATGTCCAAAGAGTGTTAATTCACATAAACCATACAAAACTACATATATGAATTGTTTATCCACATATAACAAATATCATAATAATAAGTGACATACCATATGTCACACATAAATAACAACTTATCACAAATAATTAATCAATTTCACCATTAATTGATTACTATGAAAATATGGAGTATTACAATATAAATATGACTAGATGGTCTTTTGATGTCCTCGAGGGGTGCAGTTAATAATAATATAAAGGCTTAGGAATAATCTTTGTTTTACTATCAATAATACCATAGTTTTAACATGAATGAAATTTTCGACCTCTTGTTTTCAAGAGGATAATTCCTCTTCCAAAAGAAGGGAAGACGAAGAGTCTATAAAGAGGAAAATGGGAGGAAAAAAATACAGTCCTCAAATGCCCCCAAATTCCTATTGGCTTCGTAATATGAGAAGATTATTTAGAAACTTTGTCAAAGCATGGGAACTTGAATTGTCGTTTTATAGGCCTTTTTTTGGATAAGAGGACTTATCCCCCCTGAATTAATTAAATTAATAAGGATGGAATAGCCACATTCTAATGGCTTAAAGAGAGAAAAAATGGTGACTTTATAAAGTAACCACTAAACATGAAAACAAGGACTAAAAGAACTATTTACATCTAAAATTAGAGAATCCTAAAGCATCCATTTTTAGAAGACCTTTGACCTCTTTTGGGAATGAGTCCAAAGAATGTGAAATCACTTGACAATCTGAAATACACCCATAGTTGGCTAGAAAATTAGAACCTTTATTGCCTTCTTAAAGAGTGTATTGGAACTTTACCTCATAACCTTTTGTCTTAGCCTGTATTTTAGCTATGATTGGAATAATACACCAAGGAAACTTCAACCTACCATTTAAAACTTGAATAACAATTAAGAAATCTAATTCAATATCTATCCCATAAGAAAGGAGTTCCTCATGTGATTCTATGCCCCGAAGAATAGATAGATTTTCTGCTTAAATATTGGTCCCATTACCATGGAAGCAAGCAAATCCTCTTAGGAAAAATCCATATGAGTTCCTTAGGATACCCCCTCCTTCCATGGGGCCTAAAGTACTGACGCGACTGAAGATGTGTCTTTAGTGTGTGCTAATTACGATTCAAGTGCAAACCGGTCGTCAAAGTAATAAACCCGGTAAGACGGGGTCGAATCCTTAGGGAAATAGGACCTAGAACGTGACGACGATTGGAAGGATGACTAATCCTAAGCTGACTAAAAAAAAGAAAGGAAAAGGTGATGAATTTTAGAATTTTATATCTACTAACTAAAAGAAAATTAATTAAACTACGTATGTAGGAGTAAACTACTGAGACTGAATAAATATGAATGAGACAAATAGGTTGGACTACAATCCCCTGAACCCTAGTATGTTTACTAGATATAAAAGCAATTATAAATTAATTAATTAATCAAACCCAGACTTTATTAATTTCAAGCATTGCATATATGAGGGTACAAGCCCGCATCATACATAATCAAGAATATAAACAAAGCGGTGTCGACATAGCTGACATGTGCGTCACACTCTTAAACACCTCGGTTACTTAGGGAAAACAAGGTTAAAAGCCCTACGACAGTTACAACAACCACTTCACACTATTCAATCATTTATTTAATTAAGAGAATTACTTTTATTTCCACGCAAACCATATCGGGTTGGGTTCATGCATCCCAACCCTTAGAAATCTAGCTAGACATGATGAAGCTACAATTATCCCAGGATTTCATGTTGCATGAAAAGTACAATTAAACATGTAAGGAAGGATTCTAACTAAGAAGAATGAATTACCTACAACAAATATGAAAGCAATAAATAAGAAATTACTTGGAATGAATAGAAGCCTTGGATTAATGCAAAAACATGAACAAATTCTTGAACAATATGAATCCTACACTTATTGGCTTCAAAACCCTCTCAAAACTAACTAAAAATAATCCTTATAATGTCTGGTATGACAAAGAAATAAATACATTTCGTTATTTTTAGAGTTTGAATCATGCAAAACTCTTTTCTTAAAAGAAAATAAAAATTAGAATTCTGCCCGCCGAACCGGTCCAGTGCCTACTTCTTTATTAGGAGAACCAGTGTAGTCTCTTCCAGTTGAGGGGATCGGTTCAGATCCGTGACTTTTTACTTTTCTTCCCTTTTCTCCTTGATTTCTTCTCAACTTCGAAAATCCATAACTTTTTACCCAGGACTCAGATTTGGATTCCGTTTCTTCCTACGTGCTTGTGGACTCGAGGTCTTCAAGTTTCCTTAAGGTTCCATGTCCTAATTCCTGGTGTAAAATTACTATTTTTCCCTTGACTTTCTTTCACTTGTATCTTTCTTGAGTTTGAGTTCTCCTTTCTCTTCACTTGTGTAAAATACCTGCAAAATATACGAGAAATACATAAAACTCGATGCACTATATAGATAAGGTCAGTAGAAATAATATGAGACAAATCAACTCGATTTACACCGCACAAGATGATAAAAGCCTCTAAATTAAGGGGATAAATATGAAGAATCTATGCCTAATCAAGTACCCTTGCAACAACCAGCTACATTTAGCTTTAATATTTGGATTTTACAACCTACGTAATTATGTTTATCTAAACATATGTAAGGGAGCGTGCATTCTAAGTGAATGGTGGTTTTACATATACATGATTTTTGGTGATCACACTACTATTTTAAAACAAGTGTGATATATCTTCATTCATATGTATTCGTAATTCTTCTACATAATTCCATCTTATCATAACCTCATATCACTTCATGATTCCACATCACCTTAATTTATGAACTCAGTAGATTTATATTAAGTATGGACAAACTTCCAATTGAGTCAATTTATGTGTATTGTCTTAATTTTGAAAAAAACATTTTAAGTCATAGGTTTAGACTCGAGTTAGTGACCTTTTAAGCCTATGACATGTTTGTTGAAGACGCAGCGACCAATCTAAAGAGAACACATCATCACGCCGTGTTTCGTGCTACATTTCTTCATCAACATTTTTAGGATCTCTCAGGTATGAATGCATATTTACGTTACGCCTTAGATATTTTATTTTTAGGTGTTAGGATTATTTTGCAATATTTTTAAAATGACTTTATATTTTTAGAGAAAAATATTTTTTTTGCAAGGTCTTTATATATTGTTCAAACAAGGTTCCTATATTATTTGAATGAGATATCAAACGAGGTTAATTTTTAAAACCTTTGCCTTCACTGGAATCTCGTTAGATATTTCGTTCGAAGGTCGTTCCAATGAGATTGGTACCCTCATTTGAACGAACTTCAAATGAGGTACATCAAATACCTTTTTAGACTCGTTTCATGACTCATTAAGTTTATGTTCGAACAATAGAGGGTACGTTGTTCCAATGAGGTCCCATGTTATTTAAATGTCCAGGCGCATTTTTCAAAAAATGCAGTTTTTTTCGCATTTCTCCCACTACTCCCATGATCTCGGTTTTCCTTCCTTTTTAAGTAGTTCGGAGCAACAGTTATGAAAGAGACTTTTTCCATCCTTTTGAGAGAAAAAACTATTCCAAAAAGTCCTCCATGTTTTATTAATCAATTATGTTTAAGTTTTTCCAAACACAAGCCCTTGTTTACACCCAATTATTTTAAGATCCAAGATTTATCATTATACGCTTTGAGATCTTATTTTGGCATAATTTTTTTATTCTCTACACACCTTTGAGAATTATTTTTTGTGGAGGATACATGCTTGTTGGTTTACATATAGTGGACTCCGTTTGCATGACGGTTGCTGAGCCTTATCGGTGGATTTCGAGGTGTGTGTGGACTCACATTTATTGTATCTTTACGGGTGAACTCCAACGTGTCACTGAGTAGAGGTCAAAAGAACGAAGAGATCAAGGCTTGAGAGGGCATCGAGTATGTGCTGTAAGTATTTTATTGTGTCCTTTTATAATTTCATACTTATTGGACTTTATGTGGTAGGGCCGTTTGAGATTTTCCCCATTTGAGTTTTCCTTGTACATCGGGCGTTGTAGTTTTTTTATTTCATCTTGCTATACTCATATAGATGCATGCTTAGGTCTAAGATAAAATCGGTTTAATCATTACTCATTTAATTGATGCAATGTTTAACTTTGGGTTAATATTTTTAGATTAATCTTTATTTATTTCTTAATTAATTTGAATTAATTTTGTTTATAAAGACGTTAATTTGAAAGATTATATATAAAAATTGGTGTATGTAATTTTTGGAACATTCCCATCAAACGCATTCTCATATTGGTATCAGAGCGAGTTACACTAATTTATTATGTGATCTTTATTTTTGGTGGGTTAGAACACTAAGTTGTCCTGTTTACATCCCATGTTGTTAGGCATGAATGTGGGTGGATTAGATGGTCTAAGAGCCTCGATGTTTGATGGGTCAAACTACGTATACTGGAAAATGCATATGAAATCAACACTTAAGGCCTATAGATGAGAGGTTTTGGAAAGTGGTACTTAATGGTTGGACTCCACCTACTACCGTAGTTGGAGAGAATAGGAAGCCCAAACCCATTGAATCATGGAGTGAGGCTGAGCATACGTTTACGAATTATAACTCTCGAGGTGTAGATGCACTATTTTGTTTTGTCACCTCGAAGGAGTTCCTCCGTATTATGACTTGTGAGACATCAAAAGAGGCACGGAACATACTCTAACTCACCCACAAATAAACTAGTGTTTCCAAGGCTTCCAAACTTCAAAACATCATCACTTAGTTTAAAACCATTAAGATGTTGGAAAATAAGACCTTTAATGAGTTTTATACTAGACTATCATATATAGTTAACTCGTCTTTTAATTTGGTATAGAAGATACTCAAAAATCGAGGAATCAATAAAATCTTAAGGTCATTGCCTAAAAGATTTAATTCAAAAGTGATGGTTTTGAATTCTTTGGGTACCATGGATTATACAAAACTCGTAGAGCTTGTAGGTGATCTTAAAACCTATGAGCTTGACCTGTTTTTCTCCAAAAAGGCGGAGAAAGATAAGGGCATTGCTTTGAAAGCCTGGAAGGAGAAGACACGAGTCTCAGAAGATGAGTTTGATATCTATCCTGATGATGTGGCCACGTTTCCTAATAAATTTAGAAAATTTCTCAAGTTTAACAAACTATCAAAAAATGGAAGAAGTTTGAGAAAAATAAGCATAATAAGGCCAATCACATCCCTAAAAATTATGATGATAACTTTAAAAGGGAAAATGTAATGCCCCGACCCGAATTTATGGGTTACTCGTAGTCAACCCGGTCCGACTCGAGCATTAGGTGAAAAATGCACTGAAATAAATTAGATAATGTTGCTAGTCTAGATCTATTTTAATTAACGTTTCACTTGTTTTGCATGCAATTCCAGTTTCTAAATTAAACTATGTGAGGGACCCATGGGTAGCACCCCAAAGTCAGAGCATACAGAGCTACTACCATAAAATAAAGAAGTACTTACCTGTATAACGCTCTCAAAATATGAAATCGCTCCCAACCTTCCGTAACAAAGGGAGGGTGTGAGCCAAATGCTTAGTGGAAAATTTATAAATGCAGTATAGAAAAGAGCGACATAAAGGAGACTTTAACACGTTATGCGTATGTGCACATGAAACTACCTTGTATACATATACACATACTTAATGCATTAAATAGTTTAATTTCGAAAACCTTACTTATCCAGATTAATTCACCTTAATCTTATAAAAAAAATCCTTTTCCTCATTTTAACATTTATCTACTTATTTAACAAACACGATTACATACTTAAAAAACTAAACTTGGTTCAACCGAAAACCATTTATTTACCGAAATTACACTTTTCATTTTAACCAATAAATATTAGTATTTTCGTTGAAACCCACCCTTTCAACACACGCGAACACCATATTAGAAAATACTCATTTAACCTTTAAAAGTCTTTTACAAAACATTCTTGTGTTAATTATGAGTTTAACCACTTAGGTTGCTTAACCACCCATTTACCCAACCTTTTTCCTTATGGACATTAATCAATTTCACATTTTCTTGTCCATTTTAACCTTTATTGGAACATTTATTAATTCACTTAAGTTAGGTTGTATTAACACTTTTCACCACACAAGCCATTTCTTGACATGTTCGTTATTCGTTTATCATTTCTCAAAATATTTCAACAACTGCATACTTTAATGGGCTTCACACCATCGGCTATGCGCACCATATGCCCTGACCCGTTATTTTAGATCTTTCACCCCAAGGCTCCGGGCCCTCCTTAATTTTTCCGGTGTCATCCGAGTTCCTTTACATGTTTTAACATTTTCCAAATATCCACATTATTCCATTTTTCCTTTTACCCGTCCAAAGCCAAAACCTGGGGTTACACCCCAACTTGTGTTACACTTGTAATTATCATTTCATGTCCTTTACATTTTAAGTTTTATTTTATTCCGAAAATCATATTCGTTTAGGACCAATTTGGATAAGACATTTTACAACATTTTTATTCCATAAAAAATATTCCACTTTAAGTAAAATTTTCATTTGAACCATTTGTTTCCAAACTCATATTTTTCTCCATTTCCACAAGTGTTAATTTTTTCAAAACACTATTTAGTTACCTACACTAACTTCTTAAGTGTTTAAACACCTTAACACCCTTTTAACCTTGGAGTAATATTCCTCTTTATTGAAAACACCGTTACCTCATTATTTTCTTTCCAATTTCATAAGTGTTAATACTTTATAACATTAATAAGTAATACACACCAACTTTCCAATGTTTGACCATTATCACTTATTCAACCTTTCATTAACCATTTTCCAAATGAGTCATTTCTTTACTTTCTTTATTCAAGAAATCTAATTACATTTAAAGACTACTTTTATAAGAAAATACCATTTCTTCTTATCAACACATGCGGTCTTATATCCTTATGTTCATAATACCTTTAATCATATTTTCACACACTTGAAGACTAGAATTTTCACTTTTTCTTATTTCATGTTCAAACCCAACAAAATCTTCTTTAAACTTGTTTATACATTCATAATCCAAATACTACAAGTTTAGATGCATGAGAAGATGGGTTTTAAACCTTAAAATCCCATTAGATGGTTTAAACACAAATTTTATTTAGAAATTTATTATGCTTGCAAAATATACTTTCAAGGCACAAAAGGCATTTAATTTTCTTCAAACTTAATAAATGTCCATTTTCATCGACCTTACATTTTTACAAGAATCATTAAAACATTATTTCTTCAAATTTTATCAAAATAAATCATTATCTTCAAACATTTTACTTCATAAAATGTTTAACTTCATTCTCTTTAGAAAATACAATATTTTCACAAAATACCAGCTTTTAATATTTCAAGACTTTGAAATAATTATCCATCCTTTATTTCAAACAAAATAACATTTTACCAACATTTTCATTTCATGAAAATATTTATTATTCACTACACATGATTTCATCATTTAATCAAATGCATCCTACTCACGCAATCTAACTACAAGACTAAAATAATGAAAAATAGAGTCTTAATACTAAGAGTATGATTTTCTCACCTCTAAAGGCTCCAATGGTGGTAGAAATGTTAGTGTAGGAGGAAAAACCCCCACTTCCAAAGGTAGATTCAAGGGGTTACCAAATGAATCATCTAAAAATGCTCAAAATGTGCTCCATCCAAGTTTCCAAGCAAAACCCACTTCAAACTCCATGGAAGCTCTTATCATCTTCTCCAAAAATCCCCCAACAAATTTTTATCTCTTCTTCAACAATAGTGGAAATGGGTGTATATGGTCCAAATATGGTGGAATACACTAAGGAAATGGTGGTTTATCATTGATGTATGGCGGAGGAGTGGTGGTTTTTGGTGGGAAGAGGTGAAAGACCACGTATACCCCCCCTTTCTCTCTCTTCTTCCATTTTTCTCCCAACAAATGCCCTAAACACACCCTTATAAAACCTCCAAAAATCTTAAATTCCTATTTTGCCCAATCTTGGCTGATCTGGGCTTGACAGTACACCAAATCAAGGGCAGAAATGTGACAGCGCATAAGGGCAATCTGATTAAAAAATTTTGAGACACGTCATTCGAACAACATGGCTATCTTGCTCGAACGATATCTCCACCTCGTTTGAAGTTTGGATTCACGCGACCTTCGTGCGACATTGGACTGTATTGCCGTGGGATCTCATTTGAAGGTCTGCTTCTCGCGACCTTCGCGCTAGATGTCCATATCGCTTCCAAAGACATGCCAATGTTGTTAGAACAACCTTTCTTTAATTTCTTATATTTTCTTCAATTTTTAACCCACAAGTTCCTGATAATTTCTCATCAGTCCTTACTACGTCACAATTATACAAAATTTAATTGAATTACTGGGACATGGTATTACAAACTTCACTCCTTGGGGAATTTCGTCCTCGAAATGCTCGATCCATTAATCCTTAAGCTTATGTGGTTCACCGACTTATATCCCAAGCCATAGAAATTCTCCAAGACAAACTCGTCGAAGTTCCCAATACTAAGATCACCCCACGTGCCTCCACACGGGGTTTGTCCCCAAATAATCAACATGCGATATGCTCTAATTCTCACCATCTCACTAACCATGAACGTCACATAATCGACTCCGAGTCTCCACTTACTTGATGATCATATTCAAACAATTTTTAGCACCACCTACGCTAGTGCCCTAGGAATACCGACGTGTCCCCGGGCAAATCCTCTTTGGCGATTGACACTCACCCAATGTAAATCGTAATATAACCAGTCGTATTTGTCATCAAAATAAATTATATTTTAGGACCGTACATCATGCGTCCCACAAATTATTTTCCAGGCTATCCCGACTACACAACTTGCATGAGCTTTCCAATAATCATACTATGTTATTCTTTCACTCCAAGTAGTAATATTCTTATCAAGTCATCAGCCTGCTCCCGACTTACACCTTTCGCTGCATCACTCTAATGAACCTAGTACTATCCTAGGTGTCTCACCTTTGTGTACTCGCTAGAGCCTCGTTCTAATCCACTCACCGTGGCAAAGAAACATCGTATGCTAAGTTTTCTTCGATTTCCAACACTATACCCTACCCTCAAGTCATCATTCCACTATCTGCAACTTGGGCCACTGACTTCCATGCTGGGCAGTCGAAAGTCCACTAATCCTAAGAATGATCAATACTATGATAAAATCGTGTGGCCGAATGTGCAACCACCCACACATAGAACTTTATGCAATAGCAAGAATACCTCAGATAGGGTGCACCTAGCTACCAAGATGCATTGACCATACTCGATCCACCGCGCTCTACTAGTACAAACCGCTCCGTGCCATGACATGGCACCAACCCGAGTTATCACACATGTGAGAATACCAATATTGATCACCGAAACTGAAAGGGACACACGAGAGTGAGGAGGAACAAGTAATTGTACCTAGAATTTTTTCCCTTAAGCGGCTGACTATGATTTACAAAAGAGACCCTATGCTATATGCTTGAAGTCATATCACTCATTCCCAAAGTTCTCACTGAGCACAAATCCTAGCCATATACCCTGGCTTGGGTCACTATCCATGACAAATCGAATTATGACCATTCACTCTCGCAACATGAAAGCAATTTATGAATGGATAGTTCTTTAGGAAGTCAACGCTCCTCGGTATACATGGACCATTCTAATTGGCGAATACCTCACGCCCTTATTTACATTTACCTTATCCAATTACTAGTGACGATGTCATCAACCTAATATACCTAGGCTATTATTTGTCTTATCATCTCATGATCGAAATCCCAAACTCCCATAATCATTACTTAGTTCAAGGGAGACACTCACCTTATCATGTCCGTCGCCCACACGAGATTGTCACCAAACTTACTTTCGGTTTCTACCTGCATAGATTTTACGTGGCGACCACACCCGCCACCATTGGCTTTCGAAGGGTAGTATATATCACACATGGCTACATATTCTAATCCATACCGACTTGGCAAGACATGCTAAGAACTAGTCCCTACAATGATAATGCTGCCCTATCATATAGCATCAACACATACCGACATTATAATCATGTTTCGATGTTACCCCACATCGGTTGCCATTTCCAAGTCTCCACATGGCGTTATCACTCTAAGTCTCCAATACATTTCCTAGTACATCTCGAAATCGAGTATCACCACACCAATACTAGTCATTCCATGACATTCGAGCATGACTCCTTTAACAATATAAACTATCACCCTACCTTAGGGATTGCATTACTCATATGTACCGATTTAGGAAGCCACACCTGACACGTTTGCTATACAACCAGTACTTTGGGATCATCACCTGACCCATAACACAATCATTATTAGGATGCTAATGTTACTTCGTACCGGACTTAATTGGTCTCCTAAGGAAACTAAACATATCCCATGTAAAAGTCCCAAACCCGACCAGATTACATCATCCATACCTTTATCATTGTAGGTGAGCTCTTTAAACCCTCAATACCCACACCACGATTACTTGGTGCTCGTAAAAACACTAGGCTAAGAGCTTCTAACTTAGGGATTACATTACTCATCTATATCGATTTTGGAAGCCACACCTGAAATGTTTGCTATACGACTAGTACTTTGGGATTATTACCTAACACATAACACAATCATTATTAGGATGCTAATGTTACTTGATACCGGACTTAACCGATCTCCTAAGGATACTAAACACATCACATGTAGAAGTACCAAACCCGACTAGATTACACCATCCATACCTTTATCATTGTTTGTGATCTCTTTAAACCCTCAATACCCACACCACGATTACTCGATGCTCGCAAAAACACTAGGCTACGAGCTTCTAACTATAGTTCACCTTAATCATCAAACACCTCAAGGCGTCACAACGTTTGATCTATATCTTCAATGATGCCACACATAATTTTTCGTATGGGTACCTCAAAATGCCTATGAGATACTCTGACACTAGGATTACCTTGCACCTAGCCATCACCTCAGAGCTAAAATGGGTCTCTACACCTGGATAATAACCTTATCTTTCTTCTAAGCGGTCGTGACTATAAGCCACGTACAAACCACAACCAACGCTACTACGGGTTATGGAAAGGTACAGGATGTTGCCTGCAACCTATAAACTACAAGGTCTGCCTCACCTATTCCTCAATGAATGTTCAACCATGATAACTAAATTTAATCGCTATATAAACACCTTACCACATGCTATCTACAAGTTAACACAACTATATAGATCTCGGTATGATATGGGACGTCGGGTATTGCCTATAAATACTAAGGCCTATACTACATACGCCATGTGGGATCCTATTCCTTAATACCACATTGTAATCAAGATACACTAAACCCAAGTACTTAACTAAGGAACCCAATACATTCTCACCACAAAATACATACTTATGAATGCCACTCACTCATCTAGTCTCCATACATGAAATACACAATCCTTATAGCTAGGTCGCAAAGAACACTACTCACTGATGCTACTAGCAAGGATACTCTCATCATCAAAGTTACCACATAATGCAACTCACTCAAGGGATCACGATTTTGCCTCTATTGGCCTACACAACCTCACATGTTCACCGAACTACCATAAATTGCGATAACACCCCAACGATCGAATTTTCCTAATTACATTACCGGCATTAACTACTCGTAAGCACCTCACCTAAGGGCTATATACTTTCTAATCATCAATGATCAGTGCCTAATCACAACACCCTAATCATCACCCTTTATAGTTGACTGTCAGCAACTCGTCCCACTTTTTGAGTGAGCTCCATCTCACTCTATGAACCTCTCAAACCTCTCAAATGATTTTATACCATCAAGAATTTAACACAAGTACCTCACTCTAACAACCATGGTGTCACCACTATTTGTTTGCATGGACACCCATAATTTACTAACAATTCTAATAAGAAGCGTGAAAGCGATTAATAACTATCAACTTTATCGCGTGCCGCTTATTACTAACTTACTTGTCGTACTAACCTCTTTGACTTTATCATCGAGGACATGAACTAAAATGTCACTAATGACCGACCCAAACCACACCACATCAAAAGATCCAACACCGACCTCACCACATCACTCCTAAAAGGAACCTTAAACCTTGAGCTCGGATACCATTTGTAACGCCTCAGTCCGAATTTATGGGTTACCCTTAGTCAACCCGGTCAGACTCGAGCATTAGGTGCGAAATGTAATAAAATATCCTATATAATATTGCCAGTACTATTTTATTTTAATTAATGTTTCACTTTTTTAGCATCAATTCCAGTTTCAAAATTAAACTATGTGAGGGACCCATGAGGAGCACCCCAAAGTCCAAGTATACAGAGCTACTAACGTAATAATAAAGAAGTATTTACCTGTTTAACGCTCTCAAAATATGAAACCACTCCTAACCTGCCATAACAAAGTGAGTATACGAGCCAAATGCTCAGTCAAAAATATACAAATGCAGTATAGAATCGAACGATAGAAAGGATACTCTAATATGTTATGCCTACGTGCACATGCAACTACCTTGTATACATATATACACATACATATACATAAACTTAATTCATGAAATAGTTTAATTCTGAAAACCTTACTCATTTATATTAATCTACCTTAATCTTATAAAAGACTTACTTTTTCCTCACTTTAACATTTATATCTTTATTTAACACACATGGTTAAATACTTGAAAAACTACATTTTGTTTGACCGAAACCATTTCTTTACCATCATCATCATCATCATCATCATCATCATCATCCTTTCCTTATTCTCATCACATTTCTTTCCATCATCATCATCATCATCATCATCATCATCATCATCATCATCATCATCATCATTTCTTTACCGAAATTACCTTTTTTATTTTAACCAATACACATTAATATTTTCATTGGAAATCACCCTTTCAACACACATAAACACCGTGTTAGAAAATACTCATATTTATCCTTTTAAAACCTTTACAACACATTCTTGTGTTAATTATGGGTTTAACCACTTAGGTTGCTTAACCACCCATTTACCCACCTTGCTTTACCTTTTTCCTTATCTTATGGACATTAATCGATTTTGCATTTTCTCATCTATTTTAACCTTTACCAAAACATTTATTAATTCACTCAAGTTAGGTTGTATTAACACGTTTCACCACACAACCCATTTCTTGGCATGTTCCTTATTTTTCTCAAAATCTTCCAATAACAGCATACTTCAACAGGCTCTACACCGCCGGCTATGCACACCATAAGCTCTGGCCAGTTGTTTAGGGCTCCGGTCCCTCCTTAATTTTTTCGGTGTCATTCGACTTACTTTATATGTGTTTTAATATTTTACAAATGTCCACATTATTTCACTTTTTCTTTTACCCGATCGAAGCCAAAACTCGGGGTTACACCCAACTTGTGTTACACTTGAAATTATCATTTCATGTCCTTTACACTTTAACTTTGATTTTATTCCAAAAATAATATTCATTTAGGACCAATTTATGTAACACCTTTTCTAATATTTTTATTTTATAAAAATGTTCCACTTTAAGTAAAATTATCATTTTACCCATTTATTTCCAAACTCATATTTTTCTCTATTTTCACAAGTGTTAATTTTTCCAAAATATTATTAAGTTACCCACACTAACTTCTTTAGTGTTTTAACACCTTAACACCCTTTTAACCTTGGAGTAGTATTCCTGTTAATTGGAAACACCTTTACCTCATTATTTCCTTTCCAATTTCACAAGTGTTAATCCTTTATAACATTAATAAGTAATACACACTAACTTTCCAATGTTTGACCATTATCACTTATTCAACCTTTCATTCCAAATGAGTCATTTCTTTAATTTCTTTATTCAAGAAATCTAATTACATTTAAAGACTACTTTTATAAGAAAATACCATTTCTTCTTATCAACACATGAAGTCTTACATCCTTATGTTCATAATACCTTTAATCTTATTTTCACACACTTGAAGACTAGAATTTTCACTTTTTCTTATTTCATGTTCAAACCCAACAAAATCTTCTTTAAACTTATTTATACATTCATAATCCAAATACTACAAGTTTATATGCATGAGAAGATGGGTTTTAAACCTTAAAATCCCATTAGATGGTTTAAACACAAATTTCATCTAGAAATTTGTTATTCTTGCAAAATATACTTTCAAGGCACAAAAGGCATTTAATTTTCTTCAAACTCAACAAATGACCATTTTTATAGACCTTACAATTTTTCAAGAAACTTTAAAAAATTATTTCATCAATTTTTATCAAAATAAATCCTTTTCTTTAAACATTTTACTTAATAAAATGTTTAACATCATTGTTTTTAAAAAATACACAATTTTCACAAAATACTAACTTCTAATATTTCAAGACTTTGAAATATTTATCCATTCTTTATTTCCAACAAAATAACATTTTTCTAACATTTTTATATCATGAAAATGTTTATTATTCACTACACATAATTTCATTATTTAATCAAATGCATCCTACTCATGTAATCTAACCACAAGACTACAAATAATGCCAAGTAGATTCTTAATACCAAGGGTAAGATTTTTCCACCTCTAAAGGCTCCAATGGTTGTAGAAATATTGGTGTAGGAGAAGAAACCCCCACATCCAAAGGTGGCCTCAAGGGATTGCCAAATTCATCATCAAAAATGCTCAAAATGTGCACCATCCAAGCTTCCAAGTAAAACCCACTTCAAACTCTATTCAATCTCTCATCATCTTATCCAAAAATCCCCTAACACTTTTCCAAAATTTGTATCTCTTCTTCAACAATGGTGAAAATGGGTGTATATGGTCCAAATATGGTGGAATACATTAAGAAAATGGTGGTTTATGGTTGATGTATGGTGGAGGAATGATGGTTTGTGGTGGGAAGAGGTGGAAGACCACCTATTTTCCCCTCTATCTTCTTCCATTTTCTCCCAATAAATGCACCAAAAACACACTTATAAGACCTCCAAAAACCGTAAATTCCCATTCTGCCCAATCTGAGCTGATCTGGACTTGAGAACACACCAAATGAAGGGCAAGAAATTTAACATCACAGAAGGGAAATTTGATTAAAAATTCTCAAGACACGTCATTCGAACGACATGGCTATCTCACTTGAATGATATCTCCACCTCATTCGAAGTTTGGCTTCACGCGACATGGGATTGTAATGCAGTGAGGATGAAAAAGAGGAGGAGGAGAGTGAACTCTGAGCTTCCTTCCATGAGTTATATGAAGAAGCGTTGAAATTAAAAAATATAAACTTGAAGTTTGAAGATAGGCCGAAAGAACGTGCCGTAGGGAATAATGATAATGTTTTGATTGAAGATCTTAGGGAACGTGAGAGGACGCTTTGAGAAAATCTAGAGTATGTTTAGGGTGAGGGAGATAGTTTTGAGGTTTGATGGAGGCTATGAAGAAATATTTTCTTGAGTTTGAAGAATCTAGATGTTTACTTGAGTCTAGGATAGTGGAGCTCGAAGAGATATTGAGAGGATTAAGTCGTGTCAAATTTGATTTGGAGTCTAGGTATGAAAAGTTGGATAAGGTGTTAGGAACAATCCAAATCAAAGATGACAAGTGTGTTATTTGCTTCGATATACAAAATGAAATCTTCCGCTACTAAAGCAGAGATCATGATTTTAAAAGATTCAACGCTTGCTAGGAACGTGAGAAGATGTTAACACTTAGGTATCATTTCACGTGTCTTTGCATGCACACATTGTCATAGGAAGGGTCACCTTAGGTGTTTTTGCTTTGATCTTAAAAATGCTCCTAGGAAGTCTAAGTCTCAAAGCCCGAGAGCATCACATTTCACCTATGTGGGTTAGGAAATCTGATTTGGAGGATTTACATGATATAGTTCTTGATCCTCGAATGCTTGCACATGATACAATCCATGTTAAATCTAATGGTTGATTGTGTTCACATGTTTACGTACACTAGATTTTGTACTTTATAATATATGTATTTTCTAGTTGTGTGTGGTTTGAGTCTTTTGTATTTTGTTTTTTATAGGGTCTTAATGAAAAATACAAAAAAAAATTGTTTGTCTTTTGAGTTAACTTTGTTTTAAAAATTTAAAAAATCAAAAAGATTTTTGTGCAGTTTTATTTTACACACTTTGTGTGGCATATCCTTGTGTTTAAATCCAACTTCATCCCATGTATCCATATGGATAGAACTTTAGGTTATGATGTTCAATTCTTAAATTGTTCTTAATTATGATTTCACGGAGTAGTTTGATATTGATTCTCTTAATGGACTCTCTTTGTATATGCCTCCTCACACACATGCACGAACTCTTTTGAACTTTAACATCACAAGTTATATTTAAGCTATGCGAGATGTTCTCCCATAAATCTTTTCATCTACATATCTTTTAACTATGGAGTATTTGTGCATGTAATAACCATTGCCTATGTATTTGATCTTTATTGAAAAAATACGGGTGTGCACAGAAAAGGGCTACGGAAGGAACAAATCTCCTTTGCAAGAAAGTCACCATTAAAAAGAGCCTAAAAAAATTAAAAGGCAAAAGAAAAGAATAAATTACCAATGTCATGTGTTTAATATTGATCATCTAAATTGGTATCTTCAGAATATTTGAGTTGAAAATGATGTATGTTTAGTTTTAAGGGTGTTAAAGTTGTAGATCAATGGGTTTGCACAATGAATCCTAGTTATGCTTAAAATGTCATGACACTATTTATTTGCAGAATAATCAAAATTCTAGGCATGTGGCATTGTGCTTGTTTGTTCTCTGAGTTCACTTTATCTTGTCACTTATTACTAAATATAAGCTTGATAAAGTTTTACGTCCAAGTAGAATTCTTTGAACATGTTTAAGTGATTGGGTCATAATTCTTTTGTATCTGGTTCACACCCCTTCACTCCGTTTGTCAAATGTTTATTTAGACACATTAATGCCATACGAGTGTGAAAAACTTATTGTGTTCAGTGTCTTGTGAGGTGTTTATACCTATATATGTGCCTATGCTTCTTTTGGGGTTATATATATATATATATATATATATATATATATATATATATATGGTATCATTTGTTTTGAATCTTTGCGATCACATCTAGTCCATGTATGCAATCGAATAAAGCTATATTTCATTTTGGTACGCTATTTGTTCTTATTGCTATTTAGAATGTCGCTTATTTTATATTGGTATCCTATGCTTCTCTTAGTAAATTTTGTATGGTATCAATTAGATATGACATTAAAGTTAGTATCTATTGTTCTTTGTTAGGATTCGTTCTTCTTGTGTTGTCAAGATGATTTCTTGTTGCTTGTTTCTCTGTACATCACTGCATGATATAATTATTTTTCCTTTAAGATTATCCCTTATTTTATTTAGAGGATAATTTGTTTAAATTGAGTAGAAATTATCAATTTTATACACCTTAATCTTTGTCTATTCCTGAACAAAAAGGGGAGAAATGGTATCTCATTTTTCTAGTTCGGGGGAGATTTTTGCCTTAGGGGGAGACGTCCTATCTTAGGTATAGATCATTAGACATAAGGGGAGGATGATTTTATTCATATTCATATTAATATTGTTTATATTTTTTATTTTCATTTGAAGGTGTGTTTAAGTGTGCAGGTTTACGACATGCGATAAAGTTTTCATGTAAGCAAAGGCATTCACAGTATGTGTCTATCGAAAATTTGTACTTTTCCTTTTGGGGTTAGGATTAATTCTTTTAGATGAGCTTAACGACCATAAGCGCTTTTGTATTTAGTTTTTTCCCAGAATATCCAAAGGGAGAGATTTGTAAGGACATTCGAACAACGTCCTATGTCATTCGAACGACCGAGCACATTTTTCAAAAATGTAGTTTTTTGCCCACTTTTCGACTATTCCAATTATCTCATTTTCATCTCCTTTTTAAGTAATGTAGAGCAGTAGTTAACAAATAGACTTTTTCCATCCTTTTAGGAGAAAAAACTATTCTAGAAAGTCCTTCATGTTTTCTTAATTAATTATGGTTAAGCTTTTCCAAACAAAAGCCCTTGTTTACACCCAATTAGTTTAAGATCCATGATTCATTATTATATGCTTTAAGATATTATTTTGGCACCATTTTTTTTCTTTACATATTGTTGAGAATTGTTTCTTGCGGTGGATTCTGTGATTGTTGGTTTAAATACGATGGGCTCTGCATGCATGAAGGTTGTTGAGCGTTATTGGTGAATTTCAAGGCATGTGCGGACTCACACATTGTTGTAGCTTCGTGGGTTGACTCATGCGTGTCACTGACCAGAGGTCTAAGGAATGAAAAATGTCAAGTCTTGACAGGGCGTCGAGTCTGTATTGTAAGTCTTTTGTCATTCCCTTTAGTAATTTTGTTCTTAGTGGACTTTATGTGGCAGGGCCATCTGAGGTTTTTCCCATTTGGGTTTTCCTCATACATCGGGACTTGTGGTTGTTTTGTTTTATCTTGTTATACTCACCTAGATGCATGCTTAGGTCTAAGATAAAGTCGGTTTAATTACAACTCATTTAATTGGTGCAGCGTTTTACTTTAGATTAATTTTTATTTGTTGCTTAATTAATTTGAATTAATCTTGTTTATGAAAAATACAATTTAAAAAATTATATGTAAAAATTGATTTGTGTAATTTTTGGAACCATTCCGTCAAATGCGTTCTCATATTATGCAAAATTGTGGTATTTATTTAAAATTTATCAAGAGTGACATTTTGCCTTATTTCACCTAATAAAAAATCTCCGTTAGGTGTGATTATTGAGTTTTACCACAACCATCAGGGATTTTGATACCAAAGAGAACACGTGTAAGTGAAATACACTTCACCCAAAATAATACAAGTGTTTTCACTTTCAAAAGTAACCTTGACTTTGAAGATCACTGAATATACCTCTAATTTAGATTTTTGGACCCCATAGGTGGTTATCTAGTCTTCTAAATTTAATTTTAAAAACCCACATAAAGACAAATGGTGGTCATGTGAGTATTCAATGATTTAATTAATCAATATTATCCATCTTATAAGAAACATGTTATTATAACAAGTTAAGGATGATAAATTATAGATATATCATCGATCATCACTTTGTGTTTGATGTACTTAGTGTTGAGCACTTGGAGGATCATGGAGGGGTGTATGATCATTTGAGCCCTTAACAGATACATAGTGTTTATTGGCGCATTGATCAACTTATTCCCAAGGACGATGGTTGAAATTTAATTCAAAGGTCATTCAAAAGAGTTCCTTCATCATAGGTCTCTTTTATTCTACAAACAAATGGAGGCACAAATTTTTCTTCATTAAATGTAAAGATTGGGAGGACTACGAGAGGAAAGCACGAATGTGAATCCTTTTTTCCATTTTCCAAACTTTGACTGTCCAAGGCAAATGTAATATATCATTTAAATATTTAAGGTACGCCTATAATTATATTTTATTTGTACAGACCCAATATCTCCTTGAAATTCAAATCAATTTGTTTATTTTGGAAAATAAATTGAAAATGATTTATTTGGTGGGAATTAATTGAAAAATTAATATTAGATTTAATTAATTTTTGTGGGTTAATTTTGGAGTAAGAAAAAATAATAAGGGATTTTTTCCTGGGGGTTTATCTGAACTATTGGGTCAATTTTGGACTTAAGTTGGATTTTTATTTTTCATGTTGAGTCAGACTTTAGATGAGTTTAGGCTAGCCAAAATGTGTTAAAAATATAAAGAAATGAACCCATGGGCTAATTAATAATGAGTGTTGAAATCGCATGTGATCTTAGACCCACATGTGCTCCCCTCTAGACCTCGAATAGGTAAGAGGAGAGAAGTGTCAAAGTGTGAGACAACAATTTAAAGTGGTTAGAACCTTAGTTTAGGGTCCTACGTTCACCGTCAAAGGTTATACTATTTATTAGATCGTAAAAGGACTATTAAAGTCTAAAAGACCGCTTGATCTTTAGTCGAGAGAGTTTGAGGTCTTGCGTCCTCTGTTATCAATCCAAAGGACATTTGGAAGTAACTTATGGACTTCTTTGAGGGTTCTTGAGTATTGATTTAGGTATAAAATATATATATATAAAGTATTAGGTTATTAAAATTGATTCGAGTTATGAATATAAGATCACAACAGTGGGTTGTGAGTATGGAACAAGGATTGAATACTTATGAATGATAAATCTCTTAGTTCTCTGTAAGTCTGATTGCTTGAATGTGTCATTAACCTTTCTCCACCCTTCTATTTATATGCAAACTATAGGAGACAAAGTGAGAAGACTATCACAACAAGATCGGGATAGTTTTGAGGTTTGACGCCATCAGTAAGGGGGTGGATTATTGGCCAAAGGATTTGTAAGTCATTTAAGGGGGTTGTCGAGTGCATTAAATACGGATGGGAACCTTCAATGCAAGTGGGCTTGACTGGTGGAAGTAAGATAAATAGTGTTGTGCTTTTCACTTACCCTCTAAACTCACTATAAAAGCTTTGCCAGAGGTCTAGTGGACCTGGAACTGCCTTGGGAATGCCTTATGATGATATTAAGGCAATTTTGAAATAATTTATCTCAACAGTGAGTGCTAGGTGACCTTGGGAGGTAATTTTTCTTCAATATGAGATATTCTTTGAGCATTATACATGGAAGAACTCTTGTTCAATGGTCTCTAATCTTAGTTGAGGAAACATATTGGAATGACTATCCATATTAGGAAGGAGGATAAGTGATTGAGGTTTGTTACAGTACCGTGGCTTATCCTTGAGGGCAGCGGAGGTCTTGGGTATTAAGTAGTGATCTATTTAAGGTCAAAGGTTAGCCGTGGGACTTATGTTTTTGTCTTACGTTATTATTGGGGTCTTATAACCTTTTGAATAACCAGCGTAAAATAGGGTATCATCATTAGGACCTTGTTGTTCTTACAAAGGTTGTAAGGGGAAACGCTTATCTTTTTATAAAAGTTGGATAATGGTCGTAACTAGACACTAAGATTCTCGTTATGATTAGATTGCATTGGGAACGATCTCGCATGTGGTTGTGGATATGTGTTGGGGGCTAAGCGCATTGATATGATTGAGGGGATTGGAACATCTTATCTTGGAGGCTGAAGGAGCTTGACCATTATGACTTAGGGGATATAAAAGAGCACATTAGGATGGTTGAATCCTTCACCACTTAATTTAGTTATCTCTTTTCTCCTTAGAATTCTCTTGAGTAAGCAAACTCTTTTTTCCAATAATTTTTATCAATAATATTTCCCCCTCAGAGGACTTGAACATCAAACCCTTATCAATTATTAGGCCCCATATTTCTATTCCTTCCACAATGGATATAAAGGATGATACCTCTTCTTAAGTCCCCCACTAGATCTATTCCTCCTGGTACAAATGTGATTAGTTATGAAGAGGTTTTAAACACCGAATTTTCTGGGTGGAGCTCATACTTTTCACGAATCACGAAGCAGGTCCTCGTAGACATTCAAAAGAACTACCAAATTTGGGACTCTGTCATTTTGAGGGATGTAAGGCCTGATGAGAGGGTGTATACACCACATTATAGGACCCCCTTAGTCTCTCCTTAGGTCCCAATCACCTCCCCTTTTCACTACAAACCCTAGGTCATACCCCAAGTACAAATATAAAGGCCATCAGACGCTCTTGGTCCCCGTTTGACTCTAGTCAACTCTATCATTAGAGAAAAGGCTCAATGAATCTTCAAAGGTCTTTTAATCCCCTTTCCAACAGTCCACCCTGTGCATGAATCAACATAATGATTTGGATGAACAAATCATTTTACTACCAAAAACTGATGTGGAGGCCACTGGGCGCTCTCGGGCCCGATTTGACCCCAATCAACTCTATCATCATAGTAAAGGCTCAATGAATCCTCGAAGGTTATTGAAACCCCTCTCCAACTTTTTGCCCCATGCGCAAAATGGCATAACCGTTCAGACGAACGATCCATTTTCCCTAAAAAATTGATCCGGAGGCTACCGGTCTCTATTTGACAAAAGTCAACTCTTCATCTCTGACGAGACTGAATAAATCTTGGATGGGAACAAAATACCCTTTCTAATCGTCCACCCCGTGCACAAATCATCCTTACGGTATGGACGAATGATCCATTTTACTCTGAAAGGTCAACTAGCATTTCGGGCCTTAGTTGACCAAAGTCAACTGTCTAAACTAAGAGAATCTCTTTGTAACATCGAATTACCTCGTATAAACTTTCCAATGGTTCATCCCGTGCGTGATTCTGACTTACAATTTTGATGAACGATCCGTTATCGTCCGACCATATCCCGTCCAAAAGATCGATTAGAACTTTCGAGCCTTGTTTGACCTAAAGTCAACTCTCGGACTCGAGAGCGGACCAAAGTAATCTTAAAGGACTCTGAATTACCTTTCTAATGGTATGCTCCGTGAATGATTTGATTAACGGATTACGTTCTACGATCATTTTTTCAGAAAAATCTGCACAAGATTGTCGATTGGCAAGTCCATTTACCGACCTATCGGTAATGTGTCTAGCGTCACCTGTCGATTGTAAGGGTTAGGGGTATGTCGATCGGAAGTCCTCCTACCCTATAAAAGGAGGGATTGATCTCACTCTCAAGGAACATCTCATATCCATCAAAACCTGTGATCTCAACAACATTCTCTTAAAATCACCGAAGTTTCCTTATGTGAAATTCCTTTCCATATTTCATTCCCATCATTTTCATACCCAATTTAGCAAAATCTCCTTCTCTCTTATCCAACTTTCACCCCAACATTTAAGGGAGATCATCAAGGATCAATATCAAGCCTCAATTCTCCAAAGAAGGTCCAAATATCCTCCTCTCTTTTTAAATTCTTTATTTTTGCATTAGTCACATAAATTCCTAATCTAGTTTTTACTTTAACATCTCATCCTTTATTAGTTATATTTCATATATTTTATTTTCTATAAAAAACCCAAAATAAAGAAAAAGAGGGCTACGCCTATAATTTCCACGAGATTATCCATCACAATTTCTCAAAACTAAAAATAAATTTTATACACACACACACATATAATAAACTCCTATTTGAATTTATGGGATAAACCCCACCCTTGTGCCACATGCGAACCATGTGGACTTTGATGCCTTTATAGGCTACGTAGGCTTTTCGGGACAAAACCCAAGACTCGAGTCTAATTTTCCAATTTTCTTATTTTCACGTTTTCATTTTATTTATATATCACACATATATATCATACTTGAGATTCATATTTGCATTTTATCTAATAAATATTATTGTTTCCTTATGACGATCATTATCTTGATAAGCGCATATATCATATTTTCTAACTATTATTATTTTTAGAACATTCCTTTGGATGACCACACTTTATCTTTTCTATGATATGAGTCGGGCAATTTCAATCTCCATTTATATATGCACGCACACACACTTGACGGAAAAATTAAGGAAAATAGTAACATAAGCCCATGAGAGATCGAAAGGGCGGGATGGGTGCCTAACACCTTACCATCCTGTAACTTAGCGCCCGAACCTCTGAACTATTAGTTTCGTAAGCATCAGTTGGTTTTAAACGCCGCTCTCTCGAAATGACGACATGTTCTTCTACCTGTTTTGTGCAAAATACGCTGGAGGCTCCATCTCTTTACATCACCCCACATCGGCGACGGCTGAAGAGCTCCTAGAAAAAGGGCGGTGCGAGACTTACTCTCCCTCTCCAATTGCATGCTCGCGTGAGTCAAAACACCGAGACAGGAGGAAAGTGCCAAAAAGGAGGGATGCCATATTGGTGATTGTGACACCGCACCTAATAAAATACCGGGTGGCCAGCCCGTGATCAAAATAAAACGTTGGTCTCATATGGCTCATTCTTAACATCACTGTCGAAAACTTTTTAAAGTTACTAACCACCTAGTAATTTAATTAGACTGGTGCCCAATTTTATCTTTCATTAATTAACAACATGTAGAAAATAAATAATGATTAAAACCATTTACACAAACTAGTAACTAAATCCAACACATATGAATAATATGAATAAAGATGACCGAATCAATTATTGGCTAAAAAAAATCCAACAATAACTGAAACAACAACCTGGATACACAAGGTCAAATAAATGAAAGAATATTAAATGTGAGGGCGACATGCCTAAATGAGTACTGAAGTAAATCTCTTACTCTAGGAATAAATGAACGAAGAGTCTATAGCAAAGTCCTGCAACTTCCACATGAGCTGCAACTGCGCATCCCTAGATAGAATCTTTAAACTGGGTGGCCCTATGGCTAGACACCTAAAGGGTTTTGAAAAATATTTTGACACGGGTCAGAGCCCAAGTAAAACATTTTTTTAAATATTTAGCAAGAAGTTAAATTGCAATAATTAAATATGCATGCACACTCTTCATATTTAAGCTAGTGCCACACTCTCTTGAGGTATAACTTACCCCTTAGCTAATGTACAAACCTAACGCTTGCCTTTTAACCTTTCTAGTTAAGCTACCCCACCTAGCTAGCCGTATCGCACCTATTTCTCCTGCACTACTCTAACCCGAGTATTCTTACTTTGATTATTTATTTATCTTTTCATTAACTTATTAATTGGTTCAACTATTAATTCATATAACATTAACACGAGTTATATAGGAAACACATGTTTAATCATATAACTTTCACTCTAGTTATTTAAGAAACCTCTATTTAAATCATATAATTTTCACACTAGTTATGTAAGAAAACCTCTCTTTAAAATCATATAACTTGCACACTAGTTATATAAGAAATACATTCACAATTATGTATTAATCCCGTATATAATTATCTACTCATATTATATACATAGTAGTATACTACAACATTCACACACATATCGCGTATGGAATTATCAGCAGTATTGAATCAACTCCTAGAGTTCGGGTTAAATTTCCCTCAGAGATGACCATTGACTGCCAGAAATTCAGCGCATGCTTCTTAGAAGACCGGAAGTGGGCTTGAGAGTCAGATATTTGGGTGGTACCCATCGATGAAGAAAACTTAGATGATGTTGTCTAGATAATGGCAGACTTATTCCAACAGACCGGTGAAATTTGCAGTGTGTTCGAGTTACTTGATGATTTAAAACTCCAAGGGAGCTTGGTCCCTTCACTTCTGCATCTCCCCATTGAGTGGGAGGATTTATATTAAGAGGCCATTGAGCTTGTATAATGCATTGGATGATGTCATTGCCACCGTATGGGAGATGAATTCGATAGTTCAGATGAAGAACAAAGCCCAGAAAAGACTATCCCAGTAGTCAGTATATGTGGAATGATGTCATTTGAGGATCTGCTAGGAGAGATTAACAATGTGGTCAAACAACCGTAGATAGATGAAGAAACAAGGTTTCTATTTTTCCCCTCTTTGGTGAAATATATGACTAGATCAGGGAGGCATTACCAGGTTCCAAACCCTCAAGCTGCAACGATCGATAAGGGAAAGGTGTTGAGAAAGTCCCTATACTGGAAATGACCCTCGAAGAGAGCAAGACCCTCGATTAGTTGAAGAAAACTCGGGCTAACATCACTTTATGGCGACTCTTTATGTCTTCCTAGTTGCACTGAAATGCCTTGATTAAACTACTTACCGAGCCCACTGTCCCTCCTTCCACTACACCAGAAAAAGTAGTAAATCTGGTCAGATCTCTAACCTATACTAGAATACTCTCCTTTTCCGAAGAGGAAATACTAAATATAGTATAAAAAATAACTATGCTCTCAATATCTATGTTAAGGTCATGGGAAAGACCGTCCCACTTTCATTTGTCGACAATGGATCAACAATTAATGTTTTCCAGTTAAGAACCCTCAATTTCTTGGGACTGAAAGTAAGAGGCCTTGTTCCAACTCTCACCGCAGAATGTGCTTATGATAATACTCTTCGGGAAGTGATGGGATTCATAAAGCTTATAATAGGGGCTGGCCCTCTAAATTCCATTACTGAATTCCAAGTTATCGACATACCGGATTGTTTCAACCTGTTGCTCGGACGACCATGGCCTCACAGTATCAAGGGTGTGTCTTCCTCCTTCCATCAGAAACTGAAGTTCTTCGCCAATGGGCATGTCATCACCATCTTGGGAGATGATTATAACACTAAGAATGCAAGCATCAGTAATTCGATAGTAGAGATACAAAATGGGGCGAGTGATATGCTTCTATCAGGTTTCTGAGTCGAACCACTTCCACTCCCAGCAGGGGATGATTTCAGAGATAGAGTCTGTCAAGATCACAGCCCTCACGACAACGTCAGTGTGATACAGATGTTTAATAAAATTCATTTCATGATCAGCTTGGGCTGGGATGATGACAATAAGGAATGCTAGAACCCATAGCATTGAAGAAAGCCTTTCCTCCTTGTGTCCTGGGTTATCAACCATTAATAGAGGAACTTATAATGCTCCTCTAACCTCGATTGAAGAGAAAACTAAAAAATACCAAGACTGTCTCAGGGGATTCCTTTAACGAACGATTCATAAAAAAGTGAAGATTTCCTCTTTTATGGCTTTCCCAAATCGTGGTATGATCATGTGGACTAGAAGATGAAGCCATGAATGGAGATCTTTTTCTAAGACAACTACTCATGTACCGAAAGTTCCTTGCATCATGTGGGACCACTCATTGAGAAGACTATATCTGCTACCGGAGACTCTAATGGAAGTGACTCCGAGGATTCATTCAACTTGTAGATAGTGGGGCTAACATTCTGCATGATCCACTCAAGCACTACATCATCAGGTTCATCCCTCTTGATCAAATCTACTGGTACACCTCTCCTCAACTGGCATGCTATACCAATTCCATTCACTGAAGTGCAACCCAACCCAGATGTTTATCCCATTTCTTCTTCCTTTTCTCCTCCTTGTTTTGATCACAATGTAATCGAGACCTCCTTCGATGAGGTTCTCAATGTTGTATTTATCAAGAATGAAATAAACGAAGATTTTAAGTATCTTTTTGTGCCTTACAATAATTATCTTAATTATAATCAAACTCTTGATGATGATGATTTTGCAAATGAACAATTCTTAATTTATTTTAATAAGGTTAATAACAAACAACATAACCGTGTTCAAATTAATGAAAATGAAATTGTTGTTATTAATCTTGATTCTAGTAGCTAACTGCGCGAGATTAGGATATGGTCCACCATTGATGAGCAAGAGCGTGCGTAAATCAAAAAATTGTTGAAGGAATTTATGGATGTCTTTGTATGGTACTATGATGACATACCCGACATTGATCCTGAGATAACTCTGCACGAGATTCCAACTCTCTCGGAATGCAAACCGGTCAAACAGAAACTGCGAAAGCTTCGTACCAAATGGTCACTCGAGGTTAAGGAAGAAGTGGTCAAACAATTGAACGTGGGCTTCATTTGGGAGAATAAATATCCCATATAGCTAGCCAAAATTGTACCCATGCTAAAATCTGTAAGAAAGGTTCGCATGTGTGTTGATATTCGAGATTTGAATAAGGCCTCTCCAAAGGATGATTACCCACTACCCAATATCGACATGATTGTGGACAATACGTCCAATAACGCTCTCAAGTTATTTGTTGATGGTTTTATCAGATACAATCAAATCAAGATGCACCCGGATCATTAAGAGAAAACCGCATTCATCACCCCCTGGGGACCTTTCTATTACACCGCTATGCAATTCGATCTAAAAAATGCAGGGGCAACCTGTCAGAGGGTTGCCATAACCACCTTGCATAATCTGATATGAAAAGTGGTCGAGGTCTACATAGATGATATGATTATCAAGTCTAAGACTCGAGAAGGTTTGTTGCTCTCCTTTTTCGAACGACTACGACGATACCAAATGCGACTTAACCCACATAATTTTTTTTTAGTGTTACCAAAGGAAAGATTTTGGGATTCATGGTTAGCGAAAAAGGGATTGAAGTAGGTCCTGCCAAACTGAAAGCCATACTCGAAATGCCACCACCCAGAATGGAGAAGGAAGTCCGCGGCTTTTTGGGAAAATTATAATATATCAGCCGGTTCATCAGCCAATTGACTTCCATTTTTGAACCCATCTTTAAACTCCTTCGGAAGGATTTATTGGAAAGAAGCTTATCAGGAAGCCTTTGACCAAATCAAGCAATATATAACCCAACCTTCGGTATTCATGCGACTGTAACCTGGTTTAACCCTACTCTTATACTTGATCGTAACAGACACTGCAATTGGGGATTTGTTGGCCCAATTCCTTGAAAAATCCCATAAAAAGAGGGGCATTTACTACGCCATTCGCAAGTTGGTTAGGTACGAATTCAACTACATTGCCTTGGAGAAAACATGTGTTACCCTTATTTGGGTCACCCAAAAATTACGGCACTATATGCATACTTTTCCCATCAGACTTGTATCCCGAATGGATCCTATCAAATACCTTCTTGAGAAACTTGCCCTGTATAGATGAATGGCCTGATAGTTGATGCTGCTAGCCCAATTCAATATTGTGTATGTCACACAGAAAGTCATGAAAGGAAGAGATATATATGACTACCTTGCTGACCACCCTATGAAAGAAGCTGATGTTTGGATTTCTGAGTTCTCGGATGAAGATATCCTTTGCACCTTCTAAGAAAACGTCTAGGGGAAAATTTTCTTTGACGGCGTTGCCAATAAGAAAGGACATGACATTGGGATACTCCTGATTACTCTCACACTCCCATTGCCATTAAGTTAAATTTTCCCTGCACCAATAACATGACCGAATACGAGGCATTCACCATAGGCCTCAAATTTTCTCTCAAGAAAAGAATCTGATGCCTAGATGTCTACGGGGATTCAGACCTCATCGTTGGACAAGTCCTCAAAACATGGAAAGTCAAGGAAGGGAAGATCCTACCCTTCCATGCCTACCTAGAAGAACTGACTTCCCAGTTCTGAGATATCACCTTCCATTACCTGCCCTGAGCAAGGAACAACTTAGTCGATTCCCTTACTACATTAGCCTCTATAGTCGACATGCCTGAAGGAATAACGATGGTTCCCTTCCTAGTCCAAAAGCAGACTAAACCAACCCACTATTTCCATATCGAGCTCATCATAGGAGAAGATCCTGATCTGACGGAATGTCGTTATTACTTGCACCTCCTCAAACACGGTATGTACCCCCAGGATTCCAATAAGAAAGACTGAGCAACTCTCCGCAAACTAGATGCCCAATACATTGTCTGTGATAATGCACTGTTTAAAAGAAACTTTGATGGAACCCACTTACACTGCATCGCAGGGGATGACATTAAAGAGATGATGTAGAATATCCACAGCAGGGAATGCGGACCCCACATGAATGGCTATATGCTCGCCAAGAAGATTATTCGAAAGGGTTACTATTAGAACACCGTGGTTCAAGATTGCACTGCCTATGTCCAGAGATGCCTTAAATGCCAATAATTTTCCAATCTCCAACACTTGACTCTGCGGGAATCATACAACATGACCTCTCCTATACGTTTTCCACACGAGGCATCGATATTATGGGGAAAGTTACACCCAGAGCCTCAAACGGGCATGCGTTTATCTTGGTTGCCATTAATTACTTCACTTAATAGGTTAAATCCGATTCGTACATAATTTTGAATGCCAAAAAGGTGTCCAAGTACATCCAAAAGAATATCATCTACTTAATGTCAGATAACGGGTTTCATTTCATGGCAGAAGTCACATAATTGGTCAACGAGTACGAGATTCAGAGACACAAATCTTCTCCCTACTAAACTGAAAACAACAATGCAGTTGAAGTCATTAATAAGAACCTCAAAGACATCATCAACAAGATGATCGAGAGTTATCGAGATTGGGTCGATCAGATCCCTTACGCCCTCTAGGGCTATCGCACTTCAGTTCGAGCTTCTACTAGGGCTACCCCTTACTCTTTGGTATAGGACATGGAATAATTCCTACCCGTTGAGCTAAAAATACCTTCGTTATGCATCATGCTTGAAATCAAAGTCAACGAAGAGGACTGACATCAGAGCCATCTTGATGAGTTTTCACTCTTTGTCTAAAGAATAATAAAGGCTCCATATCATATACAAGGGTTCCATTGCCGAATAGCGCGGTCATTCAATAGGAGAGTTAAGGGCCTCAGTATCCAAGAAGGGGACTTAGACTTATAGAAATCGTAGAACCCGTTTGGGACCCTAGAATGACATTCAAGCTAAATTGTAATGACCCCTACAATGTGAAGAAGATCCTATCCGGTGGTGTCACTATGCTCATTGACCTCGATGGAGCAGAAATGGCCCGTCTAACTAGACAATCTTAATAAATTCTACCCTTAGTTTAAAATCTCGCTGCGCTACGACTCTTCTCATCCCCATCTATTCCATATTTTTTTATTAAATTCTTCATTTCCCTCTACTCAGAACTACGTGGGGCCTGATCCTCTAAAAATCTTTTAACTTGTAAAAATGAATCTTAGAAAATTTTAAAAATACCTTGAGGTACGTAGGCAACTCATATCCTTTACATGGGCACGATCCCCTTCTTTTTCACAAAATGCTATCCTCTTCTTACCTCCAAGAATGACAGATCATTTTATCATTTAAATGAATAAAAGGATTATGTATTCCTTAGCGATTGGTATAGATAATTCAAATGCAAAACTCATCAAGAGGCACAACAATATAATTAAAATCCTCTTTTATTCCATTAGTGGGAAAACTCGGCATGATTATAGGAAATATCAGTATAGGGAGTCAAACAACTACCCCCACTAACCTTACTGTCCTAAGAACAAACCAAACCAAAATAACTCCTAAACAACATTCCCAAATTTATTCCCATATACCAAAAACCTACCTAAAAATAACCAAAATACACATATAATTAGATTCATAGATTTACACCAGCTTCACAAAAGGCGGGTAGGGTAGAGGGCATCATTATCAACATCTTGGGGTCCTCATACTTCCCATTATTAGATGGAATACCGAAGGAGCTCCTTGGAATGGTAATCTCGAACCAGCTTAGGGAAAACCACCATGACTCCCTCCATGGTGAAAACATGGCGAGCCATCTCTATCCGGTCTCTTCGGCCAAAATCTTAGCCACTACCCTCCTCTAAATTCACTTCATGTAGTCCTTAAAAATAAACATATTTTGCCAATAGATTGGGAAGGACGGGTCAACGAATTATGATTCTCCCACAAAGAGCCCAACTACATGCGCATGTCTTTCACCAAATCCTCCACAGGGAAGAAGTCTAGAATACGGGAAGGCATGATCTTTTCCCATCCACCTTGACGCAAGAGCCTCCAGGGAAAGTAAAAAGAAGTCTGTCGGAGGCCAACCAAGGTATTCCTCCGGTTACAGAATGGGATGCAACTCCCCTCACTAGGGTATTGACCAACGTAGACATCGAGCCCCATGCTCCACAAACAAACTTTCCCAGTTCTCGACAGTCGAGCCAAAGCTGATGAAATAGCGGGTTAAGAAATTCGGCACAATTTCTAAGGGATATTTAGGGGGACTGCAAAGAGAAATCTCTTAGATATCTAGATGAACAACATAACTGGGTTGCCTTTCAGAAAGTCAGAATGACCTTCCCGCCAAGCATCTAGACCATTCAGGGTCTCTGCTAATATCACCACCACATGATTGCGACGATATGACATCCATTTAGTAATGGCAACAATTTGAGGGTCCACCAGCAGGTCCCCGATCACTAACAATAGATTTGAAGTTAAGCCAATGGCGACGACTCCAGTGTATCCCGCATCATTGATATCCCATAGACGCACGAAACACATCAAAACCAAGAAGGAGATCATTCCTCCAGTAACTATTGACCAGGCCTTCGAGGGTGAAATATGGAGAGATTTAGCCAATAGTGCTCGAGGAGACCGAGAGAATTTATGCATGGCCCCCGCTATATTAGAGTTTACCCCAAATATAGCAGAGAACTCCTCGTAAGTCGGGCAGACTTCATCCAAGTCAAAACGAAAAACATGATCCTTGGGGTACCAGAATTGTATCATCGTCATCAGCGTGTTCCAGTCAATGGGCCGGTTGCACCATAGAGAAAACCGACGTAGGTTGAAGTCATTGTAGTCTAAATTGTACGAGAACATAGCCTTTAAACTCTCGAGGTAGGAGGCCAATTCAACACTTATGGTAACAAACGTTTTGGAAGAAACAAGACACAAAGCAAGAAATAAATAAGAGAAGAAAAAATGTGGATGGGTGAAAAAAACCCTCCACCTTACCTTTTTTTATACATTAGAGTGCGCTTTTTGTTCAACTAGATAAATTAATTTAATTAATCCCAATTTTTAAATAACCAGATTCAAGTACCCACCTAGGTCATGCATCTAACAGTGATTGATTACCAATAAACACATTCAGATCATGAAAGATACAATCACACACAAGCAGATGAGGCAAAATCCCCCAAATGGGCAAAACCTTTTTACTTCAATATGATTTGTAAACACTGACATAAATAGAGAAATTCAATTTGACAAACGAAGACCCTCAGGCACCGGTTCGTTGTCGTCAGCAGGAGCTTCCCGCAAGATGCTCCAAGTTCAGTAGTGGAGAGAGCCCTTTCTCCGTGCCATATTAAATCTCACGACACCATGCCCATCAACAAATATAATATCTCAACGAATCAAGATTTTTTATTCCAATAAATATCTCATAAGATTCCAATGAATACCACAATTCAACATGATTATAAATAACACATGAAACAAACGGAATACTCTCGAGAGAATTTAGGAGCATATTGTGTAAACCCCGTACCGCAAAATCATCACATGAAAGCCATAAAGATTCTACCCAAAAATTCTGATTCTACATCAAAATTCATTCTTGAACAATCTTGAGTTGAAAATTATGTAAAATGGGGCTAGGGTTTAGAGGTTGAAGAAGGTGGAAAAGATGAGAGACTTCTTATCTAAGGGAAGATGAAAATATATTTTAAGAGTCCTAACCACGAGTTAGTTTTTTACCAAAAATAAATAAGAGTTTGAGTGGTAAAAGACTCCTTTAAAAACAAAACTGCTTTGGCATAACAGATTGGCGAATTGGTTCGGCCCAGACCCCATCGGTTCGGTTCGATTCAGTTCGGTCACGATAAAAACAAATTCCAATTTAAATACCCATTTTAACTCGGATTTTAATTCCGATTAAAATCCAACTTTTCAATATTAAAACTCAACATTTTAAATTACTAAAAATTTATAAATTCCAAAATATTATTTTTACCTAAAAATTCCAAATTTATCTAAAAATATAACATTTAAAAATTACGGGTTGTTACATACTTCCCCACTAACACATGAATTCTACTCATAAAGACCACGATTAGGCGCCCATACACACAATCCTACACGCACGAATTAATACTCAATTTTGTCTCCCAAAATCATCACAACACTAAAGTCCTTAAATCACTTCTAAACATCCTCACATCAAGATTACAAATCCTAACCTTGATGCCTACCACGACCTTAACCAAAAAATTCCATCTCCAAAGAAAAGACGTCTAACCTGCATGCTAGACCCAAGACCCAATGACCCGAGGGTTGCCGTATACCTAAGCTTTGATACCATCTGTAACACCTCGCGCAAAACACGAGGTGCTACTACAATTAAACTAAACTAAATCTTCAACAATTAGTATAGAGTATCTATATTCCACAAAATAAATATAAAGAATCCAAAATTTACACTTCTAAAATAATTACAATAATTCCTCTAAAAAATAATACTAAACTCTCCAAATAAAACACACCACCAAACAATACAAAAATCTTCCAAACTTCAAGCTCTAAAATCCTCCAAATAATCCATAGCGTTCAAATCCATGCTAACCTTCTACTAAAAGAAAAATACGGGAAAGTACATAATATGACAAGAACAGATGCTCAAAAATAATAATAGTGAATAAAGCGCAATAATACGAATCTGAATATACGAATCAAATGAATTACTCAAGCATTGTACCAATTTTATTTCTTAATAACACATCAATGGGTCACCAGGCCTCACCTCACCTCACCTCACCCAAGATTCGTAAAGCCTTATCGTGGCTATTGGACTTTGGACTATTGGCGAGTGCCCATTCTCCGTGCCATATAAAAATATCACGACACCATGCCCATCAACAAATACAATATCTCAATGAATCAATATTTTCAATTCCAATAAATATCTCATAGGATTCCAATGAATACCACACGAGTTAAAATAACACATGAAACAAACAGAATACTCTCGAGAGAATTTGGGAGCATATTGTGTAAACCTCATACCTCAAAATCATCACATGAAAGCCATAAAGATTCTGCCCAAGAATTATGATTCTACTACTGTGTCCCTCTCACGAAACCATCAAAACTCGTTCTTAAACAATCTTGAGTTGGACGTTGTGTAAAATGGGGCTAGGGTTTAGAGGCTGAAGAAGATGCAAACGATGAGAGACTTTTGCTCTAAGGGTTGATGAGAATATGTTTTAAAAGTCCTAAACCGGAGTTGGTTTTATACCAAAAATAAATAAGAGTTTGAGTGGTAAAAGACTCATTTAAAAGAAAAAATGCTTGGGTGTAATAGACTGGCGCACCGGTCCGGCCCATACCCCATTGGTTCGGTTCAGTCACGTTGAAAACAAATTCTAATTTGAATTCCCATTTTAAATTGGATTTTAACTCCGATTAAAATCCAATTTTTCAATATTAAAACTCAACATTTTAAATTACTAAAACTTTATAAATTCGAAAATATTATTTTTACCCAAAAATTCCAAATTAATAAAAAAATACAACATTTAAAAATTACGGGTTGTTACACGTTGTAGACTATGGCGTCTCATCCAACGCAAATTCTAGATTGCTAAAACTAGCTGAAGAAACCACGCAACGCACCACTAAAGGAAGATGCTCCCATATGTCTTTAAATACCGTCGTTCCCCCAGGAACGAAGACTCGTCGCAGCAATATCAGTTTGTTGAAAAAGAAACCCTTTGTCAAAATTCTAAGAAATAAAAAAATGCCAAGAATTGCGAAAAGGAATACCAAGATATACTTACATAACCATCGGGATTCCTTACCCTGGACGATCGATGGTTCACAGGCTCGCGTAGAAGAGTCTGCTCATTGGCGATAGGCTCAAAAGGATCAAAAGTGTTTTCGTTGCCCAGCGCTAGAGGCACCCTGGACCGCCACTGCAAGTGCGCCCAGTCATCAACACCTAGCCATGCCTTGTGTACCTCACTACTTGAAAAATATACCATTTTCTAAAATCAAATGAATACTGGACGTTGGAATGAATCGTAAAAGAGAGAAGTAGAAAAGGATAAAGCTAGAAGTTATGAAAAATGAGAAGAACTTACCCCTTTTTATAGGAGGATAAGGGGTATGTCGATCGACAACCCCCTCACACCAACCGATCGACACTGTCCCTTTACCTTCTTTAGAGAGTCTAAAAGACCGTATCATTGCCGTTTGGCAGTTCCCATAAGTGCCGGTCGACACCCCCTTAAAATTTCGTACAAAAAAATCCCAAAAAATACAAGAAAACCCCGAACAATTCCACAAAAAATTCCTAAAATTACCCGATGAATTTTAGAACACTTGTTCATCAAGAATTTTTTTTAATCTCCCAAAGTCCCCAATTAGATTAATATCACATCTTTCCCAGCTTAGAACCCTAAAATTTGGTGCACCACATCCCGAAAATTCACTACCAATCCCCAGCGAAATCCTAAAAGTTCATCTGCAGCAGAAATCAAGTGCCTCCTCAATAGATATACATGTTTCGCCAGCATGAATTCCTGAATTAAGCTTTTCCTCAGAGAAATTCCACATTTTTCTAAGCAGAGGTAGGAGCCTTAACCGGGAATCTCTCCCCAATAACACATTCCCCAATGATATCCCAAGACCTCAAGTTATTAACTGAACTAAGATTTCCATTCCTTCTCAAAAGGACGTAATCCCCAGACGAATGTCTCCTCCCCACTCGAGTCTTAAATAGAAATCCCTAGGAGCACTACTTCCTACCCACTTAAGGTCCTCAGAATTGACCTCGACCCTCAAAATTGGTCGCTTCCCACTTAAGGTCATCAGAATTGACTCGACCCTCAGAATTGGTCGCTTCCCACTTAAGGTCCTCAGAATTGACCTCGACCCTCAAAATTGGTTGCTCCCATTCAAGGTCCTCAGAATTGAACTCGACCCTCAGAATTGGTTGCTCCCACTCAAAGTCCTCAGAATTGACCTTGACCCTCAGAATTGACCTCGACCCTCAGAATTGGTCACTCCCAAGGACCTCAAAATTGACCTCGACCCTAAAAATTGGTATCCCTCACTTAAGGTCCTTAGAATCAAGCTCGACCCTCAGAATTGGTTGCTTCCCATCTTAAGGTCCTCAGAATTGACCTCAACCCTCAGAATTGGTCGCTTCCCATCTTAAGGTCCTCAGAATTGACCTCGACCCTCAGAATTAGTTTCACCCATCTTTAGTTACTCAGAATTGACCTTTGTCCATAAAATCGACCATCCCTAGCATTAACATAGGTCCTCAACCCTCTGAATCGATTAGCCTCATCCTTTTAGGTCCGCAGAATTGACCTACTTCCCAAAAGATCATGTGGTGTCTATTCAACGACTTTTACTTGTTCCAAGCTCACCTATAGAGAGGATCTGTAAACACCACATTCTAGGAATCCCTAAGTCTCTCATTAAGTCCCTAGAACCTCTCCCTTTCACTATAAACCTTAGGTCATACTCGAAGTACGGATCTAGACGCCATCGAGTGCTCCTGAACCCTATTTGACTCTGGTCAACTCTATCGTTAGAGCAAAAGCTCAATGAATCTTTGAAGGGCAATGAATTATCTTTCCAAATGTCTACCTCGTGCTTGAATCAGCATAATAGTTCAGATGAACGGATCACTTTACTATCGAAAATCGATCTGGAGTCCACCGGGCGCTCTCGGGCCCTGATTTGACCCCAATCAAATCCATCGGCAGAGAGAAAGCTTATGAATAAAGCTTATGAATCCTTGAAGGGAACTGAAGCCCCTTTCCAATGGTCTGACCTGTGCACAAAATGGCATAATTATTCATACGAAGGATCCTTTTTACCTCAAAAATTGATTCAGAAGCCATCGAGCACTCCCGGGCTCCGTTTGACCAAAGTTAACTCTTCAGCTCAAACGAGACGAAATAAATATTTGAAGGGCACTGAATACCCTTTCCAATGGTCTGCCTCATGCATGAATCATCCGTACGTTATGAGAAAATGATCCATTTTACTTCGAAGGGTCATCGTGCGCTTTCGGGCCCCGATTGGTCAAAGTTAAATCTATGGAACATCTAAGTACCTCGTATAACCTTTCCAACGGTCTACCCCATGCATAATTATGACTTATGGTTTGGACAAACAATATGTTATTGTCCGATAATCTCGCGTTTAAAGACCGACGAGCGCTTTCGAGCCCCGTTTGACCTAAAGTCAACTCCTAGACCCGGGAGCGGCCAAAAGGACTCTTGAAGGTCTCTAAATTACCTTTTTAACAGTATGCCACGTTTACGATTTGGATTAACGGATTGCGTTCTATGACCATTTTTCCAAACATATCTGTACGAGACTGTCGATTGGCAGATGCATTTCCCTACCTATCGGCAGTGTGTCTAGGATCACATATCGATTGGTAGGTCTAGGGTATGCCGATCGGCAGTCCCCCTACACTATAAAATGAGGGAATGAGCTCACTCTCAAGGCACATCTCAGATCCATCATTATCAGTTATCTCAACAACATTCTCTTGCAATCAGTGAAGTTTCCTTGTGTGAAATTCCTTTCCATAGTTCATTCCCATCATTTTCATACCCAATTTAGAAAAATATCCTTCTCTCTCATCCAACATTCAACCCAACATCCAAGGGAACTCATCAAGGATCAATATTAAGCCTCAATTCTCCAAAGAACGTCCAAATATCCCCCTCTCTCTTTAAATTCTTTATTTTTGCATTAGTTACATAAATTCTTAATCTAGTTTTTACTTTAACATCTCATCTTTTATTAGTTATATTTCATATACTTTATTTTCTATTAAAAAAACCCAAAACAAAGAAAAAGAGGGCTACGCTTATAATTTCCAACGAGATTATCCATCATAATTTCTCAAAACTAAATACATTTTCTACACACACACATATAATAATCTTTCGTTTGAATTTATGGGATAAACCTCACCTTTGTGCCACATGCGAACTCGTGGACTTTGATACCATTTTAGGTTACGTAGGCATTTCGGGACAAAACTCGAGACTCGAGTCCAATTTTGTAATTTTCTTATTTTCACATTTTATTTTTATTTATATGTTAATCATATATATCATACTTGAGATTCATATTTGCGTTTTATCTAGTAATTATTATCGTTTCATTAAGACGATCAATATCTTGATAAGTGCATACATCATATTTTCTATCTATTGTTATTTTGGTAACATTCCATTGGATGACCTCACTCTATCTTTTTCATGATATGAGTTGGGCGATTACGATCTCAGTTTATATACATGCACACACACACACACTTCACGAAGAAATTAACGAAAATAGTAACACAAGCCCATGAGAGACCGAAAGGGCGGGATGGGTGCCTAACACCTTCCCATCCCATAACTTAGCCCCCGAACCTTTGAACTATTGGTTTCGTAAGCATCAGTTTGTTATGGATGTCGCTTTATATGACCAAGTATGACCTCGTCTTAGGACGAGGGCCATAATCTCTAGCAGTGGAGCATCAATAAGGAGCTCACTGGTCGTTCCCTAAGCTCATCCAGAACCAGGGTTAGCCTCGTACTCATAACCTCGACCATCAATAGGTTGAGACCCCAGGAAGCATTCCAGCAACAAGGACGTCAATCATCCTCTATTCAACTGACGTCAGGAAACGGTGTGTCGAGGTCACCTCGGCCCAAGCCCCTCAACCGAGACCACACTTGCCAGTTCCCAGCAAAGTCTAGCACTACATCAGTAACCTCGTACTCGGTCAACCCGAGACCTCTACAGACGACACCATAACATACGAGCAGTAGAAGGTTCCAAGGTGGATTGTCCCACGTGATCAATTATGTTATGACCTGATTATTCCCTCACCTAAGGGGAGATTACATCATCATCAGTTACATATGCTGTGGATAGCTGTCATCATCTTAGTGGATGCCTTCATCATCACACATCTGCTGCATGCTTGGGGGGTGCATTACACCCCATAGGCACTATAAGTACTTGTCTTCTACCTCTTGTAAATGGGACACAAAATAGTAACCCTACAAAAACTCTGTCAAATTCACTGCAGGAGAGATATAGCTTGAGTATTTGTATGCCCAGGCCATTAAAGCCTCATTTTAGTGGATTACACACATACACTGCACAGTGGACGTAGGCTATCATCACTATAACCGGGTGGTACCATTTCTGGTATCATTAGTCTGGCACCGCTTATGGGAACGAGAATTATCATCTCTTCCATTATCTAGCTTATACTCACCAGAGTCTCTGGTGGTGAACCAGAACTCCCCTCCCGTGGAGCTTTTTCACCATTAAGAGAGATCTTGTTGAGCTTCTAAGCTCTTACTCTCCACTTTATAGCTCATCTATTAGGTGAGAAACATGGCATCAGAATTTCCACCACTAGCTGATCGTACTAGATCCAGTCCGGGCCTCCTCAGTCAGAGATGGAGGAGGTGTCAACATTATTGAAGTCATTGGTGGCTAGACAACAGGCGATGTGGGAGCAGTTGGCCTCCTTCAGCAAAATTTTTTTGGTGAGTCCCACGAGGATATCGTCGAAGATGATTACTTCGGCAACCCTGGAGCAGCACCCAGACGCCAGGGGACCACCCCAGGTGCCACGTAAGGAGTTAACATCTCTTACATGGAGAAGGAACGTTGCTGACCCTCGGCACTTACGCCTGGGGAGGCAAGGAAAATGCTGCCCGGAAGATCGGTATAATGACTATGAGGTTGCAGATGCTTAGGCTGAATGCTGGGATCCATATGAAGTGTTGGGAAACACTGTACGCCCCATCCAAACTAGCCGAGGACACAATTAGAAGCCTTATCATGACGATCATCCAATCGGCTCAACTTTTAACCGGTTGAGCAGAGGGTTGGCCTTTGAAAGGCTCGGCCCAATGGAGGATCTTAGAGATCCGCTGTCCAGATCAAGGAGCATTACCGACTCCAGAAGATAAGAAGCAGGGTTTTAGCCCCAATGCGGTCGAGACTAGGGGTTAGGAGAAGAGGAAAGCCGACAGAGATCAGTGGCAAGAGAACCTTTGGTTCGACCGACCGAAGTGGCAGGGGAGAATATCGTTCAGGACGACGCTGTGGCAGCCGTCGAGAGATCCTAGAATGACTCAAGTCAAAGGTTGGAGAATAAGATTGGAGACATCCTCAAAAGACGATATCCCTTCAGAAGGCTCTCCCTTCATGTTTAGGATTGTGAACTTTCCAACCCCGACCAAGTTCAAGCCAGCGATGATCACTCCTAAGTATAACGGGAAAACTAATCCGTTTCACCATGTCAAGATGTACTAGTTGGATACAAACATCTACTGAGTCTTAGATGAGATGAGGTGCCATGAATTTTCAAACACTTTGAACAGAGCAACTCACGTATGGTTCACTTCACTCCCAAAGAGTTCGATTAAGAACATTAGGCAACTCACAAAGAGATTCATACACAATTTCTATTTTGGGGTAAGACCCCAAAACAAGACTACTCATCTGTTTTATGTCAAATAGGGAAAAAATGAGAGTCTCATGGAGTACATTGAAAGATTTAACAAGGAAAAGTTAGAGGTTCAGGATTATGAAGAAAGCTTTGCAATGACAACACTGAGAGGAGCTTTATAAAAAGGGAAATTTCTCTGGAAGCTTGCTGAGGACCCATCGAAGTCTATGGCCAAGCTATTGGTGATGGCCGACAAGGTCATAAACGCCGAGCAAGCTATGGCAGTGAAGTATGAGGATGAAAAAGGGACGAGAAGTGGGGAAAGTTCCAAAAGAAGGGTAAAAACATAAAAAAAGACCAGCAGATGATAATTTTGCTGACTACACTCCCCTCATGATTAGCTACGAGCATATATTGAATGAGATCAAGAATGATTGGTCCCTGAGGTGGACCAAAAAGCTAAAAGCTCCTCCTCACAAAAAGAGCAAAAACCTGGTGTGAATTTCACTAGGACCACGGGCACCTGATCGACAAATATTTTTCCCTAAAGGACAAGATTGAAAAGATGCTCAAGGCTAGGATGCTAAGGAAATATGTAAGTAGTGGTAGTCCAAGGGGAGGCTGAGATGACCCCAGAAAAATAAGAGTTGATAAGTACAAAGAGGACGCTCCTGGGAAAAAGGATGATGCCTCAGACGATGATGATGGGGATGACCAAGACCTGCCACCAAAGGACGATGGTACCAAAGGTCACCTTCATATGATCTCATTCTATGTAAAGATGATTTATGGGGGCCTAGCAAGGGGAGGTTCAGAAGTGGCCGACAGAAAGCCACATGTTGCAGAGGTTAAAGATATTTCCAAAGTAGAAACGATTAACTCGATTACAGTAAGTGCTAAGTCAGAGAAAAGGAAGAAGGTGGATATAGACTCTTTGATTGTGGGTGTTTCAAGACTTGACTTCAAAGGTATCCTAGCTCCCCAAGACGACCCTCTGGTGATTACAACCAGAGTTCATGGGTATGACGTGCCAAGAATATTGGTCGAAGGAGGAAGTTCAACCGATGTTATGTTCTGGTCATGCTTCAAAGGCCTGGGACTTAGCAAGAAGAGGGTCGTGCCTTATCATCACCCCTTGATTAGATTCAGCGATAAGAAAGTCCATCCATTGGGAATGTATGAGATGGACGTCAGGATGGGATATGTTTGGCCAAAGAGGCTTATAAAGAAGGTCGATTTCTTTGTAATGGATGAAAGTGTATACTTGGCTTATAATATTATCATGGGAAGAGTGTCCCTCAAAGAGTTTGAGGCCGTGCCCGCTACTCTACACCAAATGGTAAAATTCCTAACTCCTTATGGGGTAGAGGAAGTTCAAGGTGATCAAGTGTTGGCATAAGAATGATACTTTAACTCAGTCGAGGAGCAGGAAGCTCACAAGAAAGCTTCTGCGACATATGAAATTGACATATTGGACGGCATAGACGAGATAAAATTAAAGAAAAGGGAAGCCGCGAAAGAAATAGAATCCATCTCCCTCAATGAGGATGAGACAGAAAAAAACCATTCAAGTTGGAAAAGACCTAAAGAAAGAGGTTAAAAAGAGTTGATTAAACTGTTAAGGCAGAAACATAACATATTTACTTGGAGCCACGAAGATATGCCTAGCATTGACCCAAAAGTTCTGTGTCATAAGCTCAATGTGACCGACGATTCAAGGCTGATCATGTAGAGAAGAAGAGTCTACTCACGAGAAAAATATGATGTCATCCGGGAAGAAGTGAAAAAGTTAAAGAAGGCAGACTTCATTAGAGAGGTCATTAACTCGGAGCGGTTGGCCAATGTTAGCATTGTTCCCAAAGCCAATGACAAGTGGAGGATGTGTGTTGACTTCATAAATTTGAATAAAGCATGCCAGAAGGACAGTTTCCCATTGCCAAGGATTGATCAGATGGTAGACGCTACAACTAGACATAAATTAATAAGCTTTATGGATGCCTTCTCAGGCTACAACCAAATATTTATGGACCCGGTCGATGAAGAAAATACAACTTTTATAACCGACAAGGGAACCTTTTGCTACAAGGTCATTCCCTTTAGGTTGAAGAATCCTAGGGCAACGTATCAGAGGCTAGTCAACAAAATGTTTGAGGACCAGATCGAGAAGACAATGGAAGTGTACGTCAATGACATATTGACGAAGAGCCTCAAGGCCGATACACATGTAGTTGGACTTTCACGCACTTTTGACCCAATGGACAAGTATAGGATGAAACTCAACCCCGCCAAATCTGTCTTTGGTGTAGGAGCGGGCAAGTTTTTAGGATTTATTATGTATCAGAGGGGAGTCAAATCCAACCCCGAGAAGATCAAGGCCTTATTGGAGATAAAGACTCCTTCGATGATAAAGGATGTGCATAGACTGACTGGAAGAGTGGCAACATTAAATAGGTTCGTGTCTAGAGCCACTGATAAATGCCTTCCTTTCTTTAAAATAATGAGAAATGATTTTGAATGGAACGATGAGTGTGGTAGAGATTTTAAGGATTTAAAGTCCTATCTTGGATCTCCACTCTTATTATCTAGACCAATCCAATGGGAGAAACTATATCTTTATCTAGTGGTATCTGAATCGACCATTAGGGTCGCAATTGTAAGAGAAGAGGATGAAGTTCAAAAACCAATGTATGTTAATAGTAAGGTATTCCAAGGGGCTGATCGGAGGTACCCCAAAATGGAAAATTTGGCATATGCACTGATATATACCTCAAGGAAGATGAAGACCTATTTCCAGGCATATACCATGGCGGTCCTCACAGACTCACCCATCAGACAGGTCATTCACAAACCTGAGAAATTAGGATGACTAATGGCTTGGGCAATCGAATTAGGAGAGTTTGACATCATCTACCAGTCGATAATAGATATTAACAGATAAGACCTAGTTGACTTTGTGGTCGAGTTCACTTAGGATGAGGTCGACATTGAAGATGTTAACGCTACAACTTATAGGAGAGAGGAGAGTAAATCCTCTCCCAGCCGAAGTCGAGACGAGTTCACCAAGAAACAAAGTGTCTGAGAATGACGAGGAAAGCTATCTTTTCAATAATGGAGCCCTGAAAGAAGGTAGTTTTTCACCAAATGGTAGTGTGTGGAATCTCTTCGTTGATGAGTCTTTATGTGAGAATGGAAGTGAGGAAGGATTAATAGTGTCGGCTCTAGATGGAACCGATATTGAGTACGTGTTGAGATTCAACTTCAAAGATTCCAATAACGAATCTGAGTATGAGTCTCTCCTAATGGATATCTCTCTTGCCCAGGCACTGAATGTTGGCCAACTCTTTATTCATAGTGATTCCAGGATGGTTGTCAATTAAATTTTGGGGGAATACGAGGCTAAAGATGACAGAATGTCAAGGTAACTAGGAAGGGTCAAGACTTCATTAAAGCATTTTGCTAAAGTAAAATTGAAGAGGATACCTCGACTAGATAATGGTTGAGCTGATGCTCTGGCAAGGTTAGCCTCAGCCACCAGAACTAAAATTAGAAGAACAGTCCCAGTAGAGATTATCCATCGCCCAACGATCGAAGGAGAAGATAATACCATATAATTTTATTTTAATATGAGTATGGTATCTTCTTGGATGGATACTATTGTCTGCTACATTAGAGATGGGGAGCCACCTGAGGCCAAGGCCGAGAAAAATAAATTGAGGTACAAAACTACCAAGTTCTCCCTCATAGGAGACGTCTTATAAAAGAAAGGGTTCTTGCTTCCTCTCCTCAGATGTGTCCATCCATCCGAGGTAGAGTATATTTTAAAAGATGTGCATGAAGGGTCGTGTTTCAGCCATACTGGAGGACGACCATTGGCTAATAGGATCATTATACTAGGTTGTTGGTGGCTGACATTGGCCAAAGATGTAGTTGCATACATTAAGAAATTTGACAAGTGCTAGAGCTTTGCCACCATACCCCATCAACCACATCAACCGCTTACCTCCATTACATCTCCTTGTACTTTTACGGTATGGGGGATTGACCTGGTTGGACCACTACCAACAGCTATGAGTAACTATCGTTACTTGATCGTGGGAATCAATTATTTTTCAAAGTGGGAAGAGGCCGAGCTAATGATTACAAACACATAGAAGAAAGCCTTCTAGTTTATCTGGAAAAATATCATCTATAGGTACGACCAACATAATACTCTGATTTTTTTATAATAGAACGCAGTTCAAGATTGTCTCCCTAAAGAAATACTATGAACAAGTCGGCATCAAGCAGTTTTTCTCTGCTCCTGGATGACCCCAGGCCAATATGCAGACATAAGTAACAAATAGGATGATCCTTGATCGGATCAAGAAGAGATTGGAAGATTCCAAAGGCAGATAAGTTGAAGAAGTATATGTTGTCCTTTGGGCTTACAGGACGAGGGAAAAGACTCCTACTAGGGAAACTCCATTTATGTTGGATTATGGTTCAGAGGCAGTTATGCCAATTGATGTAGGTCTCCCTACCCATAGGGTTCAGACCTATGACACTAAAGAAAATTTTATTTAACGAATACTTGATTTGGACGTTGTAAAATAAAGGAGAGAAGATGATGAGGCTAGGCAAGCTGCCTACTAGCGAAGGATAACAAAGTTCTACAATAAGAGAGTAAAGGCACCCCCACTGAAGGTAGGAGACCCAGTGCTGAAGAAGACATGGCAGAAGCCGAACAAGCTTCATTCGAATTGGCATGGACCATACAAACTGATTGGAGAGGTTGTTCCAGGGACGTATCGATTGGAAAATCAGGAAGGAGAGCCATTATCCAACCCTTGGAAAGCCGACCACCTTAAAAAGTATTACCAGTAAGAATTCAGTTTTGCTTGTTTCTTTTCCTTTGATTGTAATACATGTATATGAGGTCCAGGTAATGAATAAAATATGAACGAAATTCAATGGAAACCTCAAGTGTTCTCTCATACTTTGTATATTTGTTTGACTATTTGTTGTTGCATGTATCGACTCATTTTATGCTATAAAACATCATTCGTGGTGAAGTAGCCTTGAGTTACCCTCGGTGATACGACAGCCAAACGGGGTTGACCTTCTCCATGTGCTGACAATAAAATCGAGGAGATTTATTAGTAAACATCATTAACATAGTGGCTACACTATCTCGCCTGAGACGACAGTGCATGGACGAGACGACACTCTCCATACATTCTCAAAACAACGAGAGACGACTTATGATTAAAAACCTTAATTTTGTGGATTCAAATTCCAAAATCACTTAGTTGTGGTTCATTTATTAAACATCATTAACTTAGTGGTTACACTCTCTCGGTTGACAACAGTGCATGGACGAGACAACACTCTCTATACACTCTCAAAATGACTAGAGAGGACTTATGATTAAACACCATAATTTAGTGGATTCAAAATGTAATACCCCGTACTTTTGGCTATATTTATTTTTGGGATTAATTAATTAAATGCGTATTAATTGGAAATTAATCCGGGTTATAAATACTAATGAGATGCGTATTGGTATTTGATTATGTGCATATATGATTATATATGAACTTGGTATTATAAAATTTGTCGTGAGATTTATATACGGCAATTTGGAAATTTTATTGAGACGCGTGGGACCGTCGCGTCACGGTATAATATTTTATTAATAAAAAGTGAATTTAAAATCTATAATCCGTATGGTCGTTTTGAGTGCGCCAACGCGTCCGGAAGGGTCGAGATAGTCAGAAAACACTAGCCGGGGGTATAGTTTGGGTCCCGGGGTAATTTTAGACCATACCGGTAACTTAAAGGGTATTTTAGTAATTTGGTATTTTTGGGTAATTAAAAGTGACGAAAATTGAGAGTTGTAATCTGATAAGGATTGACCCCAACCAACCCTTATTAACCCAACAAGCTACGGAGGTTTATTGAAATTAGGTTTCATAAGTTTCCCCAAAGCAAACCCTAGCCACCATAGCCTTTTGGAGAAGAAAGCTTGGAGAAGGAGAGAGAGAGAGAGATTATGCAGGAATTCTACACCGAATCCACACCAAATTCAGAAATCAAACCAAGGCAAGTGACTTTATTTCCATTTAATTACTGAGAATGTCTTTTCCATGTTAGAAATTGAAGAATCTTAATTGTTCTTGAAAGATTAAAAGAAAACCCATGAAATTTGAAGTTATTATTGAATGTTGGGATAGGTTTGCATGTAGAAATATTGTTGGGAGATTTAATTTCGGATATTTCATATCTAGGTGATGTATAAACGAATTAAAATCTGGGAATTTATGATGAGAAAAAGTTAGGGTTTATGTTCTTGAAGAAAATTGGGAATTAGTGTAGAAATTGTGATTTAATGATGTTTAGACGATATCAAACCCTTTAATGATGTTAGTATAACCCCTTAACATGTTTGAGGATGTTTAGAGAACTCAATATATTGTGGGAACGAATTTTAGAAGAGGTTTGAGGAGTAAAAATGGTGAAAAACGATTTTTGGGAAATTCTGGGCCGAAACTGGCATCTCGTTAGAAGCAGCCCCCAGGTCGTTCGAACGAGCTCGTTCGAACGAGCTTCTAACGAGTTGACCAGTCGTTATTAACGAGTAGGATTTTCGTTCGATATCTCGTTCGAACGAGATATCGTTAGAAGGGTCAGTTCGTTCGAACGAACTGGGACCTCGTTCGAACAGTCTCGTTCGAACGAGACTTCTAACGACCTGACAGTCCAAACTCGTTCGAAGCCTCGTTCGAACGAGACTTCTAACGAGTTGGCAGTTTGACCCTTTTTGGACTGTTTTGACTTTTGGAGTTCCGGGAGATGGTTCAAGGGTAGAGTTAGCATCCCTTTGATGATATAGTGACTTAGTTGGGACTTTTGGGTTGTTGGGATTAGCAAATCATATACGAGAGTTATATTCAATGAATCATTTGGGTTGAGACGTGAGTGACTACTATGATGTGAGGATGAATTATAGCGCGTATAATTATGAACCGGAATAAAATAAGTTGTGATAATTAGTTAGTACGAGAATGCGATATGTACTACGATTAAAATACGGTATTACTAAGATGTATGTTTACTTAGTATTAGTATATGGATTGTTTGTATGACATACCTACCATACTTGCTATCACGGGAGGTTTCGTTCGCTTAGGACCCTCTAATCCTTGTGTGCCTACGGGGGGGATATAGACTGGTACCTTGATGAACATAGATCATAGAAGGACTTATTGTGATATTAATAAGTCTGCATGACCATGGGAGCGTAGGTATGTGCGTGACCCATGAGATGGTGACTGTGTTCGCCTCCATTATTTGTGATGTTGTTATCGGTAAACTATTCCTGAGAGATTCGGAATATGTAATCCTTATGTACGTGATGTACCGGGATGGATAGCAGAGTATGTGTGCACTACAGCTTAGATTGCGGAGTGCTTGTATCGTATATTTATGTGGTGAATAATATACATTACATTAATGGAAATCATCATATTAATGTTGTAAAAATATTACGGTATTGCTTCGAGTTATATAATGAGTTAACTGATAGTTATATCATTGGCATATTTAGTAACTGTGTTCACAGTAAACCTCTACTTAATTACGAGAGTTGTGATGTTATATGGAACCGATTAAATGGGTAGAACCCGTGGTAGTCTAGCTAGTGATGTTGTCAGTTAGCTAGTAGTATGGGTAGTTATAGATGGTTACTTGCGCTAGGAGTGCACAGTTAGACGAGAGGTGAGAATATAATGTGAGTGCACGTCCTAACATGTACTTTGCATTTAATGTTTTAAATGTTTTTAAAGCACTTGCAAGTTTTTAAAATGATTTCCACTTTCGGGCTCTGACCCATTTGCTTTCAAATATATTTTCTTGTAAAACCCTTTTTAGGTGCCCAGCCACAAGGACACCAAGCATAGGTACTCATTCAGGTGACGAGCTGTAGCTGTTTGTGGAAGCTACAGGGATTTGCTCATAGACGCTTCTATCTTTTGGATTCCAGAGTCACGATCTATCTATCAGTTGCAGGGCATGTTGCCCATTTCTATTTAGAAACATCATTTTTACATTTCAGTTTTCAGACTCTAGCATGTATTGCTCAGTATTCAGTTTTAGTTATTTATTTCAGTTACTTAACAGTTGTGGGTTTTGTATTGAGGAGTTTTTCCTCCAGGTTTTATTTATGTATGGTGATGGTTATTCTTTTTACTTCAGTATGGTGAATGGTGTTATTTAGTTATTCATTACTCTTGTTGCATGTTAATCAGATTTAATAAAATTTGGCACTTACTTTTTAAATACTAGGTGGTTAGTAATAATAAAACGTTTTCGACAGTGATGCTATTAACTGAGCCAACTTGGCATTTTGAATTAATTTTATAAAGGAGTAGCTACCCGGTGTTTAATTAGTCGGGGTGTCACAGGTGGTATCAGAGCATCAGGTTCTAGTGTCCTTTAGGATCTGTACGGCTATTATGTTTCCGCTACGTTTCTTTGATATAGAGCCCTATATTTTAGGACTGTTGTATTCTTTTGTGTATGCTTCGTTCTTCAGCTATTTTAAGTTTATAAACCGTGAACTTATAAACTTTGTTCTTATTTCAGATGCCTCCACGACGTGCACGACGAGTTCCCAGGAATGCTACGCCCGAACCACAGCCCGCTCCAGTTCAGGGCATGTTGAACGCCACTGAGGTTGCTGCTATAGTAGCCCAAGCGGTAAATGCCGCGATTGCCGTGATTCAGCAGGCACCACCGCAGGCGCCGGTTGTCGCGCCAGTCCAGGTTAATGCATTCCCGTCTGCTTGGGAACGTGTACGTGACGCTTTTCAGAAAGCGCATCCACCAGAGTTTGCTGGAAGCTCAGATGTGGTTATCTCGAGCCAATGGAGGAAGGACATGCAGAGGCATTTGAGGATGCATGAGTGCACTGATGTTCAGAAACAGGTGCTAGCTACTTTCAAGCTAGTTGGATCTGCGTTACAGTGGTGGGAGTCTATTACCACCGTAGAGGAGAGGGATACCCTCACGATACAGGAGTTCTGGGTGCGGTTCGACCGCAAGTATTTTCCGTCCGCAGTTCATACAGAGATGAGGAGGAAGCTGATGAGTTTGAAGCAGGAGGGCAAGACAGTGGCCGAGTATGAGGCCGAGTTCACTAACCTGTTGAATATCGTTCCAGACGAGATTCCAACAGAGAAGAAGAAGATAGAGAAGTTCACTGATGGGTTGAATTGGAGGATTCGCCAGCATCTGCTAGGGAACCTATCGTTGGCCACATATTCTGATGTGGTTAACGCTGCGTTATTGCACTGCCAGGACCACCGTTTTCACATGGCCGAGGGCAAGCGGTCGGGAGAGTCTAGCCATCAGGGCAGGACCGGAGGACATGGTGCCAGCGGGGCACAATCGGGTCAGGGGCAGAGACAGACTGAGCAGGGCTCCCAGCAGGGGGATAACAAGAGGTTCCGATCAGGGAACTACAGGCAGGGACAGGGAGGTTTCCGCCAGGGCCATCAGGGTCCAAACGGCCAGCAGGGCCAGCAGGGGCAGAATGGGCAGCAATTCCATCAGGGCCAGCAGGGCCAAGGGAGGAATGGTAACGGCCACCAGGGTCGGGGACAACAGGGACAGAAGGGAGGGAACTTCCCAGGGAAGTGCTTTACTTGTGGCAAGATTGGCCATAAGAAGCAGGATTGTCCTGATAGGGGCAGGGCCCCACAGCAGCAGCAGCAGGGTGCTCGCCAGGAGCAACAGAGACCTATGTTTCCCGCCGCTCTTCCCGCACCGCCACAGATGGCAGCATTGCCACCCATTCCAGCAGTCCCAGCTCAGCAGGGGCAGCTACAGTATGGACGTGTCTACAACGTTCACCAGGCTGCAGTTCCACAGGCACCGCCCGCGATCGAGGGTACGTTTCCTATCCATGGCACTATGGGTCGGGTGTTATTTGATACGGGTGCTACACACTGTTTTATTGCTACACACTTCGCGAAAGCTTTAGGATTGTTAGCTACGGCAGAGAGCACAGTGACGTGTGTCGACTCACCATTGGGGAGTGGGTCACTTATTTTCTTTATATGCCGGGGAGTCGGGGTAGAGGTTGGAGGTTTAGTATTGCCTGCAGACATGTTAGTGTTAGACATGCATGTTCACGATGTGATCATCGGTATGGATTGGCTCGTATCATATAGGGCCATGATTGATTGCTTCAGCGGGAGCATTGTTTTTGCCATTCCGGGGCAGGAGATGTTTGTAGTGGCGATGCCTCGCCCAGAGGGAGGATCGACCGCTCATCTGTATTACATAGAGGAGGATACCTCTAAGGAGGTTATTATTCCTTTAGATTCGATCCCGGTTGTCAGGGAGTATTCGGATGTGTTTCAGGAGATACCAGGCTTACCACCCAGTCGAGAGATAGACTTCGTTATTGATTTGCTACCGGGTACGAGACCTATAGCACGTGCACCGTACCGTATGGCTCCAGCTGAGATGCGAGAGTTACGGGATCAGATAGAGCAGCTGTTAGGGCAGGGCTTTATTCGCAGGAGTACCTCACCTTGGGGCGCTCCAGTTTTGTTTGTGAAGAAGAGGGATGGTTCACTGAGATTGTGCGTGGACTACCGAGAGTTGAATAAGGTCACGATACGGAATAAGTATCCGTTGCCTCGAATCGATGACTTATTCGACCAGTTGAGAGGAGCTTCTTTCTTCTCTAAGATTGACTTGAGGTCAGGTTACCATCAGTTGCGTATCAGGGAGGAGGATGTCTCGAAGACTGCGTTCTTATCGAGATATGGTTCTTACGAGTTTCGGGTTATGCCTTTCGGCTTGACCAACGCTCCAGCAGTGTTTATGGACTTGATGAACAGAGTGTTCAGAGACTTCTTAGATCAGTTTGTCATTGTCTTCATTGATGATATTCTGGTTTACTCTCAGACAGAGGAGGAGCACGCCGAGCATTTGAGGCAAGTTTTGCAGACACTTCGTCAGAACGAGTTGTATGCAAAATATGAGAAGTGCGGGTTTTGGCTGAAGGAAGTACAGTTCTTGGGTCATATTATTTCCGACCAGGGAATATCGGTTGATCCAGGGAAGGTATCAGCGGTGAGGGAGTGGGGACAGCCCACGACACCAATGGAGATTCGTAGTTTCTTGGGTTTAGCAGGATACTACAGGAGGTTTATTCGGGGTTTCTCAGAGATAGCAGGTCCTTTGACACATCTTACTCGTAAGGGTGTGCCATATATCTGGAGTGATGCCTGTCAGTTGGCATTCGATGAGTTGAAGGACAAATTGACCTCAGCACCTGTGTTAGCATTGCCGAGACCGGGAGTTGAGTATTTGGTTTACACCGATGCGTCTTTGCAAGGGCTTGGAGGTGTTTTGCAGCAGGAGAGACAGGCCATAGCTTATGCTTCCCGTAAGCTTAAGCCTCATGAGAAGAATTACCCCACGCATGATTTGGAGTTGGCGGCAGTAGTATTTGCCTTACGAATTTGGAGGCACTATCTTTTGGGGGAGAAGTTTCAGCTGTTCACGGACCACAAGTCACTACAGTATCTGTTCACGCAGAAGGAATTGAATATGCGGCAGCGTAGGTGGCTTGAATTTGTGAAAGACTACCAGTTCGACATTCAGTACCACCCGGGTAAGGCTAACGTAGTAGCAGACGCGTTGAGCCGCAGGCCAGCAGATGAGGTGGCAGAGGTGTGGAAAGCGAAGTGGAAGGAATTGGGACACCAGGATGCAGTGGCCCGATCTTTCATGTCTGTGATGACCGTTACACCGCAGATTGTCACAAAGGTAGTACGGGCACAGGCTAATGATTCGTTCTGTCAGGAGAAGATAGTTCGGTTGCTAGCAGAGGGAGCCGAGTCCTATACCGTTAGCTCAGACGGGGGATTACGCTTCAATGGGAGATTGGTAGTTCCGGAAGGAGAGGAATTGCGACACGATGTTATGGCAGAGTCGCACGGCTCACGGTTCGCGGTACATCCCGGAGGGGACAAAATGTACCAAGACATGAGACGGCAGTATTGGTGGAGCGGTATGAAGAAAGATATCGCTGAGTTTGTCTCGAAATGCGCCACTTGTCAGCTTGTAAAAGTGGATCATCAGAGACCAGCAGGATTGCTACAGCCGTTGGAGGTTCCGGTATGGATGTGGGAGAGCATATCCATGGATTTTGTCACGGGGTTGCCTACGTCGCAGAGGGGTCACGACTCCGTTTGGGTAATTGTGGACAGGTTGTCCAAGGTCGCTCACTTTTTACCCGTTAGGACTGATTACACTACGGGACAGTATGCCCAGCTCTTCATTTCAGAGATTGTGAGACTTCACGGTGTGCCCCTGAACATCGTGTCTGACAGAGACAAGATATTTGTTTCGCGGTTTTGGGAAAGTTTCCAGGAGGCCATGGGCACAGAATTGCGGTTGAGTACGGCTTATCATCCGCAGACCGATGGGCAGACAGAACGCACTAATCAGATGTTGGAGGACATGCTACGCATGTGCATTATTGACTTCGGGGGTGGATGGGAGCAGTACCTTCCACTGGTGGAGTTTGCTTACAACAACTCCTATCAGTTCACGATTGGCATGGCTCCGTTTGAGGCATTGTACGGTAGGCCTTGTCGTTCCCCAGCATGTTGGTTGGAAGTGGGGGACAACAAACTACTTGGGCCAGAAGTGATCCAGGATACTTCGGCAAGGATTGAGTTGATTCGAAGTCGCATTCGGGTAGCTCAAGACAGGCAGAAGAGTTATGCTGATGCAAAGAAGTTTTTCAGGGAGTTCCAAGTGGGGGACCAGGTTTTGCTCAGGGTTTCTCCGATGAAGGGGATTATGCGTTTCGGGAAGAAGGGGAAGTTGGCACCGAGGTATGTGGGGCCGTTTCCTATTATTGAGCGGATAGGACCGGTTGCGTATAGACTCGGGTTACCGGAGCATTTGCATCGGATTCACGACGTGTTCCATATTTCCTCGCTGAGGAAATACCTTAGGGATGATTTGGCTCATTCTCACATTTCTGTGGAGGACATCGATCTCCAGCCGGATAGCTCTTATGAGGAAGGGCCGATTGCTATTTTGGACCGAAGCGAGAGGAAACTACGGTCAAAGATAGTCCCGTTAGTACGTGTTCAGTGGCGACATCACAATGTCGAGGAGTCCACATGGGAGCGCGAGGATGAGATGCGCGAGCGTTATCCAGAGTTGTTTTTAGCAGGTACTTTCTAGTTTCGAATTTCGGGACGAAATTCAGTTATTAGGGGGGAAGTATGTAATACCCCGTACTTTTGGCTATATTTATTTTTGGGATTAATTAATTAAATGCGTATTAATTGGAAATTAATCCGGGTTATAAATACTAATGAGATGCGTATTGGTATTTGATTATGTGCATATATGATTATATATGAACTTGGTATTATAAAATTTGTCGTGAGATTTATATACGGCAATTTGGAAATTTTATTGAGACGCGTGGGACCGCCGCGTCACGGTATAATATTTTATTAATAAAAAGTGAATTTAAAATCTATAATCCGTATGGTCGTTTTGAGTGCGCCAACGCGTCCGGAAGGGTCGAGATAGTCAGAAAACACTAGCCGGGGGTATAGTTTGGGTCCCGGGGTAATTTTAGACCATACCGGTAACTTAAAGGGTATTTTAGTAATTTGGTATTTTTGGGTAATTAAAAGTGACGAAAATTGAGAGTTGTAATCTGATAAGGATTGACCCCAACCAACCCTTATTAACCCAACAAGCTACGGAGGTTTATTGAAATTAGGTTTCATAAGTTTCCCCAAAGCAAACCCTAGCCACCATAGCCTTTTGGAGAAGAAAGCTTGGAGAAGGAGAGAGAGAGAGAGATTCTGCAGGAATTCTACACCGAATCCACACCAAATTCAGAAATCAAACCAAGGCAAGTGACTTTATTTCCATTTAATTACTGAGAATGTCTTTTCCATGTTAGAAATTGAAGAATCTTAATTGTTCTTGAAAGATTAAAAGAAAACCCATGAAATTTGAAGTTATTATTGAATGTTGGGATAGGTTTGCATGTAGAAATATTGTTGGGAGATTTAATTTCGGATATTTCATATCTAGGTGATGTATAAACGAATTAAAATCTGGGAATTTATGATGAGAAAAAGTTAGGGTTTATGTTCTTGAAGAAAATTGGGAATTAGTGTAGAAATTGTGATTTAATGATGTTTAGATGATATCAAACCCTTTAATGATGTTAGTATAACCCCTTAACATGTTTGAGGATGTTTAGAGAACTCAATATATTGTGGGAACGAATTTTAGAAGAGGTTTGAGGAGTAAAAATGGTGAAAAACGATTTTTGGGAAATTCTGGGCCGAAACTGGCATCTCGTTAGAAGCAGCCCCCAGGTCGTTCGAACGAGCTCGTTCGAACGAGCTTCTAACGAGTTGACCAGTCGTTATTAACGAGTAGGATTTTCGTTCGATATCTCGTTCGAACGAGATATCGTTAGAAGGGTCAGTTCGTTCGAACGAACTGGGACCTCGTTCGAACAGTCTCGTTCGAACGAGACTTCTAACGACCTGACAGTCCAAACTCGTTCGAAGCCTCGTTCGAACGAGACTTCTAACGAGTTGGCAGTTTGACCCTTTTTGGACTGTTTTGACTTTTGGAGTTCCGGGAGATGGTTCAAGGGTAGAGTTAGCATCCCTTTGATGATATAGTGACTTAGTTGGGACTTTTGGGTTGTTGGGATTAGCAAATCATATACGAGAGTTATATTCAATGAATCATTTGGGTTGAGACGTGAGTGACTACTACGATGTGAGGATGAATTATAGCGCGTATAATTATGAACCGGAATAAAATAAGTTGTGATAATTAGTTAGTACGAGAATGCGATATGTACTACGATTAAAATACGGTATTACTAAGATGTGTGTTTACTTAGTATTAGTATATGGATTGTTTGTATGACATACCTACCATACTTGCTATCACGGGAGGTTTCGTTCGCTTAGGACCCTCTAATCCTTGTGTGCCTACGGGGGGGATATAGACTGGTACCTTGATGAACATAGATCATAGAAGGACTTATTGTGATATTAATAAGTCTGCATGACCATGGGAGCGTAGGTATGTGCGTGACCCATGAGATGGTGACTGTGTTCGCCTCCATTATTTGTGATGTTGTTATCGGTAAACTATTCCTGAGAGATTCGGAATATGTAATCCTTATGTACGTGATGTACCGGGATGGATAGCAGAGTATGTGTGCACTACAGCTTAGATTGCGGAGTGCTTGTATCGTATATTTATGTGGTGAATAATATACATTACATTAATGGAAATCCTCATATTAATGTTGTAAAAATATTACGGTATTGCTTCGAGTTATATAATGAGTTAACTGATAGTTATATCATTGGCATATTTAGTAACTGTGTTCACAGTAAACCTCTACTTAATTACGAGAGTTGTGATGTTATATGGAACCGATTAAATGGGTAGAACCCGTGGTAGTCTAGCTAGTGATGTTGTCAGTTAGCTAGTAGTATGGGTAGTTATAGATGGTTACTTGCGCTAGGAGTGCACAGTTAGACGAGAGGTGAGAATATAATGTGAGTGCACGTCCTAACATGTACTTTGCATTTAATGTTTTAAATGTTTTTAAAGCACTTGCAAGTTCTTAAAATGATTTCCACTTTCGGGCTCTGACCCATTCGCTTTCAAATATATTTTCTTGTAAAACCCTTTTTAGGTGCCCAGCCACAAGGACACCAAGCATAGGTACTCATTCAGGTGACGAGCTGTAGCTGTTTGTGGAAGCTACAGGGATTTGCTCATAGACGCTTCTATCTTTTGGATTCCAGAGTCACGATCTATCTATCAGTTGCAGGGCATGTTGCCCATTTCTATTTAGAAACATCATTTTTACATTTCAGTTTTCAGACTCTAGCATGTATTGCTCAGTATTCAGTTTTAGTTATTTATTTCAGTTACTTAACAGTTGTGGGTTTTGTATTGAGGAGTTTTTCCTCCAGGTTTTATTTATGTATGGTGATGGTTATTCTTTTTACTTCAGTATGGTGAATGGTGTTATTTAGTTATTCATTACTCTTGTTGCATGTTAATCAGATTTAATAAAATTTGGCACTTACTTTTTAAATACTAGGTGGTTAGTAATAATAAAACGTTTTCGACAGTGATGCTATTAACTGAGCCAACTTGGCATTTTGAATTAATTTTATAAAGGAGTAGCTACCCGGTGTTTAATTAGTCGGGGTGTCACACAAAATTAGAAATCACTTAGTTGTGGTTCATTTATTAAACATCATTAACTTGGTGGTTACACTCTCTCAACCGAGACGACAATGCATAGACGAGACGACACTCTCCTCACACTCTCAAAACGATAAGAGATGACTTGCAATTAAACACCATAATTTGGTGGATTCAAATTTAAATTCATATCCCTTAGACATCATTAAGTTGGTGAAGGTAGGGATAAGACTTGTGTCAATTCAAATAATTCTACCAGTGATCTAATGAAAAGATAAGAGAAAGTAGAGACAACACATGAATTTTTCATTGAGCAACGTTTGAACATTACAAAAGTACAAGGCCAGGAAAGGTCGATTATCATTACAAAAAAGCAAAAACCAAAAGCTACACAAGACTAAAGCTAAAGAATGACGTTGTTACCATACGGGGCCGACTTATTGCCACCTTCCTATGTTGCCCCATCAACCCCAACATTTGTTATCTCGGCCCCATCATCATCGAGCCCCAAGTTGATTGTGTTCTCATTGGTCTTCGTGACTTCCAGGGGGTTGGTCTTTATAGGCTCAGAGGGGTTCTCAACATTGGCTAAGGCAGTTGGAGACGTGTACTACTGAAGTCAAGGACAATGAAGTTATCAGGGTACAAACTCCTACCCTCGATGTGTTTGATGGCATCCCATCGACCGACTGTCTTGATGCCTCTTTCCAAATACTCATGGGCATAGTCTCTAAGTTCCTCAGAATCCTTGAACTCGACCACGACTTGCACTTTAGCCTTATCCAGGGCAGCCTCAATAGTAGCATCAATCTCGCCCTTCTTCCTATCGTCCAAGGTCTTCAGAGCTTTTTCATGATTAGCCTTCAGAGTTGAGACTTGGTTTGTGGCCTCTTGCAAGGCCGTATTTATAGTCTATAGCTCATTCCTCAGGTTGTTCTCCATGGTAACAACGTCCCTCCCTTTTTGAATCAAGGGTAGCTTTATGCTAATCCAATCTGCCATATGATGGAAAATTTAGTCAACAGAGAGATATCCATTGAATGAAGGAAATATTTGTCGACCTTAGAGATAAGAGAGCCGATACTATATACGGCCTATCTACCATAGCCGATGATGCTTTAATCAGTAATTCTAAGCTATGACCGTCGAGCAGCCCGAGCATCATGGAACGAGATTGGAATGTCTTATGTAGGGCTATTTTTCTTTGGGGGATGAGTGGTTATGGTGTCGTCAGCCCGACTCTTTCTTTTCTTCCCAGCATCGTCAGCTCGACTGGGCCGCTAGCAGTAGACTTCTTTAACTAAGAAATAATGGGTTCATTCCTTTGGCCTTGCTTGTTGACAAGTTTGCTCAAATTGAGGGCCACCATGTTCTAAAGCTCGTCTAAAATGCCTTTGGGATGACGACACCATGTTCTAAAGCTCGTCTGAAATGCCTTTCGATGATGCTTTAATCAGTAATTCTCAGCTGTGACCGTCGAGCAGCCCGAGCATCATCGAACGAGATTGGAATGTCTTATGTGGGGCTATTTTTCTTTGGGGGATGAGTGGTTATGGTGTCGTCAGCCCGACTCTTTCTTTTCTTCCCATCATCGTCAGCTCGACTGGGCCTCTAGCAGTAGACTTATTTATCTAAGAAATAATGGGTTCAGTCCTTTGGCTTTGCTTGTTGACAAGTTTGCTCAAATTAGGAGCCACCATGTTCTAAAGCTCGTCTGAAATGCCTTTGGGATGACCTGTAAAAGATAAAACTCAGAGATTAATTAACGGTAATCATGAAGTACGAGACAACAGTTAACAAAGTTAATTACTTACATAGCTCAATAAGGGGGCCAGACCCTAGACCTGTCTGAGCTAAATAATACGGAGTCATCAAATGTTCAAAATTCACTAGATGACCTTTATCACCTTGTGTACGGAGATTTTTAACCTTTTTAAAGGCCTCAGGGTTCAACCCCAGATCGAGTTTAGCCAACATAAAGACTTTACCCCACTTTAGAAGGGTCCTGTGTTTAGAGGTCCCACAAGTTTGGTTTGGACTAAACTCCCAAGCCCCTGAGACAAAGAAGTACCGGGGTTTCCAATTGTGGTTTGAAGTTCGGGTGACCAAAAAAATCTTCTTTTCGAACTTTATGGCTACGAGGTGGTAGTAACTAAGCTGAGTCTTGGGGGACAAAGGGGTGTAACAAGCAAGCAATATGCAAACTGAAAGGTCAGTTTGATCGACTATCTTCCAAAGGTTAACAGAACTAAGGATTACTCTGTAGGAATTCAGAGAAAGTTGAGAAGGGGTAAGTTTTAGATGAGCTAGAATGGCTCAGATTGTAGGGTGAATGGGCAAGCGAAAGCTGAGATTAAATATCGACTTGTAGATACAAACTTTTCCCTCTAAGACATGAAGGACTATCTCTTCCTTAAGAGTCTTTCTCATAGAAATAGAAGAATCTATGCCGTATAGATGCCTCCAAATCAAGAGATCAACTTTCGATATAGTACTCTCATATTCCTCAACAACATAAGTATCAATATCACTCTTCTCACTACTCTTTCTATGCCCTCGGCCTGAGGATTATCTGGATCACCACTAGGGAACCTCTGTTCAAACTTGGCCATAATTACAACTGAGATAAGAATTGCGTCTAGGGGAGGAGGAATTGCCACATTAGGTTCAAGTATCTGAACAGAGTGAGATTAATTAGACGATTTGGCTCTTTTGGAGGATGAGACATATGAAGAAGCCTTGTCCATATCAGACCCTTCATCTTGGGATCAACCACAGTCTATGGCTTCCTCATGCGAATAAACACTTCTAGCCGATTGAGAGGTAGACATAGGGTCGTCAACTAATGAGGACGACTCAGACATTGAATCACAAGGTTCAGTAACTTGGTGGTATATGACAACTAGGGGAGGTGGATAGATTGGACGAATGGGAAAGGCCTCAGCCTTGCGATTCTTGGCTTCCTCAGATTCTATTCTCCTAATTTATTTGAAGAATTTCTCTCTGAGGTTGGGAAAATCTTCGGCTAAGATATACAACCATCTTAACATCAAGGGACGAGACTCAACTTGAGTGAAAATGGGTACAAATAACTCACAAATTTGACCTAAGTTGACCAAAGATCAAACTGGAATTCAAAATGTTTTCAGGAAAGAACCCTAAGAACACAGCCTTGAAGTTGGTCGGAGAAGATGATCGGAGGTCACCGAAAATAGTGTAAAAGGTCGAAAAACCTTAAGAATCTCTCCAACCAAGTAATGGCCTCCAACAACCACCTAAAAACACCCTATAAAAGGTCCAAATGGGTCCAAATAACCAATGAATCTTACAAAAAACTCAAACCCTTGCCGAAAAAACTACAGATAGCCTAACCCAAAGATTTTAATGGAAAGAAATAGAGAAGAAGTTAAGGATTATTACCTGAAGAAGTTGGTTACCGAAGAAAGAGAAGGAAAGAGGTTGTGATCGCAGGAAATGCACAGAGTTATAGAGAGAAATAGGTGGGAATTTGTGAACGTAACAAGGAGAGAGAAAACGCTTTAGAGTTTTAAATACCCAGGAAATGATTAAACACATTTCCCTAGGTATATCATCATTTGAAGAGCGAAGTCCAAAGTGCTCAGCCATTAAGTCATACATAGTATGGACGCTGCCCAACTAGAGCTATGACATGTGTCACTCTCTTATGCCACAAGTTCTACCCAGTTGACACGTAAAAAATGTCTCATTAGAGGACTACACAGCTCGTATCCCCTAGCCACCTCTTCATATAAGTGACTGATGGCTAGGGGGTAATTGATATGATCAAGTATGATCTTATCTCAGGACGAGGTCCCCAATCTTCAGCAGTCGAGCTTCAATAAGGATCTCACTGGTCATTCCCTAAGCTCATCCAGAACCAGGGTCAGCCTTGTACTCATAACCTCGGCCATAATTAGGCAGAGACCCCAAAGAAGCTTCCAACAACAAGGATGTCTATTGTCCTCTATTCAATCGACGTCAGGAAATGGTCTGTTTAGGTCACCTTAGCTTGAGCCCCTCAGTCGAGACCATACTTGCAAGTTCCCAGCAAAGTCAATCAATGCATCAGTAACCTGCCGGGTCGAGACCTCTACAAAAGACATCATAACGTACGAGTAGTAGAAGGTTCTAAGGTGGCTTGTCACACATGAGAAATTATATTATAACCTGATTATTCCCTCATGTGAGGTGAGATTGCATCATCATCATCTACATATGCTGTGGACAACTATCATCATCTTAGTGGATTCCTTCATCATCACACTCCTACTGCATGCTTGGGGGTGCATTACACCCCTTAAGCACTATAAGTACGTGTGTTTTACCTCTTGTAAATGGGATAAAAAATAGCAACCCTACAGAAACTCTGTCAAATTCACTGCAGGAGAGAGTTAGCTTGAGTATTTAAATGCCCAGGCCATTAAAACCTCATTTTAATGGATTACACACACACTGCAAAGTGGACGTAGGCCATCATTTGGCCGAAACACTTAATTATGGTGGTCACTCCCTCTTTGCCTCATCTTATTCTCTCTCTTACTATTATATTGTTTACTTACTGCCATTATAATACCTGTTTGAGCTCATTATCACTGTGACCTGGTCGTACCATTTCTGGTATCATCACCTCTCTCTCTCGGTGATGACATGTTCTTTTGCCTATTTTGTGCAAAATAGACTAGCGACTCCATCTCTTTACATCACCCCACATCGATGACGGACTAAGCCTTCCTATAAAAAGGGCACAAGACCTTCTATCCCTCTTCTATTGTATGCGTGTGAGCGCCGGAACCCTGAGATGGGAGGAAAGAACCAAAAAGGAGGGATGTCCACAGAGGACATGCTTAATGGTTGCCTAACACATATTCTTCAAGGAATGCTTTCTACAATATGGGGCTCGATTCGTATTACCACTTCCAATAATGAGGATCCTAAAGGTTTTTGGGATAACCCCTTCTCAATTGGTGGCCAACTTATGGAGACCCCTGATGGTCATAGACTTGGATTTTAGGGAGTCAAGCAAAGGTAAGCATGATGTTACCCTGACCTAGTTCTTCAAGTTGTAATAGAGTTCAGGAGTAGAAGAAGGTGAATGATAAGGGTTTGAAGTAATTAGCCCCTAAGGCTAACGTGATGACCTTTGAAAAGGACAAGCATAACGCCCCTAAAAACTGGAAGGAAATAAATTTCTTTATTGGGGCAGCATGGACCACCCCAGACCCCATTGAGCCCATTGGGTTACCTAACCTTCGGTGTACTCCACAGGATGTGGGTAAGTTGAAGTTTACCTTTGTTTTAGTATTTTATCTGACCTCTATTCAGAGTCTTAATACTTTCTTTCATATTTTGTAGTGGTTGTTGAGCCCTCTTAGGAGCAACTGATCAGGATTGATGAGGCCCAGAAGTTGGTCTCCTTTTGATATTCTTGTCATAATTAAATGTCTCTTCAACTGTGGGATGGGACCTGAGTCGAATCCTCTGACACTTGAAAGAGCCCCTGAGGTCCCCAAGATCGTGGTTGGTAGTGGTGTTCATGTGTCGGGTTGTTACGGTTCCACTATAAAACCAGAACCGTAACCAAAGTGGTCCGGTTCCCTATTTTTTGAACCATACCCAAATCAACCCAATTCTAGAAACGAACTAACCCAAATTGGATTGGGTTGGGCCGGTTCACAATTTTTTCTTTTTTTTTTTTATTAATTTATATAACTTAGGATAAAAAATAATTTAGGAAGAAGTAAACCCATTACATACATACATATGAAGAAGTAAACCCATGACATATAAAAATATTAGTCAATAAAATAACAACAATATTAGTCATGCATTACATAAGCAAACAAGTTGGGTAGAAGTAAGCCCATTACATATGAATCTAGTAAAAACCATACCATGTAAAACATATTTAAAGTTCCCAAAAAGTAGAAACCATAAATAAAATAACAACAACTATCTTGAAAAAACATAAGAACCTTATTCAAAACAACAACATTTAACATCAATAAAATAATTATAGATAAAGTAAACTAAATAGTCATTTAATAGTTTACACCTAACTAAAAAATACATCACAATGTTCATAAAAATTAGTTAATCCTCCACTCCACGGTTAACCATCCACTCAATAGTTAACCCACAATTTTCTTTATACACCCCATTTAAGAGTTAACTCACAATAATTATGATCAAATCATTAACAAAAATACACCATAAGTATATAAATATATCATTTATAGACACAGTATATCAAATGTTTCATGTGCTAAAAAGTAACGAAAATACACCATCAGTATATCAAATATCATCTGTAGACAGTGACACAGTATATCAAAATACACCATCAGAACAGTGTGTAGATAACTTAAATATAAACAAGACTTGATTTAATGCACTAACACAAAAAACAAACCAGTTATAAAAATACATGTTTATTTCGTAAAATAATTGGAAAAAAACTCAGAGAGCAGAAATGCTTGGTTGTAAGAGAGCATAAAATGATTGGAAAGAGAAGAGACTCATTGTAAAAATCTATTGATAGGCAAAGTTATCCTTCAAAGGGAGCTTTGTCCCGTAGGGAAAATTTAGAAATCTGGCAAGATTGAAACCATGCCAAATTATGGCACGGTTTAAATCCGTGCTAAATTTAAAAATATGAAGTAAGAAAAGAAAAATATTAATATTAATTTGACTTTTCATTTGGAGATAAGTCACTTTCGTCCCGCTCGTTCGCCCACTTGCTCTCCCACTCACTCTCTACAAAATGAGACTTTCTCATTTTCAGAAGACCCAAGACATTTTTGTGTTAGAACAAAAAGGCCACACTTTGCAATTTTACACCCATCGGAAAGAGACATACACAGAGGTATTTTGACTGGGATTTATTAAATCTCGTAAAACATATACTTCTAGAAAGATGAAAATAAAAGTTATCCTCCCAAGTCAATGGAGGCAACAGTGATGATGGATTTGGATCTACCAGATTTCCAATCCAGATCCTTTTACTTAGGCAACGGTAATCATATATCTATCGTCTTTATTTTTTTCACAATATTTTAAATATCCACTTCTAAAATTCTCTGTTTGGTCTCAGTTATCAGTGTTGTCGTTTGGCTTCAAGTCTTACGAAACAAGACCATGGCAGAGGCTGATCAAACCCTTAGTGTACCCAACTCTGTATCTGGGTTCTCTTCTTTTGGTACTCTAAACTCACTTTTCACTCTTACCCTTTTTGGATAACTTTATATTGTGTGTATAAATGTCTTTCAGTAACACAAAATTCTAAATTTTGAGTAAAAATATATTCTTTTAAGAAATATGTGTTTATAATTTCATCATTTTGCATCAATTATAGACACACATGCCTTGGATTAAAAAATATGGTGCAATATTGAAAAGTAGGCCCTTTAGCTTGGAATCGGAAATCAGACCCTTTAGCTGTTGTATTTTGAGCAAGCAAGATTGGAAATATTGTATGCACTTTTTGAATAATTCATTTATTCAACTCATCTGTTTGTTCCTTTTTTGAAATCACTATAACTCCCTTCATCTCAAGACCAGAGTATTGTAAATTATGTAGGCTGAGTATAAAAGTGTGAATTGAACAATTGATTTAATGAAGATGAATATACAATTACTGCGATTAAGGTTTTGATTATATTCTGTATTTAGAAGTTGAGCATACATATTTAGCTTTATTTGTTTTATTAACCTGTTGACTGATTTAAATGTAGGGTTTCCAAACCTTAGTACCAAGATGTTAATTGAAATGAACCATTATATTCATAGAGGTAATTTTTTAATTATTTATTACTAGTTTTGTTATGCATTTATTGTATTTGCAACTCTTAAATTGGTTGATGTTTTTATATTTTTTTATGTGTAATAAATTGAAAACCTATTTTTAGTTTATCTTTGACATCCTTGTATTTTATAACGAGTATATGACTGTGTCCATCCATAGAGACATCTTACCTCCTGCACGTAGTGTGTTGGTTCTGGCCCTCGCACGCGTTCGTGGGGAAGAGGTGATAAAGGTCTCATACCCTTCCTCGGGGCGCTTCAACCGTCGTCGATTTTGGGGTGATGCAAAGAGATAGAGTTGCCAACCTATTTTGCATAAAGCAAGCAAAAGAATATGTTACCGCTTAGAGAGAATGACATAAAAGACAAGCTGATGCTTGAGAAACCAATTAGTTCAGAGGTTTGGGGGCTAAGTTCCGGAATGGGAAGGTGTTAGGCACCCATCCCGCCCGTTCGGTCTCTCATGGGCTTATGTTATTATTCTCCTTAATTTCTCCTTGAAATGTGTGTGCGTATATATATAAGTGGATATAGGAATCGTTCTACTCACATCGTGTGAAAAGATAGAGTGAGGTCATCCATAGGAGTATTCCCAAAATAGTAGTTAAAAATATGATTTGTGCGCTTATGAAGATATCAATCATTATGATGAAATGATAATATGTGTTAGATAAGATGCACATATGAATCACAAGTATAATATAGATAAATAATGTATGGATAAAATGGGAAAAATAGGAAAACAAGACTCAAATATCGAGTTCTAGCCCAAAATGCATAGGTAGCCTATAAAGGCATCAAAGTCCACGTAGTTTTCACATGAGGGTGGGGTTTATCTCATAAATTCAAACAGGTTTTTATTATACGTGTGTGTAAGAAAAAGGTGTTTTTAAGTTTTGAGAAAATGTGGAGAAAAATCCCGTTGGAATTTATAGGTGTAACCCTCTTTTTCATATTTTTTTTATAGAAAATATATTATGTCCAATACTACTAATAAAGGATTGAATATTTATATGTGATGGGTCTAAAAATAAAATCTAAATTAAGAACTTATATAACTAATGAGAAAATAAATAAATTTAAAGAGAGAGAAAAATGTTTGGACCTTCTTTGGACACATGGAGATTGAACTTGATTGTTGAGGAAATTAATTGAAATTGGGTGAGGAAGGTATAAATTGGGTGTGAAAGTGAAGGAAATGAAAGGTGGAGAGAGGTTTTAAATAAGGAAACTTTGCTAACTTTAAAAGAATGTTGCTGAGATCACTGAAGTTGATGTTTCTAAGGTTCCTCTCAAAGTGAGCTCGTGCTCGCCTTATATAGGGTCAAAGTACTGCCGATTGTCATTGTCCTTATCCTGCCTATCGGCAGGTAACCCTAGACACACTACTGATAGGCAGGGAAAAGGACCTGCCAATTGGCAATCTCGTGCAGAGTTTCTGAAAAAATGATCGTGAAATTCAATTCGTAAGTCGAAATCGTGTATGGTGCATACCGTTAGAAAGGTTATTCAGAGACCTTTGAGAATCCTTTAGGTCGCTTCAGGGTTCGGGAGCTGATTTTGGAACAAACGGGGCTCGAAAGACCCGATCGGTCGTTTGAACAGAAGATCGTCGGACGATGATGGATCAATCATTCTAACCGTAAGTTTAAATCGTGCATGGGGAGGACCGCTGGAAAGGTTATGCAAGGTAATTTGATGTTTCAAAGGGATTCATTCGGTTCGGTGAGTTAAATTTGATCAAACGGGTCCTGGAAGTTCCCGGTGACCCTTTAGAGTAAAACGGGTGGTTCGTTCTACCATAAGACTAATTTTCACACAGGGCAGACCATTAGAAAGGGTATTCAGTTTTAGTTCCCTTTTAAGATTCGTTCAGTCTCATTTGAACTGAAGAGTTGACTTTGGTAAAATGGAGCCTAGGAGTGCCCAAAATGAACCATTGGAAAGGGGATTAAGTGCCCTTTAAAGATTTATTGAGCTTTCACTCTGACGATGAAGTTGATCGGAGTCAAACGGGGATCGGGAGTGCCCTATGGCCTCTAGATCGGTACTCGAAGTATGACCTAGGGTTTATGGTAAATGGGGAGATGATAGGGAGATAAGGAAAGACTTAGGGGGTTCTAGAATATGGTGACTACAGAGCCCCTCGACGGGTTAGCTTGGAATAAATGAAAGCCATCGATTAGACACCACATGGATGGTTTGGGGAAGGGGTCAATTATACGGACCAAAGGGATGAGGATGATCATTTTGGAGGGTCAAGGTCAATTCTGAGAACCTAAGGTTGAGGGGACCGATTCCATGGGTCGAGGTTAATTATGAGGACATAAAGCTAGGACGACCAATTTCGCAGGTCGAGGTCAATTATGAGGATCTAAAGTAGGAGCAACCAATTCTGTGGGTCGAGGTAAATTATGAGGACCCAAAGTTATGGCTACCAACTCTACGGGTCGAGGAAAATTCTGAGGACCTATAGTTGGGGCGACCAATTCTGTAGGCCAAGGTCAATTCTGAGGACCTAAAGTTATGGAGACCAATTCTACGGGTCGAGTTCAATTCTGAGGACCTAAAGTAGGAGCGACCAATTCTATGGTTCGAGCTCAATTTTGAGGACCTAAAGCTGTAATTCGAGGGATTTCTCTTTGGGTAGTCTTTAATTTATCTTTGGGGGTTTGGATGCACTAATGGTTCCGCTTGGGAATGTGTTTCTCTGAGACATCGTTGGGGAGAGATATCGAACAAGGCCTTATAGCTCCGCTGGAGAATTTGGAATTTCTCTGGGAGAAAGTTTAATTTGAAAATTCTACTGGGAAATGGGTAGGATATTATGTAGTCCTATTGGGGAAACATTTGATGTTTGAGGGTTTAAGTTCCACTGGGGATGACTTGAGGTTTTGGGATTTCGCTGGGTAATTATAGTGGACTTTGGAATGCGGGCGCACCATTTTAGGGTTTAAATTGAGGGATAAGGATGTATTTTTAATCCATCTGTGGATTTTAAGATATTGAAAAAAGGTTTTCTTGGTGAAGAAATGTTCCAATATTATTTGGCAATTTTAGAAAATTTTCAGAGAATTTTTAGAGTTTGTTGACATTTTTCTGGAATTTTTTGTACGAAATTCAGGGGGACTGTCGATCGGTGGGTGGAAGAGGTTGCCGTTCGGCAGTGGCACGGTCTTTTAAGCTACCTTGGATAGGGGAACAAGCAGGTGGCGATCGGTATGTGCAAGGGTTTTTAGATAGTGGTGGATCGCACGCTGATAGTCATGCTGGAGGTGGTGCAGGAGGCGTTAGGTAGGATTGTTGAATCTTTATTGGGGGTGTAGGTGACCTTTTACCCTTGAAGGGTGGCTCCTCAGGATACGGGGGTGACAGGTTAGTATGTGCAGATGTGGTGGTTTATGAAGCGTGAGTTTGGGTACGTTTGATACCTAAGAGATAGGGTTATGAGGAAGATGATGTGACATCTAATTTTGGTTCTTTACCTTTGGGATTTTCTTATAGGTTTATCATTAACTGGGGAGCATCGGCGTTGACCATGTTACATGCTTAATGTAGCGGCATTGCACATGAAAAAAGACTTCAACAAGGCAAAGATAGATGCATATTTTGTTTGATTATCTTGATTTTGTGGCTTACTTTGCATGCACTTTAATTTGCTCTTGAGTTTTTATTTTGAGAAAGAGTAGGAGAATTTGTTTTTGGAATAAAGAGAGGCATTGGAGGCTTGGTTGAAAAAGAGCTTCCCTTTCGAAAGGGTTTATTTTGACAAAAAGTAATAAAAATGAGTTTTTTGGAAGTTTTGAGTATAGGAAGGCCTTGGAGGCTTGGTTGGTATATGGATGAGGAAATAGAAAGCTTGGTTGTAAAATGGGGCTTGTAGCCTTCTTTGGATTGTGTTGAATCTAGTGTGTTGAACAGACTGTAATGATACTGGAATTTATTGGAGCTAGTTCCTTGGGCCTAATTTTGAGGCTTTTGCTAGTGATGGGGGACCTAATAGTGGAGCCTCAATTAGATGCCATTACGCATGGATGCCATATCATCGTAATCCTGCGATAGTGATACTGGAAGAGACCCCGAGCGGTCTAGATGCTTGGTGGGAAGATCGCTCTGACTTTTTAAGAGGGAGCCCAGTGGTGCTGTTTACATAGTTGGCAGAGAGATTCCGTTTTGAGATTTCTCCTAAGTATCCCTTGGCATCCATGATGAATTTATTCACTCAGTATTTTATCATTTTTGGCCCATCCATAGAGAACTGGGTTGACTGGTTCGTGGACCACAGAGCCTAATGCCTGTTCTGGTCGGTGCCATGCTCGTCAAGGGTGGACCATGCAAAGACATCCATAAATACCTTTAACTATTCTTCAAGTTGTGCGTGCTCATGCTCGTCAGGAGTGGACCATATCCTAATCTCTCACTGTTGGGTACTAGAATCGAGATTGGCAACAACACTTTCATCCTCATTAATTTGAACTCGATTATGTTGTTTGTTATTAACCTTATCAATATCAGTTAAGAATTATTTATTTTCAAAATCATCATCATTAAGTGTTTGAATATAATCAAGACAATTAATGTAAGGCATAACAAGATACTCAAAATCTTCATATATTTCATTTTCAGGAAAAACAACGTTGAGAACCTCGTCAAAGGAGGTCTCGATTACATTGTTATTAGAAAAAGGAGGAACAACAAAAAAGGAAGAGATATGATGAACATCCAAGTTAGGCTGCATTTCAGTAGGTGGAACTAGTATAACGTTCCAGTTGAGGAGGGGTTCATCAGCGGCCTTAATCATAATGGAAGGATTCGACGATGTAGTGCTTAAGTGGATCATACAGAGTGGAACCCCAGTGTCTGCAGATTGAACGAGTCCTCAGAATCACTTCCCCAGGAAACCTCAGTAACAACTATAGATTTCTCAATGAGTGGTTGCATATGATGCTAGGAGTCTTTGGCCCAAGATTAACTATCTTAAAAGAAGATCTCCATCCCTGGCTTCATCTTCTTGTCCACATGATCGTACCAGGGAAGCCACAAAATTAAAAATCTTCACCCTCCTTAATGAATCTTCCGTTCAAGGAATCCCCGAAAAAGGTCTCGAAACTTTCTAAACTTCTCTTTAATTGGGGTTGGCAGAACATTTTGAGTTCCTCTAATGACGATTGATAACCCATGCCATATAGAGAAAAGGCCTTCTTCAGGACTATGGGTTCCTATATCCCCTGTTGTTGTCATCCCAGCCTTAGTACGAGCATAAAGTGCATATTCTTGAACATTTATATCACGTTGACATTATCGTGAGGGATATGCTCTAGACAAACTCAATCCTTAAATTCATCCCCTACCGAAAGGGGAAGTGGATCAACCCTGAAATTAAAAATAAGCTTATCATTCGTTCCGTGTTGTATCTTTAGTATTGAGTTACTGGTGCTTGCATTCTCAATACTATCATCGTCTCCCAAGATGGTGATGACCTGCCTCTTGGAGAAGAACTTTAGTTTCTAATAGAGAGAGGAAGATCCCCCTTGATGTTGTAAATCTACGGTCGACTAAGCAATATATTAAAATAAGTGAGTATGTTGATAACTTGGAACTCGATAATGAGATTGATAGGGCTAGACCTTATTATGAGTTTTATGGATCCCATTACATCTCGATGAGTGTTGTCATAGGCAGGCACTGTGTCAAAAGTTGGAGCAAGGTTGTTTACTTTTAAACCCAAGAAATTAAAGGTTCTTAACGGGTAAACATTGAGTGTTGATCCATTATCGATGAGTGAGAGCGGTACTTTCTTCCCCATTAGCTCAGCGGAGATGTTAAGAGCATATTTACGATTAACAATAAAATTTGGGATTTCTTCTTTTGAGATGGAAAGCTATTTAGTAAAGGTTAAGGACCCGACCAGGTTCACATCTTCTTCTGGAGTGGTGGAAGGAGGGAGTGTGGGCTCGGTAATCAATTTTATTAAAGCATTTCAATGTAGTTAGGAAGCCATGAAGAGTCCCCACAAGGTGATGTTGACCTGAGTTTTCTTAAGTTGGTCGAGGATCTTACTTTCCTCGATGGTCATTTCTGGCATGGGCAGTTTCTCGATAACTCCTTTTCCTTTATTTATCCATGTTGGCTGAGGATTTGAACTTTAGTAGTGTCTCCAAGATCTTATCATATGGTTTACGGAGGAGGGGAAGAATACCAACCCCATTTCTTCATCTATTTTGGGTTGTATGACCACTTTATTGATTTCCCCTAGTAGATCATCAAAAGATATCATCTCCCACACACTGATTAATGGACTAACATTTTCTTGGCTTGGTTTCCTATTTGAGATATTAACTTGTCTCCCCATCTGGTGGTAACTATGTCATCATGCCATTCGAAGTCAATCCATTCCACAACCTCAATGACTTATTCATATAGATGCTCCCACTCACGGGGAGGTGCAGAAGTGAAGGGACGAGACCAACCACCCTTGTATCTTTAAGTCATCGAGTAACTCGAATATACTGCAAATATCACTGGTCTGTCAGAACATGTATGCCATAATCTGTACTGCATCATTTGAACTGACTTTATCAACGGGTACCACCCAATTATCTGACTCTCAAGGATTTAATGAAAGGATGTTAAGCTTTTGACAGTAAATGGTCAATTCAGAGGGAAATTTTAGCCCAAATTCTAGAAGCTAGTTCAGTATTGCCAGCAATTCCATATCTTTCCCTCTAAACCGGGTACGAATGGCAATACAAGATTTTATGATAAGCGATAGAGAGCTTAGTCGGCAAAATAGGCAGGGTTTAGAAGATAATATGGGTAGATTTTAAGGGGTTTGGGTGAAAATATGGGTATGATGGGTGTTTTACTGGGTGCAATCTAGGTCGTTGGATCGAATTCTGGGTCATTCTCTACCAAGATGGCATTTTTATGGTTTGGAAGTGTATTGTGAGTGGTGTTGGGTTTGGTATTGGCTGGTGGGGTGATGATACCCCGATCAATTAAACCCTGGGTTACATTTCAAAAATGGAAGCACTAATAAGTGGTATGGCCGACAGTTTGGTGAAAATCACTATGGGCTTTGGAAAGTGGGTTTGGTAGTGGACGAGGGTCCAAAGGTTTAATAATATTTCGGTTTAACAAGGCTTAGTAGACTTTAGAGAGGGGAGCATGGATATCAGTGTATTCTTTTCTGGATAGACTATTACGACTTTCTGGTGCCTAAGAGGTAGCGGGTAGGGATATGATGTTGATGGTCCGGTCTATAGCGGGATTCTCATATTTTCTTGGAATGAACTGTTCGGATACTTTTTTAGCTCAGCTTTTGTCTTGGCAATGCTTTCTTCAATCTTCACTCCTACTTCCCGGAGGGCTCGAAATTGTAAGTAATATTTTATTCCCATCGTCGCTCGGATATGGGGTAAGAAGTTTTTCTTTATAATACTAACTTGCACCTCTTCATAAGGTCGGTTGGTCATAATGGCCGCTTCCTCCCTCTCCCTTGATATGAAATTATTGACAGTCTCTTCGGGGTTCTTCTTGAAAAGTTTTAAATCACGACATGTAACCTCCAACTCCTCATTGTACTTGTCCTGTGACATGAATTCACGAGAATCATCCTCCTAACTATGAATTATGGATTCCTAAAGGGATAAAAACCAACGAAGAGCGCTGTCCTTGAAAGTCTGTTGGAACATCTGGGCCATTATTTCTTTAGAGTCACCAAGGAGAGTCATGGATCAGTGGTAGCTTTGAAGCTGAACAATTTGGGGCCCGCTGCCCTCGAAATTTTTAATGTTAGTTACTGGAGATTCGAACCTGGTCAAGTTTCTTAGTTAATAGCTTAAGGTCCCCTTTGATCTTATTTAACTCTTCTTCCTTCGAATCGATAGGTACTGACAGGTTAGCCCCTGATTTGGTAAGATTCGGCATAGGGAGTTGAGTGGGTGGTGTCCCATTATAGGAGGGGCATGTGGAGCGTGCTAATATTCTTTTGGGACCCAAACAGGCTCAAGTGTGGGTGAACCCATAGCATAAGGGAAGAGGACCTCGAGATCCTCGGGAATAGGGACTCAATTTTTCTATATCTCGTGAACCTCACATGAAAGTTGTCAATCTTGGCAGTGAGTTATACTAAAACAATCATCAAATCAGGTTGCACATTTGGTACTTGGTCTACGCTCTCCATGGAGAGTTATTGAAGGTAGATTTCGAGGAAGTAGCAATAGAACTGACGGAGCTTTGTGGTAGTTTGACGGAAGATTGAAGCCAATAGGGAGCCAGGCCAAGGGACGTGTATGAGATCAACCTGAGAAAAAAATGATTTGAATTTATTTTTGGGAGGGGAGGAACTTATTTTTATTGAACAAAAGAGGAAAAATATTTGACATTTTTTTAGAAGGGGAGCACAAAATATATTTGGTACATTTTTTTTTATAAAAGGAGGAAAAATGTATTTGACATTTATGACAAAAGGAATAAAATATTTTTGGTATTTTTGATAAAAGGAGTAGGAAATGTTTTTGACATTTATGACAAAAGGAAGAAAAATGTTTTTGGTATTTTTGATATATGAAGGAGGAAATAAAAGTGAGAATGCGGTGATCTTCTTAAATAAGCTTTGATATTAATTTTTAAACATGTGTAGTGCAGTGAAAAATTTCAAGTGTTTTCAAATTGACTTAACTCAATTAATCCTGATTTTTAGTTAGACCCTAACTCATGCATCTAAGTGATTTGAAATCATAAAATATAATAAACATGCAAGGGAAACTAATTTTTAAGAAAAATCCCTGAAGGGCCAAACCTTTTATTTCACTATGAATTAAATCGAAATTTACAATCACAATGAAATCTGCAATTAGTTTACCTCAGCAAACCTACATAGACACGCTACCAAGACTTAGTAATGGATTCCACGCAGCGAACCCACATCAATTGCAGTTCAATCTTCAACAAAGATCCACACCCAGTGAACCTCATTGACCTCAGTCTCAGGTATAGAGACGTACTCCACAAAGATGAACAATAATAAAGTTTTGTTCTTCAGTTCCAAAAGATTCACAAAAGTAATTGGGAATTTTGTGTGAATCAAAAAGATGTTTGGGACATCAAAAATTGAAGTCTTGATGTGTTTGAACTCTAAAAAATGTTTTCTCAAAGACTTTAAAAAAATACACCACCGAAATATCTATTTATAGAAATCTAAAAAATCTGAGGCGGTGGAAAAATTTATTGACAGAGAACCGGTCTAGGTAAAATTTCTATCGGCTCGGTTCTTTTTATAAAAACAAATCGGTCTAGGTAAAATGGCATCGGTTCGGTTCGATCTTTGCAGTTAAAAATTCTTTTTTTCAAAAAAAATGCCTCGGTTTACTAAAAAAATTTAGAAAAATTTTCCAATATTAAAATCAAACTTTTATGGAATTTAAAACTCAACTTTACTAAAGTTAATCTCGTCGAGGCTTTGTTGAAGATTTCTTAATGTTCGGATCCGTCTTGATGAGTGTATGAGCTTGAACATTCTTCGACGTTTGTAGCGATATACGACATACTCAATTGATAATGGACATTTATAAAATCATCTCCTTACAAAAAGAGTGAGGGAAGAATCTCAACATTAATATTAATATTATTATTATTATTATTATTATTATTATTATTATTATTATTATTATTATTATTATTATGTTCTCACTTATATTAGGTTTACCTAAATGCAAAAATAAAAGCCGGACGGGTCCCGAGCCACGGAAAATTGGGTTTGAAAAATATGTAAAACATGTTTTGACTTGTTGCCCGGCTCATGGACGGGGTCCCGTTTTATAAAAAGTCCAAATCGCGCGAAAATTTGGGTGGCATACTGACCCGGCATTTCGACAGAGTTTCATATAGTAACCGACAAACTAAATATGAGTACCCTAGGCTTGATGCCTATATAACGGTATTTTGTTTTTTGTTTAGTGGAAAGGTTCCCCCTTTGGCATGACCTCCATGATAAACTTCTTGGTTTGAGGACAATCGGTGAGTGTGAAGAGTCCATTTGATATACTTGGGTGTACATGAATTGCCTCACTATATACCTCGTATGGACAGTACGTGTGAGAGCGAATTCGATATACTCGACGTACGTGAACGAGTTCCCTACTATATACTTCCCATCGTGAGTTCGGTCAAGTGGTACGATGCAAGGGAAACCGTTTGATATACGTCGAAGGTACTTGGCCAATGGAAGGTGAGTGTCATATTTCTTAGGCTAATTGCTCCCTGTCGGACCAGTGCCCATGACAAAGTGACCCCCCACTACGGGACAACTTTTGGTCAATAGCCATGATCTTGGTTATGTAGTGTGTAGAAAATGCATGAATCTTGTTTAGTATATTATGGAGAGAGTATTTTATTTGGCATGATGAGTATCATACTGATAAGGAAAAATGTACAAGTATCATTTAAAATAAATCTATCATGGAGCATGAAGATTACACTAAGCATGGATACGTGTGAGTGAGTGATGTGTGAATATTTATAAGTGAGTGTGTGGTAGTGAATCTAAGCATGGATCAACTAAAAGTGGTGTGTGATAAGTGCAAGTGAGAATGAATATGTGAAAATGTACATGGGTAAGGGTGATAAGTGGTGGTGTGTGCTAGTGAAGCCTAAACATGGATATTCTAAATGGTGTGTGAAGCATATGGGAAGAAGTGACCTTGTATACAAGTGTAGGTAGTGTGAGGTGTACATGGGGAGTATTTACAAGTGTGTGAAATGAAAAGTGAGTGAAAGGTGATATAAACATGAGGTTTATGTATATAAGAAGTAATAGAGGAGAAAAGGGAATATACAGGTAGGTGCATACGTACACAAGCAGAAAATTATAACACCCATGCAAGTAGAGTCTAGATCTATTATGGCAAGTAAGTCCCTAGTAGAGTCTCCACTGTGGACATACCCAGAGATATCTCCTTCCCGCACGGGGTTTGTTGGTTCTTGCGCCCGCATTCACGCGAGCATGCGAGGGAGAGGAGATAAAAGATCCCACGCCTTTCCATGGGGTGCTTCCACCGTCATCGATTATGGGGTGATGCAAAGAAATAGAGTCGCTAACTTATTTTTCACAAAATAGGCAAAAGAACATGTTGCCACCTCGAGAGAATGGCATCAAAGACAAACTGATGCTTGTGAAACAAATTAGTTCAGAGGTTTAAGGGAGAAGTTATAAAATGAGAATGTGTTAGGAACCCATCCCTCCCTTGCAGTCTCCCATGGCTCCTTAATTTCTTCGTGAAGTGTGTGTGCGTGTATAGATAGGTGGAGATCAGAATCGTTCGACTCGCATCATGGAAAAAGACGGAGTGTGGTCATCCATAGGAGTTGTAACACCCAGTAAGTTTTAATGATTTTTATATGGGATTAATTAGATTAAAAGGGGAAATTAATTTGGATTAAAATAAATATTAATTAGCGTGATAAGGATTGATATTTTTTTGTTTGAATTATATTGAGTATTACTTAGTGAACGAGTAATAAATTGATGAGAAAGTATTATGATTGTCGTGAGTGATAAATATGACAGTTACGGTAATTTAGTCAGGACGTGTGTATGAGTCGTGTTGAGACTTAAAACGTATGAAATAAAATGTGAATTATTATGGGTTAGCCAAATGGTCATTTTGAGTATGCCAGTGTGCCCGAAGGGTCGAAATAGTAAGAAAAAGTGTACTCGGGTATTTGGATTGGGTCCCAGGGCATTTTTAGGCCAAACCAGCACCCCAGGAGGGCATTTTGGTCTTTTAGCTTTTTAGGGTAAAAAGACCAACGAAATTTCAAGTGACATATCCACAGTACATCTGGGGTAACTTAGGGTTAAGAGTTATAAAATACAGAGAGGCCATTAAAAAAAAGGACAAGCCATTTTGGAAGCTTTAGAGAGAATTACTGAAGGATTCAATCTTGTTCTTGCACCCCATCATCATTGGAGAGTGGATTGGAAGGGAAGACAAACCAACTCATCAATAATTCACGAAGTCAGATCATCAATCATAAAGAGGAAAGTGTTTATTACAATTTCTTTTGAAGTTATAATACCCATGTAGTGTAGGGTTTTATACTTGATGATTTTAAATGAAGTTCTTGGAAAATTGATGAATTAAACACATGATCTAGGGTAGGATTGCATGTAAATTGATCCATGTAATGTAGAGGATACACAACTAGATGATATGTGATGATTTAGATGGGAAAAATCTAGGTTTTATATTGAGTATGAATGAAGAACGTGAAAATCTAGGGGTTTGATGAATAAATGATTTGATCATAGTGTTTTGATGTTATATTCACGTTGGAAATCATCCTAACATATGTAGATAACATTTTGGACAATTGGTTCTAAGTTTGGTGAAAGATCATGGATGTTTTGTAAAAGAAAAATGGTGAAAAATTCAAAAAACCAATGAAGAAGACAACCTGCTACTGTTCCAATCGATTCGGCCCTAGGGCGAATCGATTCGGTTTGCCCAGATTTGTGTTATTTCCCTTATTAAGCCCTTAAAATGTGATTTATAAATGGGGAAACTTTTGGGACATCCTTATAACATAATGAGGGATATTATGAATTATAGTAGGCCTTGGTAGGATTGGGACTTAGTCATGAATGGGACAATTACATTTAAGATTATCGATTTTAAAGACGAGTGTAAGTGAATTCAAAATAATGAGATCAAGTCAAGGGGATTTCGAGTGAACTTAAAAAGTAGATCGATAGACTATGAGTGAATTAACTACTGAAATAACATAAGGGGTAATTAGTGTGCTTCGAATAGAGAATAATACCTAGGAGTTTAGATAGAGAGTTATAGTTGTCAAATTATAAGTACGGTATGTATTTGAGATATACATATTACGCACGAATGATATAGGTTGAGTGTACAACTATATGGATTATATTATAGGTTGAGTGAATATCTATACAGATTATATTTATAGATTCTGTGTATAACTACATGGATGTTATTTATAGGTTGTGTGTATACCTATAAGGATTATATTTATAGGTTGTGTGTATGCCTATTATGTGCTTTCTTATGTGTGTGAACATACCTACGCTACCTACTATCTGAAGGTTTTCGTGTAGAGGGAGATCCCACTTTGACGATTCCAGTGAGGTCTAGATTTATGCCCCAGAACATGGAACTTAGGGCAGCTCACTATGTGTGTGTATTAGTGTGGATGGCGTGTCGTTTGGGTACATTAGGTATGTGCGTATCCCAAAGGATTAGAACTATGTTCTCCTCCATTGTGTGTTGATTTATTTTGGGGTTCGAGGAGACATGCCTAACTAATAGTCATTGATTGAGTATGAGAGGTACATGGACTTGATAATAGAGTATGTAGACTTTCACCGCGGTTCTTAGCCCCAGGATGCTGGAGTTATGTATATAGATTGTGTAACATATCTATACAGACATGTGTATTTTCCTACTTGTGTGTGAAAGTAGTAGATATAGATAACGTATATCTAAATGTGATGTAATTATGAGATATTCAACCTAGTGTGTGATGGTAATAAAGTTAGATAGTGTATGTCTAAAAGATGGTTTAAGTAGAGTAACTTAATGAAGTGGTCTAACGATAAAATAAGTGGGATGTTAATTGTGGTTAATAATAACATATGAGACATGTTATTTATTAGTGTCACAATAGCATATTGTATGGGAAGTATGGTAAAAGCTAAAGAGATATTTAACTAAGGACTTAATGGGTAGCGTACTCTATGGGCGATACGGAGGATCCAAACCCTTTAGCAGATAGATAGTTATTGATGAGATCTAGTTGGGCGGGGTAGTGTATCTAGGTAGGAGACGTTAGGCCTACACATTAGTTGGGGGTGAGGAACTCAACGGAGTGTACGTTGAACTAATATGTGTAATCAATAACTGATTTTAAACTGTGATAAATACTTGATAAATATTTTCAAATGTGTGGGGCTCTGACCCATCATGCGAAAATATTTTCAAAACCTTTTAGGTGTCCAGCCACAGGGACGCTGAGATTTATATTTGTTTCAGGGATGCATATCTGCAACACTCGTGGATGCTTGCAGGATTTGGACTAGATGCTTTAGTTGATTCATTCTTAGAGTAGGATTCAAGTTTAGTTATTTCATCTGGGCATGTCACCCTTCAGCTATTTCAGTTACTCGGTTGTATCAGACTTTAAATTAGTGGATTTAGTTTTATTTTATAGACTCATGGTTAAATTTATGTACTGTGAACCGATGATTTATTCGGTATTATTTATGTGGTTATTTCCCTTGTGAGATATTCATATTGTTATTATTGTTGGATGGTTTGGTGATTGTATTTAATTGTCAAATGTTATTATTAATGAAAGATAAAATTTGACACGTGATTATTTTAATATAGGTGGTTAGTAAATTATTTTTCTTTCTACGGTGATGCTAAGAATGAAACCATTGATGATACCTATTTAATTTAATAATGGACTTAGGATTAGAATAGGCGGGGGTGTCACAGGAGTGGTCCCAAAATGATAGTTAAAAATATGACGTGTGCGCTTATAAAGATACCGAATATTATGATGAAAAGATAATGTGTTAGATAAGACGCGCATATGAATCACAAGTTTAATATAGATAAATAATGTATGGATAAAATAGAAAAAAATAGGAAAATAGGATAATAGGACTTGAATCTCGAGTTTTAGCCCGTGACGCATACGTAGCCTATAAAGGAATCAAAGTCCACATAGTTCGCATGCGACATGAGGGTGGGGTTTATTCCATAAATTCAAACGGGATTTTTATTATACGCGTGTAAGAAATCTCGGTTTTTTAGCTTGGGGAAAACGTGGTTAAAAATCCCGTTGAAATTTATAGGTGTAACCCTCTTTTTCTTGTTTTGGGTTTTTTGTATAGAAAATATATTATGTCCAATACTACTAATAAAGGGTTGAATAATAATATGTTTATGATCTAAAAATAAAATCTAAATTAAGAACTTATATATATAACTAATGCAAAAATAAAGAAATTTAAAGATACAGAAGAATGTTTGGACCTTCTTTGGAGACTTGGAGATTGTTCTTGATTGTTAATGAGCTTCCTTGAAAGTGGGTGAGGAATGTAGGGGGGATTTTGCTAAATTGGCTGTGAAAGTGAAGGAAATGAAAAAGGGAGAAAGGTTTCAAACAAGGAAAGTTCGCTGACTTTAGAAGAATGTTGATGAGATCACTGAAGTTGATGTTTTTGAGGTGCCTCTCAAAATGAGACCCATGATCTCCTTATATAATGTTAAGGGACTACCGATCGAAATTTTTCTTGTCTTGCCTATTGGCAGGTAACCCTAAACACACTATCGATAGGCAGAGAAATGGACCCGCTAATTGGCAATCTCGTGCAGATTTTCTGGAAAAATGGTAGTAAAACGCAATCCATAAGTCCAAATTGTTTATGGGGCATACCGTTGGAAGTTTGGTCAGATACCTTTTCAAATTCTTGGGGACGCTCCCAAATTCATGATTTGAATTTAGGTCAAACGGAGCTCGAAAGCACCCGTTGGTTCTTTTGACAGGATATCGTCGGATGATGATGGATCGCTTGTCCATACCGTAAGCCTGAATCGTGCACTGGGTGGCTGTGAGAAATTTTATGCAAGGAACTTCAATATTTCAAAGGTCTTCGTTTGTTTTGGAGTGTTAACTTTGGTCAAACGGGGGCCCAGAAGTGCCCGATGACCCTTCAGAGTAAAATGAGTCATTTGTCCGTACCATAAAGTTGATTCATGCAGGGGGAAGACTGTTGGAAAGTTTATTCAGATCCCTTCAAACATTCATTAAGTCCCGTTTGATATGAATAGTTGACTTTGGTCAAACGGAGCCCAGGAGTGCTCGGTGGCCTCCAGATCATTTTCGGGGGAAAATGGTCCGTTCGTCCGAACCATTATGTCGTTTCATGCATGCTGGAAAGGGGATTCAGTGCCCTTCAAAGATTTATTAATATTTTTATCTAATTATGAAGTTTATCAGAGTTAAATGGGGCCTAGGTGTGCCTGATGGCCTCCCGATCAGTACTCCGAGTATAACATAGGGTTTATGGTAAACGGGGTGGTGCTAGGGACCTAAGGAGAGACTTGAGGAGGGGGGCTCCTATAATGTGGTGTTTTCAATGAAAATAATTTGAAAATGTCTAGACTTTGGATTTAAAACATGTCATTAGGTTGAAAAAACCAAATGAATCCCTAAACGACCCTGTAAGAGGCACGGACACCTCGCATGGGACCAGTGTAACTCGTAGGAACTGAACGCCTAGTCACAGGACTAACTATTTTAGAATATGATAATAATGTGAAATTATCTAGTCTGTGGATTAAAAGCATACCGTTAGAGGATGAAAATCCAAAACAGTCCCCAAATGGTCCCGTAAGAGGTACAAACACTTCGCACGGGACCAATGTAACTTATAGTAACTAATTGCGTAGTCATGGAATTTTTGGTTTGAGAATAAGATGATAATTATTAAATATCTATACTTTGGCTCAAAAACATGCCGTTACAGGATGAAAACCCAAAACAGATCCTTAAGAGGCACAAACACCTCGCACGACACCACTTTAACTCGTAGGAACAGACCGCGTAGTCACGAAACTCCTAATTTAAAATATGATGATAATTTGAAAATATCTAGATTGGGCTTAAAAACATGCCGTTAGAGGGTGAAAATTCAAATTAACCCCCAGATGGCCCCGTAAGATGCACGAACACCTCGCACGTGACCATTGTAACTCGTATATGCAATTTTTTAGCTTGAATACGATTTTTTTTAAATTACTTGGTTACTGATATCATCTCTTTTTTTGTATTCTATATTTTGGAGGATAACATTTTATCTCTAGCTTTTATCCACGTGAACACACAAAGAAGTCAGTGGTTTATGATAAGGAGATTATTTATTTAAATGTCGTTGATATTTATGATTCTATTTTTATATGTTATGGTCTTGCTGGCTTTTATAGTTTTATTGTTAATTTTTATGGCCGTGCAGTCTGTTGTAATTTTATTATTTTATCTTATGGTCGTGCGGGCTTTACATTACTCAGGTTATATTTTAACAAGTTTTAGAATGTTCAGAAAACATAGTAAACTCTGCACTATTTTTTGGTATGTGAAATATTAGAACTGTAATATTTTGAAGTTTGTATGTACATTAATTTATCAACTACGTGCGAGATTCGCAATTTGTGAATTTTCTTGATTGTTTTTACAAATAATAAATATTTTTCCTACCAGCTTTGGAATTTGGTTATTTTCCTGATTTGTTTTCAAATAATATTTTTTATTAATTTAAAAATTTGCCACGACTTAAAACCGTGCCAAAATCCTAACAAATTGTAAAATTTGAGTACACTTATGAAACAATCAGGCACGCTTTATAACCGTGCCAAAAGCATGCCTAAAAATGAAAATCTGGAACGGTTTAAAAGCGTGCCAAAAGTGTGTTAATATCTAGTACTGTTTAAAAGCGTGCCAGATTGGACAATCTGGTACGATTTTAAACCGTTCCAAAAATTTGGCATCCTCGATTCTAGCACGTTTTTAAACCATGCCAGATTGGGTTTGACACGCTTTCAAACCTTGCCAGATTGCTTTTTCTTGTGTAACGTGAGGGAAAGAGGAACCCTTACAAATGTTGAGGAGTTAGTTCACTTCATGGGCAAGGTGTCCTCATACTTCTCTAACTATGGATTTTTTATTTTCCATTCCTTATTTTTAATCCATTTTCTCTTGCAAACTCAACATCTGACATAAGCTCTTCTAAAGGATGGTCTTGATGGCAGCAAAGCATGGAAAAATTTTGTGGAGAGGGCAAGTAGTTAGGATCGAGTGATTAACAACCGGAGTCCGCATGTGGAGGCTCTCAATAAATAGAGGGATGTCTTGAAGTCACGAGTCTTTTTTTAGAGAAGGAGAAGGTCTTAAATAAAAAAACTCTTAGAGATAGTGCGTATTTACTAGACTCTGCATGGGATTTTTTGGCTAAGGTTGAGGAACTAAATGCCCTTGGTCAGATTGAGCTCAAGGTGACAATGGAGGATTTGCAAAGCCAAAAGATTGATCTCTATAGCTTATGAGAGAACCTCTTTAAGGTGACAACGATGTGGAGCTTTTGAATCAACCAGTCAAAGGCCTAACTGCTGAGAAGGACTAGTTGACCTCCATAGGCTATAAATTGAAAAAGAATTATGCTGAGGTCTTATTGTAGCATAAAGATCTTTAAGGGAAAATCCATACTGCAGTGCATAACCAATTGGATGCCTATCTTAAGTATGAAGCCTTCAAAAAGTTTATTTTTGAGAATTTTAGCTTTGGGCTTAAATCTTGTAAGGCTAAGGTTTAGGCACTCTTTCCTGATGTGGATGTATACGATTTATTTGCTGAATACCCTCAGTCTAGAAAAGAGAGCTCAAATGAGAAAATCAGTACTGGTGATGACTTTGCTCCCAAAGCCCAAGAAAGAGAAGCCAAGGAAAATACCTCTACCTCTCTACCCTCATCAAGACCCTTAAAAATTGAATCTCATGTGGATCCGAGCAACCTCAAGCCTTAAAAGGCTTTTTATGTAATTTTTATTTTTCTGGACTGTTTGGCCGACGTGGGCCATTTCTTATAATAACAATCCTTTCTATAATTAACGAAAAAGTAGATCTGGAATCGTGAGACTTTGTTTTTGTATTGCTCCACTTTACTCCAGTTTTTACTTTATACTTTCTTTACTTTTTACTTTACTAAGGAGTTGTTGCAAAACATTCTTCCCAATGAGGCTAGCTGGTAGGTAGTACTCCTTTAACCCCTCAATATTCCTTAGCGAAGAAAGATAAGTTGAGTTGCAATTTTTTAGAGTGGATTTTAAGATCCTAAGACTTCTGCCAAGCATTTGTGATATTTTTGAAGTTAAGACTAAGATTTAATAATGGGTCTTTATACCTTAGAACCATAAAATACTTTATATTAGTAATTTTGTAGGAGTGAGAGCCAAAAATATTTGTACTAACTCTTGACGTAAAAAACTAGACTAGGTCTAATTATTTAATCAAAAATAAAGATAAGTAAAAGAGAGACAAAGATTTTTAAAGTGGTTCGGCTAAATGGGTAAAGCCTACATCCATCGTATTTCTTATTTCTTTATACGCTGTGTTTCCTCTCGTGTTTGAATGTTTTTTTACTTGCCCTTGATAAAGGGATTACATTGTACTTATAGTCTCATAAGGAGATAGAGAGGTGGAATGTAAAAGTATGGAATGCGTTTATAAATTAGGTATTTACATTATTACATGAAGTTCACAATGTACATGATTGTTGATGATTTGCTAACCCGGTTGGTCGGTCTTCTTTATTGTTGGTCGATATTTTGCACGTTGGCCGACCTCCCATATGTAGGTCATTGAGTCTAATGATAGATTCTTACCATGTTGGATGACAAGTGTTCATTTCTGATTAGTCCACGCGGGTGGATAATTTTTGGTATCAACAAAAGCCCCCAAGTTCCATGCTTAATGCTTGTTCGAAAGTATGGATTATTTAGCTTTGGTGGTAGCTTGGGCTATATTCCTGATGCTTGGTCAGTTGTCGACTTCCCACAATTATAAAATTTTATTGGTATGACTAGTAGCGTGTATTGCTAATGGAATTGTTGTAAATATTCTGAACTTTAGTGAACACTCTTAACGCAAATACGTCTTTTTCTGCCTCGTCGCCAAAATTTCAATCGTCGTTTCTTTTTAATCATTGCACTCGCCGATTTTTGAGGCAATCTATAAAAGATAGTACATTTTCGGTTGTCTCTTACCTCAAACCTTCTAAGTTTTTTCTGTAAATTCTTGAGCTTTCGTGCGATCGTTCTTCTTGTCTTCTAGTTCTTGCCGAATCCTTAAATTTTTGTAAGAATTCTTTCTCTTTCTTATTTTCTTCATATCAAATCATGGTTTACTTTGTTGTCTCTTTAGATGAGTTTAAAAAGAATGGAATATACCAGACTAGGTAGACTTAGAGTTCCCTAATCCCCCTGTAGAAGTTTTTTTTTATTTGAAGGTCACTGGATCCCTACCTTATTCGTTGCTGAATGTGGTTTTACATTCCCACAAATCATTTTTGTCTAGAATTTTTTCAATACTTTGACATTGTACCTATTAGAGTGGCCCCAGAATAGTTAATGATATCCATAGGCTTAATCAAATCCATGGGACCCATATCGTTATCCCTGAGATTATGTTTTGTTACAAGTGGGTCACCAGTGACAGTACATATTATTTGAAAATTAGGTCTGTTAATAAAGCTTTGGTCATCAATCTGCCTGATTCCAACAGGGATTACTTCGATCATGGGGTTATTGCCAAAAATTGGCAATCCTCCTGAAGGGGAGGAAATATATACTCGAACAAAATGTGCTCAAGAGGGTCATGGCATAGTTTGTACTAAATGTATTTTATATGCTTATGCTTGCTGAATAATCTGCTAAAGTGTTAATTCACATTGGTTATTTTTTTTACTTGCAGTTGATAGGAAGAGGAAGTGTCCCAAAGAGGGTGACATTAAACTTGACGAAATCAAGTTTCTCTGGGGCCTTCATCAAAAAATTGGTAAAGAGCATACTAAGTCGGCATCGTACTTGGTGAAATACAGGAATTCTGTCACCTCCTTTATTTCCAGACCTTCTAGTGTTGCTCCTACCATTATGCTTGACTTGGATCAGGACCCAGTGTTCACTTCATCAGGTAGTGGTCAACTTGCTGTTGGCCCTTCTTCTTCTCTTGAATCAGACGTTCCCTTTATGCAGCCATGGGAAAAAGAAAGTTTTCTAACCTTCTTGGATATGATGCTGCTACTGGCACCCACAAGCCTATGGATGGTGGGGCCAAAAATAAGGATGATGTTGGGAAGAAGCCACCAGGAGATGATTCACTCTTAAAAAAATTGAGGAGAGGTCATGCTGCTAAGCAAGTTGAAGGAATTATTGATTTCTACCAACAGAGCTTGGTCGGTGTTACTCCATCTGTTGTTGGCTCCTCTATAGCCATAAACCCTAGCTTGGCCAGGAAATTAATTAAGTCTAGTACTCATCCAGATCACAGGGGTGCTTCTTCCTCTATGCTCTGACTTAAAATTTCTGAAAGGGATGCTCAAAGCCTTGCTATGGTGAGAATTCTTCTTTTTCTCTTTCTTACGCTGTCCTTTGTCTTTGACTTCTTTTACTGATTTTTCCTTTCTTCTTTGCATTTCCTAGTTGATTTCAATAAGATATTGGAGAAGGAAGATGCTCTTTGTTCTTCTTCAATTAATGTTGAGGAGGCCTTCGCTGGTCTCAAGAAATCCTGCTTGATTCCCAACAAGCATTAGAGAATGAAAGGAAGATTTGGGACAATAAAATAAAAGTTGTTGAGGAAGCTTAGCAAAAGGCTGGGAATGATGCTGCTGAAGCTTGGAAGCAGTGGTTGATCTAGCTAAGGGCCTAACTGATGAGAAGGCCAAAAGGAAGAAGGCTAGAGAAAACCCCTTCAATAAAGTTTGGGATAAATCTATCACTACTGCCTCTGCTCAGATTGAGTATGCAAAGGGAATATATTTCAAGGATGGTTGGTCGGCTTCTCTAAAGGAGGTTGACACAACAGAAGACTCTGAACTCTTCCAAAGGCATGAGCTTGGTTCTCCCCCCCAAGATGGATAATGATGTTGAAGATGATGTTGGTTATAAGGGGTCATCTTTTGTGGTTGAGTATTCAGCCGATCAACCTAAGAATGTTGTTGAGTCAGTCTCCCCATCCACTGAGTAAGTCACTCCAGCTATCCCTTCTACCAACCAAGCTGGAGTTGAAGCTGACAGAGAGAAGGTGTAGATTTTCTTGGCAGTTGACCTCTGTATTTTTTTCCTTTCTTTCATTTCTTTTCTACTGTAGTTGTAATTTTCTCTCATATCAATAAAAAGGACTTTTTTCTTCTTCATATTGTTTGTCATTTCTTGGTTGTTCATTCTTTCTTAATTGTTGTCATATATTCCTTTTCTTATTGTTGATTGGATATCTCTTTATTTTTCTAGTTTATTGACAAGATGGAACATCTATCTTCTAATGATTCAGATCTACTCAAGCACTGCAATAGTTTGTTTAAGGTTAATGATATGACTTTAACCGAGGAAGAATTATCAGACTTACTCGGGGCTGATGCCACTTATCAAGATAAAGATGCATATATTTATCTCAAGTTTCTTCTTGATCAGGTTGTAGCCAATAACGTGGATTTCTTTGAAATGATTGAAGAACTTTAAGAGGAGCATAATGAATCTAAGGCTCTTCTCTATGGTGATTATGAGGCCAAGTATAAGGATTTAAGTGGATCTCGGGGATTTGAGGAACAGTTGGAGAAGCAACTTTCTATCTTTAGGAAGAAGAAAATCCTACTTAAGTGTGAAGTTGATGAAGCCAGAGTCATTTCCAAGTTATGGAGGAAGAAAATAATAAATTAATAAGTGAATTGGACTCCTTGAAGGCTCCTTCTACAACTTCTGCTGCTGATGAAGAGGTATCATTCTTAAAAATTGAGAATGCTAGGCTAATGGAGGAACTGGAAGCTTTGAAGAAATATGAAACTATTTTTACTTCCCGACCAAGATCTAGATCTAGCCGACCTACCACTAATTAGGTCAGAACTCAATAAACACTTACCAATCAGGTTGCATATATAAAGGCCAAGAAATTAGCCATTATTGAGAAGTCTCAAAAGATCTAAATTCAGGACAAGAAACTTTCTACCCAGTATTCTCAATTACAAATTAAATGGAGTGCTGAAGAAACTACAACACCAGGTTGAAAGATTAACTTTCCAGTTTCACAAGAAACCCAAGGAAGTTTGGATGGAAGGGTACAATGAATTCCTTGGACGATTTGATGATCATTTTATTCAGGCTCAGTGCGAAGGCTATAAATGGGGTTGGACCAATTACCCAACAGTTATGAAGGTTGAACTGGACATCAAGTTATGGTAATGGGCTGATCCCGGGCTCTTAAAATTTGAAAAATGTCCCTTCAAGCTTGACGTTAACTGGATCCCTGTAGAAACCATTCCTCAATGTTTGATCTCCAAGTATTTAGAGGATTATGGCCTGCACGATAAGATGGAGATAGTTCAACCCCCTCATTTGTTAAATACTCCGAGCAGCAGTAATCGGAGAATAATTCATGATTTTATCTTTATCAACTCTCCATACACATTGGATGATACTCTATCAGGCATGGAACTAGCGCTGAGCTCCTCTAAATTTTAAGGAAAGCGTCCAGTAGAATAATCTTGAGGATGCTTTGTTCTTGTATTTCTTTTGTACACAATATTTGCATGTAATCATTAATATAAATGAAATGCAATTTATTAACGTATCTTGTTAATTTATGGATGCTTCAATGACTTTTTTATTTCATTACTTTTATTGATACACTTTGATTTCTAAGTTTAATGCGAGTTACATTGATGTGGCCATAGGTTCCACTAGTGTACCTAGATTAAAATCCAATTTTAGCACTAGTCACCCGCCGTATTGCCAGAGGTTCTACTATTAGTTACTAATGGTGAACAAGCGTATGTGGAATATGTGCATACATTCCTATTTAGGAATATTTACAACGTTCTTCCTCCATTTTGCTCAGTTTGGATAAAACTTATTGATTTTTATAAAGATTTTTATCCCTGATGTTTCTTGACCAAGTAATGAGGACTTAAAATCTTATTTTGACTCGGGTTTGTGTTTTGCCGATCAAGTATTGAATTTTTGCTGTCTTGCCGATCAAGTATCGCCTTTTCTGACAAAGTCCAACTAATTACTGAATTCCTTCCGACCAAGTATTGGGGGATGCATAACACCAATATTCCCCACAAAAAATGAAAAACATAAAAAAAAAAACTTTTTATTGATATTGAAGAAAATTGATTACAAAAGATGTTGCTTGCTACATTACTGATAGTACTTCCTAAGATGCTCGGCATTCCAAGGATTTTTGAATTCTCCCCCCTCTAAAGTTTCAATTCGGTAAGATCCTGGTCGAACAACTACTGTGACACGTTAAGGCCCATGCCAATTGGCTTCAAGCTTGTTGATTTTCTGAATCACCTTTTTAAGTATATAATCTCCCTCTTTTAAGTTGGTTGCCTTCAACCTCTTGTTATAAAAGAGTGTTGTTTGTTGTTGATAGGTAGAATTCCTCAAGGCTGCATATTCTCGCATCTCTTCTAATATATTAAGGTCTAGCCTTCGTATCAAATTGTTGACAGGAGAATTAAAATTTAATACTCTATGAGTTGGCAAACGTATCGTAGCTGATATCACTGTTTCAGTCCCAATTGCTAGCATATATGGTGTTTCCCCTGTTGCAGCCCCGGAGTTATTCGATAGGCCTTTAATACTGAGTGTAATTCATTTATCCGTTTCCCTTTGCCTCATCAAGTCTCTTCTTAACCCTGTTGAGAAAGGTCCTGTTGTCACATCGGTCTGCCCATTTCTTTGAGGATGACTTGGACATAATGTAAAATCTGGATCTTGGGTTGGGCACAGTATGCTATGAACTCCTTATTGTCAAACTGGGTACCATGGTCCGTAATGAAGCCACATGTCAAACCATATCTACAAATGATGATTTTCCAAATGAACTGGTACACTTTCTCATGGGGCATATCCACTAATGGTTCTACTTTGACCCATTTGGTGAAATAATCAAAAGTTACGACCAAGTACTTAAGGTGGTCGACATTAGCCCGACCAAGTCTATCCCACGAATGGCAGATGACCAAGGTGAAGTAATGGGAGTCAAAGCTGCATGTGGAGTTTTGCGAATATTGGAGAACTTCTGGCACTTATCGCACTTTTTTGCAAAGGTTGTACAATCTGCTCTCATGGTCGGCTAGTAATACCCTTGGGTATTCATTCATTGTAGTAATGATATTCCTTCCACATGAGATCCATAATACCCCTCATGAACTTCTTCTATTAGATCTTTAAACAACCTGAAGGATTTATTTTACCTAGCCAAGAAAAGAAAGTGTGTAAACTAGTTAAATGTCTTTATGGACTTAAACAAGATCCTATGCAATGGCATGAAAAGTTTGATAAGATAATAAAATCCCATGTTTTTAAAGTAAATAATGCCGATAAATGTATTTATAGTAATTTTGACAATGGTGTTGGAGTCATTATCTGCTTATATGTAGATGACATGCTCATATTTGGGTCAAGTCTCCTACTTGTCGAAGAAACTAAGAGGTTTTTATCATCAAATTTTGATATGAAGGATCTTGGAGAAGCTGATGTGATCCTAGGAATCAAACTAATAAAAAAAGATAATACAATAATGTGAGTATATGAAAATTCAGAATAAAGATATCCACGAAAATGATAATAAAGAATAGAAAGTAAAGATCACACACAACAACAATATACGTGGTTCGACAACTTGCCTATGTCCACGGAGAGGTCACTATTTTATTATAGTGTCTCTCAATGTTTTTTTTATTACATCCCTTTACCCAGGGTCAAGGTTTACAATTTATAGAAATACAAAATAAGTGATTGAATCATATATGTAACTCAACCGACTTGATAGATATCATGTAAGTGTCCCTGAATATCTCCCCTAGATTGTTGGTAATTGATTCATGCTTATCTTTATGCATTTGAGCATATGTTATATGCACGTTCAAATAATAGTTTAAATGTTTGGGTCGGGTAGTCCGCTTTATGAATCAGGTTGGTCGGCCAGGTGATTGGGATTTTAATTATGTCCCCACAATTGCCCCTAAAATGTTTGGGATTATAGTTTGGGCCAATATATTTTAAATGAGTCCAAGGACCAAGGCTTGAAATAGTATAAAAATGGGCATGGCATATTTGTAATTCATGAGGATTGATGGGGGTACACTTTTTCTTAGAAGAAAATAATTTGTTGAAGTGCAGCTCATCATTTGTGATATTTGAAACTTTCTCGTGTGTAGCTTAACCGTCAGTTCATTAATTTTGGTCGTTCTTGCGTACACTTTCCCTCTAAGCTTCCCCTCCCGTTCTTTTCTTCAAATCCAGAGCTTTTCTTCTCCAGTGTTCTCTCAAAGCTTCATCAGTACTTATAAGTTCTAGTTTTCACTCTCTCAGTTCTTTTTCCTTTTCAAATTAGTTTGTAAGAGTAGATAGGATTTTCCTTCTTCCATTGTACTAACGGCGAGACTTGATAACAAGCTAATTTCTGAGTTTAGAAAGTGATATAATATCCCTGATTGGGTAGATATTGAGTGTGACCTAATTCCTCGAAATGTTCATACCATAGATTATTGTCACTAGATTCATACTCTTTTAATTTCTTAGGGGGTTTAACATTTCCCCCCAATCCTCTATTTTTATGATTCTTTAAATATTTTGACATCGTTCCTACTCAGTGTACTCCAAATGTTTGGAAAATTGTAAATGGGGTACACAAGATAAATGAGTTATATGTAATCGACTTAGGGCTTGCTGAAATTTGCTATTGTTATGTCTTTTTATGAACAAGTGAGGGTATCTTATACTTGAAGGCGAGGAGTGCTGACGGAGTCCTGGTGGTGAACTTGCATGATTTCCACAAGGAATACTCAAACCAAGGCTCAATTGCTAGGAATTGGAAATATTCTCTCCAATTTGAGGGCATAAGGTAAAAAGGACCTCGAAAACCTACCTTCGGGGATGAATACATAGGTTGATGACACTAATCTCTTTCTTAGTTCTTCGCTTGCTCATTCATCTTATTTGCTTTTACTAATTTCATTTTTTCTTCTTGTTTTGCAGCTAAGGAGAGGAATCGATAATCTTTCCCTCGTGAGCTAAGGTTTGCTGACATGTTGAAGGCTTGGAATGTTAAGGATAGTCTCTTTAATAGTGAAAATTCTCGCGCGGTAGCATATATACTAGAATATACGAACACCATTACCAGCATTATTATTCGACTAGTGGATATCACCCCCAATTTGGAGCTTCCATGGGAGGAGGTTGGTGGTCCATCTCAACCGATCCAGCTTAAAAAAGAAGTGGAGGAAGAAAGCGAGGAAGAGAAAGGAGAGGGGCAAGAAGAAGGTGAAAATGAGGGATCCGGGGAGGATAGTGAGGAAGGAAGTGAAGAAGAAGAGATGGCCCCACCCAAGAGAAGGTGTCTGATTGTTGATGATGATGATGATAATGACCTACTTTCTAACCAAATCAAGTCCTTGAAAAGGATGTCAGGAGACTCCCCTACGATTGGTGGTTCCAAATTGGGAGCCAAAGCGAAGAAGAGTGAGGTGGAGAGGAAGAGAAGAAAGTAAGAGGAGAAAAGAAGAATAGGGCACATGCCTTAAAGTCCCCCTCTGTGCCTTTTCCCCTCATAATTGCTGAGGGGTCGAGTGTGGATGACACTCCCATGCTTGCTTCAAGCTATTGGAAGGTGCTATGCTCGCTGCTGGTCGTAAGCAATCAATAAGGATGGGGCCTAACCAGTTGGCCCTCGAGTCCTCTCAAGGGATTGCTATGGTATGTCCCATTTTCTCTCTTTATCCTTATTTGTTTCTTATTTCTAATTTCTGTAAATTAATATGTACTCCTTATTTCTCTTGCAATTTATTTCTGATTTTACAACACTGCTGTATGGTCGGGATGACCAGCCGAGGAGGAATGATGACTTGGAGATGGCCTTGAAGAACTCAAAGAAGTCTTTAGCCCATGATAAGTACGCTTTTGATAAGGAGAAGGAGAAGGCTTTATCCGTCATTAAAGATAATTCAGTAAAAGAGTTGGCCAATCTCAAGGTTGCTTATAGTCTCGTGAATACCGACATGCTGAAGGTTATTGAAGAGAATAAGGGATGGATGTCAAGGTCAAGAAACTGGAGGGAGTGGCTTTGATCCTCAGCGAGAGTGGGTACAATGAAGGATGGGAAGCAGTATATAATTACATTGAGCGTCAAATAAGTTATGTTGGGCAGGGGGTTTAAAAATGGATCGGACTAGGCTTTGATGGTTGTTGGGGTTCCTACCGATTCTCACCTGCTCACCCAACACATGTCAGGCCCCAATCCTATGGCTATTGAAGAGCCTCCGACCAACCAACCTGCTGCTTAAGCTGAGATGGAGCCTGTTGATCTGGTTGTAAGGGATTTACTTGTTGATTAAGCTATGGGGGATCTTAGTGAGATCATGGTTGCTGGAGATTAGGCTTCCAGGGATGCTAAAAAGGGAAAAGGGCCAGCCTCTTTCAAGCAGGTGTAAATCTTAAAGTTTGTAGGATTTCCATCTTCTCTCTTATTTTTTGGTTGGTGTTGTGTTGTAATTTCCCCAGACTTGTATCGGCTTATGCCCGACTTATATCTAATGGAAAATAAGGCTTTCCTTTTTTGCTAGTGTTGTCTTTTATTTGATGATCTTCGTTACTGATGTTTGCCAAATACATTACTAATTTTATTGGTTGTACCTATTGATTGGATGAATATATTCCTCCTGACTCATATGATTAAGGCAGATTCTAGGATTAATATTAGTGTCGAGGCTCGCAGAGCTTTCATGAAGATATGAAAATCTTTGAAGATAAGAACCAAGTAATATAAGGATCAGGTTGATCTGGTCACCAAATTAAAAGATATGCTTAAAAAAATGGAGGAGATTAGGGCTTTAGTTCAGGAGGAAATGGATGCCATGAACCCCAAACTCCTAGACTCCACTGAGGTCAATCAAGTGGGGGATCTTCTCCACAGAGAAAATGAGGCACTAAAGACATAAGTTACTCGACTAAAGGAGAACATTCCATCGGGGTCCACTTTAGTACTACGAGGGTACTTTTCATCATCTGCGGGGCCAACTCGAGTTGAAAACCAAGCTTTTTAAAGGGAGGTTATTGAGCTTAAGGGATATGTACAATGAGATTATGTGATCACTATTGGACTCAAAGACATATGATAAGGCTAAGGAACTTATTCCGAATGGAACCTCGACAGGCCGGGGTAGATGGTTATGACCAATGCTAGATCGATGCCACGATAAGATTGAAGTAAGTAGAGGACCTTACTTTTTCCCGGGGGTAGCTTAATGCCCTTCGGAGGTGAAAATTCCTAAGGAGTTTAACTTGTGATATAAGTACCAGATTGACTGTCCGGCCTATCGTCACAATCCCTTCTCAAGAAATGACAGGTGGATCCCAATAGACGCTATCCATGTCCAGGTTTTGGAGTATTACTTAGAAGGTGTTAAAGAGGAGTTTGTCCCACACCCAAATGATGGACGGAGAGCTAGTGTTGCAAAATATCTTACTCACCATGATGGGTCATCATAAGTCTTTTGTATACTTTGGTTTTGATGTAAATATAACTTCTCATTCCAGTTAATGAAATAATGTTATTTATAAACTTTCAATGTTTTGGGCCTGCGCTAACTAAACACGTGTTATTAATTGGCTTCTTGAACTGGAAAGAGTTATTTCTCGTTAGTTAATCAACATATTTGTTGACCAAATAATTTTGATTGGCCACCTTGGGTCCTTTGTTGTTCAAGTGGATCAGTTCTTAGGTTTTATCACTTTGATCTTCTTAGCTAACTAAATAGTACTAAGAGCTAGCGTTAGCCACACGTTGTCATGTGTTTGAACATTCTCCCAATCTATTATGCCTTAGCAGTATTGTTCCATATACTTTACCTTTTAGATTGTGTCGTCACACTCCCTTAGACCTAAGTAAGATCATGGCGAGAATGTACCTGGTGGATGGGCCATCCGCCGAGCAGGCATTTTTTGTGACCAACAAAGTTGGCGACCAACCTAATTTCCCTGGTGGATGGGCCATCCGCCGAGCAGGCATTTCTCTTGTGTTTGTAATAAATACCTGAGGGTTGTAGTTATTGAAATGCTTCTATTGACTAGTTATAACTACTTCAAACTTTACGTGGCACACGAGGTTCCCTGATTGGAAACAAGTTGAACAACTTGTTATAATACCAGGAGTTCGGCCATGCACGAAGGAGTTAACATTTGGAAAAGGTACGTATTAATAAGATGCATCCAAGAAAAATTAAGCAACCAATGCATAATATAAAAGTGCAGGGGCCAACTGACGAGCAACACAAGTTTGGAAATGAAAATTTGCTTAAACTAAATGTGCTAACAAAAGATAAAGAAAACATAAAAGTAGAACTTCTTGAGATTGTTTGCATTCCAGGATCTTGGTATCTCCCTTGCCTTTAGCATTTCCAAGGGATATGCTCCTTGAAGGTCATCCCTGATTACTCTGAAGGGTCCTTCCCAGTTTGGTCCCAGTTTTCCACATGATGGTCTTATGGCACTATTGAGGACTTTCCTTAGGACATAATCTCCTACCAGAAAACTCCTTGGATTGACTTTTTATTGTACTACCTCGCCAGTCGCTATTCTTAGGAAGCCAACTTGATCATGGCCAACTTTGTCCACTCGTCTGTTACGTCAAGTTCAGTGCGTACGTCGTCATCATTAAATCCTTGGTCGACCAAGGCAGGTCTCATGGTGGGGAGACCTTATTCAAGTGGGATGATAACTTCCATCCCATAAGCGAGCGCGAATGGTGTTTCCCTAGTTAGTCGCCTAGGGGTGGTACGATAAGCCCACATAACACGTGGGAGATCATCCACGCAGGCACCCTTGGCTCTTTCTAACTGCTTTTTCAATCCATCGAGCATGGTTTTATTGGAAGCATTTGCATGTCCGTTGCTTTGGGGGTACACCACAGAACTGAAGTGGTGCGTAATGCCATATTCATCATAATTTTTTTAAAAGAAATTACTTTCAAATTGCATGTCATTGTCGGTGATGGTAGTTCTTAGTACCCCAAAATGTGTTATGATGTTTTTCCATATGAACTTGGTTATATCTGAGTCGCGAATGTTCGTAAGTGGTTCTGCCTTTACCCATATGGTGAAGTGATCTATGCCCACCAGCATATACTTTTGATTTTTAGATGTGATAGGTAGTGGTCCCACTATGTCTAGTCCCCATTGCACGATCGACCATGCACTTGTCAGTGATTTTAGGTCGCTAATGGGCTGGTGGATTATAAGGGAGTTCTTCTGACATTTTTCACACTTACAAAAGTAAGTGTCTGCGTCCTTTTGCTTATGAGGCCACTAGTAACCCTCCTTGATTGCTCAGAAGGCCATAGATATCCTTTCCGTGTGACTCCCATAAATTCCGTCATGAAGTTTTCTAAGTACTTGTTTGGTGTTATGTGGGTGGATGCACTGGAGATAAGGACCTATGAAGGATTTCTTGTAGAGATTCCCTTCTGGGGAGAGGTCAAAGCGAGTTAACTTGACCTTTACCTGATGGGCGGACCTCTTGTCATCGGGAAGTGTGTTGCTTTGTAAATAGTTAACGATGGGATCTATCTAGATGAGGACCTTTTTTATGAGGAGGACTTGCTCGGTTATGACTGTCTAGACAATACTTGGCTGTGTGAGTAACTCTATCTTAATAGTTCTCCTTAGGTTAGAGTCAATTACTGAGATCAGGGCTGTTAAGGCATCGACGTGAGTGTTTTCCCCTCGAGGAACTATTGAATGTCTACTTTCTCAAATCCCACTATAAGTCCTCTTACCACAGCAAGGTATGTTGCCATTCTATTATCTTTTTCATTGAAGTCCCTACTCACTTTTTTGGAGACCAGTTTGGAGTCGTCGAATACGTAAAGGAGCTTTGCCCTTAGCAGTTGGGCCTTACGAAAGTCAATGATCACTGCTTTGTACTCAACTTCGTTATTGGAGGCCTTAAATACCAACTTATTCCTTTATCAGTCATGACATCTTTTGGAGTGATGAAAATAATCCCTACTCATTCCCCCTTGGCATTGGAGGCTCCATCAATGTATAGGGTTCAACCCTTAGACCGTGCTTCCTTATTTGTCGAATGCTTCGCTTCTAGTTGGCAAATTGGTTGGTCTCCTGTAAATTTAACAATGCATTTATCTAAGACTTCTCCTTTAATCAAAATTATCGATTGAAATTGGATATCGAATCTCCCAAGCTTGACTGACCATTTAAAAAGTCGTCTGGAAAGGTCGGCCTTTCGCAGAACAACTTTGAGGGGGTAGGAAATGATTACGGTTATTGAATAGGCTTTAACTTAGTGCTTTAGCTTCCTCGAGGCGACTACCAATGCATAGGAAAGTTATTCCTGAGGCAGGTACCATTGGTCTGCATCCATAAGTGTCTTGCTGGTGTAATAAATTGGGTATTGACCTTCTTCCTTTTCACAGACTAGGGCAAGGCTTAAAGCGTGGTCTGATACCTTAAGGTATAGGTACAGTGGGTCTTTATTTTTTGAAATCACTAGCAAGGGTGGCTTGATAAGGTAGGATTTAATCTCTTCCAAAGCTCTTGAACAGTCATCATTCCATATGGTGCCCTTGTCCTTCTTCATAACCTAAAAGAATGGTTGGCAGCATTTCGAAGACTTTTAAATGAATTAATTGAGTGCTGCGAGCATATCAATGAACTTTTGAACATCTTGCAACGTCTGAGGAGGTTGGACTCTAGTGATAGCGTTCATCTGATCTGGATCATCCTTAATTACTCTTTTACTGACTAGGTAGCCTAATAACTTTCCTGATTGAACACCGAACGAACACTTACTTGCATTCAGCTTCATTCAGTACTTATTGAGGATCTCAAATTTTTTGGCTAAGTCTGTAACTTGGTCACCTTTGTTCTTTCTTTTGACTATCATATCGTAGATATATACCTCTATCGTGTCTCCCATCCGTATCTTGAACATCTTGGTAACTAACCTCTGATAGGTCATCCTTGTATTCTTTAAACAGAATGGCATAACCTTATAGAAATATAAACCAATGGTGGTTATAAATGACATTTTATCCTAATCGGTTCCAAACAGAGAAATATGATGGTAGGTTGAGTATGTGTCTAGAAATCTCATTATTTCGTGTGTTTCCATAGGGGTAACCAATTGATATATTTTAGGAAGAATTCTCTATTGAGGTCCGTGAAATCAGTACATACTCTCTAACTACTATTGCTCTTGCATACCACCACTGACTTGGACAACCATTTAGGGAACTAGACTTCCCTGATGGATCCTTCATTCAGTATCTTCCCCACTTAATTCTCTACCCTTTATCCTTCATGAGGGCTATTTGATAGGACTTTTGAGTGATCGGCTTGAAGGCTAGATCGATGTGCAGGCTATGGAAGGCTACATTGGGATTAATCCCTATCAATTCATAGTTTCCAATAAAAACATCTAGGTTGGTTATAAAAAAGGCAATCGGTTCTTTCTTCTCTTGATCAGAAAGAGTGGCTCCGATCAGAAACTTCCTCCCTGGTAAGTTATCATCAGCCTCAACTTCTTCCAGTCTTTCAACGACCCTATCTACAGGGTGGACCCTGGTCTCCTCCACCCCTGGTCAGTCTTACCGTAGTTACTATTTGGATGGTACTACCCCCTTCTGGGCTTCTTCCTAAGCATCATTTATCTCCTTCTTTTCCTTCATGGGGTGAATAGCTGCGATAAAGCACTTCCTGGCTATGGCATGGTCTCCATGGAGTTTGACGATGCTCCAGTCGGTAACACACTTATGCTTTTGGTGGTAGGTTGATGGTACAACCTTCATGGCATGCAACCATCCTCTGCCTAGAATGACATGATATGGGGCTCAATATATACCACTAAGAACTCAATTATCTTTAAAATGTTGCCTACCTAAACTGGAAGGACTATCTTTCCTAACGACATCATGATCCTCCCTATGAAATCGACTAATGGAACTGTGGATTTTTTTAAGTCGACGATGTTCATCTTCAGCTTATGGAATAACTACAGGTACATCACTTGTAACGAACTCCCTTGGGCCATGAACAACTTATTAACATCCTAATTAACAATTTTAAAGGTAATTACCAATGCATCATGATGTGGGGTTCCGACCCCAACCAAATCTTTCTCGATAAAAACAATATGCTTGGTATAGCCGACATCTTTTGGTAGTCGACATTTACCACCTTAGGTTTTGGCGGGATCGATCTGAAATGCTTCCCTGACAGTTGTAACCTTCTTCATCTCCACTCAAATAGCATTTCCTTGGATTTGCTTAAGATACGATGCCTCATGGATTACCATGAAATCATGTCCCGTGTCATCGTCAAGAATGTTGTTCGATATCTGGTCACCATTGGTTGTGACCTACTCTGCTTTCTTTTCGATGTACTAATTAAGGTGCCCAGCTTAGGCCAACTCCTCCAACTGTGACTTCAGAGCCTTGTAATTTTTAGTCTTGTGGTCACCCTCCTTATGGAATGTGCATCTTTTTTTCTTTTTACTGGGTCACCACCCATCTTTTTGGGACACTTGATGAATGGTTGGTCTTTGATCTTTCTCAGGATCTTGTAAATGGGTTCCTTGAAGACTGTGTTAATAGCCTGGAACGCTTTGAAGGTATCATCCTTGCTCCTATTCTTAGAGCCATTCTTTCCCCCATTCTTGTTCCCTTTCTTTAAAGTATCACTTCTCTCTGATCCCTTATTTTCCTTTGCTCGAAAATTATCCTCTTGTATTAAAGTGAACTACATCTTCCACCATGGCTTATTTCTCAATATGAGACATAAGTTTCTTTAATGGTTCTGGCTTCTTTCTTACTTAGGGACTGGTGTAACAAAGAGGTGGTCGACATACCAATTTCGAAGGATGCCATAAAAACTTTCTTCAAGCAGTCCTCGACCTCATTGAAGACTTCCTAATACCTTTTTCCATAATCCCAAAGGATCTCTTATGGCTTTTCCTTCATCGTAAGCAGTGCATCCATCTACTTAGGGTGGGAGCTGGTAGTTATGAAGAGAGAAATGAAGCCTTTGATAGATCCTTGAAGTTTCTAATCGATCAGTGATGTATCTTCTCAAACCACTTTTGTGCTACATCATATAGGCTAGAAGGTAAAATCATGTACATTAGTGCATCATTATGGCTCCACAAATTCATCACTTGTCGATATTGCCGAATGTGGTCTATGGGATCTATTTTTCCGTTATAGATTTTGAACCAGGGAACGATAAATTTTTTAGGGGCCTCCTCTTTTTCGATTGCCCTTGAGAAAGGGGATTTCATTTGAGTATTAAGAGATCTCCTGGATAACTCTCTGGTGGACTTGGCTCCACTTTTAGCTTGATGTTGGTCTATCTCTCTACGAACCAGTATCCTGATGTCTTCATTCTGTCGATCTTTGCTCCTATGGATTCTCTCTAGCTGGCTATGCTCCAATCGACCGTGCTTTGATCTGTTACGTTCAGTTCTATCTTGGTCTCACCTGGAGCTCCTCCCTCGACTATGACTATTACTCACCTGGGTATTAGGAGTCCTATCGGGGAGTTTCCTGGTATCCCTTTGGAGATCTCTCTCCATTATTTCAAGTCTTATTTGGAGGCGAGTATTCTCTTTCACGTGGAGGCATGTGACCTCCCCTTGTTCCTATATCCAGGCTTCGTAAGCATCAACCAACCTAGAAATCTGCATAGATCTAGGTGGTTCCTGGCTTTCTTCAGAAGGTTGCCTTTCCTGGCAAAACCTAGGGTTTGTATGCTGGAGAATCTTTGATTTGACCCTAAGAGGAACCGGGTCTTCCTGCACATCGCTAACTTGAGGAATGATGTTGTTATGGAGCGACATCACGGGCTTTCTGTTTGTGAAGATTTTTGTAGGAATATAAATTGGTTCCCACGGATGGTGCCAATTATAAGTACAAGAAATATCATAATAAAGAGATCCACAAAAACAATCACAAAAAATAGAAAGTAAAGATCACACACAACAACGATATATGTGGTTCGGTAACTTGCCTACGTCCATGGAGAGGTTACTATCTTATTATGGTGTCTCTGAATGTTTTTTGTTACATCCCTTTTCCCTGGGTCAGGGTTTACAATTTATAAAAACACAAAATAAGTTATCGAATCCCAAAGGTAACTCAACCCACTTGATAGATAGCACGTAAGTGTCCCTGAATATCTCCCCGAGATTGTTGGTAATTGATTCATGATTATCTTTATGCATTTGAGCATATTTAAATGCACATTCAAATAATAGTTTAAATGTTTGGGCCGGGTAGTCCGTTTTATGAATCAGGTTGGTCGACTAGGTGATTGGGCTTTTAAGTATGTCTCCACAATTAGAATTATCTCAATCTCACTATATTGATAAGGTTCTTGAGAAATATAATCATTTTGAACTTAAGCCAACAACTACACTAGTTGTTCCTAGTATCAAATTAGTGAAAAATACTGGACGTACCATGGAATATGCGAGTGTCATTAGAAGTCTCATATATGCAATGCATTGCACTAGACCAGACACTGCATATGCGGTAGGAATACTATGCAGATTTAAAAATAATCTAGGACTAGAATATTGGAATGCAGTTTCTAGATTACTTAGATAGCTATAAAGGACTATGTATTATGGCTTACATTATGTAGGGTATCCATCTCTATTAGAAGGATATAGTGTTTCTAGTTGAAATAGCCTCAAATCAAAATGCAAGTCCACAACTGGTTGGATATTTATGCTTGGAGCAACGACTATTTCTTGAGGATCAAAGAAACAAATGTGTGTATCAAATTCAAAAATGAAATTAGAATTCATAGACATGGTATATGTAAGTAAAGAAGAAAAATGGCTTAAAAATTTATTATTTGTTATTCCTTTATGAAAAAATCCATATCTTGTTATTATGATTAATTATAATAAACAGGCTACAATATAGAATGTTTTAAGAAAAAACTATAATGGGAAATCTAGACACATTAGTCTAAGATATTAAATTTTGGGGCAGTTACTCAAAGATGGAGTAATTATAGTTGACTATGTTGAAACAAACAAGAATTTAATAGATTCCCTGACTAAAGGTGTCGTTAGAGAAATGTCTCCTCAATAGGAATGGGACTAAGGTCTATGAAATAAATCAACTATATTTAATGGAAACCCAACTTATGTCTTGAAAATATAGAATTTTTTTTGAAGTGGTACTAACAATTTAAATGGTAGTTATGGGACACTTGGAACTTATGTGTAAAAGTTCATTCCTATGTGCCTAGTGTTGGTATTCTTCATGATAGATGATGAAGTTTACTTCTTGATAAATCATATAAATATGACTCGTAGAATCACTGAAGTTTATTTACCTATATGAGTGATTAAATTGTGGTCTCTTTCTATGGAACTAAGATCGATCCTAAAACATTCATAAAATCAGGATGAGCACAAGGCCATAAATGTACGTGCCAATAAAACACTCTTGAACACAGAGATCAGTATGTGTAATGGTTCCGTCTCATCACAAAGGGTCCTTGGTTCAAGATACGTTCACCATAACACCTTGATAAATTTTGAATTATTTTTACGAAGTGGAATTTCAAATCCTAAAGACACTGCTCATTTATGTCCTAGATTTATCGATAATGCCAAAAACCCTTTTATGGTCCATGTACAATTGTATCTTCAATTCCTTTTTTATGTATATTTTTAAATGGTGGGGGAATTTTTTGTGACACCCCGACTAATTAAATACCGGGTAGCTACTCCTTTATTCAAATTAATACAAAATGTCAAGTTGGTTCAATTCATAGCATCACTGTCGAAAACATTTATTTAAACAATTACTAGCAACCTAATATTTTAAAAAGTGAGATGTCAATTTTAATTTACGTAGAATAACATGCAACCAATTAAATTATGAAATAATGATACCACAATCACATCACAGTCACAGTAGAATAATAATAAAATACAATGAATCTGGAGGAACACTCCTCTGAATAATCCACATACTGAATAAAACCAAATACAAAGTATGAATAATTAATTAATTTATCCCAATACTAAAATAAACTGAATATGATAAAACTGTCTCTAAAGGAAGTGGGGAGACATGCCCTAACAACTGAAGAAGTCTGAAATGGAATCAATATAGAATGTGGAGGCGTCTATCATCAAGATCCTGTAACTTCCACAACAGCTACAGCACGTCATTGGAATGGAACTCCTAAGCTTGGCGTCCCTGTGGCTGGGCACCTAAAAGGTTTTTCAAGAAAAATAGATTTGGAAGCAAACGGGTCAGAGCCCGATTGTGAAAACGGTTTAAAATATAGCAAGTGTTTAATAACATTATACAGTGAATATAAAGTACACGTTAGTTACGTGCAATCACATGAGTTCCTCACCTCTTAACTAATTGTACACTCCTAACGTACCATTAACCCGTCCTAGTTATGACACTAACTACTAGTCTATTTCACCACCTGACTTTACGATATAATATAAGGGTCGATTATTTAAATATAAACTGCGAGTCTTCCTTTTTATTTCTCGATTTACCTAATATAATTATTATATGAATTTCCCATTTTTAACTCTACTAAAAATGTCCCATGTATTCACATTTACAATTTAATAAAAGTCTATTTCAATTACCATTATATAAATCTCGTCATAAATATACAATAAGGGCACCCCTAGGCTAAGCTGCAGTGCACACATACTCTGTTATCGAATTCCGGTACATCACGTACATAAGGACAACGTATTCCGAATCTCTCAAGAACCGTTTCAATAAGCAACAATCACACATAATGGAGCCGAACATAGTTCACATACCCATGGGTCACGCACATACCTACGCTCCCATGGTCACTAACTTATTAACTCACAAATAAGTCATTCACAACCCTATGTCCTTATGGTACCAATCTAAATCCCCCCGTAGGCACACAAGGATTAGATGGCCCAGTTCGAAAGGCGACCTCCGGTGATAGCAAGTATGGTAGGTATGTTATACACATAAGTCCATATATTAAGCAATCACACCACTTAGATATCTTTAAATATTAAGTAAGGAATATTCTACATTCCTATACCGTTATCCCAATTTGTACATCTTTAAGTTTCCGAATAATATATAATAGACCGTCGACACATCTCACGTCGTAGTTTCAAGTACCTAAAACCTAACCCACAAAGGTTACTAAATTCCCTATTATTCCCACATTTAAATCCACTATTCTTAAGGTCCTCATTTCTGCCATTAACCTAATATTATCCTACTATCTAAAACTTACTTATCAATTCTCAATCTCAAACAGTATCACACTCGTCGAGCCTTATTAAGTTTAATATAATTCTCAATTTGACTTCTAATTATAATTCGAGTCTGACAACTATGCCTACTGGTCGTTCTTGAATCTAAGAGTATTCACAAAGTCCCCACTAATAATTTTTCTAGGGTCGAAATTGTTAAAACCAACAAAAGGAAAATTTAACTGATTCTGGGAAGGTCGATCGATCGATGGTGGTCGACCGATCGAACTGGGAGTGTCGATCGATCGAACGCACCAGATAGGCTACGGACTGCTTCATTTTTCAATCAAAAACTTATCCCAAAACTTCATTACAAGGTATGAAAATCTAATCTAACGTTATAGGATCATCATACAACCAAAATACATCATTGTTAACGTTCCAAAACCTTTTAATCATCAATCATTGGCATTATATGGATAAAAACTTCAATAAAAACCCTAGTTTCCTATTTTCTTCAAGAACATTGATAAATCTCCTCTTTAATTCGTTTTTAAATCATCAAAAGATATAATTGGGGTACTGAATTCTTCCAGAACAAATCTACATACAGTTTCTAACCAAGGTTTAGAGTTTTACATCAAATTCATTGGGTTTTTCATCAAATCTTTCAAGGCAATCATAAATTTCTACACTAAGCATGGAGGAAATATTCATTAAACTAATGAAACCAAATCACTTGCCTTAGATTCGTTCTTCTGATTTTGTTGCTGGTAATTAAAGGCTGAATCTCTTCTCATTCCGGTCACAAATTCTTCTCAATTGGTGATGGTGGGTGGTGGTTTTGTTTTTGGAACTCCTTGAAACCTCTCTACAACTCCCGTAGCCCACTTCTCTTATTTTTGGATGATTATGGCCTTAGTGGCCTCTTTAATAATATATAATTAACCTCTAAAATTCGTGGGTTTTAATCCCCATATTTTTAAAATTACCAAAATACCCTTCCGGGTTGCCGGTTTGGCCTGAAAATGCCCCGGGACCCAAACTAAACCCCCGACTACTGTTTTTTGACTTTCTGGACCCTTCTGGACACGTTGGCGCACTCAAAATGACCATACGGCTGGTAAAAATATAATTTACTTTTTAAAGCAAATTAAATTAATCTCTGACGCGACTGACACGCGCGTCCTGACTAAATTTCCCAAATTGTTGTATTTATCTCTTGACAATTTTAATACTTTTAATACTCATATATTACCATATATACTCAGTAATATTTAGCATTATTCTCATAATTAAATACCACTCACGTCTCGCTAGTATTTAAATCCGAATTAATTACAAATTAATTGTCATTTAATTTAATTAATCCATTAAATAAAAATCAACAAAATTACGGGGTATTACATTTTGGAATTTTCAAAATATAATTTATTATTAAATTATATTATTAAGTTTTTATTTTTGGAATATTACGGTTATTGTGTAAGTGAGTTTTTTTTAATCCGTGGAATGTATATTGAATCTTATAGTAGAGAGAGAAAGTTAAAGAAAGTGGGTGTAGTTCAAGTGTCCCACATAGAAACTTTATAAGAATTTGAAAGGGTATATAACTAAAAGACAAAAGATGACTATTAGTCTTCTAGTCAAAGAGGCTATAATATGACGCGTTGCGGTGGTGCAAAGCACCACCAATCGCGACAAGCGGTGCGCATTCATGCATTTGCGCTAAGTGTGAAAGGGTGATTGGGCGACTTAGGGGCATTGGGGTTTTGATGGCGCACTTAGCACTTCACACGTGTGCATCATCACTTGGAGCGTGGGTGCCTAAAGCTTTGTCAAAGTCAACCAGATTGATGACTATGGTTAATCGATATAATCAAAGGATGTGATAACCCAAGCGGATTGATCTGAACCATTGGATTAACTCGTGGCAATTTGTATAGGGTGCATCCATTCGTTTACGATGAGACACCAAATAAGGACTTTGCGATCGAAAGAATTTTGAAAAGACTTGATTTGACGGCTGTAGAGTCACGCACCTAAAAGGAGATGACTTTCCATGAACAATCACCAAAATGGCTATAAAAAGAGTTTCAAGCCTCTATTTTGAACACCCAAAATTGCCATTTTCTCCTCTCTCTCTCTCTCTATCATCAACCTTATGGCATTATCAATTTAACATTTCATAATGTTCTTGGTTTGATCAAACCGTATATAGATCACTGCAATGTATCCTAAAGGCAAGTTTCTACTACAAAGTCCTTTGTGTACTCATGGTTTTTCATCTCAAAGGCAATAAATATTGGCTAAAAGACATCATTCGTAGTACGTGCCTTGCAATAACTTGGATTAATAATTTGTTTTATTATTATTCCTTCAAAATTTCCAATAGTTTTAGGCAATACTGTTTTCAAATATGGAAGGAATGGTAGCACAATCCATCCAAGTTATGAGTCAAGATTTGGTTCAACTAGATCATTTTGATGGAAAAAATTTAACCCGTTGGTAAGAGAAAATCATGTTCTTTCTCACATCTCTCAAATTGGAGTATATTATTGATGACATACTTGAACCTATACCCAAACCCACACCTGAAGACACTGAAGACATCAAGTAAAAATGCATGTAGAGAAAAAAAAAGACAAATTTATGTGTCGAGAACACATTCTTAATGCATTATCCAAACTGTTTATGGTGCATATCGGATGATTCCTATGGAAAAGGAATTGTAGAAGGAATTGGAGAATAAATATCAAAATGAGGAAGAAAGTAACTGTAAGGTTGTTGTTTAAAATTATATGAATTATAAAATGACTAATAATAAATTTATCGTACATAAGTCCATGAAATCCAACAAATAGTCAGTGATCTTAAAGTCGTTGGAATAAATCTTTAAGATGTATTTTAGGTGGAGGTGGTTGTTTCTAAACTTCCTTTTGCTTGGAATGGCTTTGAGAAGAAAATTAATCATGATGAAAAGGCATACAAAGTTGAATCCCTTCTTCGCCATCTTCGTATTGAAGAAGATTCTTGTATTCGGGAGAAGAAGGAAAATCAAAGTGGTAATCATTCCAAGGGAAATATGGTTAAGGATCAAACATCCAATAATACCAAAGATTCTAAACTCAAAGAAAGGAGTGACTCACATTTCAAGAACCAATGTGCAAATAAAAAGAAGAAAGGTAAATGCTACTTCTATGACAAATCGGGTCATTTTGCTCGAGAATGTCAAATTAAAAAGAAGACATTTAAGGAGAAAACAAGTGACAAAGGAAACCAAAAATGTTGAAGAACTTATTGCAATGGTGTGCGAAACAAATTCTGAGGATAATGGAAGTGGATGGTGGTTAGATACCGACGCAATTATTCATATCTACAAATTTCATAACATATCAAGAGATCAATGAAAAAAAAGCAAAAATGGCGAATAACCTCCATACCAAAGTAATTGGAAAGGGAACATTGGAATTGAAATTAAAATTGACTTCTAGGAAGGTTCTTAATTTAATTCACGTACCAAAAATGTGTAAAAATCTTGTGTTTTGATACCATCATAATAAGAGATATTTCAAGCTTGTGTATGAGCTAGATGAGCTTGTCTTATCTAGGAATGATCAGTTTATTGGCAAAGGATACTCTTGTAATATCATGACTAAATTTAATATAATAATTGATATTAGTTCTGTTTATATGGTTGATTCTATTTCTTTATGGCATAATATATTAGACCATGTTAATTACAGAAGTATAAAAAATATGACTAATTTAGGATTTATTTCTGACTGTAAAATTAACCATTACGATTAACGTGAAATTTGTGCTCAATCAAAGATAAGTAGAAAATCATTATAATCTGTTGAGAGGATATCCAAAATGCTTGATATTATTCATAGTGAAATATGTGATATGAAGAGTAATGTCACTCTTGGAGGAAATAAATATTTTTTAACTTTTATCGATGTTTACACTAAATATGCATTTATATATTTTCTTAAAAGTAAATATGAAGTATTTGATAAATTTTTTATTCTTGAAGCTGAAGTTGAAACTCAACAAAATTGGAAAATCAAAGTCATACGATTTGATAGAGATGGTGAATTACTACTAAAATGGGTTTATTCAATTTTATAATACTTATGGAATAATTCATCAAGTTATGGTGCCATACGCTCCGCAACAAAATGGAACAGTGGAAAGGAAAAAATAGGACTTTGGTTGTAATGATAATTGCAATGACAATCAGTTTTGGGTTTCCTTTGTCTATGTGGGGTAAAGCAATTTCATCTACAAGTTATATTCTAAGTAGATTTATATTAAAAAAACAAGGATATTACACCATATGAATTATGGTTTAATTGTAAACTTAATCTTAAACGTCTCAAAGTTTGGGGATGTCATTCTTATGTAAGAAAACCTGGAATGAAGAGGCCCAAGTTCGAAAATAGAACTTATAAATGATTTTTATTGAATACTCTTACAATAGTAGGACTTATGGATTTTTAAATCTTGGAACTCGAAAAATTATTGAGTCGGTGGATGCGTAATTTTTGAACATATAATAAAGTCAAGTACTTTGAATCAAGGATTGGGAAATAATAATTTGATTGTTGATGCCTCACTTTCTAATGCATCATCACAACCAATATCACTGTTGATGTAAAAAATTAGATTATCTCTAATTTATCAATCACAGATAAAAATAAATAAGATAAAAGATTTTTAAAGTGGTTTAGCCTTGTAAGAATGGCCTACGTCCACTGTATTTGTTATTGCTGACTGTTTGCAGAATTCTCGATAATAGATTTATCAAGAAATTTCGAGTCCCCTGCTAATGAGGAGGTTACAATGTATTTATATCCATGAGGCTGTACGTATGAAAGGACAATGCGCTGTTATCTAGTAGACATATACATCTGTACGATAATAAAGGGCATTTAATGCGCAGTCGTCTCCTTTGATTCTTTTGATTTGGGTGCGGTGTACGCTAGGTAGCTCGGACCGCTTAAGTTGTTCGCACCGCTTAAGCTGCTCGGCACACTTAACCTGCTCGGGGCCCATGAGTTGCTCGGACTTTCTAAGTAGCTCGACACGCTTAGAGCTGCTCGGGGCCCCTGAGTTCCTCGTGGCTTCTTAGTTGCTCGGTGGACTTGAGTTGATCGTCTGGAGTATCGGTATTTGCCATATAAGCTGACATGTGTCTTCAGGTGATTGGTCCATGTCAGCAGACTAAATTTGGTATCAACAGAAGCCCCCAATGTTTCGTAGTTTAATATTAAAGGAAATTATGGAACATTCTGCTGCTTAGAATTTTGGTTTGTATGGTTTTTAGGAAAGCATTCGTTGTATATAACTCCTTTTTAAATGCACAGTATCAGACCTCATAAATATTTTGAATTTCCATAAGCGCTTCATTTTTTGTACCCCTTTTCTTCTTTTTATCCACCGGATATGCAAACGTCCATCTTGGTAATCATTGCTTTTTCTATTCCCGAGGTAAAGTATTTAAACGCGACAGAAATCCTATCGTCTTTCACTTTTCAACAACATAAACCAATGTCCATGGTTTATGTTGTTGAATCGCTTGACAAATTTCGTTCTGAATTTTCAATTCCTTCATGGGTCATTTTGGAGGAACTTTCTGAACCTCCTGACTATTTCTCTTTGGCTGAGGGACATTGGTTCCCAAGTCTATTTGTGGCCGAATGTGGTTTTTCTTTTCCTCCAAATCCTTTATGTTTGGAGTTCTGTCAATATTTTGACGTTGTTCCTGCAAAAATAGCACCGAATACCTGGAGAATAGTTAATGGAGTCCATAGGTTAAATCAAATTCATGGAACCCATTTAGGAATTCCATAAATTATGTTTTGTTACAGATGGGTTGTCAGCGATAGTACTTTTTTATTTAAAAACTAGGTTTTTGAATAGGGCTTTAGTTGTTAATCTTCCAAATGCCAATATGGATTACTTTGAGCATGGGGTTGTTATGAAAAATTGGCAACATGTTCCATTAAATGGAGATGATGTATATCAGGGTCACAGGTGTCCCCCTTATGGCAATGGAATATGTTGTTTTTTTTATTTTTTTTTGAAATCTTATTTTATTGATGTTTGATAAACTGTATCACTGACATCTAACTTTTTATGATTTGTAGTTGACAGCAAAAGAAAATTTCCAAAGGAGACATAGGTTAATTTGAGGCATTTGAACCTTATCTGGCGTTTGCACCAATCTGTGGTCGAGGAACACATTAGATCTGCTTCTTATTTGTTGCAGTATTAGAGTTACACTTCATCCTTTACTGCTCGTCCAGTGGTGGTTAGTCTTGACCAAATACCAGCTGCTGATACTAGTGTGGAAGGCTCCTCCTCTGAATCAAGTGTTCCTATTAGTGATCTAATGAAGAAAAGAAAAATTCCTGCTTTCTTTGATAAGTCTGCTTCTACTACTGGAGAGGAAAAGAAAAATAAGCAAAGTGTCCCAGAAGAAGGGAGAAGAAATATTGATGCACTCCCTACTGCTGCTGCCAAGAAGGTTGTTGAGAAGCCCCCAATGGCTCCGAGCAAGGTTGTTGATGTTTCTCCTCCGAGTGAGGTTATCATTATATCACCAACCAAGACAACATCTTCGGTTAAGAATGTTCCTGCTCCTACAAGGAGGTTAAAGAAAAGTTCTTCTGAGAGACCAGCAGAAGTTGTCTCTCAGTCTTTAAATGTTGAAGGTGGTATTCCCACTTTTATTCCTCCAAGCTCTGCTATGAGCTCGGTAAAGTCTTGGATTATCCCAGAGGTCCAAGGTATTGAAGACATTATTTCTCATGACAGGGTCACTACCTTGGCTGCTCAACATATTGTCTCAGTAAGTATTGTTGATCTGAGTTCTCATTTTTCACTGCCATGTCCCTGTACTAACTCAAAATTATTTTCTTTTTCCAGCTGGTAACATACTTCAACACTATTCTGAAGAAGGATGAGGCTCTTAAGGCTTCAAGCTCCTTGGGAGGTGTAGATGAGGCTTTTGTTGGTCTGACTCAGTCTTTAAAAGACTCTCGTCAGAAGTATGAAGAGGATAAAGTTGCTTGGGAGAAGCATCTGAAGTCCATCGACCAAGAAAGAAATCAGGTGGTGAATGACTCCAAGGATCTGGAGAAGAAATTGACAGAGTCTGAGCAGAGTAACAAAGTCTTCGAGCAGAGCAATAAGGAGCTGGAAGTTAAACTCAAGTCTGCCAAAGAGGAAGTTGTAAGACTTCAGGAAGTTGGGCGCCAGAAATTGGAGGTGGAGGAGAAGTTGAGGGTTGTCGAGGAGCTCCTTAGGGAAAGGACCTCCTCAGAGAAGGAAAAAAGAAAGAATGCTGTTAAAAAATCATTCAGTGTAGGTTGGGATAAGGGTTGGAATAAGTGTTTGGCTGCCATGTCCTCATAAATGGAATACGCTAGCCTTAAATACTTTAGGGATGGATGGGTGGCAGCTCTACAAGAGCTAAAAGTTGCTGAAGGTTCTGAATTATTTCAGCAACACACTCATGGCCCTCCTCCCTCTTCTGGAGAAGAAGAAGAGGACCAAGATGCCTTAGAAGAATCTTCCATGATAATTGGAGATCAGGCCCTTTCTATTTCAGCTGTTCAATCGTGCTCCGAGCAACCCCAACCAACCATAACTCCTACCGAGCAACTACTCTTTTCCACCGAGCAACCAGTCTCTTCCTCAAAACCTCCTGAGGAAGTTATAGGAAATAAAGAGAAGGTGTAGAGTAGTTTGGGTGTTTATTTTGTCATTTTATTGGATGTAACCTCGACTTTTGTAGTTTCCTTTATGATGAAATGAAAATTCAAACTTTTGGTTGTTTATCTTGACTTTTTCTTCTACTTGCTCTATCTGCATTCTTATTAATTCCTTCTATCTCTTCTCTTTGCTAGTTTATGGCCAGGATGGAGCTTTTATCAGCTCATGATACAGAACTGATGAAAAAATGCAATGGCTACTTCAAGGCTGGTTGTGCAGATCTGAATGATGCTCAGATAATTGATATCTTAGGTTCAGATGCTTCTGAACGAGCAGTTGAAGCCTACCAGTATCTGAAATGTCTGCTTGATCGTGCAGTAGCCAATAATGTGGCATATTATGAGATGATTGAGGATCTCCAAGGAACTATAGAGGAACTCGAGCAGCAATACAGATAGTCCTCCACACTTTTGCACCAAGGGTATGAGAAGAAATACCAACAGTTCAGTGCTGAAAAAGGGTATGATAAATTCATCTCCGCTTATGAGAAGAAAGAGAGCATTCTGAAACTTGAGGTCGAAGAGCACAGGCATATTGCCAACTTATTGGAGCAGGAGAATATTGCCTTGCGGGAGGAAGTAAAACAACTTAAGTCTGCTACGTCTTCCTCGGGAGCCTTGGTTCCTGTCAACGATGAAGGTTTCTCCTTCTTGAAGGTCGAAAATTCCAACTTAAGAGATGAGTTGGAAACTTTAAAGAGTTGGACCTTCCACCTCTGCTCGCGGACGAGCAAGATCTTCTCGGGGACGAGCAAGGGCTGCTTGGGTTACTGTTGAAGAAGCTAGAACACAGTCAGCCTTGGAGAATCAGGATTTTCAGTTGGTAGCGAAGAACCAAGCTTTAGCAGAGATGTCCAAGAAGATTTTGAACCTCAGCGAGAAATTTTCCACACAAAGCTCTGCCTTGGAGAATAAAGAACTTCTAGTGAAGAACCTCCACGAGCAACTGGAGAGGTTAATTTACCAGTTTCACAAACATCCTAGAGAGTTATGGATGGCTAGATACAACGAAGCTCTTTATCATCTCGATTATCGGATCCAACAGTCAAACAACGAGGGTTACAAGCAAGTATGGCTGAATGCACTGGGGGTGTTAAAGTTGGAGCAGGGCCACTATCTATGGGATTATTATGACCCTGGATTGCTCGAGTTACCTGTGCCTCCTTTAAAGCTTAATATGAATTGGATTCCTGCTCGAGCAATTCCTCAGTGCTTAATCTCCAAGTATCTCGGTGACTACGGCCTTCATTCTAATTTCGAGATATCTCGAACAATTGCTTGATCGGCCATCTGTAATGAATGTCAGGATGCTTCGAGATGTAAATTTTATAAACTCTCCTTATTCCTTAGATGATCCTCCTGCTGGAGTAGAACCTGTTTCAAAGGCAGAGGGAAAGAAACCCATAGAGTAGGATTTGTATGTAATAACTTGTACTTTTCACAGCATCTGTAATTCTTTTTGATTTAAATGAAGAAATTTTTAGTTTTCTTTGCATTTTAATTGTCATTGGTTTGAAAGTATTTTGTAAAATGTCTTTGTTTGTGAATATATGTATATTTTGATATGCCATTCTGTTTTATTTTTTTGACTATAGTGACTTATCACTCTTTGATTCTAAGAAATGAAACGACTTACATCCCATGATCCTGCTTAGTTTAACCAACCTGAGTTGATTGTATAAATTGATTTGCCGACCAACCGGAGTTGGAGGAGATTGATTTTCGACCAACCAGAGTTGGAGAAAATTGATTTTTCTGACCAACCGGAGTTGGTGGATATTATTTTACCGACCAACCGTAGTAGGTGGATTTTATTTTACCGACCAACCGTAGTTGGTGGATTTTTATTTACCGACCAATCGTAGTTGGTGGATTTTATTTTACCGACCAACCGTAGTTGGTGGATTTTTATTTACCAACCAACCGTAGTTAGTGGATTTTATTTTACCGACCAACCGTAGTTGGTGGATTTTAAGAGGAGATCATTCTGAACTTGATGTGTAGTGTGTAGCACTAATACTCCGAAAAATTTCATCAAAAAGAGAGAACTGGGTAAAAATTTCAACACTTTATTCATACTGAAGAAAACTGCATTTACATAGGAATCCCAACTATTGATAATACTTGCGTAGATGCTCTGCATTCCATGCATTCTTAAATTCTTCTCCCTCCAAGGTTTCAATCCTATATGTCCCTGGTCGAATAACCTCTGTTATTCTGTAAGGTCCATGCCAATTAACTTCCAGTTTGTTGTGCTTTTGAATTACTTTCTTCAGCACATAGTCTCCTTCCTTCAAATCACACTTCTTTACCCTCCTATTGTAAAACAGAGCTGTTCGTTGTTGGTATGCAGCATTCCTGATTGTTGCGTCTTCTCTAATTTCTTCGAGCATATCTAGGTCTAATCACCTCATCAAATCACTGATAGGAGAATTGAAATTCAGCACTCTGTGTGTGGGTAGGCTCAGCTCAGCAGGTATAACTACTTCACTTCTAAATGCCAGCATGTATGGAGATTCTCATGTTGCAGCTCGTGGCGTAGTATGATAAGCCCACATCACAGAATGTAGCTCATTAATCCAATTTTCCTTTGCATTGTCCAGTCATTTTTTAAACCATTCAGCAGCGTTCTGTTCATCACCTCAGTTTGTCCATTGCTCTGGGGATGGCCTGGTACAGAATGGGTTTTTAATATATTTGACTGATGACAATATGCAGCAAACTCCTCGTTGTCAAACTGGGTTCCATGATATGTGATGAATGCATGGGGAAGACCATATCTACAAATGATATTCTTCCAAATAAACTGATACACCTTGTCATATGTCATATCAATAAGAGGCTCAACTTTTACCCATTTGGTAAAATAATCCACAGCGACCACAAGGTATTTAAATCTTCCTCGGGTTGTTGGAAGTGGCCCGACCAAGTCTATTCCCCACATGGCGAATGGCCAAGGAGACGTGATGGGTGTTAGCAATGCTTGGGGAGTTCTTCGGATAAAGGAGAAACATTGACATTTGTCACTTTGGCATAAGATACACAATCAACTCTCATCGTTGCCCAATAATATCCTTGTGTTGTCATTCTTTGCAAGAGTGTCTGACCTGCTACATAAGATCCACAAGACCCTTCATGGACCTCTTCAATAATATTTTTCACCTCGTAGGGGTGGCCACATCTTTACAAACCTGCTATAATTCCTCGTCTATATAAAATGCCATTAGTCAATACATAACGAGCAGCTTTAAACTTTAGTTTCTTGGCTGCGAGTTTATCAATTGGTAAAGCCCCTTCCACAATATAGGCCTTGATGGGATCCATCCAAGATGGTACTAAATCAAGAGCAATGAAGTTCATCGTCAGATCTTTGTCAATGCTCCGACCAGCCAAGATTTCTATTGGGATTGTTCTTTGTAGCTCGGTGCGTGTGGCTGAGGCTAACCGAGCTAAGGCATCTGCTCTTGCATTCTCCAATCTTGGTATTCTAATCAACTGTACTGCACTAAAGCTTGATAAAATCTCCATTGCTTTCGCATGATATTGGGTTATTAGTTCTCCTTTTGCGGTATACACTCCCAACCTTTAATTTACAATCAACTGTGAGTCACTGAATACAACGACCTGCTCTGCTTTCATAGTTTTGGCTAGAGTGAGACCCACGATCATAGCTTCATATTCAGCCTCATTGTTTGAAGCCTTAAATTGAAAACGCAGAGCATACTCCAAATCGATCTCATCGGGGCTGTTTAAAATAACTCCTGCTCCACTGCCCGTAGTGTAAGAAGATCCATTTACATATAAATTCCACACAGGTATCTCATTATCAAACTCTTGGTCAGACAGAGTTCCTCTGTGGAACATTTGATGCTTCCTTATATCCTCCTCTAGCACTTCCTACTGCTCGTCGACCATCTTCTCATCCTCGTCTACCGACTTAAGTTGATCGGTGTTAAAATTTGATGATCCTGTACATCCGCAGGCTGGTCGATATTCAACCTCTGCTCTTCGAAGGTGTCTGGATAGGTGAACTCCGCGATAAAATCTTCCACTGCTTGCCCTTTGAGTGATGACCTAGGCTCATAAATTATATCGTATTCACCCAATTCCACAACCCAATACATCAATCTTCCTGATTTCTCTGGTTTGTGCAGAGCTTGCCTTAACGGCATGTCTGTATACACAACTATAGTATGAGCTTGGAAGTATGGCCTCATCCTTCTACTTGCTTCGATCAACGTCAGTGCTAACTTTTCCAGCCTTGGATATCTGATCTCTGCTCCTCGGAAGGCCTTGCTAGTGTAATAGATTGGTTTTTGCACTCCATCCTCCACTCTTATCAACGTCGAACTCATTGCATTTTCTGAAACTACCAGATACAAGTATAGTCTTTCTCCCATCACTGGTCTAGATAACAATGGAGGTGCTCCCAGATATTTCTTCAATTCTTGAAAGTCCTTCTCGCATTCATCATTCCACTTAAAAGTCTTTCGGAGTGTTTTAAAGAACGGGAGGCATCTATCAGTTGCTCGCGACACAAACCTGTTAAGTGTTGCAACTCGCCATGTGAGGCTTTGTACTTCCTTCTTCGTCGTTGGAGATCGTAGCTCCAATAGAGCCTTGATCTTGTCAAGATTCGCCTCAATTGCTTGTTGATTAACGATATATCCGAAAAAGATGCCTTCTCGTACTCCAAATATGCATTTGGTGGGATTTAGCTTCATTTGATATTTTTCTAATTGATCAAAGGTCTGGCCCAAGTCAACTAGATGATCATCAGCTTTCTTGCTCTTTGTTAGCATGTGGTCAACATAAACTTCCTCGTTACAACTTATTTGCTCTGCAAACACCTTGTTCATCAGCCGCTGATAGGTAGCACCTGCATTTTTAAGTCCAAAAGGCATAACATTATAACAATAAGTTTCCCTTAGGGTAATAAAATAGGTACTCTCCCTATCTTCAGGCTTCATTTTAATCTGGTTATAACCAGAATAAGCATCCATAAAACTGAATAGTTCGTTCCCCGAGGTAGCATCCACCAGTTGATCAATTCGGGGTAAAGGAAAATGATCCTTTGGACATGCCCTGTTAAGGTCGGTAAAGTCTACACACATCCTCCACTTGTTATTTTTCTTCGTTACCATCACCACATTTTCTAGCCAATCAGGATATTTAACATCGTCAATAAAAGAGGCTTTTTGTAGCTTCTCTACTTCCTCCTGTATAGCTTGATTTTTCTCAAGGCTGAACACTCTTCTTCGCTGCTTTACTAGCTTGATTTCCTTGTTTACATTGAGCTCGTGACACAAGAAATTCGGATCTATTCCTGGCATGTCTTCATGACTCCATGTAAAAGTCTGCTTTCTTTGCCTTAGGAATGCTATCAATTTTTGTTTTATTGATTCATCCAAGGATGCACCAATTTGAGTTGTTCGTTATGGATGCTCGTCGTCCAGAATAACATTCTCAGTAGCTTCCATAACCTGCCCTTTCACGAGTTGGGACTCGTCTCTAGGGTACACTACACCAAATCTGCTCATTTGTCAAGGTCATTGACCTTGACAAATTCACCTTGTCAAGGTCAATGACCGTGACATTTCGAGGCGAGACAACTTTTTTTGTCACGGTCGTGTCACGGTCATTGACCTTGACACAAAACTCGCGTTTTGTGTCACGGTCGTGTCACGGTTTAAAACCGTGACAAAGCCGTGACCCTTTTTAAAAAAATTTGTCACGGTCATTGACCGTGACAATTCTGGGCAGAATTTTAAAAAAATTCTGCTGGGCAGTATGGCCACCGCCACTGCCCAGCAGTATATTTGTACCTGTTATAGCAACGTTGTACCTGATCCAAACATCATATATCCAACACAAACTAAAGATAATGCAAATATATATTCATGACAGTATAATCCAAATCTTCAAAGTAAAAATAATATACATGACGATATAATCCAAATATAGTTAAAATGGACAAACTTCAAAATAATGTTACTACATGTCTTAGATAAAACTGAGGAGGTGAGTAGGCCACACGACATACGAATTGACGCACCCACTAATATACGTCGTGCCGCATTGTTCGCGCAACCACAATAGGGAGTTCTCCTTCCCGGGTATGACATGCGTGACGAGCACCTTGGACTCCATCTCTTGAAGCACACGTCCATGGACTATTCCACCCTCGACGATGTTCGGGTCCCTCAACCCCCGCCCTATCCGCTGGCCATCAAATATGTCCAATATGAACACGCTCGGCCAACCAATTGTCGATAATGGTCTGTTGGAGGGCGTCAAATAGGGAAGTGGATCGTCGAAGTACGAACGTGTCGGTGATGAAGCAGCGAGGTCCACATCCTCGTCATTCTGCGCCTCGTCCTCCCGCACCTCCTCGTCCTCCCGCACCTCCTCCTCCACCGCCTTCTCCTTCCCTTTCCCTTTACCTTTCTCTTTACGGTCTCCACCCAACGTACGCTTCATGAATGCGTACATATCTTGGACCGTCGCCTCCAAACGGGACAGCTTCGCGTCGTGTGAATCCACCGTTCGAGCCAACCCGGTGTCGCTCGTCTCCAATCCGATAATCCTAGATTTGGCCACCCGCGAGCTCACTCCCCTTGTCCTCCCCTTGCGATCAGAGCCAAGCACTTGGCTGAGTGCGTCTGTGGACAAAGATGCCTTGTCGGCATCAGACTGCGACTCATGCACTTCCTTAAGCTTTGCCTGAAACGACAAAAAGCACATGATTAGTAAAATAAGTAAACTAAAAAATTATAACGTAATTAAAAATAATTAAACTGTCGGATTACTTACAATCGTGGCCGCGACGCTCGGGGACACCTCCTTGTCCTTCCCCTTCTTCGTCCGAAGAGCCACATAAGTATCGAGCCTATGTGGCTTACCCCCTGGCCCACTCCCTACCCCCTGAAATAAAATAAAGTAAAGTAAAATTAGTATCGGCCCCGCAAAGTAAAATAATATCCAATAATATATTTTTGTAGTTATAGATAAATTAAATATTACCTTCATCCTATGCTCCACCTCAGCGTAAGAGGTCCGGCCGGAGTAGTGCACGTCCGTCTTTTTAGCCCGATTTTCCCTCCCCGATTGGCGAGATGCCAATTGTCGATCCTCGAGCTCATTGTCAATGAACTTTTGCCATTGTGCCAATGAGATCGGCTCCTTGGGCGGGACGGATCCGCGCCATTGTAAAATGGTCTCTCGTGTTTTTCCAAAGTACCGTGTCCGCATATTTTTTTTCCATGTCTTGTGTTGCTCCCTCAACTGCTCAAAGACGGAATCGCGTAGCTTTGGATCCAAGTTGAATTGTTCCTGTCCAACAAATACAATGTTAGTTGCGAATAAATATAAATATAAATATAAATATAAATATAAATATAAATATAAATATAAATATAAATATAAATATAAATATAAATATAAATATAAATATAAATATAAATATAAATATAAATTGAAATTGAAATATTCATATAAATATTACCTGTAGTGCCGCCCAAACAGCTAACTTGAGCTCATACGGCACCTCCTTCCAACTCATAAACCCCGGGCCGATGACCGTCTTTAGCAGCTCGAGGGATCTCGCTAAAAGCTCCGACTTGTTTTCGACGGTAATCCCAAATTTTCCATATTTGGGGAGCCTAGGGGCGGAGGAGCCCTCGTCGCCTCCGCTACCACCGAACCCAGACGACGACATCATCATAAACAGCATCATCATCTTCGCCCTAACATCTGAAGGAGACATTTTTGCTGTAAAAAAAATGTTATTAGTACAGATAAAAAAAAATGTTATTAGTACAGATAAAAAAATGTTACGTCTATATTATAACGTATGTGTAAGTTCCATCAATACCATTTCGTTTCAATTTTGTAATATTATGTTTTTTCCAAATATTTAAAGAGTTATTAAATGGGTGCCCCACCCCTGCCCCCTCCCCCCGCCACACACACACGCACACCTACGCACACGCACACGCACACGCACACACACATATAATTTTTAGATTATGTATAGGAATTGAATTTTAATATTAATCCTTCATAAATCCCTTGAATACATGCATAAATTTGTAGAGATTGAAATTAAATTGCTTGAGATTGAATTTCTATGTTTCGGGGTCATTATTTGAAAATACTTAATTACCCTTTGAAAACCTTTCATAACACACCTATGTATTAAATATGGGTTAGACCTCTTAGCTTGCTCAACCACCCATTTACACACTTACTTTACCTTTTATTTACATTATGGATATTAATCAATTCACACGTTTTTTGTCCACTTCAACCTTTACTGAAACATTTATTAATTCATTCAAGTTAGGTAAAACCACGCAAGTATCTAATACCAAGTTTTGACGACACGGATCTCTAGAAAGAAAAACAAGCATTTCCAAATTAATATGCCCTCTTTCTTGTTTAGTGTCTCGTGAATTGATAGTATGATTATAAAAATAGTATACAAAACTAGGTGAGATTTTAGAATTACACGTCGAAATAATACATGTTGTATAATAATAATAATACAAGTGCATGCTTTGCAATCAAAGGTATTTATCTTTATAAGGAAAAAATTATCTTAAAATGATTGGTAGGGAATGTCTATGAGGTGGATGATAATTTATTTGATATTTTATTTTATTTCTTTTGGTTAGGTTATTAAGACTTTATTTGAATTGATATCTTAGTAATTATTATTTAATATTTATTTTGAGCAATTATCTTATAGTAGGATTATTATCCTAGAAACAATTCTAACATTCCATGAAGGAAAACTTTTATTGGATGGTTGAAAAGACAATAGTTCCAAATTTATTATATTCCATAACAATTTCATAGTTTCAATTCATTTTCATTTATTCTCTTAGTGCTACAACAATAATTTTCGTCCTCCACCACCCCCTTCCCACCCCCTGCCCCCCTCCACCACCCCCTCCCCCACCACACACCACCACACACACACACACACCCCACCCCTCCACCACCCCCTCCCCCACCACACACACACTCACACACCACACCACACCACCCCCTCCCCCACCACACACACACACACCCCACCCCACCCCACCCCCTCCCCCACCACACACACACACACCCCACCACACCCCCTCCCCCACCACACACCACCACACACACACACACACCACCCCACCCCACCCCCTGCCCCACCCCACACCACCACCACACACACACACACCCTGCCCCACCCCACCCCCTGCCCCACCCCTCATCCACCCCCTCCCCCACCACACACCACCACACACACACACACACCCCACCCCACCCCCTCCCCCACCACACACCACCACACACACACACACACCCCACCCCACCCTCCACCACCCCCTCCCCCACCCTGCCCCACCCCGCCCCACCCCCCACCCCCTGCCCCCCTCCACGCACACACATACACACATATATATATACACATACACACATAAATATACACACAAACATATATATAAATGGAAGAGAGAGAGAGAGAGAAAATGGACCTGAAAGTAGAGAGAGAGAGAGAGAGAGAGAGAGCAGCGTCGAGAGAGAGAGAGAGAGATGGAGGGAACGGCGCGGGAGGGAAAAAAGAAGGGGGGTAGGGTTTTTGCTGCGAACATTGTCACGGTCGTGTCAATGTCATTGACCGTGACACGACCGTGACAAATTTACTTGCCACGGACTTGTCACGGCCTTGTCACGGTCAAAGACCGTGACAAGTCTTTGTCACGGTCGTGTCAAGGTCAATGACCGTGACACAAAACGCGTGTTTTTTTGTCACGGTCAATGACCTTGACAAGTCTGGCCGGCTGAAAGGTGACAATTTGCCCATTTTGGTGTAGTGGTATAATGTTTCAATCTCCGCATCTTCTATTTTGTAGGTAGTAGTCTTCTTTCTGGATTCTTCATACTCTTCCTGCTCGACAGATGAATAGTAGCATTCTCGAGCTACTTTCTGGTCGCCTTTCACCACTCCTACTCTAAAATTGGTTGGGAATTTTAAACATTGATGTATAGTAGATGATACTGCTTCGAATTTCTTTAGTCCTACCGTTCCCATGATGATGTTGTAAGCTGATTGGACATTTTTATCCATTACGAAGAAGCGGACTCTTTCTATTCGACAAGCAGGCCATGTACTAATAAGCATATCCAACTTGATCGTCCCAAGTGGAAAAACCTTTTCGCCAGTGAAACCAAGGAGGGGCCTATGATATGGTTCCAACTGGGATAGTTTCAAATTCAAACTGTCAAAGCATGGATAGAACATGATATCTGCCGAGCTACCATTATCCACTAGTACTCGTGAAATCACCACTTCCTTCATTCTCATCTTGATCACCAACGGATCATCATGGGGATATAGTACTCCTGCCAGGTCGTTCTTAGAGAAACCAATGACCAGTTTGTCCTTATTCACCTTCCTCGGGCGATCATCTTCAGCCAGATTTATTCGCTGAATGTACGAGCAAGCTTGAGCCTCATTGAGGTAAGCTTTTCTCTCGACAGTTATATCTCCACCTCCTGCATCTCCACCTGTAATGACATTACATTCAAATGATCCAAAATGGATAGAAAATACCTCACGTTCTGGCTGTTTTGGTCTTTTGGGGAGATCGGGGTTGTCTTGATCATCATCCGGGTCTTCTTCATGACTTCTCTTCTTATCTTTTTTTTCTCGACAAGGAGATCTAGACCTCTGCCTTACTCGGTCATTGCTCTTTCCACCATTTCGGCGATCCACATACTTGTTCAATTTTCCACGCCTAATGAGATCTTCAATTTCATTCTGGAGAGCTATGCAGTTTTTGGTCGTATGACCATGATCCTTATGGAACTCGCAATATTTGGATTTATTCCTCTTGTCAGGATCTGTCTTCATTTTTTCAGGCCAGTTTAGCTCCTCGCCGTTCTTGATCTCTTCCAGAATATGGTTTATGTCTACCTTTTAAGGAGTATAGTTTCCAAATTTCTTCAACTGTTCCAATGCTTGCTTTGCTTTTGACTGCCTGTTACCACCATTTTTCTTCTATTATTTCTTCTCAGCCTTATCACCCTCAACCTTAGTCTCTTTGGTGTCCATATTTTTCTTTACAGCCATAGCTTCCTCGACGTTCATAATTTTGGCTGCCTTTGCCATTAGTTTTGCCATGGTTGTAGGCGGATCTTTGTCTATAGTATAGTACAATTTAATCGGCAACAGTCCACTCATCAGAGCAGTGATTGTTGTCTTCTCTTCGTAATCAATAACTTCGAGCTTCTCATTATTGAAACGAGTAATATAATCCCTGGTGCTCTCACCTGCCTTCTGTCTAACACTTAACAAGTGTGCTACTAGTTTAACTGGTTTTGCTCTAAAATAAAAGTTCCCAATAAAGAGCTCAGCCAGTTGAAAAAAAATCGCAATCTTTCCACGAGGAAGATTGTTGTACCATATTTGAGCAGATCCAGTGAGAGTTCCTGAAAATTCCCTACATCGCATCTCGTCTGGAACATCATAGATATCGGCAGCTGCTTGGTATTGTTCTATATGAAGGACAAGGTCAGTTTTTCCATCATATTTAGACGTCACCATAGGAGCTTTAAATTTTGATGGTGTGGGAAAATCCATAATCTCCTGTATTTTTTTTTTTTAAAAAAACAACTATGTTTTATTAATCAGTGGAGAAAGAGCCTCTCCAAGTGGCATAAACAAGAACAAAAAGAGAGTACTTGAAAATTGAAACTTGGTGCTTTATGCTAGCCCCATTACATGGATGATATGTAAGATACATTTCTAATGTAAAGGCAACCCATTTTGTCCAGCTTAAGAGCTCCTCGAGCTAAGGTTGGAAGATCACCTACATTGTGAAATATTGAAAGAGAATTAATCTGAGCTCCATAACTAGCTAGAGAGTCAGCTACCATATTTGATTCCCTATAGTAGTGAGATAGGGTAAATCTATGATTCTGTAGAGCAAATTTAATTTCTTCAATGAAATGAATCATCTTTCAGGGAGGCTTCCAGTTCTTGTTAATCAGACTCACAACATAGGTAGAATCTGATTCAATATCCACTTCTGTGATGTTGAGGTTTGCGCACAACTTGACACCATGCCAAAGACTTTTAATTTCCGCTGTGGAATTTGAAGCAATGACTTCTAGACTAGCATAAGCAAAGATTAGATCCCCTTTGTCATTCCTTAGAACCCCTCCTGCACCACTTATTCCCGGATTACCCTTTGAAGCCCCATTGATATTTAGATTAAATCTTGGAGATGTTGGAAATCTCCATTTGATAGCAGTAGCCACTTTGGAATATGTTTTGCAGTTGATTTTGAAGATGACTTGAATCCCCTCATCAAAAGAGGAAATTTTGTTCTTGAAAACCTTTCCTTTACAAATGTTTGATATTAGAGAAATAACTTGCTGAATGATGGTTGTCGCACTTACTCCAGAATTTTCAAAGAAGGCTTGGTTGCGATCTTTCCAAATTTCCCAACACACTAAAATGGGAATACACTTCCCAATAAACTTTGCATAGTCTTTTGGACCAGACTTTATCCACCAATTCTTAATCAAGAATGAAATGTTTGTGGTATTCATATCCACACCCATAACATTTGAAAAAAAATCCCAAACAGGTAAAATGGTAGGACAGTTCAGGAACAAATGGTCAACTTATTCGATATGGTTATGGCATGCTTTGCACTGAGAGCATAATCTAATTCCAATCGACTTAATATTCTCATCAAGAGGAAGACAGTTATTTATAATTTTCCATATGTTAATGGAGCACTTTTTCGGAATATTTTGATCCCAAATAAGGCTATTAACTGATGAATAAGGAAAATTAGAACTGCAAATGTTGTATGCAGAAGAGAGGGAGAACAGACTTGGTTCTTCAGGAGTCCAGATCCACTTGTCCTCTATGAGCTCCATGTTGTTGATGCATGCATCCTTAACTATCATCAAGTTTCTCCAAGTATGAGAGGTACCAAGGGAAATGGCTTTTTGATTTCTGTATCTATTTGAGATGAACTCAGACCAAAGAGAGTGTTCAGTATGAAATTTCCAGAAAAGATTCATAAAGTCTGCTGATGAGAGATTGTGAAAGTTGATTATACTAAGACCTCCTTCTTTAGTATCTCTACAAATAAATTCCCATTTTTTCCATTGGTGTTTCTATCCTTGATCCTCATTCCCTCCCCAAAAGAATTTGTTAAGAATTCTATGAAGCTTATGGATTACTGATTTGGGAGGGGAAAGAGTAGCTAGAAGATGAGATGGAATAGAAGAAAGAACATGCTTTAAGAGAATCAGCTTGCCACCAGAAGATAGAAGTTTGGATTGTCAACCTGCTATTTTAGCCCTTATGGAATTAACTAGGCAGTCATAATATTTGATTCTATTTCTACCTTTGAAAATAGGACAGCCCAGGTATTTAAAAGGCAAAGGTTTGAATTTAAGACCAGTTGCATCAGCTACTTTTGATCTGAAATGAGGCCTGCATTTAACATCAACAGTGAAACAACTTTTTTCTGAATTTACCTTTTGACCTGACAACCTGCAATAATATCTGAGAACCTCTTGAATTTTTTGCAGGCTTCTTTTGTCTCCTCTAGAAAATACTATGAGATCATCAGCGAAAGCTAGATGAGTAATCATAGGGCAGCCACTTGGATGGTAGAAAGGCTTTATACAGCTTTTATCCATTAAATTGTTTAGGCTTCTACTCAGAAAATCTGCTACAAGAATGAATAGACTTGGGGATATGGGATCCCCTTGTTTAAGACCCCTTGAAGATTTGAAGTAACCACACCTTTGACCATTAATGATCATTGAAAACCAATTGTTGGAAACAATTCTCCAAACAAAAAACCCCACTGGATCCTATCATAGGCCTTCTCCATGTCTAGCTTCAAGATAACATTTCCACCATGAGCGTGTTTACCCAAATTATGAACCATCTCTCTAGCAAGAAGAACATTTTCTTGAATGGATCTTCCTTGAATGAAACCACTTTGATTCTTTGATATCAGCATAGGAAGATATAAGGCCAGCCTTGTATTCAAAATTTTTGAAATTATTTTGAAAGAAAAATTACATAGACTGATTGGCCTTAGATCCCCACACATTTTTGGAGATTTAACTTTCGGAATTAAGATCACTGCAGTGCTTGTCCAACTTTGGGGAAGAATTGTACCTGCAAAAAAGGAGTTAATTGCAATAACAAGATCAGATTTAATTAAATTCCAACAGCTTTTATAGAATTTTCCCCCAAATCCATCTGGACCTGGGGCCGAGTCTTCACTCAGAGAATTAACTGCCTCTAGTAGTGAATGCCTCAATAAATTCATTATTTTCAGGGGTTATAATGGTTGGAATGATGTTTGACAGATCTGGCATAATCATAGACTGATCTGATTGCAACTGTTCTTGGAAGAATTGCACAATATAGTCCTTGATCTCTTTCTCATCTTCAAGAAGAATACCCTTTTTGTTTATAATTGAATTTATCATCAACTTGTGTTTTTTTATTCTTGACACAGTGATGAAAGTATTTTGTATTGGAATCCCCCAACTTAAGCCATTTGATGGATGATTTTTGCCTCCAAAACTCTTCTTCATACCTGTAAGCTTTCATTAACTCAGCTTTTCCTTTATTCATGGAAACTCTATAGCTTCATTACTATCCAGCTCGAAATTTAGCTCCAACTGGAGATTTTCATCTTCTAAGTCTTTAACATTTTGAAAAACATCCTTAAACTTTTCCTTATTCCAAACTCTCAAAGCCTTCTTTAACCTTTGTAATTTCTTAGCAAACTTCTTCAAACCCTCTTCAAGTAACTCTTCATTCCAAGACTGTGTAACAATATCTTGGAACTGGGGGTGGTTGCACCACATGTTCTGAAAGATAAAAGGTTTGGGAAGGGCCTCTAAATTGGAATTAAAAGAAAGCAAGAGGGGTGCATGATCTGAGCTAACTCTATTCAAGTGTTTAAGACTGGAATTAGGGAAGTCAGATAAGAATGTTTGGTTAACCAGGCATCTGTCCAATCTAGCCATAATAAGATCTTCATTTTTCCTGTGATTACACCAAGTAAATTTGGTTCCTGAGTACCCCAAGTCAATGAAACCACGGTCATCAATAGTTTGAATGAAGTCCTCCACAGCTGCTGAATCCACCTCAATACCACCTAATTTCTCATTTTGGGAAGTTACCACATTAAAATCACAAATTACCAGATGTGGAACACCATGGTAGATTGAGGATAACTGAGTTAATTCCTCCTAGAGGACTTTCCTTTCATTTGTGTTGCACTTAGCATACACTATAGTGACAATTATGGAAGACTTAACAGCAGGATGACTTATTCTCATGGTCAGGTGTTGGTGATGATCACAAATACATTGGGTTGTCACATTAAACCTCCAAAACAACCATATCTTACCATAATCGCCTGTACAAAGGGTGTCCCTTGAACAAAAGTTCTTTGTAAAGGATTCTTGGCCTTAGCCATTTCCCCTAACCTGTCTTCCAACCTTTGAATAGAATCTTTCCATGCGTCATTTCCTTCTTCGATCCTATTGGTTTGAGCAATAGACCGTGTTGAATTTGCCTCTTGGGATCTTTCACGACGAGTAACTGGTCGTGATTGGGCAGAGCCTTCCTTTAAATCAGAGGGCCATTGAGAGTTCCTCGACAGAATCCTAGGGGGACTTGTATTCCTCCTAGGACCTAAACGATCAAAAGCAGAGACTCTACTTAATCTTTCAAGAGAACTTGCTCTTTATGGAGATAGAGTGATGTTTTGTTGAGTGTTTTTTGCTCGTATCGAGGAAGTTCGTCCAGGCTGATAAGAAGGATCATTAGATCTTTCAGTACGATATGAATCGGTGTGTCTAGACTGAGATTCCTCTGGGAATAACGTTCGCCTAGTTCGTGAAGAAGGTAATCGGGTATTTCTCTTAATGCTTCGTTGTCCTGACTGGGCAGGCGTTCCACCCTGGACAGTTTGTATGAGCTGTCGCATGGTGTCTTGCATGGCCGTCTGGCCTTGGGCCAAACTAGCCATTATACCAGCTAGATCTTGGACATTTGGGGGAGTAGATGGATTTGGAGGGATTCCAGCGTTTCGATTACTGGATTACGAATTATCAGCCATTGATGACGAATTATTTTAGTGAAAAACGATGAGTACAGTCGTTTCCCACAGACGGCGCCAATCTGTTGATGTAAAAAATTAGATTATCTCTAATTTATCAATCACAAATAAAAATAAATAAGATAAAAGATTTTTAAAGTGGTTCAGCCTTGTAAGAATGGCCTACATCCACTGTATTTGTTATTGCTGACTATTTGCAGAATTTTCGATAATAGATTTATCAAGAAATTCCGAGTCCCCTGCTAATGAGGAGGTTACAATGTATTTATAGCCCTGAGGCTATACAAATGAAAGGACAATGCGCTGTTATCTAGTAGACATATACATCTGTACGATAATAAAGGGCATTTATTCGCAGTCGTCTCCTTTGATTCTTTTGATTTGGGTGCGCTATACGCTAAGTAGCTAAGACCGCTTAAGTTGCTCGCACCGCTTAAGCTGCTCGGCACACTTAAGCTGCTCGGGGCCCATGAGATGCTCGGGCCGCCTAAGTAGCTCGACACGCTTAGAGCTGCTCGGGGCCCCTGAGTTCCTCGTGGCTTCTTAGTTGCTCGGTAGACTTGAGTTGCTCGTCTGGAGTATCGGTATTTGCCATGTAAGCTGACACGTGTCTTCTGGTGATTGTTCCATGTTAGCAGACTAAATTTGGTATCAACAATCACCTTTGGAATCAACAGATGACGTTGAACTAAGGAGATGTAAGAGACAATGAATCGCGAAGACATTTGGACCTGACTTTATAATTTATCTTATAAATGGAGATGTGAATAAAACTAATAATAAAGAAAAATTTGGTCTTAATGTGGAAGATGAAGTGACTAGATTTCATGAAGTGATAACATCTAGGGATTATATCTTCAGGAAATAAGCAATTAATGATTAAATGAACTCAATTTTGTCAAATCAAACTTGGATTATTACAGATCTTTCTCCTGAATCAAAACTATTTGGATGCAAATGGATATTTAAAAGGAAATTAAACCCGGATGGTTCAGTTAATAATTGTAAAGATAGATTAGTTGCTAAATGTTATAAATAAAAACATGGAGTTGATTATTTTGACACATATGCACCCGTTGCTCGTATAACTTCCATTAGGCTTTTAATATCTATTGCTTCTATTCATAATGTAGTGATTCATTAATTGGATGTAAAAATGGCTTTTTTAAATGATTATTTAAAATAAGAGACTTATATTGAACAACCTGAAGGGTTTGGTTTGCCTGTCTAAGAAAAGAAAGAGAGTAAACTAGTTTAATTTATTTATGCTCGTAAACAAGATCCTATGTGACGCGACTCAGAAAGTGTCTCTAATGTGTGTTCACTCTAGGCTCAAGTGCAATCCTGTCGCGTTAGTAATAAACCCGGTAAGTCAGGATCGTATCCACAGGGAAATAGGACAACAGAGTTGTGACGATGTTGGATAGATAAGGAAATCCTAACTCTGACTCTAAAGGAAAAGAAAAAATGATTAGTTTGTGGAACAACTACACTAGATGCAATTATGAAATTATGAAAAGGTGCAATTATACTAATCTACCTAAAATACTGATGAAGAATTATTTGAAACTTTTAAACTATATGATGAGGAAAAACAGGACAGGAATACAATCCCCCAACCCTAGTGTATTGCAGGTATAATACTAATCGTAAATTTAACTGATTAATTTGACCCAAAATTTAGTACTCCCAAACATTACGTATAAGAGGTTCAAGCTCGCATCATACTTAATCTGGACAGACCGGTTCTTTTATTTTTCATCCCTCTTCTGTTTGATTTCGATCCGGGGTTCTCTGGATTATGCACTGCGGACCGGTCCGGGTCTACTGCGGATCGGTCTGCCTCTTTGACTTTTTTCTCCAACTTTGACTGCTCATAACTTTTGTTTCGGGACTCCGATTGAGGTGCCGTTTCTTCCTATGTGCTCATGAATGTGATATATTAAACTTCTCTTAAGGTGCCTCATCCGAATTCCAGGTAAAAATTACACTTTTGCCCTTTTGACTTTCCTTCTTGTTTTTCTCGATTCTTCCGATTTCTTTCTTTCGTTTTTGACATTAAATACCTGCAAACTTAATACGAAATACTAGAAACTCGGTGTACTCGTTAGGATAAGTCAGTAACAATATTATGAGATAAAATCAAATCGATTACGTTGTTCGAGGTGCTAAAAGTAACTAAATTAAGGGATAAATTGGGAAGAATTTATGCCTAATCACTATGCAATGGCATGAAAACTTTGATAAGATAATAAGATCCCATGATTTTAAAGTAAATGATGCCAACAAATGTATTTATAGTAGTTTTGATAATGGCGTTGGCGTTATCATTTGCTTATATGTGGATGTCAGGTTTGTATTTGGGTTAAGTCTCAGATATGTGGAAGAAACTAAGATTTTTCTATCATCAAACTTGATATGAATGATCTTGGGGATGCTGATGCGATTCTAGGAATCAAAAAGTAATAAAAGATAATACATTACCAATCTCACTAAATTGAAAAGGTTCATAAGAAATATAATCATTTTGAACTTAAGCCAGAAACCACACTAGGTGATCCTAGTATCAAATTATTAAAAAATACTGGATGTACCATTGATCAACCTAAATATGCATGTGCTATTGGAAGTCTTATATATGCAATGAATTTCACTAGACCAGATATTTCCAATGCGATAGGAATACTATCTAGATATACAAGTAATCCAGGACTAGACATTGGAATGCAATTTCTTGATTACTTAGATGCCTAAAGAGGATTATGGATTACGACTTACATTACGCAAAGTATTGAATCAAAATCCAAGTCCAGAATTGGTTGGATATTTATTCTAGGAGGAATGACTATTTCTTGGGGATCCAGGAAACAAGCGTGTGTGTCTGATTCAATAATCCAATCAGAATTCATAGCCCTAGCAGATGCAAGTAAAGAAGCAGAATGGATTAAAAAATTATTATTGATATTCCATTATTGAAAAATCCATCTCCCGCTATTATGATTAATTACGATAACCAGGCTACAATATATAAAGTTTAAGAAAACCTATATGAAAAATCTAGACACATTAGTTTTAATACATCAAATTTGAGGCGGTTAGTCAAAGAAGGAGTAATTACTGTTGAATATATTAAAACGAACAAGGATTTATGAGATCCCCTAACTAAATCTCTTGTTAGATAAATGATATATATATCACCTCAAAAGTAATGGGAATAAGATCTATAAAATGAATCAATTATATGTAATGGGTACCCGACTTATGTCTTGAAAATATAGACAAAGTTCAATGTGGTACTAACAAGTTAAATGATAGTTATGGAGCGGTAGGGACTTATATGTAAAAGACCATTCCTATGTGCCTTGTGTTGGTATTCTGCATGATAGAGGATGATGTTTACTTTTTAATATATCATATAAATATAAATCGCAGAATCACTGAAGTTGATTTACTTATATGAGTGATGAAAGTGTATCCTCTTTATATAGAACTAAGACCGATCCTAAAACACTCATGAAATCAAGATGAGCACAAGGCTATAAATATGCGTGCTAACAAAAGAATCTTCAACACAAAGATCAATATGTGTAATGGTTCCGGCTCATCTCAAAGAGTCTTTGGTTCAAAATACATTCATCACAGCACCTTGATAATGCTTTGAATTATTTTCACTCAGTTGAAGTTCAAGTTCGAAAGTCACTTCTCATTTATGTATTAGATTTTAATGATAATGCCAAAAACCCCTGTTACGGTCCATGTACTATTATATCTTCAATTACTTATTTATGTCTATTTGGAATAGTGGGGGAATGTTGGAATTTTCAAAATATAATTTACTATTAAATTATATTTTTGAGTTATTATTTTTGGAATATAATTTAGTATTAATATTGTGTAAGTGAGCTTATTTTATTTTATTTTGGGGATTGTATATTGGGTATTCTAATAGAGAGAGAGAGAGAGAGAGACATAAAGAAAGTGGGTGTAAATGAGGTGCGTGTTGTTTAAATGTCTCACATTGAAGCTTTACAAAAATTTAAAGGGTATGGAACTAAAATACAAAAGATAATTAGTAGTCTTCTAGTCAAAGAGGCTATACTATAGTGCTTTATGGTGGTCCAAAGCACCACCAATCGCAACACGCGGTACGCATTTGCGCATTCACGCGACCAACAAAAGCGCGAATGGGCTACTTAGGGCGCATTGAGAGCTTTGATGGCTCACTTGACACTTCACATATGCACATCATCGCTCAGAGCATGGGAGACTAAAGTTTTGTCAAAGTCAACCAAATTGACGATTGTGGTTAATCGATCTCATCAAAGGATGTTATAACCTAAGCGTGTTGATTTGAACCATTGGATTGACTCATGGCGATTAGTATAGGGTGCGTCCATTCGCTTACGATGAGACACCAAATCTAGACCGTGCGATTGAAAGAATTTTAAAAAGACTTAATCAAAAGGCTACTGACTCGCGCACTTAAAAGGCGATGGCTATCCATGAACAAGCACCAAAATGGCTATAAAAAGAGTTTCAGGCCTCTGTTTGTGACACCAAAAATAGCCCTATTCTCTTCCCAGTTATCTACCTGTTGGCATTATCAGGTTAACATTTCATAGTGTTCTTGATTTGGCCACTGTACATAATTTACATCTAACAAGTAACATCATTGCATTGTATCCTGAAGGAAAAAATCTATTGCAAACTCCATTGTGTACTCGCAATTGTTCATCCAGAAGGGGAGAAATATTGCCTAAAAGACAACGTTCCTAGGATGTACCTTGCAGTAACTTGGATTCATAATTTGTTTTATTATTATTCCTTCAAAATTTGCAACAAGAAATACCATTCTTGAAATCCATGCCCTTCGATTAATTTATTCCAAGGTATTGTTTGGTTTTATTGTTATTATTATATAGAAGGTGTAAAATATTATAGACGTATATACTATTATGATTGTTACTTATATCACTACTCTGTAAATACTTCTAACAACAAGGTACTCTTTCTCACTCTTTTTCCTTAATTTGGAGTTTGATGTTTGGTTTTTATGTTTTTATTAGTTCAACTCATGCATTTTTATTTTATAATGTAGGTTTCTAAGATGAAGGGGTGCAAATTTATAATTAGATTATCATACTCCGAATGATGCAGTGATATTACAAGAAAGTTGCGATACTGTTATTTAGTTGTATAAAAAATGTCACAATGGTTATTACATATTATTACTATTTTCGGCTACTTGGTTTTTAAATTATATATGCTCAGGTCTAAAATTCCTTTTAATTTGGTGGTATGTAAATTTTAATATGTTAGCTCAAGATTGGTTTTTGTATTTTTATAAATTCAATTCATAGTTGAATCATACATGTGGCATAACATCATATTTTTACTATTCTAGTAAAAAGAATGTCTAAAAAAACAATTTGAAAAAGAAAATAGTTTAATAATCTACTATATTTATTGTTCTGTAACTGATTCTTTTTGTGTGTTCTATTTGAACATACAATGTGTTCAGAATTATTTATATTATGCATTAATAGGATTGATTAAAGACTTTCTAACAAATATAATTCCTTTTATAGAATCTTATATTAATTTGGTAGAATCCAAATAATTCATATCATTTTGAAGAATTTAGATAGTCTATATAATTCCTCATGAAAATGAAATATATATATATATATATATATATATAGTCCATAAAATTTTTAGGGATTATTATATTTAAGTCCTGTTTGGCGATTTTTTCTCAATTAAGTCCCATTAACTAGTCAATTATTAATTAAGTCCTATTTTTAAATTTATAAATTTTTCTTTACTCATATAACACTGTCCCTATATTCCCTCAAAATTTAAAAGTGCTAGATATTCTTTTCTTTTTTAGACTTTAAAGCACTATAATGTTCGATATACAATTTCAAAATTAATGAAACTATTAGTTTTATAATCTACTAATCAAGACCAATAAAACAAGATGCATTTTGATAGAAAATATTAAAAAAATAAAGATGAATTATTTTCTTCATTTTTAGACCGACAGTAAATATTATTGTCTGTGTAATTTTTGCACAGTAAATATTTACTATATATGAAAATATCTCAGATATAAAGTTATTTTATTTTTGGATGAAGACAATAAATTTTAGTATCTATGTAATATTAGTAGAGTAAATGTTTACTGTCTATGAAAATATCCTAGTTATAAAACTGTTCCATTTTTTGATGAACGCAGTGAATTTTACTTTCAGTGTAATTTTTTCTTTTGAAATATTATGGGCTTGTTTAATAGATCTCTCTGAAGAGATTTCAAAAATAGTAATTTGAAAAGAAATGGATTTGTAAACCAATACTTATGATAATTTAAAGATTAAAAATAGGAACAAAAAAAGTTCAACCATTTTTGTAACTTCCCTAAAAAAGTTAGGGATGGTTTTAAAAGGCTAAAATTGTGAAAAAAAATCCCAAAATTTTTGGAATAGGACTTATGTGATGGTTGAAAAATCAATAGGACTTATTTATGAAAAATCCTTTAAAGTAGGACCTATATATAAAAGTCCCAAATTTTAAAGGTATCCGTAATAGATCTGTTGTTAGCGTATTTATGACATTATTTAACTAGCTAATAGATATTGCTAGTATATTAGTAAAAATGGTGAACGTCTTCCAAGTAATATATTTTACTAAATTTTCTACAAATTTCAAAAATATCGAAAATATATAGGGTTATACCTTTTTAAGAAAATATTTTCTGGCATCTAATTTATCATAAAATAAGAAAATGATCATGCGTTGTCATGTTGTAGACACGAGCAATCCATAATGTGTGAGCGTGTGCATATATATATATATATATATATATATATATATATAAAGAGAGAGAGAGAGAGAGAGAGAGAGAGAGAGAGAGAGAGAGAGCAGTTATTAAAAAACAAATACATACTAAGAATAATATGCATCCTCAAAATCCACCAATAATCATTAAAACTACTAACAATCATAAGAATTCAAAAAATTTGATCTCCCTAAGAAGGTACTAGTAGCAAGAAATGGCATAATCACTCTAAACCTCTTAACCCCATATTTCTCCTAAATGAACATTTTTTCCCCATCTAGATCTTTGAACCTCTGGAATGATTTAGTGAATGATCCATTATAAACTTCCATCATATCTTATACATCTATGCACACTTCAAAATTATATTGGTCGAAAATGGCATTGGTGGCTTTGCTTAATGAATCTTCTTTATACTTTGCAACCTTTTCCAAATCTCTCTGAGTTCAAAATGCCCACGTCGCTTCTTCACCATCCCAACTCTTTAAACCCATCGAAGTACCCATCAATAATCCATACACATTAATAATTAATGTACACTATTTCAAATATCTTTCAAATTTAATTCGTAATCAAGATTAAACACTGGATCGAAAGAGAATTTAAGAAACATTCAAAATGCATTATAACATTTTTAATGAACAGTTAAAGAGTTATGTATACATTGATTAGATAGCTAGTATAGACTATTAACATTTCAATTGAAAGATCCACTAAAGATGAAGTCAAAATGTAGTAGAAAATAAATGATAGCAAGTAAACAAGACAATGGCATAAAATGGGGTTGGAGAAAAAAACCTAACCAGAAAATTTATACTCTTTCATTGAAAATTAAGAGGGCTATTTCTTACTAGTTTATGTACTCTTTGTTTTGTCAGAATCCTAGGACTTCAACTTTAACAATAAAATTTACGGTAGTATGAAGAAATACATACACAATTTGATGAAAACAAATTAATATAACCCAGTTCTCATTTTATCCCAATCACAATAACCCAAAAATTTCATACCCATTGAGGAATATCATAAAACATGTAGAATGAAACAACTTATTAACCATCTTCATAAACATTAAAACTAATACCCATAAGTGTCATACCATAAAAAATCCTAAAATTATTTCTTGCTTCATTCTTGTGTAAAACACATTTTGAAGAGTAGAACACACACACACACACACACACACACATATATATATATATATATGAAACACACTACATGGTTGACAACACACTTTAGGATCACATTTCACTTATTATGCATTTGGTGTGTTTAAAACTATTTTAAAATAATTTTTAAGATTTTTAAAACATTCAAAATAAATTTTAAAACATTAAAAATTGGTTTTAAAATGTCTGTGGGCTTAATTATAATATTCATATTTCCCATAAAAATCGTTTGGACTTAAAATAAAACCGACCCATAATATTGGGGATGAAATTGGATTTTTTTAAAAAGTAAACTCTCGGGTTTTTTGGCTTATAAGTGTGTAACACGTGTACACAATTGTCACATACTAATTGGTTAGAATTGTGTTAGTTCACATTCACATATCTGAGAGAGTTTGTCCAATGTTGATCTTTGTTTATCTACGACCTGCATGTGTTTGGTTGTGATCCGAATGTTACCCATTTCCTCCAATCAGAGTGAGGCTACCTTGATTGGTGTTTGACGGTTTAAATCCTTAAAGCGGTGCATTCTTAACCTTTATATCAAACCCTATCCAGTCATTTTAATAATACCCATTGATTTGATATCTTGTCTCCAGAACCTCCATCTGTTACTATAAATAGAGACGAAGTATCAGTAGTTTGAGACTTTTAGCGACTTTATTTCTTGAGAGAAAAAAGGGAAAGAGAAGAGAAGAAGAGAGAAGAAAATACCAGAGAGAGATAGAGAAATAGTTTTTTTTGTAGAAAATTCTTTCAAAGATTTTGAAATCTAAGAAGGATCTCCCTTCGTTTTAGAAGAAAAGCCTCTTTTGAAACCCCAGTTTTACTTCCACGTTTTTTAAGGTTCTCGGTTAGATCTTGGCTTAAAGGTTTTATAATATTTAGATCCGCTCATCTCTGTTTTAAAATCTGAAAAAGATACTTAAAGTATATCATGTTTTTAAATTTGGCCCATCTTGATAAATTTTACAATATGTAATTTTTTTGTGTATAATCAATTTTGTTTAAGATATAAGTTTTTTAGAGATCTAAAAATCCCAGATCAGAAAATAAAGTCCTAAAATTAAGTCTAATTTTTTGTGATTTTAAAACTCCTACAACATATTAAAAGATTTGTAATTTGTAGGACTTGCTTGTAAAATTTAAGTGTGTGTGAGTTTCATTGTTGCATTCTATGCACAACACTACCACTTCACATCTTCACACACAAAACACTTAAACAAAGTGTGTTGTTAAGTTCGAGATCAGTTTTGATTGAGTCGACATTCATTAAGGAGAAAAGGAGACAGAACTGGACCAACAGACGAAGAAAATCAAAGCAAGGAAATAATACCGTTGGAGAGTTCCTCATGGTAGGTATATTTCGAGTCTTGTACTTTTGATTTTGTGTTTCTGTTTGCATGCTTGTAAAGCAAGGAAATACTACTGTTGGAGAGTTCCTCATGGTAGGTATATTTCGAGTCTTGTACTTTTGATTTTGTGTTTCTGTTTGCATGCTTGTAACCTTGTTTATATTAGTGGGTTCTTTTTTAGTTGTGGCGTAGAGGTCACCATGGAGGTTTCCCCTAATTTGGGGTTTTACCAAGTAAAAATCTTGTGTGTTATTTACTACTTTCAGTTCTTAAATCTTGCTATACTGGTTAGAATTTAGAGACTTAATAAATTTTTTCTTTTAATAACTGAGTAAACAAGAATCTTAATAACTTAGTTTTTTCCTCAACGAGTTTATTCGGAGTTTACCAAAACCTTAACTTTAGTTAATATCTTGGTAAGAGATTTTCAAGTGGTATCAGAGCGGGGTTTTTTAAATTATTTTGATCATGAAACTCCTCAAATTTCTTTTGAAATAAAGTTTTCAAAAATGAACGAAAATTTTGAAAAGCTTGGTAACCTGTCCCGACCACCCAGCTTTGATGGACACAATTTTCTTTATTGGAAGGTAAGGATGATTGCTTTCATCCAAGCGACTCTAGGTGATGATGTTTGGGAAATGATTGAAAATGGATATGTTCACCTTACTAAGACTTTCCCTGAAACCAGTACAATAAGGATTAAGAAAAGTCTCAGTGAATTCACTAAAGAACAAAAGCAAATGTCACTTAGTAACAGTAAGGGTAAAAACTGTATTTTTATGTCTGCTGATGAGCAAGAATTTTAACACATATCTATCTGTACCACTTCCAAAGAATTTGGGACACCCTTGTCACTGCCCATGAAGGTGATGAGCATATTAAGGGTAATAAGACACAAATGCTAGTTCAACAATATAACGCCCTTATGATGGATGATGCGGAATACTCTGATGACTTTTATATTAAGTTGACAGATATTATCACTAAATTCTATGCTAATAGGATAGTATATGATAGGATAAAATTCTGCTTAAAATCTTGAGATCCTTGCCTGCTAAGAGTAGAAAACTTAGAACTGTTTAAATGGAGTTAGAATACAAGAATTAAATGACCTCACACATTTAAAGATCCTCTGGCTATAATATTGTATATTTGTCTCAATGAACAGTCCCTAAAAGGAATGTACCTTACTATAACCTTGACTTAGAAGAGGACTGTGATTTAAAGAGTCTTGATAACCAAATTTCCCAAATGAGTAAACAATTTAAGAAAATCATCAAGTTTATGAATGCAGTTGCTTACAAACAAGGGAAATTTGGTCATCAAAACTTTCAAAATAACAAGCCACGTGATAGAGATGGTGATAAACAGACCTCTGATAGTAATCCTAGACCTAAGAAAGACCTAAGTACTATTTAATGTCACATATTTGGGAAAATATGACATTATGCTTCTAAATGTAGAACTAAACTGAATAACAGTGTCAAGGCCCATATGTGTGAAACTTAGGATAACTCTAGCGACTCTGAAGAGGATGAACCTGAATCATCCAATGCTAATGAATCATGCATGTCCTTTTTGCTAAGATAATATATTTTAATGACAAGCATGCTTGCCTATTGATAGTGATATATCTCATGCCGATGTAAATGTTGCATCTACTACTTTTGTGAATGATTAGATAAATCTTGTATAAGTGTGAGTCAAAGTGACTAATATTATGTCAAATTTAATGGGCATGTGAGTGACACTACACAAATTTATGCGTCCATCATTTAGTGAGTCCGAAGATGATCTGCGTGACATACAATAATAGTACAATAATACCCTTAAGATAAGTGCCAAATTAGAGAAAATGGCGAAACAGTTGACTAAACGTGTTGAACAACTAAGTAATACTATAGGAAAATTGCTAAGGATTACATAACCCAATGTGCTTCACATGAGACATAAACTAAATAATATGTTTCCAAATTAAAATATCTTTCCGAGAATAAATTTGTTTTATAAGAAAGGTATAAATCTACCATAGTCGAATCGAAAGAATCTAAACAAAAGGCCTCAAATGTCTCTTAAAATGCCTATATTTTGAGACTCATGCTAAGACTTATGATACAATAATTAGCTCAAGCAAACTTAATTCTGATGATAAAACTGACCTTGGATTTGATAAAATTATTAAAGAAACAAAGACAACTTTTCAAGATTAAAAAATAGTCTTTGTTAAAGCAGGCCAAACTTTGGATAAATCTCATAAAGGAATTCTAAACATTGATGTCTCTAAAGAAACACAAAGTGTAAGTGATGCAAATCCGAAACCTAATGGTATACCTAAGTATGTTTCTCCCCTAATAAGAGAACTTGGATAATGTAGTAAGACTGTTGTTGTTAAAACTCATACTTAAAACATGCCTAAATATATCTTCAAGGCGTTAGAAAATAAATCCAAGCCTACCTCACAAAAATACTATGATTACTGTGATGTCTATGGTCACTCCATTTTTGAGTGTTTTTAAAAACATCTGTTGAAACCTGTTTACCAGAACTTTAATTATTCTAAGATGAGTAGAAATACATATGTTCTCCCTAGGCAAACCACTCAAAACTCTCACTATTGGACGAAAAAGGGAGGATCTCAAACTAAGAAGGAAGCATTTAGAAAGAATCCTCAAACCTTTTCTAGGTCCAAGGCCAATGAAAAAAATTAAAACTAGGGACAAAAATATTACCTTTTACCCCATATCATGTGCAATATGGTTAGAACTACGTTCAAAGCTGAACGCACCTCAGCTGATTGGTATTTGGATTATAGGTGTTCTAAACACATGACTGGGGAAGAGACTGAATTAACTAACAAGAAAGACTTATTAGGATGTAGCGTCCTTTTTGGCGATGGAGTCTCATCCACGATCATTGGTAGGGAAATCGTTTTGAAAAGGGTCTTCCTGCTCTAAATGATGTCTTGTTGGGAAAAGGTTTTAAAGTCAATCTGTTTAGTATATCACAAGTATGTGACTTTGTTCACATAGTTACTTTTTTCGAAACTAATTACAAAATTTTGAACGAAGAAGGTAACTATTGTGGCCATACCGAGATCTCTACCCCTCCAAGGTTGCTTTCGGGGGGAAAAGAGGAGAGATAAAGGTCCCGTGCCCCTCGCTACATTGTGGGGTTCTTCGGTCATTATCGATGTTGGGGTGATGTAAAAAGATAGAGTTGCTAACCTATTTTGCACAAAATAGTCAAAAGAACATGTCTCCACCTTAAGAGAGCGGCATCAAAGATAAACTAATGCTTGCGAAACCAATAGTTCATTGGTTCAGGGGCTAAATTACGGAATGGAAAGGTGTTAGGCACCCATCCCTCCTTTTTGGTCTCTCGTGGTCTTTTGTTACTATTTTTCTTAATTTCTCCGTGAAACTTGTGTGTGTGTGTGTGTGTGTGTATAAGTAGTGATCGGAATCACTCGACTCGTATCACGGAAAAGATGGAGCGAGGTCATTCATAGGAATGTTCCAAAAATAATAATTACAAAATATGATGTGTGCGCTTATCGAATTATTGATCGTTATGATGAAACGATAATATATGTTAGATAAGACACAAGTATGGATCACAAGCATGATGAATAATATATCAATAAAATGGGGAAAATAGGAAAATAGGAAAATATGACTCGAATGTCGAGTTTTAGTCCGAGACGCCTATGTAGACTATAAAGGCATCAAAGTCCACGTAGTTCACATGCAACGCAAGAGTGAGGTTTATCCCATGGATTTAAATAGGAGTTTATTATATATATATATATATATATATATATATATATATATATGTGTGTGTGTGTGTGTGTGTGTATGTGTGTGTGTGTGTGTAGAAAATATATTTTTAGTTTTGAGAAAATGTGGTGAAGAATCCCATCAGAATTTATAGGTGTAACCCTCTTTTCTAAGAGATTATGTGAAATATAGATAATAAAGGATGAAATATTATTGTGTATGATATAAAGTAAAAGATAATTTATGAATTTATATAACTAATGCAAATATAAAGAAACTTAAAGAGATAGATGGATGTTTGGACCTTCTTTGGAGAAGCTTAACCCTGATCCTTGATGAGCCTCCTTGCAAGTTGGGATTAATACTGGATGAGAGAGAAAAGGAGATTTTTGCTAAATTGGGTATGAGAATGATGGGAATGAAAGGTGGAAAGGAATTTCACACAAGGAAACTTCATTGATTGCTGAAGAATGTTACTGAGATCACTGATATTAATGGATCTGGGTTGCCTTTTGAAGTGAGATTATGTTATCCTTATATAAGGTAGGGGGATTGCCGATCGATATTGTCATTGCCCTGCCGATAGGAAGGGAAATGGACCTCTCAATTGACAGTCTCGTGCAATTTTTTTTAGAAAAATGGTCATAAAATTCAATTCGTATCCACGGGGAAGACCTTTAGATAGGTAATTCAAAGACCTTTAAGATTCTTTTTGCTCCTGGGTTCTAGTGTTGACTTTGGGACGAACGGGCTCAGAAGTGCCCGTCGAACCTTTGGACAGAAGATCGTCGAACGATTATTCATTATTCGTCCAAATCATAAGTTAGAATCACACTTAAGGCGGACCGTTAGAAAGTTTTTGTGAGGTATTTTGATGTTCCAAAAATATTCGCTTGGTTCGGAGAGTTGACTTTGGTCAAACGGGGCTCGAAAGCACCCAGTGACCTTTTGGGGTAAAATGGATCGTTCATCCATACTGTAAGGTGTGATTCGCGCAAGTGGAAAGTTATTGGAAAGGGTATTCTGTGCTCTTCAAATATTCATTTAGCCTTGTTTGAGATAAAGAGTTGACTTTGGTCAAACGGAGCCCAAAAGTGCTTAGTGGGCTCTATATTAGTTTTTGAGGGAAAATAGATCATTCGTCCGAACTGTTTTGTCAATTAGCACATGGGGTGGACCATTGCAAAGGGGTTTCGGTGACCTTTGAAGATTCATTAAGCTTTTGCTCTGATGATGAAGTTTATAGGGGTGGAATTAGGGCTCGGGAGCCCCTATTGGCCTATAGATCGACTTTGGATAGTAAAATGGTCCATTCATCTGAATTATAATGTTGATTTGCACACGGGATAGATCGTTGGAAAGTGGATCCAGATCCCCTCGAAGATATATTGATCTTTCACTCTGATAATGGATTTTACTAGAGTCAAATGGGGCTCGGAGAGCCCCATGACCTCTAGATCGGTACTCAAAGTATGACCTAGGGTTTGTAGTGAATTGGGGAGGAGATAGGGACCTAAGGCGAGACCTAGGATGATCATATAATTTCGTGTCTACAGAGTCCCTTGACGAGTGAGCTTGGAACAAAGTTACAAGGATGATGCTTTGGGAAAAAGTCAATTATGCGGACCAAAGTGATAAGGATGACTGATTGAGGGGGTCAAAGACGATTCTGAGGACCTAGGATATTATTGGGGATGGCTATTCTAGGGGCCAAGGTCAATTTTGATGACCTTAAATGGGTGTGACTAATTCTGAGGGTTGAGGTCAATTATGCGGACCTTAAGTAGGAGCGACCAATTCTGAGGGTTAAGGTCAATTTTATGGACCTTAAGTTGGAGTGACCAATGCTGAGGGTCGAGGTCAATTATGAGGACCCTAAGTTGGAGCGACTAATTCTAAGGGTTGAGGTCAATTATGTGGACCTTAAGTAGAGGCGACCAATTCTGAGAGCCAAGGTCAATTATGAGGACCTTAAGTGGGGCGACCAATTTTGGGGGTCGATGTCAATTTTGAGGACCTTAAGTAGGAGTGACCAATTCTGTTGGTTGAGGTTAACTCCGAGGACCTTAGGTAGGGGCGAACAATTTTTAGGGTCAAGGTCAATTTTGAGGACCTTAAGTGGGGGTGACCAATTCAGGGGGTCGAGGTCAATTCTGAGGACCTTAAGTAGGGGCAACTAATTCTAAGGATTGAGGTCGATTCTGGGGACCTTAAGTAGAGAGTGACCAATTCTAAAGGTAATGGTCAATCCTGAGGACCTTAAGTAGAGATGACCAATTCTGAGGGCCGAGGTCAATTTTGAGGACCTTAATTAGGGAGCGAGCAATTCAGAGGGTCGAGGTCAATTCTGAGGACCTTAAGTTGAGGCTATAAATTCTGAAGGTCGAGGTCAATTCTAAGGACCTTTAGTTTGAGCGACCAATTCTGAGGGTCGAGGTCAATTCTGAGGACCTTAAGTAGGAGCGACCAATTCTGAGGGTCGAGGTCAATTTTGAGGACCTTAAGTTGGAGAGAACAATTATAAGGGTCATGGTCAATTATGAGGAGCTTAAGTGAGGTGACCAGTTCTTAGGGTCGAGGTCAATTCTGAGGACCTTTGGGGGAGGTGTGGGGAATTGCTATCCTGGAGAATTTTTGTTTGAGACTCTATAGGTGAGGAGACATTTTCCCAGTGGAATACCAAAACCTCAAGTTGCCATTTGTCTCGGGATTATGTCTGTTTGAGAAGAGCTGAAAATCTTAGTCTGGAAATTCCACTTGGGGAGATATTTGATAACTTGAGGTTTTGGTATTCTGCTAGGGAATGTGTTGCTGGGGAGAGGTGTACGGTTAGGGCTTCTAGTTCTACTTAGGGAAATTTGAATTTAATTTTAGGAATTCCTTTTGGAAATGGATAAGATATTACATATCCCTACCGGGGAAGCATCTGAATTCTGCTTAGGATGAGGTTTTTGGGATGCGGGTGTGCTAATTTTTGGATTTAAGCCGGATAAAATGTGGTATTAATTCGACTGTGGATTTTGGGAGCTTGAAAATGGTTTTCTTGGTGAAAAAATGTTCAAATATTTAATTGGAAATTTTTGGAAATTTTCGGGAAATTTTCCTGTAATTTCTGGGGATTTGTTTTACGAAATTTTAGGGGGTTGCCGACCGAAGAGTGGTAGGAATTGCCATCGGTAGTGGTGCGGACTTTTGAGTTGCCTTGGGAAGGGGAATAGGTAGGTGTCGTTCGTCATGTGCAGGGATTCAGCAGCTGCTGGGTATTGATTGCGATGGTTTTCAAATAGAGGTAGATCGTATGCTAAGAGTGATGCCAGAGGTGGGGTAGGCGGCGTTCGGTAGGATTGTTGAATCTTTGCTGGGGGAGGGGGTAGGTGACCTTTTACCCTTGAGGGATGGCTCCTTGGGATATAGGGGTGACGGGTCAGCATGCGCAGATGCGGCGGTTAATGGCACGTGAGTTTGGGTACGTCTGATACCTAGGAGAGAGGGTTGTGGGGTAGATGGGGTAACGTCCAATTCTGGTTCTTTCCCTTCGGGATTTTCTTTCAGATTTATCATTGAATATGGGAGCTAAGTGCTGATCATATTGTATGTTTGATGTAGCGGCATTGCACCTTAAAATAGACTTAAAAAAAGGAAAAACGTTATGCGTATTTTGTTTGATTATCTTGATTTAGTGACTTACTCTACATGCACTTTAATTTGCTACTTAGTTTTTATTTTTAGAAAGAGTAGGATAATCTGTTTTTCAATTTTTTTTTTAATATGTTTGAGTAAAAGATGGCCTCGAAGGCTTAGTTGAAAAATGGCTTCCCTTTTGAAGTGATTTATTTTGAGAAAAAGTGGAAAAAATGAGTTTTTTGAATTTTTTTGAATAGAGGTAGGCCTTGGAGGCTTGGTTGGTATATGTATGATGAGATAGAAAGCTTGGTTATAAAGTGGAGCTTGCCACCTTCGTTGGATTGTGTTGAATCTAGTGTGTTGAACATACTATAATGATGTTGGTTTTGTTGGAGCTGCTACTTTGGGACAAACATTGAGGCTCTTCCTGGTGATAGAGGCCAAATGGTGGACCCTCAATTGGATGTTATTATAGCATGGATGTCATATCGTCGCAATCCTATAGTGGTGATACTAGTAGAGACCCTGAATGGTCTAGATTCTTGGTCGAAAGGCCGTTCTGATTTTCTAAGAGGAAGCCCGATTACGTTGTTTATGTGGCTGGCTAAGAGATTCCATTTAGCGGTCCCTCTTAAATATCCATTGGCAGTTGTGCTGAATTTCTTAACTCATTATTTCATTAGATTTGGCCCATCCATAGAGAACTGGGTAAACTAGTTTGTAGAGCACAGAGCTCAAGGTCTTCACTGGTCAGTGCCATGGTGGGGGGGAGCTACAACCCATTTTTGAACTAGGGTATACCGGTACATTCCGTTAATTGGCCTTCGACAAACTTAATTCTATTTCCCCTTGCAGCTCCTGCATTAAGTCGGATGGGAGTAAATTATTGATCGTCGTACCCTGGATTTCTTTCTTATAGATGATCTGACTGAAGGCATGCTCATGCGATTGGGCTCTCTGTGGGAGAGTTGTCGGCCATCACCCGTCCTTACCAATCTATTGGTAGGATTTGGCATATTTTTAGAGACGATATAAAGTGGTTGTGGAAGAGGGTAATGACCAAGATCTTAGTAGAGGAGACCGGTCAGGGATGGTTCGTCGTGTTCGACACTATAAACGGGGCACAGTGGTTTTCTCAAGACTGATTTGGGATTATCATTCCATGTAGCGCCTTCGACATACGATCCAGGCAAGGAAAGTTTAGGGGCCTCAAGGGGCAGATAATAACGGGGATGGATATTCAGGTAGGTGCGGGTAGGGTCTTTTGTGAAGCTGTTTATTATTTGTGAAGTTTTTTGTGATGGTTATGTGTTTCGTTATTTATTTTTTTAGTTATTTGGAAATAATCTGGGAAGGTTTGGTTCGTTTGTTTAAGAGTAGTTTTATTTTGGGTTAGGATAGTCAACTTGGCGGGGGTAGTTGTTTAACTCCCAACATTGATATTTCTTGTAATTTTTTCGAATTTTCCCATAATGAAATAAAAAAGGATTTTAATTATATTATTGTGCCTCTTGATGAGTTTTACATCAGAATTATCTCTACTAATCGCTAAGGCATATATAATCCTTATGTTCATGTAAATGATAAAACGAACTGTGGTTCTCGGAGGTAAGAAAAGAATAGCATTTTGTGAAACAGAAGGGGAGCATACCCATGTAAAGCATATGAGATGCTTACATATCTCTGGGGATTTTCAAAATTTTCAGAGTTTTATTTTTGAAAGCAAAAAGGTTTATAGGATTTGGCCCCACATAGTTCTTAGTAGAGGGAAATGACGATTTTTGTTAGAATAGAAGGGGGGATGTAAGGAGTCATAGTGCATCGATACTTTGAACTATGGATATGATTTCTTGAGATGGTCCAGGTTAACTTGACGCAACATCTATTCTCCGTCAAGGTTAGTGAGCATAGCAGCCCCACTAAACAGGATCTTCTTTACGACGTAGGGGTCACTCTATTTTGGCTTGAAAACCTCTGGGGTCCCATACGGGTTCTATAATTTCTTTGAGGGCTATATCCCATTCAAGGACACCACGATCCTCAACTCTCTAGTTGAAAGATTTCTCTATCCATCGATGGTACCCCTGTATATGATATAGAGCCTTTAGCCTCCTTTCGTCCAATAGTGATAGTTGTCAAGTCGACTCTGATGCTAGTCTTCTTTGTTGACCTTACTTTCAAGTATGATGCATAGTGAAGGTATTTCTTATTCAACAGGTAGGACAACATCCATGTTGTATACTAAAGAGAAAGGTTTAGCCCCAGTAGATGCTCAAACTAAAGTGTGGTATCTCCAAAGGGCATAAGGAATTCGATCGGCCCAATCTCGACAACTCTCGAACATATTGTTAATGATTTCTTTGAGCTTTTTATTATCAGTTTCAACCCTATCGTTGGTTTGTGGTCGGTAAGGAGAAGATTTGTGTCTTTGAATTCCGTACTCGTCGACCAATTCTGTAATTTCTGCCTCAAAATGTAACCTATTATCTAACACTAACTCGTGCGGGACCCCTTATCGACAAATAATATTCTTCTGGATGAACTTGGCTACCTTTTTGGCATTCAACATTGTATATGACTCGTCTTCAACCCATTTAGAGAAGTAATCAATGAAAACCAGGATAAACTCATGTCGATTGGAAGATTTGGGTGTAATATTCCCAATGATATCGATGCCTAATGTGGAGAACGACCAGGGAAAGGTCATGTTGTATAATTCCCATGGAGGCAAATGCTGGAGATTGGAAAAATGTTGGCATTTAAAGCAGCTCTGGACATAGGCGATGAAATCTTGAACCATGGTAGTCGAATAGTAACCCTGTCGGATAATCTTTATGGAGAGAATATGGCCATTTATGTGGGGTTCGCATTCCCTGATGTGGATTTTTTGCTTCATCTCTTCAATGTCAGTCTCTGCGATGCAGTGTAATTGGGTTCCATCAAAAATTTTCTTGAACGATGCTTTATCTTAGATAACATATGGGGCAACCAGTTTGGGGAGGGTCGCTCGATCTTTCTTATTGATACCTTGGGGGTACTTACCGTGCTTGAGGAGGAACTAAATATCGTAATACCATCACTTGTCCATATCAGAGTCCTTTTCTGTGAAGAGCTCGATGTGGTAGAAGTGGGTTAGTTTAGCTTATTTTGGACTACTAAAGGGGCCATCATTATTCCTTCGGGTATGTCGACTATAGAGGCGAGAGTGGCAAGGACATCGGCCAAGTTATTCCTTGCTCGGGGCAAGTAGTGGAAGGTGATATCTCATAATTAGGAGGCCAACTCTTCTAAGTGGGCGTGCAAGGATAAAAGCTTTTCATCTTTGACATTCCATTTTTGAAGGACCTGTCCGATGATGAGGGTAGAATCCCTGTAGACATCTAGGCAATGGATTCCCTTCTTGAGGGAGACTTTGAGGCCTACGATGCATGCCTCATATTCATTCATGTTATTGGCATAGGGGAAATATAGTTTGATGGCAATGGGAGTATAAGAGTCATCAAGCTCTATTAGGAGGATCCCAATGCCATATCCTTTTTTATTGGCAGTGTTGTTAAAGAACACTTGCCACTAGAGGTCTTCCTGAGAGGTGTAAAGGATATTTTCATCCAGGAACTCGAAGATCCAAACGTCAGCTTCTTCCATGGGGTAATCAACCAAGTAGTAAGAGATGGATCTACCTTTCATGGCTTTCTACGTGACATACACAATATCTAACTCAGCTAGCAACATCACCCATCGGGCCATTCTGCTAGATAAGGAAGGTTTCTCAAGCAGGTATTTGATAGGATGCATTTGGGACACACGTCTAATGGGAAAATCAACCATGCAGTGCCATAATTTTTGGGTGACTCGGATAAGGGAGAGACACTACACTAAAAACATCAATCTGGAACGCTTGTATAAAAAGATTCTAGCACGATTCTAAATCGTGCCATAATCTAGCACGGTTATGTTGCAATTTGGTACATTTTTAAATCGTGCCAAAATTAGGCACTGATTTAAACCGTGCCAAAATCATGCCAAAATTATAAAGGTTTATAAAAAAACAAAATACTAAAGAGTAAATGGGTTTCATTTGGAGTCATCGCGACTTTGATTCCAGCTCACTTCTCTTCTTCTCTATGAAACCATTCCTGCCCTCCACTCACTCTCTCTTCAACCTCCCACTGTTAACCCCTCTCTCTTCCTCACTGTTAAGCTATCTCTCTCTCTCTCTCTCTTCGTTGGTGAGCCCTAAATGCTTTTCTTGATTTCCATTTCGATAAGCCCTAAATATTTCTTATATGAAGAATTATTTTGTTAATGTTTCTAAGCCCTATATGGGATTATACAATGATATTGCTAACATGGATATGTTTGGATTCAAGCAGCTTGAACCATCGATAACAAGGGTACGTTTTTTATACTTTTTTCTATATCTGGTATGGTATTTTTCCAAGTGATATATGAGAGGGTTATAACTTTAGTTGGATTTATCGACTACAATAACACTATTTGTATGCTCTATTTATTTTTATACTTTTTTAAAATGTTTGTATGTTGAATGGTTCTATTAAAATGGTGTTATGGTTCAGTTTATATTCCTTATCCTTCAGATTTAATGTTGATATTGTGTATTTTCTTAGACCTAAGAGTTGTGAGATTACTTGGTTATTATTTCCTTGACTGGTTGCGAGTCCTTAAGCTCCTATAATCAGTTTCTCATTCCTCTATGTTCTTTTAATTGCAATTGATTGGATTTATGAATTCGATACTTGATTACCTTTAACCAACATTGGAAACCTGATATTAAGGACTCCTCATTACTGACTTATTTTATGCATTACTGGTGTAATTGGGAGTGTAAACTAATATGGCTTCAGTACGTAAAATATGGTGCTTTTTCAATTTTATGTTCCATTATCGAATCCTTTTAGGAGACATTCTCAGGTATCTATTTGGTTACTAGTTTTAGATGCCTCCTTAAGGTTCAGGTAATCAAGAGCAATAGGTTTAGAATAATTTTTTATTTATGTACTCCGACGTATTTATTTTAGTCCCATTTTAAATCCATTCATCTGTTGAGGTATGAAGCGAATCACAAGAACTATTTTGTGGGAATAAGTTTAAATATTAAATAAGGTATCAAATTCTATGAATACGATTGAAGAATAAGAATTTTTATTATGTTATAAACTGGCTGGCGTATTTTAAATGACTTCGGCATGATTGTAATCTGTCATGTGTGAATACTTTGAGTAACTTTCCAGAAACCTGATATACAACCATATTTAAAGTACGCATATATGAACTCGAGTTTAACACACCAAGTGAGTCCTCGAGCAACCAAAGTAATTTTAAATGAGTAACTTCATTCAAGTATGACAATATATACTGATAAGATACTTATGTAAAGTGAGTTATCGAATACTCATTTCTTATTGTGGTAGAGTTATTAGAATTATCAATCAACTATCTAGGCTACTCAAAATGATGTCTGATTCATAGTGGGAGAGGAGTTACATGGCAGTCATTGCTGAAGCTATAGATAACCCCTAGTTTGAAAATGTTTTTCTAACAATGACATTTCTTTTTTTTATGCGAACATCATGATTATAAATCCCTAGTGTGCGGTAATACAATTACTGTCGTAGACATTACTACTCTCTATTTTTGATAAAAACATTACTGATCTATATTTCTGATAATTTCCTATGTTGACTTTAGCAAATTATAAAGTGCCTTATGGTGAATTATACAAGTGAATTTCATAGAATCATGCTTTCGTTGTCTCCTGTTGTCTAGGACACAAACACTAGGAAAACATAATGACGGTAAAATGAATAAAATGTTATTCTCATTCGCAAACCAAATTGGGCCTTAAGAGGGATAAGATAATCATTAAGATTGATGCAATGCAAATTAATGCGAAAAAAGCCATTTGAAAAACAAGAGTAGTTTCCAAAACCTTGTGAAAGATGAGGAGGCCTCTTCAATGATGTACATTTTCAGAACATCTACTTCACAAGATATATATTTATTATGTAATAAATATGAGAAGGATTTTCTTTGGTTGCATTTTGCTAAGCAATTGTTCGATGAAATTTCTAAGAAGAGTGGAATACCTAATGATGGAAAAGATTAAATAGATAAGTGTAGATGAGTTCAAGAGTGATTCACTATTTGATCAACCCAAAACCAACTCGAGCATGTACTAGTTCCAAATGCATATTTATGTTGGTGTTCTTTGAAATAAAAATGATAAGGCGAGCATGTGAACTCAAAAAAATGTCTTGAGTTCAATATGAACAAATACCGCCAATAGGAAAAGTTATATTTGACATAAAGATGTTTAAGAATCCCAACCAACTGGCATAACCTTTGAGGAGGGACTCGTAGTGAGACCTTCTTGAATTATATTCCACGAACTTATTTCATTCAATTCCCCCTTTAAAGACACCCATCCAACTAACATTTTGTTTAGACTTCCAACCAACTCTTTAAAGACCCCCATCCAACCTGTTTAAATTTCCCATCAAGATGTTTAGAAACCCCAACCAATTTTTTTTTGATAATATCCCCCCATATTATGATGATATGTTTTCTCTTTATTGTCTACAATAACATTTAAAGATGATCTCTTATGTTCTTTTCATCAGAAAAGGCAATCGCGGAATGAACATTTGAACTTCGGGCAGAGATAGAGAATCCTGCATCAAATGTGATTAGTTTGTTTATCAAGATTGGTTTGTATACTAATTTTGAGAAATAAAAAGCATTTAGGAATATTTTTTCTCACAAGTGGTTATTTTATTTAACATAATTATTTATATTTCCAGAGTGCAAAGATAAGATTGAAGACAGAAGAATTTTTTTTATCCAAAAGTTCCCATCTCAATTAACTCAACAATTTTAAACCTTACATAAGGAGTTTGATTCTTATCAAGAATTTCCAGTCTTCCTTCATGTACTAATTTATTAACTTTACGTATTGTTGGTTAATTTATTAGGAGCTTGATTGTGTACTGCTGATTGGATTTATTAGAACTTGATCATTGATCATGAACTTTATTTACCACTGATTAGGAGTTTGATTATGTACTGTTGATTCTTAAACGCCAAATCATGAAGTTCTTACCCATGCTCTATTTTTTCTAGGATAGGAGGATGCAAGATTCTAAAATACATTGCATGAATGACAAGTTTACAAATGTTATGTCTTTTTCTAAGCATGTACCTGCTCCAATTTTGTCTTATGTGTTGGCCTCGAATTACTCATGTTTATATGTTCATCCGATAATTTCATTCGAAATACTAAGAGAAAATAGAAATTTTGACTTAGATGTATCATCCCGAGAACCTAAGCCTAAGCCGGTCATAATAAGTAATGAAAATTGGAGCAGGTACATGCTTATGTTACAACACAAATTCAAACTATTTTAAGTTTATGTAGTTAATTTAGACATTCGAAAAATGATGAATACTTCACTACCAAAGATATATTACACATACATATAGTTACGAACCTCGCACGGAACTAGTGTAACTCGTAGGAACTGACCGCATAGTCACGAGGATCCCAATTTGAGAATATAACGATTATGTGAAAATATCTAGATTAGGCTTAAAACCATGCCAATAAAGGGTGAAAACCTAAACCAACCCCCAAACGGTCCCGTAAGAGGCACGAACACCTCGCACGGGACCAATGTAACTCATAGAAACTGATTGCGAAGTCACAAAATTTACGGTTTGAGAATATGACGATAATTTGAAAATATTTAGACTTTTGCTTTAAGACATGCCGCTAGAGGGAGAAAACCCAAAATAACCCCCAAACGGCCCGTAGGAGGCATTAACACCTCGCATGGGACCAATGTAACTCGTGGGAATTGAGTTTGTTGTCACGAGTCTCCCAATTTTAGAATATGACAATAATTTGAAAATATTTAGATTAGGCTTAAAAATAAGCCATTAAAGGGTGAAAACCCAAACCAGCCCCCAAACGGTCCGGTAAGAGGCATGAACACCTTGCACGAGATTAATGTAACTCGTAGCAACTGACCCCATAGTCACAGGTCTCTCGATTTGATAATATGATGATAATTTGAAAATATATAGATTAGGCTTAAAAACAAGCCTTTAAAGGGTGAAAATCCAAACTAGCCCCCAAACGGTCCCATAAAAGACATAAACACCTCGCATGAGACCAATATAACTCGTAGAAACTGATCGCGTAGTCACGGGTATTCCGATTTAGTAATTTGATGATAATTTGAAAATATATAGATTAGACTTAAAAACAAGTCGTTAAAGGGTAAAAATCCAAACCAGCCCCCAAACGGCCCCGTAAGAGGCATGAACACCTCGCATGAGACAAATGTAACTCTTATGAATGCCCATGTAGTCATGGGTCTCCCAGTTTGAGAAAATGATGATAATTTGAAAATATCTAGATTAGGCTTAAAAATAAGCCGTTAAAGGGTGAAAACACAAATCAGTCCCTAAATGGCCCCGCAAGAGGCATGAACACCTCGTACGGGACTAATGTAACAAGTAGGAATTGATCACACAGACACGGGTGTCCCGATTTGATAATATGACAATAATTTAAAAATATCTAGATTAAGCTTAAAAACATGTCGTTAGACGGTGAGAACTCTAACCATCCCCCAAACAAGCCTACAAGAGGCATGAACACCTCGCACGAGACCAATATAACTCATAGGAACTAACCGCGTACTCATGAGTCTCCCAGTTGGAGAATATGATGGTAATTTAAAAATATCTAGATTAAACTTAAAAACATGTCGTTAGAGTTTGAGAACTCAAATAAGACCATAAACGGCCCCGTAAGAGGTACTAAAATTTCGTATGAGACTAATGTAACTCGTATAAACTGACCCTGTTGTCACGGGTCTCCCGGGTTGGGAATATGATAATTTTAAAATATCTAGACTAGGCCTAAAAACAAGTCGTTAAATGGTGAAAACCCAAACCAACCCCCAAACGACCCCGGTAAGAGGCATTACCACCTCGCACGGGACCAATGTAACTCGTAAAAACTGACCGCATAGTCACGAGTCTCCTAATTTGAGAATATGATGATAATTTGTAAATATCTAGACTACGCTTAAAAACATGTTGTTAGACGGTGAGAACTCAAACTAGCCCCCAAATGGCCCAATAAGAGGCATGAACACCTCGCACGGGACCCATGTAAATCGTAGGAACTGACCGTGTAGTCACAAGTCTCCCAATTAGAGAATATGGCAAAAATTTAAAAAATATGTAGATTAAGCTTAAAAACATGTTGTTAGAGGGTGATAACTCAAACTAGCCCCTAAATGGCCCCGTAAGATACACTAACACCTCGCATGAGACTAATGTAACTTGTATGAACTAACCGTATAGTCACGGGTCTCTCGATTTGAGAATATGATACTTTGAAAATATCTAGATTAGGCTTAAAAATAAGCCATTAAATAGTGAAAACCCAAACCATCCCCCAAATGGCCCCGTAAGAGGCATAAACACCTCGTACGGGACCAATGTAACTCGTAGGAACTAACCGCGTAGTCACGGGTCTCCCGATTTGAGAATATGATGATAATTTAAAAATATTTAGATTAGGTTTAAAAGCATGCTATTAGAGTGTGAGAACTCCAACCATCCCCCAAATGGCCTCGTAAGAGGTATGACCACCTCGCACCGGACCAATGTAACTCGTAGGAACTGATCGCATAGTCACGGGTCTCCTGATTTGAGAATATGATAATAATTTAAAAATATTTAGATTAGACTTAAAAACATGCTGTTAGAGGGTGAGAACTCAGACTTTCCCGTAAGAGGTATGAACACCTCATATGGGACCAATGTAACTCATAGGAACTGACCGCGTAGTCATGAGTCTCTCGATTTGAGAATACGACGGTAATTTGAAAATATCTAGATTAAGATTAAAAATATATCATTAGAGGGTGAAAGCTCAAATCAGCGCCCAAATGGCCTCGTAAGAGGCACTAACACCTCACATGGGACTAATATAACTCGTATGAACTGACCACGTAGTCACGAGACTTCCAGTTTGAGAATTTAATAATAATTGTAAATCGTATATGAAATTTTTCATCTTGAATACGATTTTTTTTAAAAATTACTTGGTTACTAATATCTTATCTTTTTGTATCCTATTTTTTTGCAGGATAACATTCAATCGTTAGCTTTTATTCACGTGGAACACACGAAGAAATCAATGGTTTCCAACAAGGGGTTATTTGTATAGTGTCGTTAATATTTAGGATTCTATTTGTTGTGTTATGGACGTGCAGGCTTTAGTAGTTTTATTGTTAACTTTTATGGTCGTGCAGGTTTTTGTAATTTTATTATTATATTTTGTGGCTGTGCGGGGGCTTTATATTAATTGGTTTTGTATTAGCGGGTTTTAGAATGTCCAGAAAATAGAGGAAATTCTGCTTAATTTTTTTTGGTTTGTGAACTATTAAGACTTCTAATATTTTGAAGTTTGCATGTACTTTAGTTTATCAACAATGTGTGATATTCACAATTTGTGAATTTTTTTATTTTTTTTTCAAATAATAAATATTTTCCCTACCACATTTGGTATTTTATTTTTATTTTTTTCAAATATTTTATTTATTAATTAAAAATTTTGGCACGGTTTAAAATCGTGCCAAATTATAAATTTGAATATGCTTATAAAACAATCTGGCACGCTTTATAATCATGCCAAAAGCGTGTCAGAAAATGGAAATCCGACACGGTTTAAAACCGTGCTAATAGCGTTCCAAATTGGACAATCTAGCACGATTTTAAACCGTGCGAGAAAATCTAGCCCCCTTGGTTTTAGCTTGATTTTAAACCGTGCCAGATTGTTATTTTTAGTGTAGTGACAGATGCTTCCTCCAAGGCAGTGTAATTGATTTCGTACACGATCAATTTGTGACTGACGTAGTAGATGGCCCTCTCTTTGTGGGATTCTTCAATGTATTAGGTTAGAACAGCGCCAGTTACGATGTCTATTTCGATCAAGTATAGGAGTAGAGGGAGACCAGGTTGTAGTGGCGTGAGTGTAGGAGTTCGAATTAGATATTTCTTGATTCGGTCAAAGTCTTCCTAATAATCTTTGTTCTAGACTTTAGTTAAGTCCTTCCAAAGGAGTCTGAAGATGGGTTTAGAAATAGATTTCAACTGGCTCATGAACCAACTGATATACTTTAACTTTCACAAAAATCCCCAAACTTCTTTCTCTATTTGGGGTGGTGGCATTTCTAATATGGCTTTTAGTTTGGCAGGATCTGCTTTAATCCCCTTCTCGCTAACCATGAATTCCATAAGCGTTCCTTTGGTAACGCCAAAAACACACTTCTGCAGGTTAAGTCGCATCTGATTTCGCTGCAGTCGTTTGAAGAACTTTCGGAGCAGGAACATGACCTTCTCGAGTCTTAGACTTAATGATCATATCATCCACGTATACCTCGACCTTTTGTGTATCATATCCTGCAAGATTGTTGTGACATCCCTTTAGTAGGTAGGCGTTGCATTTTTAAGACTGAATGGCATAATCGTGTAACAGAAGGTTCTCCAAGGGGTGATGAATGCAGTTTTTTCTTAATGATCAAGGTGCATATTGATCTGATTTTATCCAAAAAAAGCAACAACGAATGACTTGAGAGTGTAACTGGTCGTGTTGTAGACAATCATGTCTATATTGAGTAGCGGGTAATCATATTTCGGAGAGCCTTTGTTCAAATCTCAATAATCAATGCACATGTGGACTTTTCCTCCAAATTTTGGCACAGTTACAATATTAAAAACCATTTGGGATATTTGATCACCCTGATGAAGCCTACGTTAAACAGTTTGACCATCTCTTAGTTAACCTTGAGAGACCATTCGGTGTTGAGCTTTCGCAGTTCCTATTTAATCGGCTTACATTCAGGGAGAGTTAGAATCTCATACTGTGCAATATCGAGATCAATGCCAATCTTGTCATCATAGGACCGTACGAAGACATACAAAAATTCCTTCAATAGTTCTTCGAGTTGTGTGCGCTCATGCTCGTTAAGGGTGGACCCTATCCTAATCTCGCGCAGTTGGCTACTAGATCCGAGATTGATAACAACAGTTTTATCCTCATTAATTTGAATGTGATTATGTTATATGTTATTAACCTTATTAAGATCAAATAAGAAATGTTCATTTGCAAAATCATCATCATCATCAAGAGTTTGATGGGAATCAAGACAATTAATGTAAGACACAAAAAGATACTTAAAATCTTTGTGTATTTCATTCTCGGGAAAAATAGCATTGAGAACCTTATCAAAGGAGTTCTCGATTACATTATGATCATAACAAGGAGGAACAAAAAAAGAAGAATAAATTTGATAAACATCTGGGTTGGGTTATATCTCAGCAGGTGGAGCTGGTATAGCATTCCACATGAGGAAGGGTGCATCAACAGCTTTAATCAGGATAGATGGATGCGACGATGTAGCGCTTGAGTGGATCATGCAGAGCGTCAACCCTAGTGTTTTTAGATTGAATGATTCCTCTAAGTCACTTCCCTAAAAAACCTTGGTAATAGCTATAGTCTTCTCAACAAGATATTTCACATGATGTTGGGAACTTTCGGCCCATAAATAGTTGTCTTGGAAAAAGATCTCCATTCCTAACTTTATCTTCTTGTCCACATGATCATACCATGGTTGGGAAAGCCATAAAAGGGAAAATCTTCACATTCTTTAACGAATCTTCCGTTCAAGGAGTCCCCCAAAACTATCTTGGTACTTTTGAACCTTCACTTCAACAGGGGTTGGCTGAGCATTCTGAGTTCCTATGATGATGGTCGATAACCCAAACCACATGGAAGAAATGCCTTTTTCAGCACTATGGGTTCCAGTATCCCTTATTATCGTCATCACATCCCCAGTCCGGGTATTAAGTGCATATTCTTGAACATATGTATTATATTGACATTACCGAGAGAGTTGTGGTTTAAACAAACTCGGTCTTTAAAATCATCCCCTACTGGGAGTGGAAGTGGTTCGACTCAAAATCCATACATAATCATGTCATTCACTCCATGTTTATTTCTATCATTGGATTACTGGTGCTCAAATTCTTGTTATTATCATCGTCGCCCAAGATAGTGATAACCTTCCCTTTTGCAAAGAACTTTAGTTTCTGATGGAGAGAGGAAGATACCTCTTTCATGTTGGAAGCCATGATCGATCGAGAAGTAGATTGAAATAAGTCGGTATGTCGATAACTTGGAACTCGATAATGGGATTGATATGGCCAACCTCTATTATAAGCTTAATGGATCCCATCACCTCACGGTTAGCGTTGTCATAAGCACGCACTCTGGCGAAAATTGGGGTAAGATCGCTTCATTTTAAACCTAGGCAATTGAAGGTTCTTAACAGGCAAACATTAAGTCCTGATCCATTATCGATGAGTGAGAGTGGGATTGTCTTCCCCATTACTTCAATAAGGATGTTGAGGGCATAGTTGTGATTGGGACCAAACTTTGGGATTTCTTCTTCAGATAAGGAAAACATTTTGATGGAAGTTGTGATTGCACCGAAATACCTCGATAAAATTGCTTACCAGACCCACAATCCCTCTTTCCACCACTTCTGAAGAAGTTGTGAACTTGGTCAGGCATTTTGATCAGTAGTATGGCTGGCATTTTGATGGAATCCCAATGGGTGTCGGGTTTGAAATTTTTAGAAGTGTGTTTGGTAATGGATAAGGGTCCAACGACTTGATGATATTTAGGCTCAATAGGGCTTGGTAGACTTTAAAAAGGGGAGCATGAAGCTCAGTGTATTCTTTTCTGACCGAGTTGACCCAACTTTCTGATGCCCAAGAGGTAGCAGGTTATGAGATGTTGTTGATGGTCGAGACTGTAGCAGGCTTATCATATTTTCTTGGAGTGAACTCTCAAGATACTTTTTTGGCCTTAACTTCTGTCTTGGAAATATTTTCTTCAATTTCCACTCCTGCTTCTTGGAGGGCTAAAAAATGGGGGGTAATACTTCCCTCCCATCGTTTCTCATACATGGGGTAAGCAGTTTTTCTTCACAATACCAACTTGCTCCTCTTCAGAAGTTCGGTTGGTCATGGTGGCCACTTTTTACCTCCACCTTACTATGAAATTACGGAAAGTTTCTCCGAGATTTTTGTTGAGAAATTCCAAATCACTGCATGTAACCTCCAACTCCTCGTTGCACTTGTACCGTGACACGAATTCATGAGCAACATCCTCCCAGCTATGAATTCCGGATTCCTCGAGGGATAGGAACCAGCGAAGAGTGTTGTTCTTCATAGTCTATTAGAAGATCTGGAACATTATTTCCTTTGAGGCACCTAGGAGAGTCATGGATTAGTGGTAACTTTGAAGATGAACAATTGGGGGCCTACTGCCCCCGAACTTCTCAATGTTAAGTATCTTAAATTTTTTTTGACAGCCTTGCTTTAGCGTAGGGAGACATATAGGTATCAGAGATTTGGACTTGGTTAAACTTCTTTATCAATAGCTTATGGTCCTCCTTGACCTTGTTCAACTCTTCTTCCTTCGGATCAGCAGGTAATGGCAGGTTAGCCTTGGCTGGGGAAGGTTCATTATAGGGAGTTGAGATGGTAGTGTCCCATTGGCAGGAGGGACACATGGAGAGTGTTGATATTCTTCTGTAACCCAAATAGGATCAGGTGCGAGCGGACCCATAACGTGAGAGAAGAGGACCTTGGGATATTCGGGGATAGGGAACCAGTTTTGCTGCATCTCATAAACCTCGATTTGAAGGTTATAAATCTTGGTGGTAAGTTGGATTAGGACCGTCGTCAAATAAGGATGTACGTGAAGTACTTGATCTCCATTCTCCATGGAAAGTGGGTGAAGGTGGATTCCATACTTGGAGGAATTAGCAGGAGAACTGACGAAGCTTCGGGTTGATTCGCGGTAGATCGAAGCCAATAGGGAGTCAGGCCAAGGGTTGGGTATGCGATCGACCGAAGAGAAAAAAATGATTCGATATTATTTTTGAAAGAGAAAAAAGGAAGAACCTTTTATTAAAAAAAATGCTTTTGATATTTTTTTGGAAAGAGGAAGACAAAATATTTTTGGTATTTTGATAAAAGGGGGGGGGGGGGGGGGGGAATGTTTTTGATATTTTGATAAAAGATGAGGAAAAATGTTTTTAACGCTTTTGGTAAAGAATGATGAAAAACGAGGTAAAAGCCTCAGCGTGATTATTATTATTATTACTACTACTACTACTACTACTACTACTACTACTACTACTACTACTATTATTATTATTGTTATTATTATTATTATTATTATTATTATTATTATTATTATTATTATTATTATTATTATTATTATTATTATTATTATTATTATTATTATGTTTTTACTTGTATTAGGTTTACCTAAATGCAAAAAGAAATTCCGGACGGGACCCGATCTTGGGAAAAATTGGGTTTAAAAAATATGTAAAGCATGGTTTGAGTTGTTACCAGTTACATGGACAGGGTCCCATTTTGGAAAAAAGACAAAATCGTGCAAAAATTTGGGCGGCCTGCCGACCTGCATTTTAGCAGAGTTTCGAGTAGTAATCGATAAACTAAATATGAGTGCCCTAGTTTTGATGCCTATATGAGGGTATGCAGATGTTGGGTTATTGGAAAGGTTTCAAGTGGTACGATGCAAGGGGAGCCGTTTGATATACATCGAAGGTCCTTGGCCAATGGAAGGTGAGAGTCAAATTGCTAAGGCTAACTACGACCTGCTAGACCGTAACCCATCACAAAGTGACCCCCAAGTACATGACAAAATTTTGATCAATAGCGATGTTATTGGTGATGTAGTGTGCAAAATAAATGGTTTTTTATTAGTATATTATGAAGAGAGTGTTTTATTTGGGATGAGTACTATACTAATAAGGAAGAATGTACAAGTATCATGAAAATTAAATCTAGCATGGATATGTGAGAGCGAGTGATGTGTGGAAATTTATGAGTGAGTGTGTGGTAGTGAACCTAAGCATGGATAAACTATGAGTGGTGTGTGATAAGTGTGAGTGAGCATGGATATATGCAATTGTGATAAGTTTATGCGTGTGCTAGTCACACCTAAGCATGGATATTCTAAGTGGTGTGTGCAACATTTGGGTATAAGTGAACTTATATACAAGTGTAGTTAGTGTGACGTGTATATGGAGATTATTTACGAGTGTGTGAAGTAAAAAGTGAGTAAGAGGTGATATAATCATTAAGTATATATATACAAGAAATAATAAAGGAGAACAATTGAATATACAGGTAGGTGCCTACGCACACAAGTAGAAAATGATAACACCCATGCAAACAGAGTCTATCCCTCTTAAGTCAGTCCCTAGTAGAGTTACCACTATGTCCATCCCGAGATCTCTTCCCCCTATCCGGGGTGCTTTTGGGAAAAAAGAGAGGGAGAGGTAAAGGTACTGTGCCCCTCACTACGTCATGGGGTGCTTCGACCGTCGTCGGTATTAGGGTGATGTAAGGAGATAGAGTCGCCAACGTATTTTGCACAAAATAGGCAAAAGAACATGTCACTGCCTCAAGAGAGCAGAATCAAAGACAAACTGATGCTTGAGAAATCAATAGTTCGAGGTTCGGTGGCTAAGTTACGGAATGAGGAGGTGTTAGGCACCCATCTTGCCCTTTCAGTCTCTCATGGGCTTGTGTTACTATTTTTCTTAATTTCTCTGCAAAGTGTGTACGTGTATATATAAGTGGAGATCAAAATCACTCAATTCGCGTCATGGAAAAGATGGAGCGAGGTCATCCATTAGATGTTCCCAAAATAATATGATATGTGCGCTTATCGAAATATTGATCGTTATGATGAAAGGATAATATATGTTAGATAAGACGCAAGTATGGATCACAAGTATTATGAATTATATATGGATAAAATAGGAAAAAGATTAAAATAAGAAAATAAGAAAATAGGACTCAAGTCTTGGGTTTTAGACCGAAATGCCTATGTAGCCTATAAAGGCATCGAAGTCCATGTAGTTCACATGAGGCACAATGGTGTGGTTTATCTTATAGATTCAAATGAGAGTTTATTATATGCGTGTGTGACGAAAATGTTTTTTAAGTTTTGACAAAATGTGATGAAGAATCCTGTCGGAATTTATAGGTGTAACCCTATTTTCTTTGTTTTTTCTATAGAAAATAGATTATGTGCAATATAGCTATTTGATAACATTGACTTTTGCATGTTTGTCATTGTTGATGAAAGCCAAGTTAGTCAAAAATCCTCAAATACCTACAAAATTAATAAACTCAAGTTTAGAGTGGTAAATAAGGATGTCAAACCACTTTCTAAGGAGTAAAGCAAATGGAACAAATTCAATTATAATTCACTTTTTATTTTCTTTTTGGGCTTTTGCACTTTTCTAATTTTTTTTAGCTTTTTTCAATATTAAAATAATAGGGTGAGGTGAAGTTTTAAACTAAACTAAACTAAGATGAAAATAACTAACTAGAAAGTGACTAAAATGAAAACAAAGTCTAAACTAAAAATAAGAGATAAAGTGAGGTAAATAATTGTGAGAACAATCAAGGAGTGGGATTACATCGTAAATTTTAGCTATTCTAATTTATTAATTTAATTATTTGAATTCTCCCAAATTAATATCAAAATTACAAACCAACTCTCGCAGCAAGTGCAATTAGAATAGTAATCTTTTAGAAAGTTAAGTTTAACACCCCACAACTCTAGAAAAATAGATCCACACTCCTTTTAATTAATCACCCGCTAGGATCGATCAATTAGAATTTATGTCAATCTTATAAAATATATTTAGAGTTGAAATTCAAGTGATAATAGCCCACTTAAGAAACCCCTATCTCTAGGTCGAATCTAAAATGGGTATTATCACTAGAATTTCGATTTTCTCTCAGAAATCATTTACCCTCTCTCGAGGCGTAAATTTAAGGGTGAGGGATCAAAATTAACATTCAAAGGGATTTTTCAAGTAATTAAACTAAAATAATATCAAATAAGGGTTTTACCCCACCCCTTGAAAGGGGTTTTAGCCTAACATGGTATGAAATGTGACAAATTAATAATCAAGGCTACTAAAATAAAATAGAAGGGAATAGAACAAGCAAACCAAATCTCTTTGAGAAAGTTGAACTCTACTCTTCCAATTTGAAGCATACACCACTTAATTGAGCATCCAAATGATTTGAAATTGAAATATTCACTCAATTAACTCTCTTACAATATTTAATCTCACAAATATCTAAAATAAAAAAGGAAAAACTATTTACAAAGGATAATTTTCTCTACAATTCTCTCTCTGAAATTCCTATCTAAAAGCTCTCTTGATTTTCTAAACTAAAAATTACAAAATAAACTAATAAAAAGGATAGTGGATGAATTCATAATGGATAATTAAATAATAAAAGAGATTTGATAAAAATGCAAATCCTAAAATTATAAAATTGTACATTAGAACTCACCCAAAGAAATAAATTCTAGATCATTAATTTATATTGAGATGATTGCTAAAAATGCAAAATCTCAACATAAAGGAATGGGTTAGAATTTACCTCCCATAATGGATGAATTTCACTACATCAATCTGTTATGAATAATTGTTAAAAATGCAATAATTCATAATAGAGGGGTGAGGTGAAATTTATCCTAGAGATAATTTTCACTTCACACCTCTATATTGAGATATTTGCTAATAATGCAAATACTCAACATAGAGGGGTGGAGAGAATTTTATCACACCAAGCTTAAAACTAAATTTGAGATCTTGTGCAAATGGGTCTTCCTCTTCATTTTATACAAGGCATGGAGCATGGGGGTAAAAATGGGAATTGGCTATGGTGAACATGTGGGAGAGGTGAGAGCACATGTGCATGGGGGTGTTTGAGGTCATGTGGAAAGTGGGGGAATGAGGAATAAAATCTGATTTGGGAATGAGAGGTTTGGGGGCATTTTTGGGAATTGGGTTAGAATTAATAGTTGGGGTTTTTTAAGGGTATTTGGGTAAATTGATTTTAAGTGGGTTAATTAAGCACATGGGGTTATATGGTTTAGTGTATTTGGTTTTCGAGATTGGCCTGGGATTTATGCAGGTCACGTTTTTGGCTTTGGTTGGGGAGAAATGGGTTAAAGTAAATGGATAAGGGGAAAGTGGAAATGGGTAAAGGTGGGCTGGATAATGGCAACGACGAGGTTAAGATTGCCGGTGGTGGGGTTCGCTGTTGGCGATGGTGGGTTATAGTTGGTGGGTAAGGGTCGAGGAGAGAGAGAGGTCGGGTTGGAGGTGGGTTTCCACCGGAGGGACAACGCCTTATCGAATTTGTCTCACGCCGCCGGACAAGGGGCAACAACGGTGGGTCCCCGGAGGGTGCGCAGAGGGGGCTTGAGGTCGCAACTTGATTGCGCCGGAGAAAGGGGGGCGACGGTGTTTCCGACGAGGGTAGGAGGTGGTTGAGGGTCGGAGTGAGGTTGGAACTAAGGGGGTTCAGGCCGACGCCTGGGTTTAGCGCCGGAAGGGGCTGGAGCTGGAGGTCTCGCCGCCGGTTTCGTGGCAGCTCAGACCAGCAGGGGCTTAGGCAGTGGCGGCGGGTTGTAAGGGAGAAGGAGGGGGTTTGGGAGATGGGGTCTCGGGTTGCACCGGGTAGTTTATGGTGAGGTGAGAGAGTAAAGAGAGTTTTTGGTTTTGATTGTAATGGAGGTAAGGTTGCGTGAGAGGAGAGAGAAGGTGGTTGGAGGTAGAAGATGGAGTAGGGGTTTATTGTGTGTGTGAGGTGTATGGGAAATATGGTGAGGATGAGGGTGTAGGATAGATTAGTATGTAGGTGAGTGTGTATGGTGGTTATTGTGTGTGTATTTAATTTAGACCCCTAAAAAAATAAAACAAATTAACTAAAAAAATGAAAATAATTAAAATCTACTAAAAATAAAAATCATAAGCTATAAAATAAAGGTCACAAAATAAATCTAAAAAGAAATAAAAATAAAAATAGAAAAACTATTAAACTAAAAACTTAAAACACATAAAAAAATAAAATCTAATAAATCTAAAAACAATAATTGAAATCCAAAAAAATCTAATTCTAACAAAATAAAATTAATAACTAATAAAAATAAAAATAAAATAAAATAGAAAAATAGGAAATAAAACCTGGAAAATACTAAATAAATCTAAAATAAATCCTAAAAATAAAAATGACTCAAACTAAAAATCTAAAAAATAATAAAAAGGGACAAGCAACACGCACACATGGTTTGGGGTAGGTTTAGGCTAGGTTAAGGCTTGGGTGAGGTACGGGAGAGGGAATTAACTCCATTCTAACTGCAATTGGCCTCTACATGTAGCTTTTGATACCGCAACTGCAGTTAAGCCTACATGACGAACATTTAAGCACATAAGACCCATATTGTCGAGAATTAGCAACAAAAGTACGTCTATTCGGGGTATAAATTGTACAGTTTTGGGTGCTTATCACACCACTCCCAAACAGAGCGTTGCTAGTCCTCGAGCAATAAGATAGAGAGAAAGAGAATGATAAGAAACCAAAAGTGTACCACTTTCGCGGGCACTTGCAATTGCACTTAGCATGTGCAACAAGCCTTTAAACCTATAGGTTGTCCTACAGGACGAGTTGTGTCTCGTGAGGGTTTGCAGGGAATATACCCACAAAATTCTTGTTTTGCAAAAATTTATTGAAAGGCAGTCAATATTTTATTAGATGTAGAATAATCGCACAATCCATCACAAGAAAAATATTTTCCGAAATACAAGTTAAAATTGTGTAAAAAGTTTAGCAAAGTAAATACTCAAGGCACATCCTTTCTAGAACTCAACGTGTGTAGTGTGAATCAGTCAAAACGAGTCGAGTATCATAAGAGTAATTCCTAGATTGCCTCGTCGGAATCAACGCTTCAACTTCAAATCTCACTCGATATAACTCTCTCAATCGAACTCTCGAGATTTGGGTTAGTGTATCGCTCTTGTGTGTGAGGAGGTGAGTAAATGTAAGCAAGTTCAAACGTCTCACACACATATAAGAAATAACGAACATATAGAAATAAAGGTGATCTCATGAAAGAAATGTTAATCACTATAGTGAGAACATCGAGTTATTCACCACGTTGACTTTCATTTGCCCGAATACCTATGAGAAAATATGGATGATAATGGGTGAGGGGAAATGAAATGGGATCTGTGGGAGGATAGTGATATGATGGATAATGGATGAGTGATGGATGAGATAATATGATGGATGTGTAATGTGATGGGAAATGGATGAGTATGCGATAGAAGAGTGTATACAATTTAGGCACAAATGTCTTTATTTAAAAACTAACTACAAACTCTCTTTTTCTTTTCTTTTCTCTCTTTTTTTTCTTTTTCTTTTCTTTTTCTATTTTTTCTATTTTTTTTTCTTTTTTTTTCTCTTTTTTTGTTTGTTTTTCTCTCACTTTTCAAACCAACAATGAAGACATTTACATTTGAAATCACACTCTTTTATTTGAAAATGAAAGATGATACGGAGATGATAGGTGTGGGGAATGTATATGGATGGTGAGGGGAATAGATGTGAATATGGAGTAATATGGAAATGTAATGGGTGAAATGAATGGGAATGTGATATGAGGGAAAAGTGGTAGGTGTATGGATGAAAATCTAGTATTCGGGACAAATTTCGAGACACGTGTTTCTTACAACTCGAAAGTGATGTCGTTCTCAGTGATCAAGCCAAAATTTTATGAAAGATAATGAGATCAAACAACAATTTAAGTGCGGACCCAAAAGAAGTTGAATCAACTTGTGACTTGGAGATTGCGTAAAACACTCTGAAAGGATAAAAGGCACAAATCTCACAAGCTAAAGTCTCTACTAGTGATCCTTAAAGTTCTCTTTAGAATTATAGTACTCCTCAACTCTAAACCATATTGACGTGATAAGTGCGCAAATTTTTGTTGAGTCTAAGAATTCATGGTGCAAAATGCCTTGTTATGTATTACATAAGCTATTAGAAGAAATATTCTCTAGCTTGATTCCTAGACTTTGAAAGATGGATGATTGAAAATTCACATCAATAAATGAGATGAAAGAAACTGCATGAAATTTTAAAAATCAGGTTTAAAAATCAAAAAATTTCAAAAGAGGTACAATTTTGATAAAATTCCCCACCCCCAAACAAAAAGGAACATCATCCTCGATGTTAGGTAAAATGATTTTTAAAATTGAAAGCATAAGGTAGGTAAGAGATTACCATAATGAACCGCTAATGAAGTGGACAGATGTAGCCAATAATAAACCTGAATAAGTGATAAGAGAGAAAAAAGGTGTACAAGTCTATAAGCATGGGAAAACATAGGGTGATGTGAAACAACACCACCAAACAGGATGAGACTAGTACAAGAAACGCGGGTTGCCTCCCGGTAGCGCTAAGTTTAATGTCTTCAGCCAGACCGAACCATTCTCACCCTAAAGATAGGATATATGAAAGCGCGGAGCGGCAGAAAAATTGGGTGATGAGAATCACCCCCAAACAAGACTGAAGCGTCAGTCTTGCTGAAAATAGGCGAAAAGGGTCAATGCACTTGTATGGCAAACGGCATCACATGATGCAAAACATCGGTGGACCATGGGTGGGTGGGGAAAAGGGCAAAGGTGAGGGTGGAAAGGTATCGATCATGGGCCTTATTGAGCCGGAAGGTGAGGGTAACTAGGTCCCTATAAGAATGGTGCTCTAGTTGTATGGGAAGGCAAAAGGGTTTGGTAAGTGGAATGGGGTGGGGCGCATGGAAATGACACGACCGTTCTATGAATGGGCGATGATAATGGTCGCGTCGTGACATGCCAGGGAGTTATTGATGGGAATAGTCATCACCACAAGATAGTGGTGTGCATGGAGGAACAAGCTCGATGTCACGGAAGTGGAGAGTATCACCATAAATACACTCGTGGAAGGTGGAGGATGGTTTTAGGTGAGGATCTAAAAATGTAGATGGAAACTTGAAATGTGCAAAATCAAGATCCAAACCAGGTGGTGGGGTGGAAAGGATAATGGGTGGGTCGGGTGGGACAAATGGTGTATCGGGTGGGATAAACAATGGAGGAAGATGATCCAACTCAAGCGTGGGAGACACACACTCATTGGGAGGCGTCAAGAAATACTCACAAGGGAGTGTGGTTTCTAAAGATGAAGTTGTCAACTTCTCCAAAAAGGTATCATTGGTGAATGTGGTGGGTGGGTAAAACAAGGCACCAATCTCAGAGATAGAGGAATCACTAGAAATATGAGGCTCAAAGGGAGCCATGCATGGTGGGACATCATCCATATCCGGATAGGTAGAAACTATCATGGATTCTATCTCGAAAAGTTGGTGAATACTCGTAGACAGAGCTAACCTAGGATAAATGGGTTCCTCGGGAACATAAGAGGTATGGGCGATAGGTGTAGACTCGGGCATTATGTTGGATTCAAAGGGAAAGGAAATGTGAATAGGAATAGAAACCTCAAAATGGGGTTCATATGGACATGGTGGGATTTGATCAGGCTCACCATCGAAAGGTAAGTCAACACAATTGTCGACTTGGGGCCGGGACCATGGAATGGTCTCAACATCGAGATTCTCGAGGTGGTAGGGTTAGTCACACTCAAATTTCGTGTCACAAGAGGACACATCATCATCACACTCGGTTGCAATGATGGGTGGGGCCATGGGAATATCCGACTCTCGCTCACACACCAATTCATTTAACCCATGTTCAAGCCTTTGGAGAGCTTGAGTTTGAATTTGAGTGGCTTGCTCTTGCTCAAGTATGAACTTTTGCAAGAGGCTTTTGAGAGTGGAGGTGGATGATGGTGGTGGTGGAGTGACGGGTGGTGGCGGTGGTTGAGGTGGACACAACTCGCTATAATCGTGAGTGTATGGAGAATACTCATATGAAGTGTGTGGGGTGGGGCCAAGTGCATCATACACGAAAGGATCGCTTTCGTGATGGACAATTGGTTGATGCGCATGGGGTGCGTAGTGAGGGAGCTGATCGTGAACGGGTGCACAAGGTTGCCATGACGACTATTGGAACGTATGAGGATCCATAACATCGGGTTGGGATACATATTGCATGGAAGGGTGATCAGGCCTCCACGAATAGCTCGGGGACTCACACAACTCGGGATTGGGTATATAGGGAGAATAGGCCGAGGTGGGTTCCGGAACAGTGTCGTATGGATACACATGGTTCATGGTGGGTTCCGATGGATAGGGAAAGTATGGACACTCATGGGACATGTGATCGGCATAAGAATAGTGGGTGCACAACAAGGGAGGAGACACGTCGACATTTGACACCGAGGGTGAGGGAATAGGAGGTGCGTGCATAGATGGGTCAAGAGTACCAATGGTACTCGTGAGAGAGGTGAAATCATAAAGAATATCATAAAGAGACCGCTCGAGATCACTCTCACACGTGTCACGTGTCAATGGAAAATGACCAAAGTAGTCCCGTAAGGGATGTTCTTTGACCATGAGGAGAGAAATATTTTTTTGAATTTTTTGAAATTTTTTCAAAAGGAAATTTTTTTTTTGGATTTTTCTAAAATGAAAGAAAGAAAATATTTTTGGATTTTTTTTGTAAAAAATAAAGGAAGAAAAATATTTTTGGATTTTTTTTTTTTTGAAAAGGGTGGGGAAAGATATGGACTCTTTGAATTTGGACGAACCAACGAAAGCCGACTACCAAAAAAATGAATTGGACACACACAAGTCAAGAAAATTTCATAACTAGCACAAAGCCAATTTTATCTTTAGATTAAGTGAAAGGGTAATCAAATTTTAATTAAGTTCATGGGCGATAAAAATTAAATGAAATCTCTTTGTAATCGCCTCTGCAAAATTTTCTCCTAGTGGGCTACCTAGTTGATTGATTTTAAATTTAATGATGGCTAGGGTAGCACGCAATTGGTAAGCGAGTGAGTCGGGTGATGAAATTCCTTCTCGTGAGTGACCGGGTGTAGGTCTTAGCAATTTAATTCATCACACCATTCAAAAAATAAATGCGAGAATAAAATCACACAAGAGCACACAAAAGAATTGACTCCCTAACAGGAGAGGCGCGAGGGTGTAAGAAATGTACCTCCCACGATTTTTAGGCCGTGTGGTGCCAAAAAAATTTGAGTCGACCGGGGGGAGATTACGCCAATCTCAGTCGTCCCCGGGAGTCCTACCGACCGAAGGTAGAGAGGCTTCTTTTCCTCGCCTTGGACGCCCTCTCTCTACCTTGTCCGGTTTCCCTATCATGCTTGTCTTCAATTATTACAAATTTTAAATGGAAAATAAATGGTGTCTCTAAGCATCGCAATACAAGCCAAATAATAAAGTCCGAATACAATCCTTTTAAAAAATATAAAAATGGTACTATTGCCCAGATTATACTCAAGAGGGGGGGTGAATTGAGTTTTTATAAACTTTAAAATCAAATTAATATTTTAGAAAAATAGTAAATTTAAATCACTTAAACAAATTTCAGATTAATTAAGCAATAAGGAATAAATCCAATAATATCAAATAAATGCAACTAACTAATTTAAACAACTAGAGATGCAGATTTTAACACTCTAGAAATATTAAATTAATTTTCGTATTTAATATAAAGTGATATTCTGAAATTAATTATTTAATTCAAAAATAATTATTTTAACCTTAAAAATAATTTAGTCAAATTTCGGAATTAATTTATTTGCAAGATAGTGTGCTGAAAATATTAACTCAAGCAAGCATGTGCAAATAAATAAATAAAAGTGCGGAAAATAAATGACACCGAAATTTAACGTGGTTCGGCCAAATCCCGGCCTACGTCCACGCGCCTAGAGCCCCCGTCTCCTTTGCGCTTCACTAAACCTGATCCACTTGCGGGTAGGATCAAACCACCGCGTACAACTGTTTACAAGCTAACACCGAGCTTCAAACCCCGTGGCCCACTTACGGGTAGGAACCAATTACCGGTACAAACCGAAGCTTCAACAAAGCTTCACAACAAATCTGAATTTTTTGTAGTACAAGATACAATACTGAAACTCCTTAAAATACAATTTGTAATCTGAGTTTCTGAGACTTCAATAAATGATGTTTGAAGTAGGCACAAGTCTTCTTCTTCAATGATTGAGCAGATAATAAAATTTATTGCTCTCTTGAATGTGTAGCTGAGTAGAAAAATAAATGCTCTCAATAATATTTCAAGTCTTGCTCATGTTCTTCTTGGTTGGTTTTTCTTCAATGCAACACTTGAAATCTTTAAATGTGTCTCCCAAAAACTAGCTGTTAGACACATGCAATTTGAGCATTAAATGCTCCTGATTTTCTGGGATGGTGTAGTCTGAAAATAATCTTTAAAACTGAAAAGCAAATCTCCAGTTTGATAAAAAAAATGCCCGGTTGGAAGATTTGGAATTTGGTCTGAGGCTGCATTAAATGCATCTGATTTTCTGAGATGAGAGAGGAAAAAAAATCTCCAAGATTGAACTGCAAATCATTATTTTTCTTTTCAATAAAAATGTCTCTGCAAAAACATTAGTCCACATGCAAATAGAAATATCTCATGTGTAAAGGATATAAAGATTAAAGTACATTTTTCTGTCAAGATAATAAATGGCACAAAGTAAGTATAAGTGCTAAAAAATATTTCCCACATAGATATAAATATTTTCAGAACAGATATGAAAATAAATTTCTGACAAATATATATAAAGATAATTTCGGATAAAAAAAATTATATTTCGGAATAAAAAAAATTAATTTCGTACTGATATAAAAATATATGTAACAAAGAACAATTTCCAAAGCTCAATTCAAACTATCAAAGATAGCCTCAATTCTAGCAAAAGGACGTCCAAACCAATAAAAGCTTTCGGCCATAGCAGGTCCGTGTAGCCACCAGCTATGAAAGCAGGTCAAAACTTGGATGGTACAGGATGGGACAACACAAGGTTTTGTGTATAAGGTTTTGTATATAAACATATATGTATGCATCAAAATGAGTGTATATATAAAAATAAAATTTCCGAACTGATATAAGGTGTACAAAATATCAGAAGACAAGATCGTTCAAGAGAAGATTTGCGTGTAACAGTGGCTGCGCACAGTTCAGAACAGATATTTTCAAAAGGAAAAATATTTCAGAAAAATAAATTCGTACAGATATTTTTGTATGTAAAGATTTTTCGGACAAAACAAATATAAACATATGAAAAGGTTTCAAAGCCCATAAAAGAGCTAAACTTGCTTAACTTTGAGAAGTAGTAGCCTTTGCTATAGGCTGTCAAAATCGTGAATAGCCCAAGGCTATGAATGGATAGCTTGCAGAAGCTTTAAATGCAATCTGCATGTTCACCATCTCTAAACATCTCTCCATTCCAGCCCACGTGGCATCAAGTTCAAATGCCTCAAACTCTTCTACATATGGTACAGCATAATATGCCCAAGGCTTTAACTTCACAAGCCAAAAATATATTGTTTCGAGGGTTCTTTTCAGTTAAAAAAAAATTCCGAAAATTATTTTAGAATAGGAAATTTATTTTAAACAAAAATACACCAATTTTATAAAAAAATATTTTCAAACAAAAACATTTCTTTTTTAAAATGCTTTGGCTCATAATTAATTAGTCACACCATAGAAGTTATATATCAAGATATATGCATGTGTGTCTAGTGTGTCAAGTGCAAAAGTGCAACATATGTGAATACCTTTACTCGAATATGTCGTTGAGAGGAGTCGAGGCGAGATTTATACAATAATGAATATATATAGAATAACTAAAAAAAAGTTTGGAATCATCAAAATCAATATATTAAGTTAAACTAAAATGTATATTAATTAAACCAATTTAATTAGGGATAAAATACATTTTCGTTAACAATCTCCCCCTTTTTGATGATGACAAACAATGATTCACATATATTCATAAAATGAATAAATTAAGCACAAATGAGTGAATCATTAATATTTCTCCCCCTTTGGCATTATCAAAAAGATATTTTAAATAAATCTCGGGTGTCATCGGGTAAAAAGCGAAGCTCCCCCTATCAAAAATAATTTATGCATGGGGTATAACCATAATTCGCAAGGGGCATAAAAATTTTCAATACGCACATGTGTCAACATATATAAAAAAAATCATAGCATGTATTCGACAATAATACTATCAAATAATGCATAAGTCACAAAAATGATAAATGATACCAAGTTGTTGTAGTCACACACAAATCATGCGTTGCACACAATAGTTCCTCGGAACAACTTATTACGCAAAAATAGAAATCATAACTCAATGTTTTTAAATAATGCAATTACAAGAGATATATCAATTAGCATATTTAATTCTCTCAATAATAAGAAATTGCAACATAAATTTTCAATAAGCGCAATATCATTTGTTGTATAAATCGTCATGATAGAATAAACGTTCAAGAACACAACAAATAAAGATTTCATAACTCGATGTATTCAAATAATTTGAATTTAGCGCACAACATGAGTTAGAATATAGCGGCATCAAAAATACATAGCATTTTACTCAAGCTTTGCCATTATCAAGATACGAGCATAAATTCTCGAACTATTCAATCATATTGCACAAAAAAAATTATAAAGTATTTTTCTATGAATAATTTTCAATAAACATTTATCTCCCCCTAAGGGATACCAATGAAAGCATATATGCATATAACAAATAAGGTGCATCTACTTCATGAGATAAAATAATAAAAAAAATTAACTTCATAAAATCATTTTTGAAAAGTCACACAAGTGATACCAATTGTTGATCATGTGGTTTCAAAAAAAATCATCGTGAATAAATATTCGAACAATGACATTAATCAAGTAATATGCAATAAAACTAACTCATAGAGATTAATATGACTATGTCATCAAAAATCAACAAATGAATGTTACAATATTAACATGTAGCTCATATGACTAATAAATTTTAAAAGACATTTTCGTTTCAAATAAATATACAATGAAGTCATGAATTAATCCAATATTATCCACAAATATATGTCTAGATATATAACACCTAAAGATTATGAATTTTCACTTTAAAAAAATAAATTATCATCAAAATCAAGTGTATGTGTCATATAACATAAAATTATCAAGAATAATAAATATACAAATTTACATGTGAATATTATCAACAAGCTCATATGATATAACAAATATTCTTATGCATGGAAATATATCAATTATGAAATAAATCATTTATAAACATATGATATTAATTTCAAGAAAGGTGTCCCTTACCACCTTACCAATACCAAAGATATATTAAAGCAACTTCTACCAAGTGTGGCATTTCCAACATTAGGCAATGATACTTGAAATTTGTAATATGATCAAATCATATGCCTTGAAAATCCACATCCCATCTCAAAATGCAACCTACGCAACTGTGAAAATTTTCTCTTTTGGTATCCAAAATGTGTGAGGTCCATAGGGGTTAGTATACACCTTGGTTCTTTTAGGAATCCATGCTAATTTTCTTTTTCTAAATTTATACGGACACAAATCTGAAAAATGTGTGTGTCTACCACAATAAGAGCATAAATAATTAGGTAGACTAGATGAAGCATCAAATTTCAATAAATTGGAATAAGTCTTTTTCTCATTTCCTTCATCATATCCAATACCATTATTATTAAATCGAATCCTTTGTGTCTCAACAATTTTATGAAAATATTCATTTCCTTTTGTAAAATTATCTAATGATTTCTTTAAATATTCAATCTCCCTTTTTAACTCAATATTTTCAATTTCAAAAGGAGAAGTGACAATAACAGATTTTTTCTTTTTCAAAGAATTAATTTCCTTTTTCAAAGATTCATTTTCTAATTTCAACTCATCAAAATCATTTGACATATAATCATATTTAGTTGAAACTAATGAATGAGATTTCTTAAGTTTAATATATTTATTTTTAAGTTCTTCAAAACTTTCACATAATTCATCAAAAACGTTTTGTAAAACTTCATAATCATCAACTTCATCATTATCACTATCACTAGAGTTAGGATTAGAATGTACCCCTTTTTCCATAGCCATGTAACATAGATGAGCAACTTCATTTTCATTTGAATCTTCATCGGAAGAACTTGTGTCGGAGTCACTCCATGTTGTAGCTTTCAATGCCTTCTTCCCCTTCTTATATTTTGGACAATTCGGCTTAATGTGTCCAACTTCATCACAATGATAGCATCTTGGTTCAGTTTTGGATTGATGATCATCATTGAACTCTTTTGAAAAATGATTCTTTATCCTATCCTTGGCTTTCTTTTTAGAATTGAGATATTTTTTGAAATGTTTAGCCAATAAGGAAATATTATCATCATCATCATCTTCACTTTCTATATTTTTTCTTGAAGATTTGAGAGCAATAATTTTGTTTGCTTTTGGTTTCTCATCTTCAACAAATTCCTTAAGTTCCATTTCATGAGTAATTAAGGAACCCAATAACTCATCAAGAGAGATGGGTCTTTCTCGAATAGCTTCCTTGATAGACAGCTTCTTTGTCATATAAGCAGATGGTAGTGACCTGAGAATCTTGCTCACTAATTCAGAATCAGTATAGGATTTACCAAGAGATTTCAATCCATTTATAATATTTGAAAATCTAGTAAACATATCAGAAATAGATTCATCAGACATCATCTTAAATAACTCATAATTATGAACAAGCATACTAATTTTATCTTCTTTAACTTGACTAGTTCCTTCATATGTGACTTCTAGTCTATCCCAAATTTCTTTAGCAGATTCACAACAAAAAATTCTGTTATACTCATTTACATCAAGTGCACAATGCAGAATATTCATAGCTTTAGCATTTATTTGAATTTTTTTAATATCAGCATCATTCCATTCATTTTCTTCTTTAGGAACATTTTCATCATTAACAACTTTCATGGGGATATTAGGACCATTTATAATGACTCTCCAAACAGCATAATCATTTGATTGAATAAAATTTTTCATTCTATTTTTCCAATAACTATAATTATTTCCGGAAAATAAAGGAGGTCTATTTATAGATTGACCCTCACCAAGAGATGAAACAGTAAAGTTTTCCATGGATCTTTAACTCTAAGATTGTTAAATCTAAAAATAAATAAGAAGAGCACTAGCTCTGATACCAATTGTTGCCCAGATTATACTCAAGAGGGGGGGGGGGGGGGGGTGAATTGAGTTTTTATAAACTTTAAAATCAAATTAATATTTTAGAAAAATAGTAAATTTAAATCACTTAAACAAATTTCAGATTAATTAAGCAATAAGGAATAAATCCAATAATATCAAATAAATGCAACTAACTAATTTAAACAACTAGAGATGCAGATTTTAACACTCTAGAAATATTAAATTAATTTTCGTATTTAATATAAAGTGATATTCTGAAATTAATTATTTAATTCAAAAATAATTATTTTAACCTTAAAAATAATTTAGTCAAATTTCGGAATTAATTTATTTGCAAGATAGTGTGCTGAAAATATTAACTCAAGCAAGCATGTGCAAATAAATAAATAAAAGTGCGGAAAATAAATGACACCGAAATTTAACGTGGTTCGGCCAAATCCCGGCCTACGTCCACGCGCCTAGAGCCCCCGTCTCCTTTGCGCTTCACTAAACCTGATCCACTTGCGGGTAGGATCAAACCACCGCGTACAACTGTTTACAAGCTAACACCGAGCTTCAAACCCCGTGGCCCACTTACGGGTAGGAACCAATTACCGGTACAAACCGAAGCTTCAACAAAGCTTCACAACAAATCTGAATTTTTTGTAGTACAAGATACAATACTGAAACTCCTTAAAATACAATTTGTAATCTGAGTTTCTGAGACTTCAATAAATGATGTTTGAAGTAGGCACAAGTCTTCTTCTTCAATGATTGAGCAGATAATAAAATTTATTGCTCTCTTGAATGTGTAGCTGAGTAGAAAAATAAATGCTCTCAATAATATTTCAAGTCTTGCTCATGTTCTTCTTGGTTGGTTTTTCTTCAATGCAGCACTTGAAATCTTTAAATGTGTCTCCCAAAAACTAGCTGTTAGACACATGCAATTTGAGCATTAAATGCTCCTGATTTTCTGGGATGGTGTAGTCTGAAAATAATCTTTAAAACTGAAAAGCAAATCTCCAGTTTGATAAAAAATATGCCCGGTTGGAAGATTTGGAATTTGGTCTGAGGCTGCATTAAATGCATCTGATTTTCTGAGATGAGAGAGGAAAAAAAATCTCCAAGATTGAACTGCAAATCGTTATTTTTCTTTTCAATAAAAATGTCTCTGCAAAAACATTAGTCCACATGCAAATAGAAATATCTCATGTGTAAAGGATATAAAGATTAAAGTACATTTTTCTGTCAAGATAATAAATGGCACAAAGTAAGTATAAGTGCTAAAAAATATTTTCCACATAGATATAAATATTTTCAGAACAGATATGAAAATAAATTTCTGACAAATATATATAAAGATAATTTCGAATAAAAAAAATTATATTTCGGAATAAAAAAAATTAATTTCGTACTGATATAAAAATATATGTAACAAAGAACAATTTCCAAAGCTCAATTCAAACTATCAAAGATAGCCTCAATTCTAGCAAAAGGACGTCCAAACCAATAAAAGCTTTCGGCCATAGCAGGTCCGTGTAGCCACCAGCTATGAAAGCAGGTCAAAACTTGGATGGTACAGGATGGGACAACACAAGGTTTTGTGTATAAGGTTTTGTATATAAACATATATGTATGCATCAAAATGAGTGTATATATAAAAATAAAATTTTCGAACTGATATAAGGTGTACAAAATATCAGAAGACAAGATCGTTCAAGAGAAGATTTGCGTGTAACAGTGGCTGCGCACAGTTCAGAACAGATATTTTCAAAAGGAAAAATATTTCAGAAAAATAAATTCGTACAGATATTTTTGTATGTAAAGATTTTTCGGACAAAACAAATATAAACATATGAAAAGGTTTCAAAGCCCATAAAAGAGCTAAACTTGCTTAACTTTGAGAAGTAGTAGCCTTTGCTATAGGCTGTCAAAATCGTGAAAAGCCCAAGGCTATGAATGGATAGCTTGCAGAAGCTTTAAATGCAATCTGCATGTTCACCATCTCTAAACATCTCTCCATTCCAGCCCACGTGGCATCAAGTTCAAATGCCTCAAACTCTTCTACATATGGTACAGCATAATATGCCCAAGGCTTTAACTTCACAAGCCAAAAATATATTGTTTCGAGGGTTCTTTTCAGTTAAAAAAAAATTCCGAAAATTATTTTAGAATAGGAAATTTATTTTAAACAAAAATACACCAATTTTATAAAAAATATTTTCAAACAAAAACATTTCTTTTTTAAAATGCTTTGGCTCATAATTAATTAGTCACACCATAGAAGTTATATATCAAGATATATGCATGTGTGTCTAGTGTGTCAAGTGTAAAAGTGCAACATATGTGAATACCTTTACTCGAATATGTCGTTGAGAGGAGTCGAGGCGAGATTTATACAATAATGAATATATATAGAATAACTAAAAAAAAGTTTGGAATCATCAAAATCAATATATTAAGTTAAACTAAAATGTATATTAATTAAACCAATTTAATTAGGGATAAAATACATTTTCGTTAACAGGTACAAAAAATAATAAAGTACAAAAATAAATGAAATACAATATGAAATCCTCTCCGAGCTTCACAATCCCAAGAATGGCAACGACGCCATTTGATAACGTTGACTTTTGCATGTTTGTTGTTGTTGATGAAAGCCAAGTTAGTCAAAAATCCTCAAATACCTACAAAATTAATAAACTCAAGTGTAAAGTGGTAAGTAAGGATGTCAAACCACTTTCTAGGGAGTAAAGCAAATGGAACAAATTCAATTATAATTCACATTTTATTTTATTTTTGGGATTTTGCACTTTTCTAATTTTTTTTAGCTTTTTTCAATATTAAAACAATAGGGTGAGGTGAGGTTTTAAACTAAAATAAACTAAGATGAAAATAACTAACTAGAAAGTGACTAAAATGAAAACCAAGTCTAAACTAAAAATAAGAGATAAAGTGAGGTAAATAATTGTGAGAACAATCAAGGAGTGGGATTACATCGCAAATTTTAGCTATTCTAATTTATTAATTTAATTATTATAATTCTCCCAAATTAATATCAAAATTACAAACCAACTCTCGTTGCAAGTGTAATTAGAATAGTAATCTTTTAGAAAGTTAAGTTTAACACCCCACAACTCTAGAAAAATAGATCCACACTCCTTTTAATTAATCACCCGCTAGGATCGATCAATTAGAATTTATGTCAATCTTATAAAATAAATTTAGAGTTGAAATTCAAGTGATAATACCCCACTTAAGAAACCCCTATCTCTAGGTCGAATCTAAAATGGGTATTATCACTAGAATTTCGATTTTCTCTCAAAAATCATTTACCCTCTCTCGAGGCGTAAATTTAAGGGTGAGGGATCAAAATTAACATTCAAAGGGATTTTTCAAGTAATTAAACTAAAATAATATCAAATAAGGGTTTTACCCCACCCCTTGAAAGGGGTTTTAGCCTAACATGGTATGAAATGTGACAAATTAATAATCAAGGCTACTAAAATAAAATAGAAGGGAATAGAACAAGCAAACCATACCTCTTTGAGAAAGTTGAACTCTACTCTTCCAATTTGAAGCATACACTACTTAATTGAGCATCCAAATGATTTGAAATTGAAATATTCACTCAATTAACTATCTTACAATATTTAATCTCACAAATATCTAAAATAAAAAAGGAAAAACTATTTATAAAGGACAATTTTCTCTACAATTCTATCTCTAAAATTCCTATCTAAAAGCTCTCTTCATTTTCTAAACTAAAAATTACAAAATAAACTAATAAAAAGGATAGTGGATGAATTCATAATGGATAATTAAATAATAAAAGAAATTTGCTAAAAATGCAAATCCTAAAATTATAAAATTGTACATTAGAACTCACCCAAAGAAATAAATTCTAGATCATTAATTTATATTGAGATAATTGCTAAAAATGCAAAATCTCAATATAAAGGAATGGGTTAGAATTTACCTCTCATAAGGGATGAATTTCACTACATCAATCTATTATGAATAATTGCTAAAAATGCAATAATTCATAATAGAGGAGTGGGGTGAAATTTATCCTAGAGATAATTTTCACTACACACCTCTATATTGAGGTATTTGCTAAAAAAGCAAATACTCAACATAGAGGGGTGGAAAGAATTTTATCACACCAAGCTTAAAACTAAATTTGAGATCCTGTGCAAATGGGTGTTCCTCTTCATTTTATACAAGGCATGGAGCATGGGGGTAAAAATGGGAATTGGCTATGGTGAACATGTGGGAGAGGTGAGAGCACATGTGCATGGGGGTGTTTGAGGTCATGTGGAAAGTGGGGGAATGAGGAATAAAATCTGATTTGGGAACGAGAGGTTTGGGGGCATTTTTGGGAATTGGGTTAGAATTAATAGTTGGGGTTTTTTAAGGGTATTTGGGTAAATTGATTTTAAGTGGGTTAATTAAGCACATGGAGTTATTTTGTTTAGTGTATTTGGTTTGTGAGATTGGCTTGGGATTTATGCAGATCACGTTTTTGGCTTTGGTTGGAGAGAAATGGGTTAAGATAAATGGATAAGGGGAAAGTGAAAATGGGTAAAGGTGGGCAGGATAATGGCAACGGCGAGGTTAAGATGGGGTTCGCTGTTGGCGATGGTGGGTTATAGTTGGTGGGTAAGGGTCGAGGAGAGAGAGCGGTCGGGTTGGAGGTGGCTGTCCACCGGAGGGACAACGCCGGATCGAATTGGTCTCACGCCGCCGGACAAGGGTCGACAGCGGTGGGTCACCGGAGGGAGCGCAGAGGGGGCTTGAGGTCGCAACTTGGTTGCGCCGGAGAAAGGGGGCGACGGTGTTTCCGGCGAGGGTAGGAGGTGATTGAGGGTCGGAGTGAGGTTGGAACTAAGGGGGTTCAGGCCGACGCCTGGGTTTAGCGCCGGAAGGGGCTGGAGCTGGAGGTCTCGCCGCCGGTTTCGTGGCAGCTCAGACCGGCAGGGGCTTAGGCAGTGGCGGCGGGTTGTAAGGGAGAAGGAGGGGGTTTCGGATATGGGGTCTCGGGTTGCACCGGGTAGTTGATGGTGAGGTGAGAGAGTAAAGAGAGGTTTTGGTTTTGATTGTAATGGAGGTAAGGTTAGGTGAGAGGAGAGAGAAGGTGGTTGGAGGTAGAAGATGGAGTAGGGGTTTATTGTGTGTGTGAGGTGTATGGGAAATATGGTGAGGATGAGGGTGTAGGATTAGATTAGTATGTAGGTGAGTGTGTATGGTGGTTATTGTGTGTGTATTTAATTTAGACCCCTAAAAAAATAAAACAAATTAACTAAAAAAAATGAAAATAATTAAAATCTACTAAAAATATAAAATCATAATTTATAAAATAAAGGTCACAAAATAAATCTAAAAAGAAATAAAACTAAAAATAGAAAAACTCTTAAACTAAAAACTAAAAACACATAAAAAATAAAATCTAATAAATCTAAAAAAATAATTGAAATCCAAAAAAATCTAATTCTAACAAAATAAAATTAATAACTAATAAAAATTAAAATTAAAATAAAATAGAAAATAAAACTTAGAAAATACTAAATAAATTTAAAATAAATCCTAAAAATAAAAATGACTCAAACTAAAAATCTAAAAAATAAAAATGACTCAAACTAAAAATCTAAAATAAATCCTAAAAATAAAAATGACTCAAACTAAATCCTAAAAATATAAATTGTACAGTTTTTGGTGCTTATCACTAGTAAATGATGATATATTAATGTGTCTGATCTAAAGTAAAATCTAAATTAAGAATTTATTTAATTAATGCAAAAATAAAGAAATTTAAAGAGAGAAGGATGTTTAGACCTTTTTTCGAGGCTTAAAGCTTGACCTTAATCCTTAATGATCCTCCTTGCAAGTCGGGATGAATGCTGGATGAGAGAGAAGGAGATTTTTACTAAATTAGGTATGAGAATGATGGGAATGGAAGGTGAAAAAGAATTTCACACATGGAAACTTCGCTTATTGCAGAACAATGTTGTCGATATCACTGATATTGATGGATTTGGGGTGCCTTTCGAAGTGAGCTCATGATCTCCTTATATTGAGTAAGGGGGATGCCAATCGTCATATTCCTTCCCTTACCAATCGACAAGTATCCCAAGACACAATGCCATTAGGTAGGGAAATGGACCGGTCAATTGGCAGTCTCGTGCAGATTTTCAAAAATATGACTGTGCAATGCAATTTGTAAGTCCAAATTGCGCACGGGGCATACCATTAGAAAGTTAATTCAGAGACCTTCAAGAATCCTTTAGGCTGCTCCCAGGTCTAGGAGTTAACTTTAGGTCAAACGGGGCTTGAAAGCACTCGTTGATCCTTTGGACGAAAGATCATCGGACGATAATGGATCGTTCATCCAAAATGTAAGTAAAAATCGCACATGAGGCAAATCGTTGGAAATTTTTTATGAGCTACTTCGACATTACAAAGTGCTTCACTTGGTTTGGAGAGTTGACTTTCGTCAAACAGGGCACGAAAACACCCGGTGACCTTTTCAGTAAAATGAATCATTCTTCTGTACCGTAAGGTTGATTCGTGCACGGGGAAGAACGTTGGAAAGGTTAATCAGTGCCCTTTGAAGATTCATTTAATCTTATTTGAGATAAAGAATTGAATTTGGTCAAACGGTGCCCGGGAGCGCCTGGTGGCCTCCGGATCAATTTTTGGGGGGAAACGAATTGTTTGTCAGAATCGTTATGCCATTTTTCTCATGGGGTGGACCATTAGAAAGGGGTTTCAGTGTCCTTCAAAGATTCATTGATCTTTAACTCTGACGATGAAGTTGATAGGGGTCGAATTGGGGCCAGGGAATGCCTGGTGGCCTCCAAATCAGTTTTTGATAGTAAAATGGTTCGTTCGTCTTAACCATTATGCCGATTTGTGCATGGGTATGGACCATTGGAAAGATAATTCAGAGCCCCTCAAAGATTTATTGAGATTTTGCTCCGATGATGGAGGTGACCAGGGTCAAACGGAGCTCGAAGCGCCCGATGGCCTATCGATCAGTACTCGAATTATAACCTAGGGATTGTAGTGAATTGGGGAGGTGCTAGGGACCTAAGGAGTGAACTAGGAGGGTCCTAGAATGTGGTGTCTAAAATTTTATTCTTTGAGGAAACAAAACTCAGGATAACTGTTATATAGTGATTCTAAGTAATGAATCCTATTAGATCACCAGAATAGATGATTCCAATCAATGGCATAACAGATTATGTCACATTAATTTTTATAACCTATGCAAATTGAGTTCCTAAGAGATAGTTAAAGGTTTACCCAAACTAAAAAATGCTTTTCACACTATTTGGGGTCCTTGCCAAGTGGGGAATAAGTCTACTCACAAGAAAGTTAAAAATAACATGACTTTTAAGACTTTTAAGCTAATTGTAACACCCCGTATTTCTGAGTATTTAGATTTTAATTAATTCGGCTATTTTGAATTACATCTGTGACGTAATTTAATTGAATTAATTATTATGTCTTTATTAAAATATTAAACGTGAGAGATGATGATTAATATTTATGTAATATAATTAATAAGTGAGTAATAAAGAATTATTCTACATCATAGCGAGTGATAGTGACGTGACAGTGTTATATCTCAACCGGAAGTTGCGTGTAGACTACATGAGGTCGAGATACGAAATTATTATAGAGTGACTCGAATGGTGATTTTGAGGTCACGATTGGCTCCTGATAGGTCGAAATAGTCAAAATAGTGTACTCGGGGATAGTAATTGGGTCATGGGGCCTTTTTTGACATAACCGGGCCCATACAGGGTTATTTAGGTCATTTGGGCCTAGCCCGTTAGCCTAATTTTGGGATTAGGGATATTAAAACTGTGTCTTAGAGTTATAGGCAGCCATAAATCAGATTCTAAACCCAAGAAATTCATTGAAGATAGAAGGAAGAAAAGAAGGAAGCTTTAGAAGCCAAATTTAAAGAGGAATTGGGTGTGCTATTGTCAAATTCATCTTCTATAATGCGTAATCAAACTATATGAACCTAGAAAGGCAAGTGATTAACTTAGTTCTGTTTTAAATTGCAAAAACTCACGTTCATATCATGGTAGGCGTAGAAAAAATCCGTTTTGGGGGAGGGTTGTCACATGTAAAATGAGGTTTTGGTGATTCGGATATTAGAATTTGAATTAATGTTCAATTGATGATGAAATACTATCATATGTTGTTAGAATCTTATTTAGTCAAAATCCAGTAGTTAATTTCATTTAATTTGGATTATAATATCAAATTAAATGATAGGATTGAATAAAATTGAGAAACCCCTATTTGGATGAGAAATCAGTGATGTTTAATGGTTTAAATCGTGATTGGAGTATGCTTGATTTGAGTTTTAGGAAGAATACATGGAGGTTTGGGTGAACAAACATGGAGAAAAATGATTGGGGAAGAAGTTCTGCCGGAGCAACATCAAACGATCGACCGATTTCATCGATCGATCGATAATGCCTATTTCCAGGCAGATTTGCTTATTTTTTTAGGCTCCTTTAGGATTTGTTCTAGAATTATTTATTTAGTAAAAACTAAAGACGGGGTCGATTATCTAGTGATTATGGGTGATTATAATTGGGTTTAGAAAAGTGTGAAATGGTGAGTAACCTAAGAATTGAATAATGTGAAATAAATTTGTGAATATGCAAATACGGGCTGATTGGGTGAGTCCAGGTGAAGCTACATTAATTAGTTAATGGATGTGAAATTTAATAAATTAAGAGTCAGGGAAATAAACTCGGGGATTTTGGGCTAGTGCTACAGGTGTTAGGCACGGGTTAGCCAGATTTATTTTGATTATATATATATATATATATATATATATATGGAATATAGTTAGTGTATATATATGGGTGTAATTTATAAATATCGGTGTGCATGATATTTATGTGAAAATACACCCCTCTAGTGCTATCATCGGAGGTTGCGCGATGTGGAATGCAGGGAGAGAATAGTCAGCAGGTCATATCGTCCAGTATTTTATTGTTTGATTTATTTTCGAGGTGAGAACTTTGTGTATGATTCGCTCTCACTCTCGGAGAAATATGACCGCCTCCAATACGTTTGCGATTTTATTTACCTATTTCAATGTGAGTTAACCGACTTATGGTAACCGAGTTATAGTGAGTATACCTAAGATATGTTAGCAACATAGAGATCAGCTTCCAGTGAGTTATTACGCGGGAGTATGGTTATTATACGCGACATGTGTATGATTGTTTCAGTATAATTATACGTTTATAATGGAGTAGATAATTATATACGAGTTGAATATAAAGTGTGAATGCATTATTTATATGACAATTGTGAATGTTATATAACCAATTAAGGTGGAAATGATTAACTAAGTTAATAAGTAAAATGACTTAGGAACGAAATCAAGGAAGTACTCGGGATAGAGTAGAATGATTAAAAGATATGTAATGGGACTAGTTGAGTGGGGTAGTATAACTAGTTGAGTTAGAAGGTAAGCGTTTGGTGTGCACAATAGTTGAGGGGTGAGTAATATCTCAAGAGAGTGTGACACCTGCTTAAATATGAAAGGTGTTAATGCATATTTAATTGTTTCATCTTAATTACTTGCTAAATATTTTTCAAAAGGTTTTAGGCTCTGACCCGTGTCAAAAATGTTTTCCAAAACATTCAGATGTCCATTCATAGGGATGCTAAGTTTGGGGACTCATTATAGGGATGCGTAGCTGCAACATTTGTGGAGACTTGAAGGATTTTCGGTAGACACTTCGGTTATCCATTCCTAGATTTAGATTTGGATCCAATACTTCATTTGGGCATGTTACCCCTTTTGAGTTAGTGTACTTTTAGTTTATTTATTAGAAAATGTACTTGGATTCAATTTTATTTCTGTAGACTCGTGGTTTTGGATACTGTTTTGGGAACCAATGACTTATTCGGTATTTATTATTTATTTATTTATCGTGTGATGATTTAGATTCTTATATTAGTTATGAAAGAGTTATTATATGTCTATTTTTTCGCATTGGTTACATTAATGAAAGATAAAATTCACACCGACTTAATTTAACATTGGCAGTTTGTAATTTAAAATGGTTTTCGACAGTGATGCTAAGAATGAACCCATTGATATTCATTGTTATTTTGATAAAGGACGGATCACACGTGATTAAAATAAGAGGGGGTGTCACAGATGGTATCAGAGCATCAAGTTCTAGTGTCCATAGGATTTTTGCAGCTTATTATGATTTTAGCATAGCGTTCTTTAATATAGAGCCCTATTGTCAGGACTGTTGCATTCATGATTACTTATTTGAGATTACATTCTTCTGCTATTACATTTTTTATTGACTATGAACTCATATAATTCGATCTGATTTCAGATGCCACCCCAGAGAGGACAACTGACGACAGACGATAAGAGAGAGGCTCGGCAGGAGCCACAGGCACCGAAACCACAGCCACTGCAGGGGACAGTTACGACAACAGAGGTCGCCACTATTGTGGCACATGCAGTTAAAACTGCTATCATTGACATTGCACTCCACTTTCCTCAGGCCCAACCACCATAACATCCAGTGGCACCCGTTGTCCTGGCCCACCTGGGGCCTTCATATTGGTAGAGAGTGAGGGAGGCATTTTAGAAGGGACACTTACCTGAGTTTCATAGTAGCTCTGACACGATTTTGTCTTTTTAGTGGTAGAAGGATATTCTGCACCACCTGCGCATGATTGACTATAGCGACAAGCAGAAGGAGATAATGGCCACTTTTAGACTTGTCAGGGCATTTTTACAGTGTTGGGATTCTGATACCACTATCGACAAGAGGATTACTATGCCCATTGTTGAGTTCTGGATGCGGTTTGACCTCAAATACTTTTTGCCAGCCATTGAGATAGAGATGCGGAAGAGGTTTAATGAGGCGGTTTAGGATGATCGTTTTGTAACTGAGTACGAGGAGTAGTTCGCGCATTTGTCAAATTTTGTGCCCGATGAGGTGAACGGTGAAGAGAAAAAGAAACTGAGGTTTATGGATGGGCCAGCCTAAAAGATCAGGCAACACTTGATAGGTGACCCTGCATTGAGGACTTATACTGATGTCGTCATTATTGCACTTCTGCATTGATAGGATCATCGCTTCTATATGAACAGAAGCAAGAGAAGAAGTGAGCCTAGTTAGCTGGGCAAGGGGGGTGGGAACAGTGCTAATGGATTATCGTAGTAGAAGTTAGGAAAACAACATCGGTAGGATTATCGGTAGGGGATTCTTCCAAGAGATTTAGATTTAAGGGTTATCGACTCGAGGGGGGTTTCAGGCAGGGCCAGAAGGGTCTCAACAACAGCAGCAATAGTATGTTCCTCAAGGCTGCTAGGGCTAATGGAACAATGGGGGAGGCCAGCAAGGCTGAGGACACTAGGGACAATAACAAGGACAACCTCGACAGTGCCAGAGGTGGGGGACTTCTCGGGGTGTTGCTTTGTTTGTTGTAAGACACGACATATGAAGAAGGAGTGTCCATAGAGGGGTAGGGCAACACAGAAGCATGATGCATAGAAGGGGAAACAGGCATAGTTACCCCCAACAGCACCAGAACCACTAGCCCCACCACAACAAGGGCAATTATAGTACGGATGTGTCTTTAATGTTTGGGATGTAGTCATAGAGCAGGCGCCACTTGTAGTTAAGGGTACTTTTCCTATTCATAACCTTGAGGGTAGGAATTTATTTGATATGGGGCATCACACTCATTTATAGTAACCAGAATTGCACGTGAGGCCGATTTATTAGAGACAGTCGGTAGTATTATTATGTGTGTACGACCTTTGGGTAGTGGTTCACTTATACACTTGATATCTAAGGGTGTGGATATCGATATGGGGAGATATGTTTAGTCTCCGACCTTCTAGTGTTATATATGGAAGGTTATGACATCATTTTGTGTATGGATTGGTTAGTTGGATACCGATACATGGTGGATTGTTTAGGGAGGACCATTTTATTCTCTATTCCAGGGAAGGAGATGTTTCTAGTGGCGATGCCTCTTCCAGAGGGAGGGTTGAACACACATTTGTATTACATTGAGGAGGATACCTCACAAGAGGTGGTTGTATCTTTAGACTCGATGACACTGGTGAGGGAGTTTGAGGACGTGTTCCTAGAGATACTCGGTCTACCTTCCAATTGAGAAATTGAGTTTGTTATTGACCTAGCATCGAGTATGAGGCCTATTGCCCGAGCGCCTTATCATATGGCCCCATCAGAGATGTGGGAGTTGAGGGAGCAGATTCAACAGCTTTTGGGGTGGGGTTTCATTCGACGGAGTACATTACTGTGGTGTGCGTCGGTGTTTTTCGTCAAGAAGAGAGATGGATTACTTCGGTTATCTATCAATTACAGGGAGTTGAACAAGGTCATAATTTGGAAAAAGTACTCGCTACCTCGGATTGATGATCTATTCGACTAGCTGAGGGGAGTAGCTTACTTCTTCAAGATAGATTTGAGGTTGTGATATTATCAATTGTGCTTTAGAGAGGATGACATTTCTAAGACTGATTTTCTAACACATTATGGGTCATACGAGTTTAGGGTGATTCTATTTAGGCTTACCAATGTGCCAGAAGTGTTCATGGATATGATGAACCTAGATCTTAGAGAGTTCCTTGACCAATTCGTGATCGTGTTCATCGACAATATTTTGGTTTACTCTCGTTCTGAGGATGAGCATGCCAAGCATTTGCGAATGGTCCTACAAACATTATGGGATTATGCCATATTCAAGAAGCGTGGGTTTTGGCTTTGGGATGTGTATTTTATGGGCCACATTGTGTCTGGCAGTGGTATTATTGTTAATCCGAGTAAGGTATCGACAATGAGGGAGTAGGGATAGCCCACAACACCAATCGAGGTTCGTAATTTTCTGGGGCTGGCAGGATACTATTGGTGATTCATTTAGGGTTTCTCGAAGATTATGGGTCCGTTGATGAACCTGACTCGCAAGGGGGTGTCATTTGTTCGGGACGACCATTATTAGTTAGCTTTCGATGAGCTAATGGGAAAATTAACCTGAACACCTATACTTGCATTGCCTAGGGGAGGAGTGGAGTACCATATTCATGCATATGCAACCTTACAAGAACTTGGGGGTGTACTACAGTAGGAGGAGAGGGCTATAGCTTATGCATCTCGCTACCTTAAACCCTACAAGAGGAATTACCATATACTTGACTTGGAGTTAGCATCAATTGTGTTTGCCTTGAGGATTTAGAGGCACTACCTTTGGGGGAGAAGTTTTCCTTGTTTACAAACCATAAATCACTTCAGTATATGCCACGCATAAGTATCTAAATATGAGGTAGAGGATATAGTTAGAGTTCATGAAGGGTTACCAATTTGATATTCAGTATCATACTGGGAAGTCTAACATGGTGGTATACGCGTTGAGCCGGCGGCCTACTGGGGAGATATCGTAGGTTTGTAAGGAGAAATGGAGAGAAATTTGACATGACGATAAGGTTTCCAGAGCCTGTATATTCGTATTGGCTATGACGTCCGATATTTTTATGAGGGTGGTGAAAGCACGCCAGTGGATTAGTATTTCCAAGACAGAGTTCACCAGTTGTTTGATGATAGGGCGGAGTCCTATTTGATTAGTTCTAAGGGAGGCTTGCATTTCAATGGGAGACTCGTAGTTCCAAAGGATGAGGATTTGATACATGCAGTGACGTTAGAGTCTCAAGGGTTGAGATTTACAGTACATCTCGGTGGGGATAAGATGTATCAGGATATGCGTAGGCATTATTAGTGGTCGGGGATAAAGCGGGACATAGTGAAGTTTGTCTCAAAGTGTGCTACCTTCCAGCTAGTGAAGGTAGACTACCAGAGACCGATGGGGATGTTTCATCAACTAGATATTTCAGTGTGAAAGTGGGATAATATCTCCATCGATTTCATTATCAGATTACCGACATCGCAATGAGGTCTCGACTCCATCTAGGTGATAGTAGGTCGATTAAATAAGGTGGCCCATTTTCTACCAGTTTGTATGGATTTTGAGATGAGATAGTATACCAAGATATTTATTGCTAAGATAGTGAGGCTACACAGAGTTCCAATTAATGTGGTGTCTTATCGGGATAAGATTTTTGTGTCCCACTTCTGGTAAAGATTCCAGGAGGCCATGGGCACGAATTTACATTTGAGTACAACATATCACCCACAGACAGATGTGTGGATGGAGTGAATTAATTAGATTCTTGAGGATATGTTGAGGATATTCATACTTGACTTCGTGGGAGGATAAGAGCAATATCTTCCATTAGTGGGGTTTTCATATAACCACTCCTATTAGTTCACCATCGACATGGCACCATTTGAGGCACTGTATGGACGGACTTGTCGTTCACCCAATTACTGATTAGAGGTGGGGGACAACAAGATATTAGTTCCAGAGATGATTCAGGACACCACTGCCAAGATTGAGCTTATTTGAGGGTGTATCCGTATAGCTGAGGATATGCACAAGAGTTACACCGACGCAGATAGGAGGCACATATAACTAGAGATTGGTAACCAAGTTTTGGTACGGGTGTCTTCGATGAAAGGATTTATGAGATTGGGCAAGAAGGGGAAGTTAGTGTCAATATATGTGGGATCGTTACTAATTATCGAGAGGGTGGGAGCTGTGGCATAGAGGATGGGACTACCGGAGCTCTTACATCGGATTCATGACGTGTTCCACATGTCATTGCTAAAAACGTACCGGAGGAGAGAGAGGGATTTTTGGCATATTTCATTAGAGGAGATGGACTTGCAGCCAGATATCTCGTATGAGGATAGACTGTTGGCGATATTTGATCATAGTGAGCGTAAGCTGCGGTCTAAGGTGGTACCTTAGTTTGAGTTCAATAGGGGCACCACAATGTTAAAGAGTCGACATGGTAGCGGGAGGATGATATACGTGAGCAGTATCCAGAGTTATTCACCGCAGGTATGTCCTAATTTCGAGGGAAAAATTCCTTTGTAAGGAGGGGAAGTATTTAATATACCGTATTTCTGAATATGTTAAATTTAATTAGGTTGGCTATATTAAATTACATTAGTGACGTAATTTAATTGAATTAATTATTACGTGTTTATTAAAATATCTATCAAGAGAGATAATGATTAATATTTAAGCAATATAATTACTAATTGAGTAGTAAAGAATTATTTTACGTCATAGCGAGTGATAGTGACGTGGCGGTGTTATATCTCAATAGGGAATCGCATGTAGACTACATGAGGTCGAGATAGAAAATTATCATAGAGTGACTTAGATGGAAATTTCGAGATCATGGTTTGTTTTTGATGGATCGAGATTGTCAAAATTGTGTACTCGAGGGTAGTACTTGGGTTTCGAGGCCTTTTTTGACATAATTGACCCCTCACGGGGGTATTTGAATCATTCGGGCTTGGTCCGTTAGCCTAATTTCTGGATTAAGGATATTAAAACTACTTCTTAGAGTTAGAGGTAGCCTTAAATAAAATTCTAAACCCTAAAAATTGAGAGAGGATATGAAGAAGAAAAGAAGGAAGCTTTAGGAGCCAAATTCAAAGAGGAATTGGGTGTTCTATTGTAAAATCCATCTTCTACAATGCGTAATCAGACCTTACGAACCTAGAAATGTAAGTGATTAACTTTCTTCTGTTTTAAATTGCAAAAACTCATGTTTATATCATGGTAGGTGCAAACAAAAGTCTTTTTGGGGAGGGTTGTCACATGTAAAATGGGTTTTTGGGGATTCAGACAATAGATGTAGAATCAATGTTCAATTGATGATGAAATACTATCATATGTTTTCGGAATCTGATTTATTGTCGAAACCCAGTAGTTAATTTTGTTTAATTTAGATTATAGAATCAAATTGATTGAGAAATTAAATAAAATTGAGAAATCCCAATTCGTGTAATAATGGATTTTGATGAGAAATCGGTGATGTTTAATGGTATAAATCGTGATTGGAACCTATGTAGATGTGTAATAAAACTTGGGTATGCTTAGGTTGAGTTTTTGGAAGAATCCATGAAGGTTTTGGTGAACAAACATGGAGAAAAATGATTGGGTAAGAAGGTCTGCTCGAGCAGCATCGATCGATCGATGATGCCTGTTTCCAGGCGTATTCACTTATTTTTTAGGCTCTAATTCCTTTGGGATTTGTTATAGCATTGTTTATTTAGTGAAAGATAAAGAGGGGGCCTATTACCTAGTGATTATAATTGGGTTTAAAAAGTGTGAAATGGTGCTAAGAAATGAATAAAGTGAAATAAATTCTTGAATATTTAAATACGGGCCAAATGGGTGAGCCCGGATATTTTAGCAAGTGAAGCTACATTAATTACTTAGTGGATATGAAATTAAATAAATTAAGAGTTGGGGAAATAGACTCGGGAATTTTGGGCTAGTTCTATGGGTGTTAGGCACATATTAGCCAAATTTATTATTATTATTATTATTATTATTATTATTATTATTATTATTATTATTATTATTATTATTATTATTATTATTATTATTATATGGAATTAGAGTTAATGTATATATATGGGTGTAATTTATAGATATCGGTGTGCATGATAGTTATGTGAAAACATTCCCCTTTAGTTCTATCACTGGAGGTTACGCGATGTGGATGAATCCCCTGGCTAGTGAATGGAAGGAGAGTACAGTCCCCAGGTCATATCGTTCGGTATTTTATTGTGTGATTTATTTTTGAGGTGAGACATTTTGGATATGATTCGTTCTCACTGTCAGGAAAATATGACCACCTCCACTACGTTTGCAATTTTATTTATCTATTTCGTTATGAGTTAACTAACATGTGGTAACTTAGAGTGAGCATACCTAGGATATGATAGCATTGTAGAGACAAGCATCCAGTGAGTTATCACTCGGGAGGATGGTTATTATATACGACATGTGTGTGATTGTTACAGTATAATTATACATATATAATAGACTAGATAATTATATACTGGTTGAATATAAAGTGTGAATGCATTATTTATATAACTAGTGTGAATGTTATATTACCAATTAAGGTGGAAATGATAAATTAAGTTAATGAGTAAAATGACTTAGGAACCTAAGGGAGGAAGTACTCGGGATAGAGTAGAATTATGGAACGATATGTACCAGGACTAGTTAAGTGTGGTAGTATAACTAGTTGAGTTAGAAGGTAAGATTTAGGTGTGCACAATAGTTGAGGGGTGAGTAATATCTCAAGAGAGTGCAACACTCGCTTAAATATGAAAGGTATTAATGAAAATTTAATTATTGCATCTTAATTACTTGCTAAATATTTTTCAAAAGGTTTTAAGATTTGACCCGTGTCAAAAATATTTTCCAATAGATTTTAGTTGTCTAGCCACAGGGACACCAAGCTTGAGGTCTCATTTTAGGGATGCATAGCTACAAAATTTGTGGAGGCTTTTAGAATTTTGGGTAAACACTTCAGTTAGTAACTTCTATATTAGTTTTTGGATTTGGTACTTCATTAAGGCATGTTTCCCCTTTTCAGTTATTATACTTTAAGTTTATTTCTCAAACAATGTACTTGGATTCAGTTTTATTTCTATAGGCTTATGGTTTGGATTCTGTTTTGGAAACCGATGGTTTATTCAGTATTCATTATTGATCTATTTATCGTGTGATGATTCAGATTATTATATTTGTTGTGGATGAGTTATTGCCTGTCTATTTTTCCGCATCTGGTTACGCTAATGAAAGATAAAATTGACACTGGCTTAATTTAACATAAGTGGTTAGTAATTTTAAAAGGTTATCGACAGTGATGCTAAGGATGAACCAAAAGACATTCTTATTTATTTTGATAAAGGGCAGATCACCCGTGATTAAAATAGGCGGGGTGTCACACTAATCCACATGAACTTAGTGGGTCCCTCTAGAACTTTGAGCCTTTGTGGTGACAGTTACATCCTTGTGATGGTAGATGATTTTATGCGATTTACTTGGGTAGCTTTTATGAAAAGTGATTACTTTAGATTTTTGGTGTAGTCGTTGTTGAAGCCAGGTTAATCAAAACCTTGAAATACGTACAAAATACAATAAACTAAAGTGTAGAGGTAAGTAAGGGTGTCAATCATAATCTAAGGATGAAACATGTAAGAGAGGAATGCAATTCATTTGTTTATTTGATTTATTTTTGGACTTTTTACTTTTTCTATTTTTTTTAGCTTTTTTAATATTAAAACATTTTTTAGTAATAATGAAATTGAATTTAAACTAAGAACTAAATAGAAAAAGAGGTAATAAAACTAAAATGAAAGTGTGAAAAACTAAGAAAAAGTGTGATGAAAAATGATGAATAAAATCTAACAAATAAGATATCAAGTGAGAAAATAAATGTGAGAACAATCAAGGAATGGGATTACACCACAAATTCTAGTTAATTAAAATTAACTAATTCATTAAAATTAATTATCCCAAGTTAGTATTAAAATCACAAATCAACTCTCGTTGCAAATGTAATTTTAATAATAACATTTTAGAAAATGAAATTCAACACTCCTACATCTCATGGAAAGTAGATCTAAACATCATTTAATAAACCACCCGCTAGGATGGATTTACTAAATTAGTTTAATTCATAGAAATAAGCTTAGAGTTTAAATCCAAAGAAATAATCTCACATTTTAGAAAAAACCTATCTCTAGTTCGATTCAAAAATGGAAACTATGACTAGAATCTCGATTTTCTCTCGAAAATCATTTACCCTCTCTCGAGACGTAAATTAAATTGTAAGAGTGCAAAATTAATCATCAAAGGGATATTTAATTTAAATAAGTTAATTCAAATAAAATTAACCTCAAATAGTGAATCGTACCACCCCTTGAAGGTTTTTTTAGCCTAACATAATATGGATCATGATAATCAAATAAACAAGGCAATAAAATAAGAGAGGATAAGAGAACAATCAAACCAAATATAATTGAGTAAAATTAAGCTCCATCCTTGAATTACAAGCCTCCAACCTTCAATTGAGTGATCCAACAAATTAATACATAAAAATACTCACTTAACTTGAATCTCGTGCAATTATTTCACTCAATTTAAATCTAAAAGAATAAAATAAAATAAATTCCAAAACTAAAAAAAAATATTATTTCTAACTTTCTCTCTAAGCTAACTCTATAATTCTCTTCCTCCTTAAAATGCGTCTTCTTCTTCCTTTTACAGTGTGCGAGTTACTAGGGGTATAATTGGAAGGGAAATGGTGCAAGTGGTTTAATGGGATGTGGAAGGTATTTGGGTGAGGGTAATTCAGGAAAAAGGGCATGAGAGCATATGGGGTGTGGGGTGTTGAGAGAGTGGGGATAAATTGGGGGGGCTATAATAGGAAATGGGGTAAAAAGGGATAGAAGTATTTTTTAGTCATGTGGGTTTCTATTTGTTGGTTTGTTTAGGTTTTATTTTGGAACTTGGCAGGTGGATAAGTCGTGAATTTGAGATGGTGGAATAGTGAAATGGGTGTTGAATTGATGTGGTGGGTCGGAGCTAGAGTTTCGAATCGGGTTGAACAACAGGGTTGTAAACGGGTTGGTCGCCGTAATGGGGTCTGATGTCAGGTTTCAGTTGGTGGGTTTGTTTCATAGACGGGGCAGGGGTTTAGTCATAGGCAGGTGGTTTGGGTTGGTGACGCTAGGGTAGGGTTTGGTGAGATGGGTTTGAGTCATGGTTGAGGTGGAAGGGAGTCCGGGTAGGTAGGAGGTTTGGCAATGGGGATATGGAGAAAATCGGAGTTTGGTGACATGGGTTTGGGTTTGATGTTTCAGGTCGTCGAAGCTTTGGGTTATGGTCCTGGTTTTGGTCAGCAAGGGTCACGGTTAGTGTCAGAAGTGGTGAGGAGTTCGAGCAAGCGAGTTTTGGAGTTTTCAAATCTGGTTGAAATCGGGATTGGCAGGTTGATGGGTTTTGAAAGGTGGTTGTGGTTGTGGTGAGTTATGGTGGATGTTCGGATGTGGAGGAGAAAGGAAATGTGGGTTTAATAGGGTATTTGGTTTTGGTGGAAAGAGAAAGGATAGAGAAAGCGGGTTTTGGGAGGTTGAAGATGGGTTGGGGGGATGCAGGGTGAGTGAGGTTATATGGGTTATGGTGAGGGTGAGGGAGAGTTGTTTTAGGTGTGGTTGAGTGTAGATAAGTGTGTGTGTGTGTGTGTGTGTGTGTGTGTGTGTGTGTGTGTGTGTGTATGTGTGCGTGCACGCGCGTTTGTACCCTAAAAAAACACTACCTAAAAAAATAAAACGAATAAAACTAAGAATTAAAATCTACTAAAAAATAAAATCGTAATCTATATAAAAAAAACTCAAATAATAAAATAAAATAAATAAAAACTAAAAATCTAATAAAACTAAAAATAAATAAATTCCTAAAAAAACTCATCCTAATAAAAATAAAATAAAATAAAAAATAATAAAAATCAAAATCAAAATAAAACTATAAAATGAAATATAAAAATAGAAAATAAATCCTAAAAAATTCTAAGTAAATCTTAAATTAATCCTCAAAATTAAAACGAACTCAAATAAAAAATTCTAAAAAATAGTAGAAGTACAAACTCAACACACAAAGGGTTCGGTATGGGTTTAGACCTGGACTATGTTAGGGTTACGGGAGAGGTGATTTAGCCATTTCTTGCTGCGAATTGCCTCAAAACAGATCTTTTGAAACCGCAACTGCAATCAAGCCTTCACAATAGACAATTACGCGCATATGACTCAATTTTATCGAGAATTAGCAATTAAAATATGTCTATTCGGGGTATAAAATATACACTTCTGGGTTCTTATCACACCATCTCCAAACAGAACATTGCTAGTCCTCGAGAAAAATATAGATAGATAGAAAGATAAGAAACTAAAAGTGTACCACTTTCGCGGGCACTTGAGATTGTACTTACCATGAGCAACAAGCCTTTAAACCTATAGGTTGCCCTACAGGACGAGTTTTGCCTCGTGAGGGTTTGCAGGGAATTTATCCAAAAAATTCTCTATTTACAAGAGGTATGCTATCTCTTATTAGACATAGAATAATCACACAATCTATTATGAGATAAATATTTTGAGGAATACAAGCTAGAAGTGCATAAAAAGGTTAGCTACGTAAATAGTTAAGGCAGATCCTTCCTAGAACTCAACGTGTGTAGTGTGAATCAGTCAAAATGGGTCGAGACTCATAAAAGTAATTCCTAGATTGCCTTTTTGAAATCAACGCTTCAACTTCAAATTATCAGGGGATATAGGTCTCTCAAACGAACTCTCGAGATTTAAGTTAGTGTATCGCTCTTGTGTGTGAGGAGGTGAGTAAATGTAAGCAAGTTCAAACGTCTCACACACACGTAAGAAAGAACGAACATTTAGAAAGAAAAATGATCTCATGAAAGAATGTTAATCACTATAGTGAGAACGTCGAGTTATTCACCATGTTGACTTTCATTTTCCCGAACACCTAGGGGAGAATATGGATGTTTATGGGTGAGGGGGGAGTGAAATGGGAAGGATGGCATGAGATTAGGTAGGATGGTGATGGATAGCTGTTGGATGTATGGATGATGGACGGATGATGGATGAGAAGAGTGTACACATGAGGAACAAATGTCTTTATTTAACAAGGACTAACTATAAAATCTCTTTTTCTTTTCTTTTCTTTTCTCTCTTTTCTTTTTTTTTCTATTTTTATTCGAATTTTCTTTTCTTTTTCTCTTTTTTTTTTCTTTTTTTCTATTTTTTTGTTTTTCTCTTTTTTCAATTTTATAATCTCAACTCTAAAGACATTTTACATTTGAAAAACACTCTTTTTGTCAAAAATGAAAGATGATATGGAGATGATAAATGGATGGTGTGGAGAAATATGGAAGAGCATGGAAATATAATGGGTGAAGTGAATGGGTGAAAATGTAATATTCGAGATAAATTTCAAGACACATATTTCTTACAACTCGAAAGTGATGCCATTATTAGTGATAAAGCCAAAAATTTAATGAATAATAATGAGATCATACCTTGATTTAAGTGCGGACCCCAAGGAAGTTGAATCAACTTGTGACTTGGAGATTGCGTAGAACTCTCTGAAAGGTGAAAGTCACGAATCTCACAAGCTAAAGTCTCTACTGGTGATCCTTAAGGTTTTTTTTAGAATTGTAGTACTTTTCAACTCTAAACCGTTGTGACGTGATAAGTACACAAATTTTGTTGAGTCTAGAAAATCATGATGCAAAATGCCTTGATATGTATTACATAAGCTATTTAGAAAAAATTATCCTCCAGCTTGATTCCTAGACTAAAAGATGGATGATAGAAAATTCACGTCAATGAGTGAGATGAAATAACCTGGACGAAAATTTTAAAAATAGGGTTTTAAAAACATTTTTTTCAAAAGAGGTACGATTTTGATAAAATTCCCCACCCCGAAACAAAAAGGAACATTGTCCTCGATGTTAAGTAAAATAATTTTTAAAATTGAGAGCATGAGAGAGGAAAGATAATACCAGAATCAACAGCTAATGAAGTGGACGATAAAGCCAAGATGAACCTAAATAAGTGATAAGATAAAAAAGCGAACAAGTCTATAAACATGGTAAAGCATTGGGCGATGTGAAACACTAGCCCCAAACAGGATGAGACTCATATAAGAAATGATGGGTTGCCTCCCAGTAGAGCTAAGTGTAATGTCTTCGGCCAGACCGAACTATTCTCACTCTAAAGATAAGATCTAGGAAAGTACGGGATGGTAGAAAAAGTGGGTGATGATAATCACCCCCAAACAAGACTGAAATGTCATTCTTTTTGGATGAAAACTAAAAATGATCAATGCACCTGTATGGAAAAATTTATCACATGATGAAAAGCATCGGCGGACCATGGGTGGCTGGGGATTAGGGCAAGGGTGAAGAGGTATCGATCTCGGTCCTTATTGATCCGAAAGGTGAGGGAAATAAGATCCCTATAAGAATGGTTCTCTAGTTAGTGTAGAAGGTAAAAAGGTTTGAAAAGTGGAATGTGGTGTAGTTTATAGAAATTGCACGACCGTTATATAAATGGACAATGATAATGGTCGCACTATGACACGCCACAGAGCCGTTGATGGAAAAAATCAACACCACAAGAGAGTGATGGGCATAGAGTAACAATCTCGGTGTCACGAAAATGGAGAGTAGCACCACAAAACTCTCGTTAATGGTGAATGGTGGTTTTAGGTTGGGATACAAAGATATGGATGGGAACAGGCAAGGTATAATATCAAGATCCAAACCAGGTTATGGGATGGAAGGGACAATGGGTGGGTCGGGTGGGATAAAAGGTGAGGGAAGATGATCCAAATCAAGAGTGGGAGACACACACTCATCATGAGGAGTAAAGGAATACTCACAAGGGAGTTTGGTATCTAAAGATGGAGTGGTCAACTTCTCCACACGAATATCTAACGAGTCATCCAAATATGAGAGAGAAGAATTAACATTAATATATGACTCAAAGTGAGCCAAGCATGATGGAACATGATCCATATCCGGAGAGGTAAAACCATCTCGGATTCCATCTCAGAACATTGGTGAACACTCGTAGACGGAGCTAACCTGTAATGAATCGGTTCCTTGGGAACACACGGGGTGGGCTTAATTGGTGTAGACTCAGGCATTTTTTGGGATTCGTTGGGATGGGGAATGTGAACCGCATTGGTGGATGCATTTGGATTTTGCGAGAGTAAATCTGTCTCATTAGTGAAAGGTAAGTCAACACAATTGTCAACCTGGGCCCCGAACCATAGAATGGTATCAACGTCGAGATTCTAAGGGTGATAGGTTTGGTCACACTCAAAATTAATGTCACTAGACGACTCATCATCACTCCATGTGGGGGCAATAATGGGTTGACTTGGGGTGAAATTCGACTCTCTCTCACACTCAATTTCATTTAATCTTTGTTCAAGTCGTTGGAGGGATTCATTTTGAAATTGATTGATTTGCTCTTACTTGAAGATGAACTTTTGCAAGAGGTTTTCAAGAGCGGATGTGGATGGTAGTGGTGAAGTCTTGGCGGGTGGCGGCAGTGGTTGAGGTGGAAACACCTCATTATTGACATGTGAAAATGGAGAATACTCATATGAAGTGTGTGGAACGGGGTCAAGCGTACCATACAAAGGAGAAGAATATCTGTGAGGGACAAAAGGCTGATAATCATGGGGTACGTAATGAGGGGACTGATCGGGATGAGGTGCACACGATTTCCATGACGACTGTTGGAATGTGTGAGTATCCACAACATCGGGCTGGGATTCGTTTTGTGTAGGAGGGTGATCAAGACTCCACGAGTAGTTTCGGTACTCACATCACTCGGGATTGGACATAGCATCATAATAGGCCGAGGTGGGTTCCAGAACAATGTCATATGGAGACACTTGGGCCATTGGTGGTTCGGATGGATATGAAGAGTATGGACACTCATGGGGCAAGTGATTGGCTAAAAAATAAGATGTGCACAATAAAGCATGCGACACATTGATACTCGTCAACGTAGGCGATGAAATGTAAGATGTGTGCGTGGATGACGCATGAGTATCAACAGTGTGTGTTAGAGATTTAAAGCCACTAAGTAAGGTATGGAGGTTCAACTCGAGCTCAACTTCAAACATGCTTTGAGAAAATTATAAATGGCCAAACTAATCCCATAAAGGACGTTCTTCGGCCATGATGAGAGAAACATTTTTTGGATTTTTTAAATATTTTTCAAAAAGAAAGATTTTTTTTTTGGATTTTTCTGAAAATGAAAGAAAGAAAATATTTTTGGATTTTTATAAAAATAAAGGAAGAGTTTTTTTTTTTTGGAAGAAAATATTTGGACTCTTAAATTTGGGCGAACTCACTAAAATTGACTACCAAAAGATCGAAGTGGACACACACGAGTCAAGGATAAATCCTAACTAAAACATGGTCAATTCTTATCTTGAAAATTAGTGAAAGGGGTAGTCACATTTTAATTAAATCAGTGGGCGATATAAATCACGAAAATTATCTTAGTGGTCTCCTTTGCAAAAAAATTCTACTAGTGGGATAGCTAGTTGATTGATTTTAAAATTAATGATAGCTAGGGTATCACACAAATGGTAAGAGAGTGAGTAGGGTTATGAAATCCCTTCTCGTGAATGATCGGGTGTAGGTCCAAATTGATTCATCACACACATTCAAAAATAAATGCGTGAATTAAAATAAAATAAGAGCACATAGGCATACACACAAAAATTGTGTCGCTTATAAGAGATTCGCGAGGGTTTAGAAATGTACCTCCAACGGTTTTTACACTTTGGGGTGATGAACTATTTGAGTCGACCGAGGGAGATCTCGCCTATCTCAGTCGGCCCCGGGAGTCCCACCTACCCAAAGTGGAGAGGCTTTTTTTCCTCGCCTTTGGATGCCCTCTCTATACCATGTTCGGTTTCCCGATCACGCTATTCTTCGTGATGAATTATTACAAATTAAAATAAAAAATAAATGATGTCTCCAAGCACCGCAATGCGAGCCGAGAATAAAATTCTAAAACAAGCCTTCTAAAAAAATGAAAAATGGTACAAAAAATGAAAAGTGCAATACAAATGAATCACAAATAGGAAATCCTCTACAATGCTTCAAGCTCCAAAAATCGGTAAGGGCACCATTTGATTACTTAACTTTTAATAAACCATCTCCGACAATGGTGCCATTTGATAACTTTGGCTTTTTGGTGTAGTCGTTCTTGAAGCCAAGTTAATCAAAATCTTAAAATACCTTTAAAATATAATAAACTAAAGTGTAGAGGTAAGTAAGGGTGTCAATCCTAATCTAAGGATGAAACATGTAAGAGAGGTATGCAATTCATTTGTTTATTTGATTTCCTTTTGGACTTTTTACTTTTTCTAATTTTTTTTAGCTTTTTTAATATTAAAATAATTTTTGGTAATGATGAAAGTGAATTTAAACTAAGAACTAAATAATAAAAGGGGTAATCAAACTAAAATCAAAGTGTGAAAAACTAAGAAAAAGTGTGTGATGAAAAATGATGAATAAAATCCAACAAAAATAAGAGATAAAGTGAGGAAATAAATGTGAGAACAATAAAGGAATGGGATTACACCACAAATTCTAGTTAATCAAAATTAATTAATTCGTTAAAACTAGTTGTCCTAAGTTAGTATCAAAATCACAAATCAGCTCTCGATGCAAATATAATTTTAATAATAACATTTTAGAAAATTTAATTCAACACTCCTACAACTCATGGAAAGTAGATCTAAACATCATTTAATAAATCATCCACTAGGATCAATTTACTATATTAGTTTAATTCATAGAAATAAGCTTAGAGTTGAAATCTGAAGAAATAATTTCACTTTTAAGAAAAACCCATCTCTAGTTCGATTCTAAAATGGAAACTAAGACTAGAATCTCGATTTTCTCTCGAAAATCATTTACCCTCTCTCGAGGCATAAATTAAAATGTAAGAGTGCAACGTTAATCATCAAAAGGATATTTAATTTAAATAAGCTAATTATAATAAGATTGCCATCAAATAGTGGTAGGTCGGAGATGGAGTTTCGAACCGGGTTGAACATCAGGGTCGGAATCGGGTTGGTCGTTGAAATTGGGGCCGAGGTTTAAGGTCAAAGGTCAGGTTTCAGTTAGTGGATCTGTTTCATAGGCGATGCAGGTGGTTAAGGCATAGGCAAGTGGTTTGGGTTGGGGACGCTAGTGCAGGGGTCGGGTTTAGAGAGATAGGTTTGGGTTGGTGGTTGAGGTGGAAGGGAGTACGAGTAGTGTAGACACCCCATTATAATACCCCCTAACCTCTCCTTAGGTCCCTATACACCTCCCTTCATCATTGCAAACCTAAGTCATACCTCGGGTACTGACCTAAAGGCAATCGGGCACTCCCATTCTCCGTTTGACCAAAAGTCAAACTCTTCAGCTCGAATAAGACTGAATGAATATTTGAAGGGCACTGAATCCCCTTTCCAATGATTCATCCCGTGCATAATTCTGACATATGGTGTGGACGAACGACCCGTTTTCCCCTGAAACTAGATTAGGAGGTCACTGGACGCTCCCAGGCTCCGTTTGACCAAAGTAAACTCTTCAGCTCAATTGAGATTGAATGAATCTTCGAAGGTCACTGAACCCCATTTCCAACGGTATGCATCATGCATAATTCTGACTTACGATACGGTCGAACGATCCATTTTACTCCGAAAGGTCACCGAACGCTTCCAGGCCCCGGTTGACCAAAGTCCACTCCTTAAACCAGGTCAAACTCTTTGGAATGTCGAAGTACATCTCCTAAACTTTCCAATGGTCTACCCTGTTCGTGATTATGACTTACCATGCGGACAAACGATCCGTTTGCGTCCGACGATCCCCTGTCCAAAGGACCGACGAACGCTTCCGAGCCACATTTGACCCAAAGTCAACTCTCGAACCCGGGAGAAGTCCAAAGGACTTTCAAAGGTCTCTGAAATACCTTTCCAAAAATTCTCCCTATGCACGATTTAAATCAACGGTTTTCTCTCTACGACCGATTTTTTGAAGGAACCTGAAAGAGACTGCCAAACGGCAAACCCTGCCTATCGACAGTGTACCTAAACACACCTACTGATTGGCAGGACCATGGCTATGCCGATCGGCACTGATCTGGGCTTATAAAAAGGAGGGTCTAACCTCTTTCAGAAAAGGAGAAAGATCAGAGATGCGTCACTCTCAGCAAGCTCAGAAAACCCCTCTCGAAGTCAGCATGATTTCCACATCCAAATCCCTTTACAACCTTCACCTTTCATCACCTTATTCATCAAAGTTGGTGAATTAAGTATCCTTCATCATCACCCAAGTGCAAGGGCTTCTCTCCAACATCCAAGATCAAGCTTAATATCTTCAAGAAGGTCCAACTTTCTCAACGCTCTCTTTAAATTCCCCTAAATTTGCATTAAATGTTTATTACTTAGAACTTTTATTATCTTATCTCACATATCCTAATATACTTTTTATTTAGTATTATTGCATATCTCTTATTTTCAAATAAATAAAACCCAAAAAATAAGAAAAAGAGGATTTGCTCATAAATTCCAAATGGGAATTCTCACACTCTTCTCACACTTTTCTCACGACTAAAACACTTTCTTACACACACACACACACAAATAAGAGAAGTTCCCGGTTGGATTTATGGGATAAATCCCACCCCTCATTTTGCATACGAACTACGTGGACTTTGATGCCTCTATAGGCTACGTGGTGTTTCGGGGTAAAACCCGAGACTCGAGTCCTTTTCCTACTATTTCTATGTTCTTTAAACTTAACTCTCTTAAATTCTATATATTTACATATACATATATTTGTTCTCAGTGGCGTATTATTCCATGTGCATTATCGTTCCGTTATAACGATCAACGTGAGAATAATCACGTAAATCCTATTTTCTAATATTATTTTTTGGGAACATTCCTATGGATGACTCGCTTTATCTCTTCCATGATACAAGTCGATGATTCCTATCTCCACTACGTATACACATGCATACATATCATGGGGAAAGAAAGGAAAATAGTAATAATCCATGAGAGACCGTAAGGGCGGAATGGGTGCCTAACACCTTTTTATTTTGTAACTTAGCCTCCGAACCCATTTCGAATCATTTTTGGTTTCGTATGTATCAGTATGTCTTTGGATGTTGTCCTTCAGGATGGCTCTCTTTTCTTTTGTATGTTTTGAGTAAAATTTACTAGCGACTCCATCTCTCTAAATTTTTCACATCATCAACGACGTCGGACGAAGCTCCAGAGAGGGACGCGCGGGACCAAGGATCCTCTCCCGCTACGAGTATCGAGGATGGCCACAGTGGCGACTCCGTTGGGGAAATTCTATTTTGAGGGCTAGACTCTATTTACATGGGTATTTTATTTTCTTATATATCCCCCTATTTTCCCCTTTACTATTCATATGTACCTCATGCTTATGCTTCGATTCACACACTTGTAGAAAATTCTCCATGTACACTTCACACCACGTGCACCTAGGATCACATATATCCCTATGTTGCACGCATCACCCATACTTGGTAGACCATTGGTACTCATACTTTGCTCCCTGTTGGGCATGATCAATAATGATACTCTCATCATAGGATACTAATAAAATAATCATGTATGATTCACACGATATCGCCAAAGAGCATTATGGTTGACCAAATTTTGTCCAGTAACTGGAAGGTCACTTCGTGATGGGCGCTGGTCTGGAAGGACGCAGCTAGCCCAAGCGATATGACTCTCACCTTCCATTGGCTAAGTACCTACAACGTATATCTAACGGTTCCCCCGTATCGTACCGCTTGATCGAAGTCATGACTGGAGGTATATCGTGGGGAACTCATTCACGTACGCCGAGTATATCGAATTCGCTCTCACACGTACCGTTCCCACGAGGTATATAGTGAGGAAATTCACGTACACTAAGGTATATCAAATGGCTTGTCCACACGTACCGATTTCCCTCAAAATCAAGATGTATATTGTGGTAACCAAGCCAAAGGAGGGAACCTTTTTCGATTCACCCAACCAAGCTGCATACCCGCATATAGGTGTCAAGCCTAAGACATACATGTTAGATTGTCAGTTTCAACCCGAAACTCTACTGAAATTCAGAGTTGGCCTATCGCCCAAATTTTCGTGCATTTTTAAAATGGGACCCTACCCGTGAGCCTGGTTACAAGTCCAGCCATGATTTGCATATGTTACAAACCCAACGTTTCCAGGCCCGGGTCCGTCCGGCATTTCATTTTTTGCATTTAGGAGAATTTAATACAAGTGAGAACATAATAATTATAATAATCATGTTGAGACTCGTCTTCCAAAAAAAACATTTCTCCTTTCTTTATCAAAAATCCAAAAATATTTCTCCTTTCTTTACCAAAAATCCAAAAATATTTTGTCTTTCAATCTCAAAAAGAAAAAATGTCAAAAATATTTTCATCCTTTTTTTTCAAAAAATAAATCCCATTTTACGCCCTTTAATCCTTATTGACTTCGGTCTTCAGTCAAATCACCCTGAAGTTCCATTCGTTCCCCTTCTACTTCTTTCGAGTACGGTATCCATCCTCTTTCCATGGAAAACACAGATCAAGTACCAGTTGCACAACCAGATCTTACGACAGGTTTAGCTCAGCTCGTGTCCAAAATTGACAACCTTCAAACTGAGGTCCGAGAGACGCAACGAAACCAAGTTCCTGTTCAACAAGAGCCCGATGCCTTATTCCCTCATGCTATGGGTCCACCCTAGTTTATCTGGGTTCCCAAAGAATATCAGCACGCTCCACGTGCCCCTCCTGTTAATGGGTCACCGCCTGCCCAGCTTCCTATGCCAAACCTTACCCAGCCTGGGGCTAACTTGCCTACGATCGTTGATCCGAAAGAGGAAGAGTTGAACAAGGTCAAAGAAGATCTCATGATACTAACTAAGAAGTTTGACCAAGTCAGAATCTTTGAAAATTACATGGACTACACCCACATGTCTCCTTATCCTAAGGCAAGGTTACTCGAGAAGTTCAAGATGCTGAGTATCGAGAAATTCAGAGGAAAAGGACCCCCGATTGTCCATCTTTACAGTTATCACCGTGCTATGACTCTCTTAGGGTATTGTGAAGAAGTGATGGCCCAATTATTTTAGCAAACTCTGAAGGATAGCGCTCTCCGATGGTCTTTGTCTCTCGGGGAGTCCAGAATCCGTAGGTGGGAGGATGTAGCCCATTAATTCATGTCACAGTACAAATATAACGAAGTGCTTGAGGTCACCCGTCGTGATTTAGATATTCTCAAATAGAACTCTGGGGAATCAGTCAGTAACTTCATAGCCCGATGGAGGGAAAAGGCAGCCACTATGACCAATCGGCCATCCGAGGAAGAACAAGTCAACATTATGAAGAAGAACTTCTTGCCCCATGTCCGAGCAACCATGGGAGGACAATACTATCCCCACTTTCGATCTCTCAGAGAAGAATGAGTAGAAATTGAGGAATGTCTTGCTAAAACAGAGGTTTAACCAAATAAAGTGTCTGGATAGTTCACTCCTAGAAAATATGACAAACCTACCAGTGCTGTAGTCACAACCATCAACAACATCTCTCAACCAATCACTTCGTGGGCACTATAAAGCCGTCCTATCCCAGTCCGAAAGGAATACACCGAGCTCTATGCTCCCCTCTCCAAAGTTTATCAAGCCCTGTTAAGCCGAAACCTCATCAATCCCTTGGATTCCCGTCCATTTCCCAATCCACTTCCAAGAAACTTCAAGGCAGATGCCCATTATGCCTTTCACCAAATCGTTGGTCATACCACCGACCAATGCTTTCACCTTCGAAACTTAATCCAAGGTCTAATTGACCGGGGTACCATTGCCCCACTAGCGAATCCTAAGCCAAACACTACTCATAACCCACTCCCAAATCATACCAATGCTATCTTCCTAGAAACGAACCCAAGATTTGATCCCTCAACTCAAATCACACCCATACACTCTCCCGAACCTCTCTAAACTTACCCATATTTCCTCCTACACCCTGTTAGCCTCACTGATAAGGCAATGTCACTCCTTACCAGAGCATGCATCGTTGTCCGTACCCATTCTGAAAATGGAGGTATGAAATTATCAGAAGTGTTAAACCAACTCTTAGAGTTCGAGCTGAAATTGCCCTCACAGATGATCATTGATTACCAGAGGTTCAGCACTCTATTCTTGGAAGCAGAAAAATGGGCTCGAGAGTCAGACAGTTGGGTGGTACCAACCGATGAAGTCAGCCTGGATGACGTCGTCCAGATTATGGCAAAATTATTTAGGCAAACTAACGATATTTGCAGTATGATCGAGTTACTTAATACTCTGAAATTATAATGGCGCCTATTCCCTTCACCCTCACATATCCCCACAGAATGGGAATACATATATGAAGAAGCCACTGAAGTTGTGGAATGCATTGAATTTACATGGAAAGACAGAGTTGTTGCCACCGGATGGGGGGAAGAATTCAAAGATTCGAATAAAGAATAAGATTTCGAGAAAACTGGCCCAGTAGCCGACATGTGTGGGATGATATCATTTGAGGAGATCCTCGGAGAAATAAAAAAAGTGGCAGAATAACTCGAGATTAATGAAGAAATAGGGTTCATGTTCTTCATGTCTTTAGTAAATCACATGACCAGATCAAGGAGGCATTACCAGATCTCAAGCTCTCTACCAGCCAATGACAAGGGGAAGGGAAATGAAAACCTTCCAATGCCAGAAATCACCCTCGAGGAGAGCAAGATCCTAGATCAACTAAAAAAACTCAAGCTAATATCACTCTATGGGGGCTTTTCATGTCTTCCCATTTGCACAGAAATGCTTTGATCAAGTTGCTCACTGGACCCATAGTTCCTCCTTCTACTACACTAGAAGAAGCAGTAAATTTAGTCAGATCCTTGACCTCTACCCGAATGCTATCCTTCTCCGAAGAAGAAATCCTCAGAATTGGGCCAAACCACAATCATGCACTCAACATCTCCGTCGAAGTTATGGGGAAGATTATACCACTATCTCTTGTCGATAATGGATCCTCCATGAATGTCTGCCCATTAAGAACCTTCAAATGCTTAGGACTGAAAGAAAGTGACCTCGCTCCAACTTCTGTTGTTGTACATGCCTACGATAATACCCGTCGAGAGGTGATGGGATCCATAAAACTTGTAATAGGGGATGGCCCTATAAACCCTATCGTTGAATTCCAAGTTATTGACATCCCAGCTTGTTTCAAACTGTTACTCGGACAACCTTGGCTCCACAATATCAAGGGTGTGTCTTCCTCACTCCATTAGAAATTGAAGTTCTTTGTCTACGGACGATTCATCACCATTTTGGGCGACGGTGATAATGTCGAGGGTGCAAGCACCAGCAATCCAATCCTTGAGATACAACACGGGTCAAATGATATGCTCCTATCAGGATTTTGAGTTGAACCACTCCTACTCCCGTCAGGGGATGATTTCAAAGAAAGGCTTGTCTTGAATATGACCCTCATGGCAACGTTAATGTGATTCAGATGTTCAGAAACATGCACTTTATGCTCGGAATGAGGCTAGGGCTAATACAACAAGGGATACTTGAGCCCATTGAACGGAAGAAAGCTTTCCCCCTTGTGGTTTGGGGTAACAACCATCAGAATTAGTGCTCATAATGATCCGTCAGTCTCGACGAAAGAGAAGATTAGACTGCCTCAAAACCATCTCAGGTGACTCCTTGAATGGACAATTCATCAAAGAGGGTGAGGACTTCCCCTTTTGTGGCTTTTCAAAACACAAGAAGATGAAACCCAGAATGGAGATATTTTTCCAAGACAGCTACCCATGGGCTGAAAGTTCCCAACACCATGTACAACCGTTCATAAAAGATACCGAAGAGACTGAGGAAAATGACTTCGAGGACTCATTCAACTTGCAGACACTGGGGCTGGCACTTTGCATGGTTCATTCAAGCACTACATCACTGGATCCATCCCACCTGATTAAAGAAGCTGATACACCTATCCTCAACTGGCATGTTGCACCGGTTCTACCTATTGAAATCCCACCTAACCCCAATGTTTACCCCATTTCTTCTTTTGTTGTCTATCCTTGCTCAAATGTAATCAAAACCTCCTTTGATGAGGTTCTCAATGCTTTTTTTTGCTATCAATAAAATAAACGAAGATTTTGATTATCTTGTTGTGCCTTACATTAATTGTTTAGGTTCTAATCAAACTTTTGATGATGATGATTTTGCAAATGAACAATTTTTAACTGATTTAAATAAGGTTAATAACAAACAGCATAACCGTGTTCAAGTTAATGAAGAAGAGACTGTTATTATTAACCTCAGTTCTAGTAGCCAACTGCGTGAGATTAGGATAGGGGTTACCCTTGATGAGCATGAGCGCGCACAACTCGAAGAATTATTGAAGGAATTCGTGGATGTTTTCGCATGGTCCTATGACGATATTTCCGGTATTGATCCTGAAATTGCTCAGCATGAGATCCCCACTCTTCCAGATTACTAGTCGGTTAAACAAAAGCTGAGAAAGCTTCGAACTAAATAGTCGCTCAAAGTTAAAGAAGAGGTGGTCAAACAACTGAACGTGGGCTTCATTCGTGTGATCGAATATCCCGCATGGCTAGCCAACATAGGGCTTGTACCGAAATGAGGAGGAAAAGTTCGGATGTGCATAGACTACCGGAATTTGATCAAAGCCTCTCCAAGGATGATTACCCGCTACCCAATATCGACATGATCGAGGACAACATGGCCAGTAATGCTCTCAAGTCACTCGTCGATGCGTTTGTCGGATATAACCAAATCAAAATGCACCTAGATCATCAAGAAAAAAACGCGTTCATCACCCCATGGGGAACCTTTTGCTACACTGTTATGCCATTTGGTCTCAAGAATGCTGGGGCTACCTACTAGAGGGATGCTACAACCATCTTGCACGATCTGATTCACAAGGAAGTCGAGGTCTATGTGGATGATATGATTATCAAATTCAAAACTAGAGAAGGTCATGTTCCCTCTCTTCGAAAGTTCTTCGAACAACTACGACAATATCAGATGAGGCTCAATCCACAAAAATGTGTCTTCGGTGTTACAAAGGGAAAACTCTTGGGATTCATGGTCAGTAAAAAAAGGATAGAAGCATATCCTGCCATACTTGAGATGCCACCTCCCCGAATGGAGAAAGAGGTCCGAGGTTTCCTTGGGAAATTACAATACATTAGCCGGTTCATCAACCAGCTCACCTCCATTTGTGAACCAATTTTCAAACTCCTCCGAAAGGATTCAACAAAAGTTTGGAACGAGGTCTTCCAAGAAGCTTTCGACCGAATCAAACAATACGTAACTCAACTTTCGGTACTCATGCCACCACAGCCTGGTCTCCCCTTGCTCCTATACCTAACCATAACCGACACTACAACTGGGGCTTTGCTAGCTCAATACCTTGAAGATTTTTGCAAAGAAAGAGCCATCTATTACGCCAATCAAAAACTGATCGGGTACGAAGTCAACTACACTGCTTCAGAAAAAGTATGCATCGCGCTTGTTTGGGTCACCCAAAATTTGTGACACTAAATGCTCGCTTTCCCTATTAAGCTTGTATCCCGATATGGGGTCCCGCACGAGCTAGTGTCAGATAACGGGTTGAATTTGGAGGCAGAAGTCACAGAAGTGGTCAAAGAGTATGGGATCTAGAGACACAAATCTTCTCCCTACCGACCTCAAACCAATGGTGCAGTCGAAGCTGCCAATAAGAACCTCAAAGCCATCATCAGCAGGATGACCAAAAGCTGTCGAGATTGGGCCGATCGAATCCTATACGCCCTCTGGGGATACCGAACCTCTACTGGGGCTACCCCTTAATCTCTAGTCTATGGCATGGAAGCATTCCTACCTGTGGAGCTAGAAGTACCCTCGTTACGCGTCATGCTTGAAAGAAAGGTCAGTGAGGAGGACTGGCATCAAAGCCACCTCGACGAACTGCAACTCTTGGAAGAAAGGAGACTGAAGGCGTTGTATCACAAACAAGGGTACCATCTCCGCATAGCACGTTCTTTCCATAAGAGAGTAAAGTACCGCGGTGTCCGAGAAGGGGATTTAGCCCTTAAACAAATTATAGAGCCCATCTGGGACCCCAGAGGGAAATTCAAGCCCAATTGGAGCGGTCCATACATTGTGAAGAAGATCTTGTCCGACGGTGTCGCCATGCTCATCGACTTAGACGGAGAAGAGATGGCTCGTCCAGTCAACCTGGACTATCTCAAGAAGTTTTACCCCCTAGTCTGAAATCTCTGCGCGCTACAACTCTCTCATCTCCCTTCTAAAAAAATAAAAAAATAAAATAAAATAAAATCTCTTCATTTCCCTCTACCTAGAAATACGTGGTCCTGATCCTCTGCAAAAATCATTCCCAGAAAAATTGAAAATTTTCAAAAAACCCCAAAGGTACTTAGGCAGCTCATACATCTTACATGAGCGCGACCCTTTCTTTTTCACAAAAAACTATTCTTTTCTTATCTCCGAGAACGACTGTCCATTCTAACATATATTTGAACAAAAGGATTATGAATATCTTAGCGATCGTATAGATAATTCAAAATACAAATTTCATCAAAAGGCACTGTTGGATGATCAAAACTTGTTTATTTCATTAATAAGAAATTACAGTGCAGTTACATAAAGGAACGGATAACTCCCTTCCCCCTTATGTTCCTAAAAAGACAAATAAAAAACCAAACTTATTTCTCGGTAAGAACTAAACTCTTTAGGAGTCCTACCCACAGCTACCAGAGGAGCCTGCTCCATCATCGTCATCTACATCCTGGGGTCCCCAAGCTTCCCCTGCCTGAATGGAGTGCCGTAGACGCTCCATGGACCGATAAGCTCTAACCAGCCTCGAAAAAACTACCACACCTCCCTCCATGGTATCAGATAAAGCAAGATATCTTTGTCCAATCTCCACTGCCAACATCTTACTAACTACGCTTCTCCACAACCACTTCATATAATCCCCAGGGATGTGCCAAATTCTCCCAGTAGACTGAGAGGGACGGGTCGACGGACATCGACTCTCCCACAAAGAGCCAAGACTCATGTGCAGATGCTCTGTTAAATCTTCTACCGAAAAGAAGTCCAGTATTCGAGGTGGCACGATCTTCTCCCATCCAAATTGGCGCAAAAGCCTCCAAGGGAAATAAAAAGAGGTCTGTTTGATACCAACCAGTGGGACATACGGGTATTCCCCCAGTTCCAAAATAGGTAGTAGCTTCCCCCACTAAGAAACTGACCTGTACAAATTTAGAGCCCCATGCTCCATGAACCAGTTTTCCCAGCTCTCAATATCCAGGCCAACACTGATGAAATGGTGCGGAAAGAAATTGGGTACAACCGACAAACGATATTCCAAAAGAGTCACCAGGCGGAATCTTTCAGACAACCACATGAATAGCATCACAGGGCTACCCCTCAGAAAGTCAAAACGACCTTCTTTCCAGGCATTCAGGCCATTTAAAGTCTCTGCCAGTATCACCACCGTAGGATTACGATGGTAGGACATCCATGAAGTAATAGCAAGAAGTTGTGGGTCCACCAGCAGCTCCCCAATCACTAGCAGCAATTTTGAAACCAAGCCTAATACGATAGCTCCGGCATATCTAGCATCGCCAACCTCTTACAAATGCAAAGACCGCAACACCATCAAAAGAGAAATCATACCTCCAACCACCAGTGATCTGGCCGCCGCCGAGCGGGAAATACAAAGAAGCCCAGCCAACAACTCCCGGGGAGAACTGGAAAATTCAGGCAAAGCCGCGGCAACGTAGGGATTTATCCCCAACATGGAAAAAAATTCCTCGTAGGTCGGACAGACTTCTTCCAAGACAAAGCGAAATACATGGTCTTCGGGGTACCAGAATTGTACCACCGCCATCAGCATGTTCCACTCTATGGGTCGATTATGCCATAAAGAAACTCGACGCAAGTTGTAAGCATCATAGTCGACATTATAGGAGCACATTGCCTCTAAAGTCTCGAGGCAGTTGGCAAACTCAACACTACCAGGGAGAGCCATATCACAGAATAAGAAAGTAAGAATGTGAAGGTGTGAAGAAAACACTCCATCCTTACCCCTTTTTTCTACTTGAAAACTCCCACAAAAGACATAACCTCTGCAGAAATCGGAAGAAATCCTGCCTCACAAGGTACCAAAGGCTGAAGAGGGTACTAATCAAAGCTTTGAATTGATGGGACTGGACTAACTAGCCGATAGGCAGGACAAGGTGATTATCGATCGGCAACCCCCGAATTTTAGAAACTTACCTTTTCGCTCTTTTGTCAAAATCAAAAAAATCAAAATAAATTGATATTCTCAACAGAATTTCAAAAATCCCCTATTCATCTTTATATAAATCCTCATTATGAATAAAAATTTCTTTCAAACTTCCAAAAATATTCTATGGTCTCAACAGAAAAGTAAAAAGCGCATGTGCATGCATTCATTCATTCATAATTAACAGAAGATAATAAAAAAATCTATTGATTGCATAGATATTTTTCCGTGTTACATCAATTTTACAGGAAAATCAAGAAAAGAAAAAAATCAAACGGGTCTCAGCCCGAACCCACATTCTCTCTCTCTCTCTCTCTCTCTCTCTCTCTCCTGAGAACTTCCACCCCTGCGACGCGCTCTCTTTCCCCTGCGTCAAGATGATGTACCACCACTACCTGAACCAGATTCCTCCCCGGATAAGGCAGACGGTACTGAGCAAGATAAAACAGGTACCGCATCCTGAATATGGTTAGTCACCGAAGATATCCGATCCCTAACCCGAATATGATGCAAGAAAAGGCAAAATCAGTATCAAACAGAAAGGATCGAAAGAAACCAAAGGGGAAGAACATAAAAGATATACCCGAGGACTAAGAACCTCCTCTATCAAGCCCAACTCCTCCGGGTCCATCGCATGAGGATGATGCAGCATAGGCACCAACCCTCCATGAGCCTGCTGGATATTGTATAAATGAGTATGCAACCGTACAAAGGGGACCTCCGAGGTCACCGCCGCCGCAGATGTCGAAGGACTGCCACCATTGTGGGAGGACCCCACTGGCCGACTCGAACCCGTATTAGGGAAGGACAGTGCATCGTATATGTTGGGCGCCATCATCCAGCTTGTTGAAAAGTCCATATAATCATACGACACAGCCGTATCGGTGTACAACAGGTAGGACTCGCAATCATCATCGCGATCCTCACATCCTCTGGCAGCATTCGCTCCCGCCTTATAGACATATGGGGCCTCTCATGTGGCACTACCACACACCCCCTCAGTAATCCGTTGAACCACCCTCTCCCCGAGATACCAAGAGTGACCAAACTCATGAGCCAGCAAACGCCTCATCTTCGCGTTTACTCCAGTCAACCCCGTATCCTGAACGGTTGTACCCCAAGGGTAAAGGGTCACCTGAAAAATCCCCAGCAAAATATAAGGAAACATAGAATCAGAGCACACAAAGGTCTTAGACTGAAGAAGAAAAAAGTCTTACCTTATCACTGGTCAGGACATTCAAGGCCTGACGCATCGCCTCTAGAGAGAGAGACCTCCTCGACTGCCGATTAGCCTTGCGCCATCGATGCAATCGAAAAAATTCCCCAACGGTATCGTCCTTCAAAGCAATCAGCTGGGTATTACACTCAATCACCTCATAGAACCATGCCTGCCAAAGATAAAATTTTGTAATTAAAAAGAAATGCATAAGAAAAATGCAAACGCATGAAAGGAAAATGCGCAAATTAAAAGAATACCTCAAGAAAATACATGGCTCCAGTGAAAGATTACCGAGAGCAGCGGCTGAATGCATCCAAGGAAAAATAAAGGGTTGCCAAAGTCAGGCTCCCCTAATCATAAAGAGGGATGTTCGAAAACATCCTCAGATGTGGTGAAAACTATAGGTGGACAACGTCGTAGATCGACGCCACCAGAAACACCCCCAACACTAGCAAAATGAACAACTGGGCCATCTGTCTCACCTGTGGCTCGTCCTCCACATCAATCACCCTACCCAATAAAACTTCCTTCAGCAGCGACGCACGGATGGAGTCCCCAGACACTATCCTCCCCACATCACCAAGCCCCGCGCGCACCGCCTCCGGCCTCACCCGTAAAGAGCGATCCACCTCTATCTTCTACCCATCTCAGTCCAACCCCAGCAGCTACTGCACATTTATGGGAGTCACAGCCGTCTCTCCAATGCCAAAATAAAAGGTGTGGGTAGTGTCCCACCACCTCTCCCCCAAAGCGCATAAGACTGTTGTCGAACGAGGCATGTCATCTAGCACAAACGCCAACCTCCCAAAGCCTATTGAGGATACCACCCAACGCACCACAGGTGGAATATGCTCCCAGACATCCTTAAGCCCCGTCATTCCGTGGGCACGCATATTCGACAGAGAAACATCAGACTGCCAAAAGATAAAAACCTTGTCAAAATCCAAGAAAAAAGGGAAAATAACTAAAAAAGAATGCCAAAAGTCATTTTACTTACATAACCACTTGGGTTCACCACCTTCGAAGAGCGATGATGCAACGGATCTCGCAGCAAGGTCTGCTCATCCGTAATCGGCTCGAATGTGTAAAAAGAGTTCTCGCTCCACAAAGCAAGAGGTGCCCTGGCCCCCCACTCCACGTTTGCCCAGTCTTCAACAGTCAACCACTCCCTGTGTACGGCAGTGCTCACAAAAATGGCCATTTTTAGAGATCAAAATGCTAGATCAATTCGCAAAAGAAAAGCGTAGAAAGAGAAAAGGTAAGAAGCTATGAAAAATGAGGGAAATTCGCCCCCTTTATATAGGATGCTAAGGGTCATGTCGATCGACACTGGACCCCCAGCTACCGATCGACACTGACCCTTTACCTTCTCAAAGAAGATCAAAAGTCCGTGCCACTGCCGAATGGCACCTTCCACACCATGCCGACCGACACCTCCCTTAAATTTTCGTACAGAAATTTCCAAAAAATACCAGAATACCTTGAAAAATCCTCAGAAAATTCCTAAAAATTTCGGTAAGAATTTAAAACATTTTCACCAAGAAAATTTCACACTCCCCCAAGCAAAACCCATATTTCCCCAACGGAACTCTCAAAAGCCAAGCGAATCTCTCCCCGGCAACGTCCCTAGAGGACCTCCAAAATATCCAAAACTTTAGGATCATATCCTATTTCCCGAATGTCTCAAATTTACCCGAGAAATATGTTCAAACCCTGGACCACCTAATCGCTTCCTAGCATCAGATTGGTTGTTCCCCCAATAGAGTCTCCAAAAGACACAAGGATTTCCCCAGTAATCAGCTCCCCAGCTCAAATCAAAATAACGAGGTAATTTTCCCAGCAGAGTTCCCCAAGAACATCTCAACTTAAGCCTGCAGAATTGGCTTCGACCCGCAGAATTGGTCATCTCACCTTAAGCCCACAGAATTGGCTTCGACCCGCAGAATTGGTCATCCCAACTTAAGTCAGCAGAATGGGCTTCGACCTACAGAATTGGTCATCTCAACTTAAGCCCGTAGAATTGGCTTTGACTCGCAGAATTGGTCATCCCAACTTAAGCTCACAGAATTGGCTTCGACTCGCAGAATTGGTCATCTCAACTTAAGCCCATAGAATTGGCTTCAACTCGCAGAATTGGTTTCAACTCGCAGAATTGGTCATCTCAAACTTAAGCCCGCAGAATTGGCTTCGACCCGCAGAATTGGTCATATCACCTTAAGCCCGTGGAATTGGCTTCGACCCGTAGAATTGGTCATCTCAACTTAATCCCGCAGAATTGGCTTTGACTTTCAGAATTGGTCATCTCAAACTTAAGCCCACAGAATTGGCTTCGTCCCACAGAATTAGTCATCTTACCTTAAGCCCGTGGAATTGGCTTCGACCCGCAAAATTGGTTATCTCAAACTTAAGCCCATAGAATTAGCTTTGACCCGCAGAATTGGTCATCCCAACTTAAGCCCGTTGAATTGGCTTTGACCCGCATAATTGGTTATCTCAACTTAAGCCGGTAGAATTGGCTTCGACCCGCATAATTGGTCATCTCAAACTTAAGACCATAGAATTATCTTCGACCCATAGAATTGGTCATCTCACCTTAATCCCACATAATTGGATTCGACCCACAGAATTGGTCATCTCACCTTAAGCCCGTAGAATTGGCTTCGACCCGCAGAATTGGTCATCTCAACTTAAGCCCGCGGAATTGGCTTCGACTCGTAGAATTGGTCATCTCAAACTTAAGCCCACATAATTGTCTTCGACCCACAGAATTGGTCATCTCACCTTAAGCCCGCTAAATTGGCTTCGACTCACAGAATTGGTCATCTCACCTTAAGCCCGTAGAATTGGCTTCGACCTGCAGAATTGGCTTCGACCCGCATAATCGGTCATCACAAACTAAGCACTCAGAATTGGCTTCGACCCACAAAATTGGTCACCCCCATCATTGCTATAGGTCCTCAGAATTGACCTAAATATTTTTTCATCACATCCTTTAAGACCATCCCCAGCAAGCCCCTCTAAGCCCGCAGAATCGGCTTCAACCTGCTGAATTGATCACCCTCATCTTCAAGCCCTCGGAATTGGCTTCGACCAGTAGAATCGGTCACTCTCATCCTTAAGCCCTCATAATTGACTCCAACCCATAGAATCGGTCACCCTCTTCTCCAAGCCCACAGATGCGGCTTCGACCCACAGAATCGGTCACCCTCATCCTTAAGCCCTTAGAATTGGCTTCGACCCGTAGAACCGGTCACCCTCATCCTTAAGCCCTCGAAACTGACTTCGACCCGTAGAATCATTCACCCTTATATTCAAGCCCTCAGAATTGTCTTTAACCTGCAGAATTGGTCATCCTCATTCTTAGGTCCTCAGAATCGACCTCGACCCTCTGATCATCCTCTTGCAAATGCATCATATGGTGTCTATTCGACGACTATCTTTTATTCCAAACTCACCCATAAAGGGGGTAGACACTCCATTCTAATACCCCCTAACCACTCCCCAGGTTCCTATGCACCTCCCTTCATCATTGCAAACCCAAGTCTTACCCCGGGTACTGACCAGGCACTCCTAGGCTTCGTTTGACCAAAAATCAAACTCTTCAGCTCGAATAATACTGAATAAATCTTTAAAGGGAACTAAATCCCCTTTCTAATGGTCCGTCCTGTGTGTAATTCTGACTTACGGTGCGGACAAATGACCCGTTTTCCCTCGAAACTCAATCAAGAGGTCACCGGACACTCCCAGGTTCCATTTGACCAAAGTCAACTCTTAAGCTCAATTGAGATTGAATGAATATTTGAAGGTCACTAAAACCCCTTTCCAACGGTCAACCCCATTCACGATTCTGACTTATAGTACGGACGAACATCCGTTTTACTCCGAAAGGTCACCGAACGCTTCCAGGCCCCGATTGACCAAAGTCAACTCCCCAAACCAGGTCAAACTCTTTGGAATGTCTAAGAACATCTCCTAACCTTTCCAACGATCCACCCCATATGCAATTATGACTTACCATGTGGGAAAACAATACGTTTGCGTTCGACGATCCCCCATCCAAAGGACCGACGAATGCTTCTGAGCCACATTTAACCCAAAGTCAACTCCCAAACTCGAGAGCAGTTCAAAGGACTTTCAAAGGTCTCTAAAACACCTTTCCAATGGTTCACCCCGTGCACAATTCGAATCAACAGTTTGCACTCTATGATCGATTTTCCAAAGGAACCTGAAACAGACTGCCAAACGGCAGGTTCCAAACCCTGCCTATTGGCAGTGTGCCTAAACACACCGGCCGATTGGTAGGACTAGGGATATGCCGATCGGCAATGCCCTAGGACTATAAAAAGGAGGGCCTAACCTCATTTAGAAAAAGAGAAAGATTATAGATCCATCACTCTCAGCAAGCTGAGAAACCCCCCCTCGAAGGCAACGTAATTTCCATATCCAAATCCCTTTCCAACCTTCACCTTTCATCACCTTCTTCATCAAACTTGGTGAATTAAGTATCCTCCATCATCACCCAAGTGCAAGGGCTGCTCTCCAACATCCAAGATCAAGCTCAATATCTTCAAGAAGGTCCAACTTTCTCAACTCTCTCTTTAAATTCCCCTAATTCGCATTAACTTGTTTTATTACTTAGCACTTTTATTCTCTTATCTCAGATATCCTAATATAATTTTTATTTAGTATTATTTCAAATCTCTTATTTTCATATAAATAAAACCCAACAAACAATAAAAAAGAGGATTTTCTCATAAATTCCAAATGGGAATTCTCACACTTTTCTCACAACTAATACACTTTCTTACACACACACACACATACACACATACACACAAATAAGAGAGGTTTCCGGTTGGATTTATGGGGAAAATCTCACCTCTCATTTTGCATACGAACTACGTGGACTTTGATGCCTCTATAGGCTACGTGGTGTTTCGGGGTAAAACCCGAGACTCGAGTCCTTTTCCTACTATTTCTATGTTCTTTAAACTTAACTCTCTTAAATTCTATATATTTACATATACATATATTTGTTCTTAGTGGCATATTATTCCATGTGTGTTATCGTTCCGTTATAACGATCAACGCGAGAATAATCGCGTAAATCATATTTTCTAATATTATTTTTTAGGAACATTCCTATGGATGACTCGCTTTATCTCTTCCATGATACAAGTCGATGATTCCTATCTCCACTACGTATACACATGCACACATATCATGGGGAAAGAAAGGAAAACAGTAATAACCCATGAGAGACCGTAAGGGCAGAATGGGTGCCTAACACCTTTTTATTTTGTAACTTAGCCTCCGAACCCATTTCGAATCATTTTTGGTTTCGTATGTATCAGTATGTCTTTGGATGTTGTCCTTCGGGATGGCTCTCTTTTCTTTTGTATGTTTTGAGTAAAATAGACTGGCGACTCCATCTCTCTACATTTTTCACCTCATCATCGACATCGGCCGAAGCGCTCCCGAGAGGGACGCGCAGGACTAAGGATCCTCTCCCGCCGCGAGGATCGGGGATGACCACAGGTAGGTCGGAGCTTTGGGCAGTGGGGATATGGAGGGAATCGGGGTTTGGTGACATGGGTTCAGTTTTAACGTTTCAAGTCTCCAGAGCTTCGGGTTATGGTCTAGGTTTTGGTCAGTAAGGGTCCGGGTTGGTGTCGTAAGTGGTGAGGAGTTCGAGCAGGGGTTTGCTGGTTTTGGAGTTTTTAAATCGGGTTAAAATTGGGATCGACATGTTTATGGGTTTTGAAAGGTGGTGAGTTATGGTGGATGCTTGGATGTCCATGATAAAGGAGATGTGGGTTTAATACGGGATTTCGTTTTTGTGGAAAAAGAGAGGAGGGAGAAAGTGGGTTTTGGGAGGTTGAATATGGGTTGGGGGGATATAGGGTGAGTGAGGTTATATGGGTTATGGGAGGGTGAGTGAGAGTTGTTTTAGGTGTGGTTTAGTGTAGATAAGTGTGTGTGTGTATGTGTGTGTACCCTAAAAAAAACACTACCTAAAAATATAAAACTAATAACTAAAAATTAAAATCTACTAAAAAATAAAATCCTGATCTATATAACAAAAACTCAAATAATAAAATAAAAGAATTAAAAACTAAAAATCTAATAAAAATAAAAATAAATAAATTCCTAAAAAATACTAATCCGAATAAAAATAAAATAAACTAAAAACTAATCAAAATCAAAATAAAACTATAAAATGAAATATAAAAATAGAAAATAAATCCTAAAAAATTCTAAGTAAATTTGAAATAAATCCTCAAAATTAAAACAAACTCAAATAAAAAATTCTAAAAAAATAGTAAAAGTACAAACTTAACACACGGGATTTGGTGTGGGTTTAGGCTAGGTCTGGACTAGGTTAGGGTTGCGGGAGAGGTGTTTTAGCCCTTTCTTGCTGCGAAGTTCCTCGAAATAGAGCTTTTGAAATCACAACCTCAATCAAGCCCGCAAAAATAGACAATTACGCACATAAGACCCAATTTTATCGAGAATTAGCAATTAAAATATGTCTATTCGGGCTATAAAATATACTCTTTTTGTGCTTATGAAAAAGTAAATCGGATACCTTTCGAGAATTTCTTAGAATCCTTTTAAAAATTAAAAATGAGAAGGATACCCAAGTATGTTGTATAAGGAGTGATATAGGTGGATAATTCAAAGACTCTGGTCTGACAAAATATTGTTTGGTAATGGTTATAAACATGAATTTGATGCACCTCAGACACCTCAATAAAATGGTATTGTTGAGTGAAAGAATAGGGCAATCTAAGAGATGGATAGGGTTATGTTGCACGCCAAAGGTTTGCCAAAATACTTCTGGGTTGAGGCAAACCAGATGGCGTGTCACATTATTAACCCTATCTACCCCAGAAATATACAAAAGAGACATCATATGAACTGTCGTATAATAAAAAAAACAACTTGAAATACTTTAGAACCTTTAGGAGTATTTGTTATGTTTGCAAACACAGAGAAAATCTTTCTAAATTTGAGACTCAAGTTGATAAAGCCATTTTTATGATATATTCTCAATCAAGAATGGCTTATCATGTTTACAACTTGCGTACCAAAGTTATCATGGAGTCTATCAATGCAATTGTAAATGACATAGGTGCTGAGAGTAATGACAGTCAATCAGTAGTCATAGATGAGCCTGAAAATAATTTTAAAGTCGACTCTCCTCAGATAACTGATACACTACCACCTAAGGTCCTTGCAATATCGACCTGGGATTCTAAAGACCATCCCCTAGTGAATGTTGTTGATAATCCTTTGGAGCCTATGTGAACTAGATCTAAACTCCGAAATGTGGAAAACTTTGCAAGTTTTGTTTCTCTTATAGAACCAGAAAATGTAAATAATTCCCTTGGTGACTCGTACTGGATTAACACTATGCAAAATGATCTAGTTTAATTCCAGATTCATGATGTTTGGTATTTAGTCCCAAGGCCCAGAGATAAAAAGGATATCGGCACCCATTGGTTTTTAAAAATAAAAATAATGAGTCTGGGGTAGTCGTTAGAAATAAGTTAAGAGTAGTAGCGTAAGGATATTCTCAGATAGAGGGAATAGATTTTGATGAGATTTTCACTCCAATTACAAGAATCGAGTTTGTTCGTCTCCTCTTAGCTATTGCATGCAATTTATAATTTAAGCTTTTCCAAATGAACATTAAGTCTTCCTTTTTAAGTGGTATTTTATCAGAGGAAGTATACATTGAGCAGCCTAAGGGCTTTGTTGATTTCTCTTACTCAAACCATGTTTATAGATTAAAAAAAACATTATATGGATTAAAGCAAGCCCCTAGGGCCTGGTATGAAGGCCTCTTAACCATTTTAGTCAATAAAGGGTTGCGGCAATGACCAAACATTATTTGTCTAAAATTTGATCATGAAGTTTTGATTACACAAGTTTATGTGGATGATATCATTTTTGGTTCCACCTCCCTTGAACAAGTAAAGGAATTTTCTAGTATCATTCATGGGGGATTCCACATGTACTTAATGGGAGAGTTATAGATTAAAAAAGACATCGTATGGATTAAAGCAAACCCCTAGGGCCTGGTATGAACACCTCTTAACCTTTTTAGTCAATAAAGGGTTTGATCATGGAGACAATGACCAAACATTATTTGTCCAAAATTTGATCATGAAGTTTTGATTACACAAGTTTATGTGGATGATATTTTTGGTTCCACCTCCCTTGAACAAGTAAAGGACTTTTCTAGTATCATTCATGGGGAATTCCATATGTCCTTAATGGCAGAGTTACAATATTTTCTTGGTTTATAAGTTAATCAATGTAGAGATGGCCTATTTATTTATCAAACTAAATATGCTAGTGAATTAGTTAAAAAGTTTGGTTGATAATGTTAAACCTGCACGAACACCCATGAGCACTAACACTAAGATATCTAAAGATAAACATGGGAAAAATATTGATCCAACTGTAATACCCCGTACTTTTTTGGATATTTAAATTACATGAGTGGGTGTAATTTAATAATTTGAGAATTTAAAGTAAATGAGATGGACTATATGTATTTCATGTCGCATGATAATAAAAGCGACAAGTGATGTTATTTTATTCAGAAAACACATGTGGAGATGTGTTGGGTTTTAGATGTGATTTTTTTTATAAGTGACTCGGATGTAGATTTCTAGTTGACGGTTGGTCTCGAAAGGGCTGAGATAGTCAGAATAGAGTACCCGGGGTTAGTGTTTGGGTTACGAAGACTTTTTGGATTGGTAGGGACTCGCATTTGTGTATACGAGTCAATTTTGTGTTTAATAGAGGAAAAACCCTCATTCCTCTGTTATAAGCCACGAGAGAAAGAGATAAAGAAAAGAAAGAAAGAAGGAGAGAAAGGAAGAAGAAAAAGGAGAAAGATGAGGTTCCGACCAAGCTCCGGAGGATTTCGACACGAGGTCGTCAGATTTATCCAACAAGGCAAGTGTTTAACTTGCTTTAATGATTTAAGTGTGTTTATTTTTCATATTATAGTTGGTGAAAACTATATGATTTTAGGTTGGGATTCTTGCACAAAAATGGGTTTTGGGGAGATGTTTTCATATGATTTTGATGTGAAAATAATCCTCCATGAAATCTAAGCTAAAATCCATGTTAATGGGGTAAATTATGGTGAGAAATTGGAAGAGTTGCATAAATAATAATTAGGGTTTAATTCTTAGAAATTGGTGAATCCCATGAAATAAATTATTGTTTTGGGTATAATCTAGTTAGTAGATGTGATATATATGGTTGGAAATTATTCGAAACCATGGATATGAGATTGTATGTATCTTGGGTGTATATTTGGAGAAGAAGAAGAAGAAGAAGAAGAAGAAGAAGAAGAAGAAGAAGAAGAAGAAGAAGAAGAAGAAATAGTTTCGGCCAAAGCAGAAATTTGGTGCATTTTAAATCGATTCGTTGAAGTGTGAATCGATTCGGTCAAGGCAAATCGATTCGGACTTTGGAAAATCGATTCGGACCTGACAGTTATGGAAAACATTTCTTGGTTTTAGAAAGGATTAAAGGATAATTATTTTGGAGATAAATTTTAGGGATCCTAAATAGAGTGTGAGGACGTCTAGATGATTAAATAAAGGATGTGTGACCCTTGGGATTTGTAGGAATAAAATTCAGGAGATGATTTGAAAGAGTTTTTGGGATGAGTGTCACTTGGTAAATTAATTCGGAGTATATATATATATATATATATATATATATGGTATGTGAGTAAATCCGATTGTGTGAGTGGGATCAAATTAGAATACTAGATAGTCGTGATAAGCTAATAGTTGGAAGAAATAAAGGTGATATTCTATCATAAGTGAGTGAATACTTATGGGATTAAAATAAGTTGTGTGTATACTTATGCTTTTATACGAACTGATATTCGGGATCATAGGCTAATGCCACTAGAGATAAGAAAAAATATCCGGATTTGATGTGATATATATATATATATATATATATATATATATATATATATATGATATGATATGATATGATATGATTATAAATATATATGTGTGTGATTGATATATTTATATGAAGCATACCCTTCTAGTGCTACATGGGAAGTTGTGCGATATGGGTGAGGCCCCTAGCTTGAGGAGTATGGAGTGTATAGTCCTCGAGTCATATCGTCCGTTTTTATATTGTGTGGCATTTATCAAGGGTGAGACGATGTGGGTATGTTTTGTTCTCATTTCCGATGAGGAACTATGACCTCTTTCCATACATTGTGATTTGGATTTGGCTCGGTGTCAGATTCCATCCCGGTTGCCCAGGTCGATGTGTGTTCTCCCTGGAGGATGATAACATTGTAGAAACTGCATCCATTGAGTTAAAGCTCTGAGGGATTGTTATTATACTTATATAGTGTGTGATATATAAGTATGGATATATTTGATGTGTATAGTATATCTCATATATATATATATATATATATATATATATATATATATATATATATATATGCGGACAAATAAAGAATAAGTGAGAAGTATATGGTTGCATTCGTCAGTATGAAATCCGAAATAAGAATGTGATAAACGTATATAAAGGATGAGAATATTATACACGAGGCTTAAAACACTAAAATGTGATTAGTGTATAATAACTAATGAAAGCTATTCATAATGATTGAGTAAATCATAAGTAAAAATTATATTGTGTACGCTTGTGCGAAAGCTTAGGATATTATATACGCGGGGTATGAAATAATGTAAGGTGATTTAGAGGTTTTGGAGAGACGCTAGTTAGGTTAGGTAGCATAACTAGGGTGTTAAAATACATGCGTTAGGTGCACATTGTTAGATGAGAGGTTATGGGGATCTCATGCGACTGCGAGACCAGTTTAAATATGGAGAATATCTTATTTGAAATATTATAGTAATTTAAGCACTTGCTAAAATGTTTTTTCAAAACCCGGGCTCTGACTTGTATCCATTTTTCTTTTTGTTTCTTCTCATTTGTTATTATTTTTAGGTGTCCAGACACAGGGATGCCTGGATGACTATTCTCTCATATCAGACATTGATGTTGCAGCTATGGATGTTGGCAAGAAATAGTATAGACGCTTCAATCCTTGTGATCTAGATAGGAGGCACTGTTGTAATGTTCGGGCTCGTTGCCCAACTGTTGTATTTTATTTTATTTTCGACATCTTTATTTTACGCCCCTTCGATTTGGTTTTATATATTATTTTACCAAGAGTTATCGATTATTATTTATTCGTCTCACTTATTGTTCATATATTTGTATGGATGTACTTACTTGTGCATTTAGGTTAAAAATATTAAAAAGTTCAAAATTTAACACCGAGCCTAATAGGTTATTAGTAATTAAATGGTTTTCGACAGTGATGCTAATAATGAAACCATTTGAGATTCCAATTTAATTTGATATAGGATTGATCACCCAGTATTTTATTAGGTGGGGCATCACAGGTGGTATTAGAGCATTTGGTTCTAGTGTCCTTAGGAATCTGTGCAGACGTTCTAGGTTTTCAACGTTGATTTCTAATTGATATAGAGCCCTATGCTTAGGATTGTTAAATCCTATATTGAGATTTCGTTCTCCTACTTTATATATATATATTAGTGAATCTTATATGCATTCGGGTCTGTTTGTATGCCGACACGCGAAGGACGACCAGTGAGGGTTGTTGGGAGGACAACAGGAGGCGAGGCTCAGTTGCAGTTATAAAATATTTTGGGGACAATGACCGTAGCCGAGGTCACCCCTACGGTTGCTTGGGAAGTTAGGGCGGTAAATATTGCTAGGGTGCATCATATATTTTCAAGTACAGCCATAGCGAAAAGAGGTGTCGAATTCGATTCACCCAGTGTGATTAAAATGAGAGAGAGAGAGAGAGTCGAATGGGTCTTTGAAGAGGACCACCCGTTGGAATGCTAGTATATGCAAAGATTGTCTGTGTTAGCCAATGAATGTTATATACCCAGAGGCTTTGGCATATAGCAGTGTTGTAGTGGTGGTAGTCAATCACCACATTTGGAAAGTGAAATATTATGCCAATGGAAGGATCGTAGGTACGGTTTGACCGCGAGTTCCTTCATATTTTTATTTAAAAAGATATGTGGATGAAATTATGAATTTATCATAGGATGGATGGACAGAGGCCTTGTCTAGTAAACTTTGTACCCAATGAGGTAGTTACAATAGAGAAAAGAGTCCTTAAGTGGGTGATGGACTCACGAAAGGAGTCACCAACACTTAAGGGAAGTTTTTCTTGGAAGGTCGAAGCAGATGATATAAATGATTCTTTGTGAAGGGATCTAAAAGAGTCGAAAGATTTAGTTAGGGATTAAGACTGGATGAAATGATGTTAGTGAAACACCACAGGGGGAGACCCATTAGGGAACCCATTTAAATGATTCAGATAGCCAATTTCCTACCAAGTGATAGTGGATTCAGTTGGAACTGGTAAGAGCAGTAGTGTGTTCCTTAAGGCCAGCGGAGCTAAGGAAACAATGAGGGTAGTCATAAAGGCTAAGGCTACCAAGGTCCGAGAAAAGGATAACCTAAATACGATCAGTGTGGTCGAAGATAAGTGGATTATATAAAGAGGTATCTTTATGTGGGGAGTAGGACCACGTATATTATTTTTGCTCGAAGCGAGAAAAAGGGACAAGAGTATGGTTCCTAGCTCAGGCAATTATTAAGATAGTTTTTGGTTCGGTTCGGATAGGCGTGTCATGTTCGGGAACCATTTGAGCAGCCAGGGCGATTGGCAAGGTAAAGAAATGAGTTTTATACTCGAGTGAATGAGGTATGCATTGTGTGACACGACCGAGTCACGGTATCTTGATTAGTTCTAGATTCGCATGTGAGACAAGTTCAGTGTGTATATCAATAACATTATTATGTTTATATATTTTTCGTGGTGTAGCGGGGTTATTTTTTGTTCCATTCGTAAGGGGGAGAGAGTGTAGGCATAGTGCTAGAAATTTTATATTGAGATTACTCATTTTATATATGTGTTATACGAGTATGATATTATCATGTGTATAGATTGGTCAAAAGGTTAGTGGGATGATATTGCAAGGCTATCGTGTTTGCTGTTCCAGAGCAGGATGAGTTGTTCTCGCGATGTCTTGCCTAAAAAGGGTCATGCTTGCATTTATATTGTATTATGATAGAGACTTATGAGAGTATGGTTGTCTCGAGATATTAATCTTGGTGTGTAAGGGCTTTACCGATATGTTTTGGGGTATATTTGGTTTACTATCGAGCGGAGGATTTAGCTCGTTACTATGTTTAATGCTAAAAAATTGGTGATAGGGAGAACGCATTGTTATATCACTCTTTTAGAGACGTGGGAGTTAAGATGTATATTTATATGTCTAGGGATAACATTTTGAGAGTTCCAGTTATGTGTTTGAGGTTTATGGAATTTGATTACCGCCAATGCTAAGTGATAGTGCATTGGAGGGGAACGTTCCTTATTGGGACGTTATTGTGGGATGAGTTATGTATGAATCTTGATAAACATAGTGATTAGGGAGACATGGATAGATGCTAGGGCATCAGTTTGGAATGTTAATTAAGGATGTGTAGACATTAATAGTGGCTTGAGCATAAATAAAATTTGATGTCTATAAGGTAAAAAGGACCCATAAGTGCACATTGTGGCAAAAAGTGCACGGGCTGAAATTTTGGTACCCAGGGAAAGAAGGGGACTATAAAGCAACACTTAATGTTAGATATTATAAGTGGGAAATTGGTGTTAGGTGAGACATAGTGATATTTTCTCAAGGAGCACCACTCACAGATAAAAATAAGTTAGTTCGAGATGATCAACCATAAAATTTTGTATCAAGCTGACGATTCCAGGGACAGAATGAGCAGATATGTTGGTAAAGAAGGATTGCACCGGTGTAAGGTGTCGCCCAATATTGTTTTGAATTAGGAGGAGATCCTTAAACCCCACCTCCGTTAGAGATTTTAAGGAAGCAGTGGGAATGGCATTTTGTTTTGGGCAAGTCATGTCACCTGTGGCCCGATGAGTAGATGAGAGGTGGTTACCGACAAGTAAAGTGGTATGAATGCGATTATGGAGTACTGCAGTTAGTTTAGTTCCACAACTTACCTAACTTGTAATTGAAGTAAAGCATGGTACGGTAATTGGGAGGATAAATTTCCGATTGGGAGAGTTTGGTGGAGCCTCTAGTTCCTGTTTGTTGTGGACATGTTGCCTATTAAGGTTTTCTGTGGGAAAGTCTAGTCATTCTCCCTCTGGTTGTTTAGAGGTGAGCGAATAAATAGATTTTTGGACCGGACGCGATTTAGAGTCCATTGTGGAGAGGGGAATTGACCACAAACTGCTTTAGGGTGACTTTTGAGCGTCGTAAGAGTTACATCACCATGAAACAAGATTTTAAGGACTGACAGGAGTAGTCAGATGTTCTTGTGGTTTCCCTCATGATGGGAATTTTGTGTTGGGATTGACATGGGAAGTTGGCACTTAGTGATGTCAGGACTTCCAATAGAATTGAGGCGATTGATCCAGTGATGTATAAGCTCGTCTTATTTGGATGTCATTGGTAGAAGCACAATATGTGATGTGCCATTATTGAGGTGGGAGCTTATGACTAATGGAGTGTATCAGTATGAAGAGAATTGAACAAACTTGTTGTAAAGTTGGGGTTATAGTGGTTAAGCCTTTAGAGAGGTGCATGCCGCTAGTGAGTGTATAGTGGAGTAACCCTTATGTTACTTTGATAATAATTTTCGATACAAAAGGGTGTTGTGTTTGGCTCAAGATCCTAAGTTTTGGTACCGGTCTTATCGAATTTTGAGGACGAAATTCTCTTATAAGGGGGGGAGAATATAATACCCCCTACTTTTCTGGATATTTAAATTACATGAGTGGATGTTATTTAATAGTTTGATAATTTAAGGTAAATGAGATGGACTATCTGTATTTCATGTTGCAGGTGAATAAAAGCGACATGTGATGTTATTCTATTCGGAAAACACATGTGGAGATGTGTTGGGTTTAAGACATGAATTTTTTAAAAGTGACTCGGATGGAGATCTCGAGTGCATGGTTGGTCTCAAAAGGGTCTCAATAGTCGAAATAGAGTACTCGGGGGGTAGTGTTTGGGTTCCGGTGACTTTTTGGATGAGTAGGGACTAGCATTTGTGTATACGAGTCAATTTTGGGGTTAATAGAAGATAAACCCTCATTTCTCTCTTATAAGCCATGAGAGAAAGAGAGAACGAAAAGAAAGTATGAAGGAGAGAAAGGAAGAAGAAAAGGGATAAAGAGGAGGTTCCAGCCAAGCTTCGGCCGATTCCGACATGAGATCGTCGAATTTATCCAATGAGGCAAGTGTTTAACTTGCTTTAATGATTTAAGTGTGTTTATTTTTCATATTATAGTTGGTGAAAACACTATGATTTGGTCTTCGTATTCTTGTACAAAAATGGGTTTTTGGGAGATGTTTTATATGACTTTGATGTGAAAATAATCCTATATGAAATCTAAGCTAAAATCCATGTTAATGGGGTAAATTATGGTGAGAAATTGGAAGAGTTACATAAATAAGAATTAGGGTTTAATTCTTAGAAATTGGTGAATCCCATGAAATAAATTATAGTTTGGGGTATAATCTACTTAGTAGATGTGATATATATGGTTGGAATATGTTCAAAGCCATGGATATGAGGTTGTATGTATGTTGGGTGATTATTTGGAGAAGAAGAAGAAACAGTTTCGGCCAAAGTAGAAATCTGTGGCATTTCAAATCGATTCGGTCAAGGCGAATCCATTCAGACTTTGGAGAATCGATTCGGACCTAAAAGTTATGGAAAATTTTCTTGGATTTAAAAAAGGACTAAAGGATAATTATTTTCGAGATAAATTTTAAGGGATCCTAAATAGAGTGTGAGGACCTCTAGATGATTAAATGAATGATGTATGACCTTTGGAATGTGTGGGAATAAAATTCGGGAGATGATTTGAAAGAGTATTTGGGATGAGTGATACTCGATAAATTAATTCGGTGGATTTATATATATATATATATATATATATATATATATATATATATATATATATATATATATGGTATGTGAGTGAATCCGAATGTGTGAGTAGGATGATATTAGAATACTAGGTAGACGTGATAAGCTAATATTCAGAAGAAATAAATGTAATATTCTATCATAAGTGAGTGAATACTTATGGGATTAAAATAAGTTGTGTGTACACTTATGATTTTATATACTGATATTCGGGATTTTAGGCTAATGCCACGGGAGATAGGCATAAATAGCCGAATTTGATGTGATATATATATATATATATATATATATATATATATATATATATATATGATATGATTATAAATATATCTGTGTGTGATTGATATATTTATGTGAAACATACCCTCTAGTGCTATCATGGGAAGTTGCGTGATGTGGGTGAGGCCCCTGGCTTGAGTTGTAGGGAGCGTATAGTTCCCGGGTCATAACATCCATTTTTATATTGTGTGGCATTTATCAGGGGTGAGACGGGGTGGGTATGTTTTGTTCTCATTTCCGGTGAGTAACTATGACCGCTTCCCATACGTTCACTACACCAAATCTGCAGGATTGTCACGGCCATTGACTGTGACAAGTCCAACTTATCAAGGTCAATGACCATGATAATTCTGTGGGTGACAACTCTTATTGTCACGGACTTGTCACGGTCTTTGACCTTGACAAGGTTTGTCATGGTTAAAGATCGTGAGAAACTCGTGGCAACCTTTAAAATCGTGACAAGTCTGTGACAAGTTTTCTTTGTCACGGACTTGTCACGGTCAATGACCGTGACAAATTTGGGCAGAATTTAAAAAAAATCAGTTGGGCAGTTTGGCCATTGCCACTGTCCAGTAGTACATTTGTATTTGTTATAGCAAAATTGTACCCTTTCAAATAGTATATATCCAAATAAAATATAAAGAATGCACCAATTCATTGCATATATATTTCCATATCCAAATGTCCAAATCAAAACAATTGAAATATAATCCAAGTGTCCAAATAAAAATAGATAAAAATAATGTCACGACATAGTTTTTGGGGCAAGTTCGAGGATGAAGGATGGCCACACGAAATACGCATTGAGACACCCCTCAATATGCGTCATGCCACATTGGTCGCGCAACCACAAAGTGGAGTTCTCCTTTGTGGGTATCACATGCGTGACGAGCACCTTGGCCTCGATGTTTTGAAGGTTACATCCATGAACCGGCATACCCTCGATGGTATTCGGGTCCCTAAACCCCCTCGCTATCCGCTGGCCATCACATATGTCGGGTAAGTTGACATAGGTTGCTGGACGGGAGCCAAGTAGGGGATTTGATCATCAAGCAGTGAGTCCACGCATATCGACGATGAAGAAAAGATGTCCACGTCCTCGTCCTCGTCCTCGTCCTCCTCCACCTCCACCTCCACCACCTTCTCTTTCCCCTTGCCCTTCGCCCAACTAATGCTTCATGAATGCGTACATATCTAGGACCATCGCCTCCAACCTTGATAGCTTTGCATCATGCGTGTCCACCTGACAAGCCAACCCAGTATTGCTCCTCTCCATTCTGGCGATCCTAGATTTGCCGACCCGCGAGCTCACCCCCTAGTCCTCCCTTTGCGATCAGCGTCAAGAACTTGGTTGAGTGCATTCATGGACAAAGATGCCTTGTCGGTATCAGACTGCGACTCATGCACTTCCTTAAGTTTTCCTGAAAGGACAAAAATCACATGATTAGCTAAACAAGTAAATAAAAAAAATTATAACGTAATTCACAAAAATTAAACCTTCGGATTACTTACAATTTTGGCCGCGACACTCGGGGACCCCCCCTTATCCTTGCCCTTCTTCGTCTGAATTTTCACATAGGCATCGAGCCTATGTGGCCTACCCCCATGGCCACTCCCCGTCTCCTGAAATAAAATAATGTAAAATTAGTAAGTAACTCAAAGTAAAATAAGGCAGAATAACATATTTCTATAATTATAGAAAAATAAAAACTTACTATCATGTGTTCTACCTCGGCACAAGATGTCCGTCCGGAGTAGTGCACGTCTGTCTTTTTAGCCTGATTTTCCCTCCCCGATTGGTGAGATGCCAATTGTCGTTCCTCGATCTCATTTCCAATGAAATTTTGCCACTGTGCCAATGCGATTGGCTCCTTCGACGGGACGGACTCACGAATTTTGATAATGGACTCCCGGGTCTTCCCAAAGTACTGGGCCTGCAAATTCTTCTTTCATGTCTTGTGTTGCTCCCTCACCTGCTCCAACACAGAATCGCGGAGTTCTGGGGGCAGGCTGAATTGTTCCTGCCAAAAAAATACAAAATAGAAACAATGTAAGTGTTAGTGGCAAATAAATAGAAATAAAAATTGAAATTGAAATTGAAATTGAAATTGAAATATAAAAACATTGCCTGTAGTGCCTCCCAAATATCTCACTTTAGCTCATTTGGTAACTCCCTCCAACTGGTGTACCCCGGGCCGATAATCATCTTCACCAGCTCGAGGGATCTAGTCAATAATCCCGTCTTGTTCTCAACGGCCATTCCTAATTTTCCCCATTTGGGGAGCCTAGGGGTCGAGGATCCCTCGTCTCCTTTGCTACCGCCGAGCCCTGAAGAAGTCATCATCATTATCATCATCATCATCCTTGCCTTAATCCCTGAAGGAGACATTTTCTGTAAAAATTATTTCTATTAGTACAAATCCAAATGAATTAGAATACATACAAATATGTGGTCATGCCACTCTCGAATGGGTTGTGAAACGAAGTAATTTTAGAAAATAGTTGAAAACTCCACTCCCCCCCCCCCCCCCCCAACACACATACAAAGTAAAGAGAGAAAGAGAGAAAATGATCAAGTACAAATGAATTAAAAGCAGTAAACTGATGTCCGATAAAAGCATTAAACTATTGTCCGATAATTGGAATACTTATTACAAATCTAAAAATTGTTTCAAATTTGGGTTATCATAAAAAATTGATTGATCTTCGGTAGGATCAACAAAGTCATGCCATTTCCAAAATTCACCGACTCAATATCGGTCCATTATAATCCAACAGCAACAGCAGCAACAACAACAAACCAACAAATGTGTATCCCGTACTCCTTCTAATTCATCTACTCAATTAATTTGTTTCACCATGTCTTATAAATATATCATCATTAAATCTATATAATTAAAGCTATACAATTAAAGCTATATAATTAAAGTTATAATGAAAGTTACAATTAAAGCTATATTTTATTAATCAATTTGTCCGTTTCAACTGTCACGGTGTAATATTAATGTTTAACAACTTAATTCTAAATTCCAAAACAACAACATCTAATATGTACAATTGTTAAAAATCTTAAACATTAATTCAAACTAACTACTTACCAATTCAAAACCAACAATTAATAAAGGCTCCTAGCTCATTTATATCGAGTTAAAGTCATAATTAAATTAAGAATAATAATTATAAGTCCCAATTTCAATTCCTATTATGACAATTCCGTGAGAAAAATCTCAACATATATTTGGGTATTTATGCTTAAGGGTACAACATATATTTGGATATTTACATATTAATCAACACACACACGCACCCCTCCCTCCCCCACCCATGCCCCCCCACTCCCCCTCCCCCCCCCCCCACCCCCACACACATGAACACACACACACCAGCAAAAACACACACACACTCACCCACCTACACCCCCGCCCCCATACCCCCTAACCCACCACCCCCTCCCCCCTGCCCCCTCCCTCACCGCACACACGCACACATACACACATACACACACACACACATACACACACACACCACACACATATACACACACACACACATATATAAAAAGGAAAGAGAAAGAGAAGGAAAACCTTAAAATCTTTTAGAGAGAGAGAGAGAACAGTCACTTAGAGAGAGAAAGAGGGAGGGAAGCCAAAATGGTGGGAAAAAAGCAGGGGGGTGGTTTTTTTACTGACAAATTTGTCACGAACCTATCACGGTCATTGACCGTCATAACTTTTTAAGATTGTCACGATCAATGACCGTGATAAGTACAAGTGTTAAGGACTTGACAAAAAATGCATGTTTTTTTGTCACGTTCATTGACCGTGATAAGGGTGGCCAGCAGAAGGGTACCAATTTGGCCTTTTTGTTGTAGTAGTTATGATTTGGATTTAGGTCGGTGTCAGATTCCGTCCCGGTTGCCCAGGTCGATGTGTGTTTTCCTTGGACGATGATAGCATTGTAGAGACTGCATCCATTGAGTTAAAACTCTTAGGGATGATTATTATACTTGTATAGTGTGTGATATATAAGTATGGATATACGTGATGTGTATAGTGTATTGTATATATACGGACAAATAAAGAATAAGTGAGAAGTATATGGTTGCATCTGGGAGTATAAAATCCGGAATAAGAATGTGATAAACGTATATAAAGGATGAGAATATTATATACGAGGCTAATAACACTAAAATGTGATTAGTGTAAAATAATTAGTGAAATTTATTCATAATGATCGAGTAAATCATAAGTGAGAATTATATTTCGTAAGCTCGTGCGAAAGCTTAGGATATTATATACGCGCTGTATGAAATAATGTAAGGTGATTTAGAGGTTTTGGAGAAACGCTTGTTAGGTTGGGTAGCGTAACTAGGGTGTTAAAATACATGCATTAGGTGTGCACTGTTAGATGAGAGGTGAGGGGTATCTCATGCAAGTGAGACACCTGTTTAAATATGGAGAATAACTTATTTTAAATATTATAGTAATTTAAGCACTTGCTAAAATGTTTTATCAAAACTCGGGCTCTGACCCGTATCTATTTTTCTTTTTCTTTACTCTCATTTGTTATAGTTTTTAGGTGTCCAGACACAGGGATGCCTGGATAACTATTCTTTCGAGTCAGACGTTGATGCTGCAGCTGTGGATGTTGGCAGAAAATAGTATAGACACTTGAATCCTTGTGATCTAGATAGGAGGTACTGTTGTAATATTCAAGCTTGTTGCCCAACTGTTGTCTTTTATTTTATTTGGGGCATATTTATTTTACGCCCCTTCGATTTGGTTGTATATATTATTTTACCGAGAGTTATCAGTTATTATTTATTCATTTCACTTGTTGTTCATATCTTTGTATGGATGTACTTACTTGTGCATTTAGGTTAAAAAGATTAGAAAGTTTAAAATTTGACACCGAGCCTAATAAGTTATTAGTAATTAGATTGTTTTCGACAGTGATGCTGAGAATGAAACCATTTGTGTTTCCTCTTTAATTTGATATAGGATTGATCACTCGGTATTTTATTAGGCGAGATATCAAACCTACTCTGTATATAAGCATGATATGGAGTATATTATACCTTACTGCATTCAGACCTGGTATTTCTTTTATTGTATAAGTTTGTTCTTGCTATCAATGTTCACCTAAAAATTCCATTTATTATGTGTTAAAAGAATAAAAAAATATGTTAAGGGCACACTTAATTATGACATTTGTACACAAAAGACACTACAAACACTATAGTTGGTTACACAAAGGCTGACTCGGAAGGATGCTCAGATGACAGTAAAAAGGTCTGGTGCCTGCTACTATGTAGGAAATAATTTAGTTGGTTGGAGTAGTAAGAAACAAAATTGTATATCCTTATCTACTGTTGAATCTGAGAATATAGCGGCTAGTCGTTGTTGTGCTCAAATGTTATGGATTAAAAAAATATTGTGTGATTATGGCATTAAGGAAGATAACTTCCACTATTTTATCATTATCAAAGTGCTATAAACATATCTAAGAATCATGTTTAGCACTCACTCACTAAGCATTTTAAAACCAGACAACACTTCATTAGAGAATTGGTGAAACCAAAGAACTTGAAATTGAGTATTTAAACACTGAAAAACATTTGGCTTATTTATTCACAAAACCTTTGTATAATGCTCGATTTGAATCATTAAAGAAAGCTATAAGTATTAAAGATTTTAAATAATAATTTTGCATCTTAGTCATACCCTCAGTATTTATCTTGATCATAATTGGTTTATAAGGATTTAGGGTATGGTTGTTTGATAAATGACAAAAGATGCCTCCTTTATCTATTTTATGTAGGAATTATGACTTACAATTAGTATAATAATTTTGTTTTATATCTCTTATATTTGTTTTCCCATTGTTTATTTGAGACAAATTGGTATAGAAGACTTGCGTACATGTCTAAATGCATTTTTGTGATTCAACTAACATGAAAATTAAAGTGTTTTATTTAAGGCATTCTCATACACATCTTTTTGTACATTATTCTTTATTTAGGGTAATGGTTTGTATAATAGTTGAGTTGTCTAATTTCTTTTTTCCTTCATCTTATTTTTGGTTCTAGGATGGGATTGGGTAGAATAGATCTTTTGTATAGGAATCTAGGATATTTTTTTTAGCCTACGAGTACCAATGTACTCGAGGGAATTTTGTCTCAAATATCCAAAGGGGGATATTAAAACACATTATATGGTTGACTAAGTAGGAGTCCGTGCCATATAGGAGTTTCAACTAGTTTGGATATAAAGACAAAATATTTTTCTAGTTTATATGAGTCTCTCTTAAAAAAGTGCTACTAAGACTGCATCAAGTACATCCTCAATAATCCCAAGATTGGCATATAAGTTAAAAGGTAGTTAACAATGAATCACCCTATATCTTTGACTCACTTGAGTATGCATTATATAGGAACTCATCTAGTTTGGAAATAGTGACAAAATTATGTCTATCCTTAGTTGAACCAAAAAGCCTCAGAACTTTCAAAGCTTCATTGATATTCCTCTACAAGTTCATGAAGTTATAACACATGCACCACACACTAGGATTGCATATATATATATATATATATATATATATATATAGTGATTTATTCATATAATGATCATGTGTGAGTTAAATCCCATTAAAATGATTTTTAAATTATTTTTGGGATTGATTTAACATGTTTTAAGAATTTTAAATAATTTTTGGAAATTAACATTGGAACTTAATAAAGTTTTATGGTTGATTTGTAATCATATTTTATGCCTTAAAACTGTCTTGGGTAGAAACCAAAAGCGGCAGAAACATTTGTGGGTGAAACTGGTATTTTTTATAAACTTAAAAACACACGTGTGAGAATGGATCTTAAGCGTACACCTATTGCACTCGCATCGGTTAGATCTGTGTTTCTTATCACTCGCATACATGTGACTTATTCTGAACCTTTGGATGGATTTCATCTACGGTCTACATGTGCTTGGAATCAATCCAAGTGAATTGGTTTTAACCAATCATAGTTGGCTTTTGCACCGCTTCTTGTGAACCCTTAGATTTACATCGATTTAACCTCATTTAATCTCAGCCCTTGATTTTGAATCGTTGTTCTAGATCCTTCTACGCCTTTTATAAATAGATTCCATCTGTAAGGCAGTTAGAGACTTTTGTTAGTTCCTCGTTTGAGAGAAAAAAGAGAGAGGAGACAGAAAGAAAACACTACTCTAACTTCATCAAATCCAAACCAGAAATATTTTTCTGAGAGTTGAACCTTTGAGTGTTTAGTTAGTGGTTTGAGAAGATAATCCTCTCTTGTTCTTTATCATCATTCCAAATTAGTCACGCTGGTAGAGTTTTCAGTTTCTCTACATAGAAATTTGAGGTCTCGTCTCTGTGATACAAACCACATAGATAGTTTATTATTTTGATTTCTTATTTCGAGAAATCTATCTTGTTGGTTATTTTAAAAATGATTTTATGTTTTCAAACCCTAAACCTACAATATTCGTTCTGATTTCATTTTACTCAAACAATCAGACTTAGATCTAGTTTTGAGATCTTGATTGGGGATTACACTTCTTAACCTTACTATTTTCAAAACAAGAAAGTGTTAGGATATTAGATATTTCACAGCAAGATTCCCTCTTGATCTGCGGTTGTTTTGAAAGGTATAAAGTCTGATTTAGTATTGGCTAAACTGATTTTGGAAAATCTTGCATAACTAGTGATTTTGTAATTTGATAAATCATTATGTCTGTATTAAGTGTGAGTGTGTTGCATGCATATTTTAGAGAGCACATCACCACTACACTTTCACTCTAATACACTTAAAGTGTTGGTTGACTAATCTTGAACTTATTTTGAGTTGACGTAAAGCTGGAATCGAGTAAAGTTACGAAGCTGAAGAGAACATCAACAATAACAACCTTCAGAGAAGTCATATCTAATCCAGAGGAGTTGGTAATGATTTTGAACTTAGTTTAGGTATGTTTGTGTGGTTTGATTGTTAAGTAGATTGTGATTTGTTTCTCTAATTTTAGTGTATTTTTATTTTGTGATGCAGAGGTCACCGTGGATGTTTCCCCAATTGGGTGGGATTTTACCACGTTAAAAATTTACTTGTGCAGTTCCTCATACTCTCATCACCTTCTTCTAAGCTGAGTTGATTTAATAGTTTAAGTTTTATTTTTCAAAACTTGTTCATTCTAGATCTGAAATAACTCGTTCAAACTATTTTGATAATCGTTTTAAACACATCTAGTGTTAAGTTTTGTTTTGAATTAACAGTTTCTCCAACAAACAGTTCGTAGCCATTTTAACAGTTTAATCCTGTATTAAACATCTTAAGTAGCATTTTTTCAATTGGTATCAGAGCTTGGCTATTTTAAAATATTTTAAATCTTGTGTTTCTGATATTATTTTTTCAAAACAAAAGTATGGGAGAGAAATTTGAGAGACTAGGTAACCTATCTAGTCGCCCTCTCTTTGATGGAACCAATTTTCCTTACCGGAAGGTAAGGATGATCGCTTTCATTCTAGGAACTCTGGGAGATTAATCCTGGGAAGTTATAGAAAATGGATACACTTTTTCTACTAAACCAGCTGCTGAAGGAAGTATTGTGAGGATCAGGAAGTTACTAAGTTAATTCACAAAAGATGAGAAACAAATTTCACTATGTAACAATAAAGGAAAGAATGCCATATTTATGTCTATTAACGAACATGAGTTCACGAGGATCTCATCTTGCACAACTTCTAAGGAAGTGTGGGATACTCTTGTAACTGCACATGAGGGTGATAATAGAGTCAAAGTTACTGAAACTCAAATGCTCATTCAGTAGTATAACTCCCTAGTCATGTCTGAGACTGAATCCTTTTATGATTTCTATATTAGGTTAACCGATATTGTAATTAAGCTACATGCAAACGGTATAACTTATGATAGGAAAGAGATTGTTTAAAAAACTCTAAGATCATTTCCAGAGAATTTTGATAATAAGAGATATGCTATTGAGGAAATGGATGATCAAAATCTTACCCCAGAACTCCTCAGTAGTAAACTAAGAATTTTGGAAATGTTACCAGAATTCAAGAAACAATTGATCTAGAACAATAAAAAATAGAGTAATTATAATCTTGTTTTTTCATCCAAGTTGATCAAACCTGACCTTGACCTTGACTCTGATGAGAACTGTGACTTGGATAACCTGGATAATCAGCTTGCCCTTATGTCTAAGAAATTCAAAAAAATTGTAAAATTTAGAAACAAAGTTGCTTCTAGATAAGGGAAACCTAATTACTCCAACACTTATAATAATAGGCCTCATGAGAGAAGACATGACAAACAAAAGACTAATGATCACAAGAGACCTCAGAAAGACCTCAAAATGTTGAATGTTATAGATGTGGCAAATTAGGACACATGACTAGTGACTGTAGGGTTAACTTAGATAAAAACCCCAAACATAATAGGGCTTAGCTATGCAAGACTTGGAATGACTCAAGTGACTATGAAAATGATTACCCTAAGTCATCCAAATCTTTTGACCCCTGCATGTCATTCTTTGCTAAGATAATCTACAATGATGAGGAGGAATCTGATCATACCATGACTGATGTTGCTTCTTCTGATGTGTCTGCCTTAATGCTTAAGAATGATTGTAGTACTGCAAACCGTGTATGTGTAAGTCAAAGTGAATGCCTTATTGATGATGTCAACGGGTGTGTGAGTCCTAAAATTGAATCGATAGGGGACACGGCACACTACTCACTTAGTGACTCTATCTATGAGGACCTTCCTAATGTTCACACACTTTACACTAAAACACTCAAGAAAAGCGCTAGACTAGAGAAGCTTGTCAAAGATCTTTCCAAGAAACTAGAGTCCTTAAAACAAATAGTTAAACAAAATGCAGAAGAGTATACGTCTCAAATTTTAACTCATGATGAGGAAATAAAGGATTTTAAACAAAGAGTGAAAGACTTGACTGAACTCAATAACATTTTCGAAAATAAGTATAAAGGATCGTTATTAGAATTGGAACAAATAAAAGAAAAGGCTTCAACAGTCTTAAAAAATATTCAAAATTTGAAAGCAATTCTAATTGTTTTGAGGACTGTGTTGCTGAAAGTAAGACCAATTCGGATGATAGATCTAGAATAGGCTTTTGCACCAAAAATATCAAGTGAACTAAACCTTTTGAAACCATAAAGTTTGTTACTGGTGGGAAAAGACCTATGAAATTTTTTCCAGACTTTCAATCTTTGAAAAATGATTTTGATAAAAACCAGCAACAATTAAACATTGGTGAGATAAGTACCTCTAAGCATAATATTCAATTTAAATCCAAGTACATTTGTCCTCCCATTAGAAAGAGCTAGACCTCATTTCAAACTGTTCCCTCTAGAAATAATGCCAAAAGTCATAATTTAGGGAAACCTATGTTCAACAATTTTCCAAAAGACCTATCTACCACAAGCAATCTTTATTGCTCATAATGTGATGTGTACGGACATTCTTTAGATGGTTGCTATTCCAAACGTTTGTATCAACCTACCTATCCTTCCTTTACCTACTAGAATTTTAACTATTCTAAGAGAAGTCGTAACAATTATGTCCTTCCTAAACCACCAGAGACAAACTCTAGCTATTGAAAGAGAAAGACAAGATCTAATACTAAAATACAATCGTCAAGAAATAATCCTAGAGTCTTTTCTCGACCAAATACTCAAAATATTTATAACAAAAATAAAATTGCGCAAAATCTATTTAGACAAAATCTAATGCTCGCAAGTTTTATCAAATACGAGCTAATAAGCGCAAATTAAAAACCAGAGTAATTTTGGTAAGAAACGATGATCTAGTACCCCAGATGACATGTAACATAGTGATCAGTGCTTTGAAAGATGAACACACCACGTATGGACGGTACTTAAACTCTGGATGTTCTAAGCATATGACATGGGATGAATCCAAACTTTCAAACAAAACTAACTTCTTTGGAGGCAAAGTCTTGTTTGGAGATGGAGTTTCATCCTAGATCGTTGGTAAAGGAACACTCCATGAAGAAGGATTACATGTTCTTGAAGATGTTTTATTAGTAAAAGGTCTTAAGGCTAATCTACTAGGTATTTCACAATTTTGTGACTCCAATTATACTGTCACCTTTTCGAAGAATAATTACAAAATTTTAAATGAAAATGGTCAGTGCATCATTAAAGGACTCCATACTCCAGATAACTGTTACACATTCAATCCCAAGTACAGAGGTCTGTAACATTGCCAAAATGGATGACATTGAAATATGGCATAATAGAATGGGTCACATAAGTTATGACAACCTTACTAAATTGTCCTCTCGAGAAATTGTTAGAGGTATTTCTAAAATAAAATCTATTTCTAACATAGTCTATGGTCCTTCTCAAGAAGGAAAAATAGTTAAGGCATATCATAAAATGGTTAAAGACATTCTATCCTCTAAACATTTAGAACTCATCCATATGGACCTAATGGGTCCTTCTCATACTATTAGTCTTTGTGGAAATAGTTAAATTTTAGTTATGATTGATGATTACACAAGATTCACTTGGATTACTTTTCTAAAGAAGAAGTCTGAAACCTTTAGAGAGTTTTTGAAAATCTGACTTGGTATAGAAAATGAAAAGGAATCCCAAGTAGATAGAATTCAGAGTGATAGAGGAGGTGAATTCATAGATTCAGGTGTCATTGAATATTGTGACTATAATGGTTACAAACACGAGTTCAGTGCTCCTAAGAAACCCCAACAAAATGGGATAGCCTAGCGTAAAAATAGAATAATTCAGGAAATGGCAAGAGTTTTGATACATGCCAAACATTTACCTAAATACGTTTGGGTTGAATCAGTTCGTACTGCATGTCACATTATTAATAGAGTCTACCTTAGGAAGAATTCTAAACAGACCCCCTATGAACTTTGGTATGGCAAGAAACCAAATCTTAAATATCTTAGAACTTTTGGTAGTACATGTTATGTTTGTAAAGACAGAGAACATTTATCTAAGTTTGAAACCAGAGGAGATAAATCCATATTTTTAGGTTATTCACCTGATAGTAGAGCCTACCGAATTTATATCTTGCGAACTAAGACCATGATGGAATCCATCAATGTGATTGTAAATGACACTTCTGTAGAAAGTAAAACTACTAGACCGGATATTATGGATGAGTCTGAAAGCTTTTTAAATTATGACTCTCCTGAAATAACTGAGTCTTTACCAACTGAGACCCTTGAATTGCCTAACTGGGTTTCCAAAGACCATCCTCTAGATAATGTTGTTGGTAACCCTATAAAAACTTATTCATGCAAGATCTTAACTTCGTAACATTGCACATTTTACATGTTTTGTGTCTCTTATTGAGCCCAAAAATGTAAATAAAGCCTTGAATGACCCCTTATGGGTTAGTGTAATGTAAGAGGAACTTCTTCAATTTGTCATTCATGATGTTTGGTATCTTATACCCAGGCCTAAAAATAAAATGGTTATTGGCACACGTTGGATTTTTAAAAACAAGGCTAATGAGTCTGGGATGATCATTAGGAATAAAACTAGATTAGTTTCCCAGGGATACTCTCAGATTGAAGGAATTTATTTCGAGGAAACTTTTGCACTTGTTACTCGCCTCGAGTCTATTCGTCTTCTTTTTACTATAGCTTGTCATTTACATTTCACTTTTTAACAAATGGATGTTAAGTCAGCCTTCCTTAACAAAATTTTAACTGAGGAGACCTATGTAGAATAACCCAAAGGGTTTATTGACCTCATCACCCAAATTATGTTTATTGTCTTAAGAAATCTCTTTATGGGCTAAAACAAGCTCCTACAGCTTGGTATGAGCGTCTATCCACCTTTCTTTTAGATAATGGATTTAGGAGAGGAGGAAATGACCAAACCTTATTTGTCAAACATTTTGATAGCACCATTACTATTGCTCAAGTATATGTTAACGATATAATTTTTGGATCCAACTCCCCTTCAGAAGCCAAGTCTTTCTTAGACATTATGCACAAAGAATTCCAAATGTCGCTTTTGGGGGAGTTGCAATTTTTCTTAGGTCTTCAAGTTAAACAAAATTCATAAGGTTTATTTGTTTCGCAATTTAAATATGCATTAGAGATTGTAAAAAAGTTTTGCCTAGATATAATTAAAGAAGCTAGAACGCCTATGAGTACCTCTGTCAAACTCTCCAAAGATAAATATGGTAAATCCATTGATTCTACTTTATACCATAGTATGATAGGAAGTTTGACTTACCTAAATGCCTCCCGCCCTGATATTATGTACTCTGTTTGTGTATGCGCCCGCTATCAAAATAATCCTAAAGAGACCCATTTATTATGCATAGAAAGGAAATTAAATATATAAAAGGCACTCACAATTTAGGACTATGGTACACTAATAACACATCGAGCACTATAGTAGGATACACTGACGCTGATTGGACTGGGTGTTTCGATGATAGTAAAATTACTTCTGGTGCATGTTACTACGTCGGTAATAACTTATAGGTTGGAACAGTAAAATACAGAACTGCACTTCTTTATCTACTGCAGAATTTGAATATATCGCAGTTGGAAGTTATTGTGACCAATTATTATGGCTGCAACTAATGCTGAGAGATTATGGTATAAATAAAGAAAAACTACACCTCTATTGCGATAACCAAAGTGCGATCAACATCTCTAAGAATCTAGTTCAACATTCTCGCACCAAACATATTAAAATTCTATATCACTACATACGAGAATTAGTTGAATAAAAAGAATTATAGATTAATTATATGCCTACTGATCTACAATTGGATGACTTGTTTACAAAATCATTGGATTTTAAGGATTTTGAATCTTTATGCAAATCAATTGGTATGGTTTTGGCTGAATAATTTCTTACCTAATTTGTATAACTGCCAGATTTTCACATGCTTATAATCAATATCTGTGGATGTAAGGCATGGATGTTAGTATAATGACAAAGAAAACCTCTTATATCTATTTTATGTAGGCGATTCATGTGAATTCTCATTGTTTATTCAAGTTATTGCTTATCTACCTGTTTAGAACTCTCCTTTTTTATTCTTGTTGTCCTTTGTCCATTTGAGACAAAATGGGGGAGAAATTTTGAGTCCACTTGGACGCTCTTGTACATTCTCATCTAATTAACTTGATCTAAGGTATCTTATTGCAGATTTCAGTACCTATTTACTGCATCATATTTTGATAGGGTAATGGTTTGTACATAGTTGAGTTATGTAATTTTTCCATTTTTAGGGGATTAGGTAGATAGATTGTTTGTATAAGAATAGGATTTTCTTATTTGTTTTGGTATCCCTACGAGTCCTAAATGACTCAAAGGAGATTTTATCTCATATTTCCAAAGGGGGAGATTATAACACCCTATATCTTTGACTCATTTGAGTCTGCATTATATAGGAGCTCATCTAGTTTGGAAATAGTGACAAAATTATGTCTATCCCTAGTTGAACAAAAAAGTCTTAGAACTTTTAAAGCTTCATTGATATTCCTCTACAAGTTCATGAAGGTATAACACATACACCACACATTAGGATTGCATATATATAGTGATTATTCATGTGATGATCATGTACGAGTTAAATCCCCTTAAAATGATTTTTAAATAATTTTTGGGATTGATTTAACATTTTCTAAGAATTTTAAATAATTTTTGAAAATTAAAATTGGAACTTAATAAAGGTTTAAGGTTGATTTGTAATTATATTTTAGGCCTTAAAACTGTCTTGGGTAGAAACCAAAAGCGACAGAAACATTTGTGGGTGAAACTGGTATTTTTTAGAAACTTAAAAACACGCGTGTGAGAATGGATCTTAAGCGTACACGTGTTGCACTCGCATCGGTTAGATCTGTGTTTCTTATCACTCACATACCTGTGACTTATTCTGAACCTTTGGATCAATTTCATCTATGATTTGCATCTGTTTGGAATCAATCCAAGTGAATTGGTTTTAACCAATCAAAGTTGGCTTTTGCACCACTTCTTGTGAACCCTTAGATTTACATCGATTTAACCTCATTTAATCTAAGCCCTTGATTTTTAATCATTGTTCCAGATCCTTATACGCCTTGTATAAATAGATGCCACCTGTGAGGCAATTAGAGAATTTTGTTAGTTCCTCATTTGAGAGAAAAAGGAGAGATGAGAGAGAAAATATTAGAGAGAGAAAGAAAACCCTAATCTAACTTCGTCAAATTTAAACCAGAAATACTTTTTTGAGAGTTAAACTTTCGATTGTTTAGTTCGTGGTTTGAGAAGATAATACTCTCTTATTCTTGATTATCCTTCTAACTTAGTCACATTGGTAGAGTTTTCAGTTTCTCTACATAGAAACTTGAGATCTCGTCTCTATGATATAAATCACATAGATAGTTTACTGTTTTGATTTCTGATTTCGAGAAATCGATCTTGTTGGTTATTTTAAAACTGATTTTATGTTTTCAAACCCTAAACCAATAATATTCGTTCTAATTTCATTTTACTCAAACAATCAGACTTAGATATAGTTTTGAGATCTTGATTGGGGATTTCACTTTCTATCCTTACTATTTTCAAAACAAGAAAGTGTTAAGACCTTAGATATTTCACAATAATATTCCCTCTTGATCTGCGGTTGTTTTGAAATGTTTAAAGTCTTATTTAGTCTTGACTAACCTGATTTTAGAAAATCTTGCATATCTAGTGATTTTTGTAATTTGATAAATCATTATGTTTGTATTAAGTGTGAGTGTATTGCATGCATATGTTAGAGAGAACATCACCACTACACTTTCACTTTACTACACTTAAAGTGTTAGTTGACTGATCTTGAACTTGTTTTGAGTCAACATAAATCTGGAATCGAGTAAAGTTATGAAGATGAAGAGAACATCAACAACAACAACCTTAAGAGAAGTCATATCTAATCCAGAGGAGTTGGTAACGATTCTGAACTTTCTTTAGGTGTGTTTGTGTGGTTTGATTGTTAAGTAGCTTGTAATTTGTTACTCTAATTTTAGTGGATTTTTGTTTTGTGACATAGAGGTCACCGTGGATGTTTCCCCAATCAGGTGGGATTTTACCACGTTAAAAATTTACTTGTGCAGTTCCTCATACTCTCATCACCTTCTTCTAAGCTGAGCTGATTTAATAGTTTAAGTTTTGTTTTTCAAAACTAGATCATTCAAGATCTTAAATAACTCATTCAATCTATTTTGATAATAATTTTAAACACATCTTGTGTTAAGTTTTGTTTTGAATTAAGAGTTTCTCAAACAAACAGTTCCGAGCCATTTTAACAGTTTAATCCTGTATTAAACGTCTTAAGTGGAATTTTTTCAAATAACACAATCTAGTATCACATTTCACTTATTATGCATTTGGTGTGTTTAAAACTGTTTTAAAATAAGTTTGGGGAATTAAATTTGATTTTTCAAACATTTAAAATTTGTCTTAAAATGTTTGCGGGTTAAGTATAATATTCATATTTCCCTTAAAAACATTTTGGACTTAAAGAAAATCAGCACATAATATTGGTGATGAAACTGAGATTTTTTAAAAAGTAAACTCTCGCATTTGTTTGCTTGTAAGAGTTTAACACGTGTACCCAAATGGCACACACCGATTGGCTAGAATTATGTTAGTTCACACTCACATATCTGAGAGAGTTTGACCACCGTTGATCTTTGTTTATCTATAACCTGCATGTGCTTGGTTGTGATCCCAACATTATCCATTTCCTCCAATCAGAGTAAGGCTACCTTAATTGGTGTTTGACGGTTTAAATCCTTAAATCGGTGCATTGTCAACCCTTAGATCAAACCCTAAGTAGTCACTTTAATCATATTCGTTAATTTGACGTCTTGCCTCTAAAACCTTCATCTACTATTACAAATAGAGATAAAGTCTCAGCAGTTTGAGACTTTTGGCGAGTTTATTTCATGAGTTAAAAAAGGGAGAGAAAAGAAAGAAGAAAACATCAGAGAGACAGATATAGGTTTTTCGTAGAAAATTCTTTCATAGATTTTGAAATATATTTTCTCAAAAAAAAAGAGTTAGGTTTTACTTTAAATAAGGATCTCCCTTCGTTTTGGTGAAAAAAATCTATTCTAAAACCCTAGTTTTACTTTCATATCTATTAGAGTTTTTTTGTGAGTTATTTGAACGAGTTTCTATGATAAGAAAATCTCTCTCATAGCAACCTCACTTTGTTCAAAATCTTGTTTTTTTATAGAAGCTTGAGATTTAAATCGTGTGATACATTTCAAGTCTTCACTAGGTTATTTTTTGCGATTTCTTGTCTTTTAGAAATCATATTTCAATTGGATCTCGGCTTAAACGTTTTACAATATTTTAGATCAAATCATCTCTGTTTTAAAATCTGAAAAAGGGACTTAAAGTTTTACATGTTTTTAGGTCTAGCCCATCTTGATAAATTTTACAGTTTGTAAATTTTTTTTGTTTTATTTTATGTGATTTTAAACTCCTACATTATATTAGGAGATTTGTAATTTGTAAGACTTTCCAGTAAAACTTAAGTGTCTGTGAGTTTCATTGTTCCATGCTAGGCACAACACTGTCACTTCACATCTTCACAAAGAACACATAAATAAATTGTGTTGTTAACTGAGAGATCAACTTTCACTGGTCGACATTCGCAAAGGAGAAAACGAGACAAAGATGGACAAATAGACGGGAAAAATCAAAGCAAGGAAATACTACCGTGGAAAATTTCTCATTATGTAGATTTTGAGTCTTGTACTTTTGATTTTGTGTTTCTGTTTGCATGCTTGTAACCTTGTTCATATTAATGTTTTTTTTTATTTTGGCGTAGAGGTCACTGTGGAGGTATCCCCTAATTTGGAGTTTTACCATGTAAAAATCTCGCGTGTTATCTACTGCTTTCAGTCCTTAAATCTTGCTATACTGGTTAGGATTTAAAGACTTAATAAGGTTTTTGTTTTATAAACTGAGTGACCAAGAATCTCAATTTTGATTCTCATTTAAACCTTTACACATCTTGTGTATATATTCATAAGGAGTTTCTTCAGCAAGTTTATAAATATCTTGGTAAGCGATTTTCAATATATATATATATATATATATATATAATATAGTAGCTTCATAGAACATATTCAGTTTTAGAAAGACAAATCAAAACTCAAATTGTAAAAATGGAGTTCTTAACATCACATTGAAACCACCCAACAAGAGATAACATATACATATTGTAAGGTTAATTTTGGCTCCAAAAAATGGAGGCAGGTCAAAGCAACATTATATTTGAACAATTGTAAAAGGTGGTGATTGTAGTTGATAGTTTGTCATCATTGTCTACGGTGACTAACACTGTTAGCAATAGTGAACAGATTAAATACCCTACCTCTCATGGAAAGTGGTGTTAAGACACTTCTTTGAGGATACGGTGTTCAAAAATAGAATATGTCTCTAGTTTGTCAAAATTCGTTAAAATTATTATAATGAGGATGTGGTCGCAATGATGACGTGGTCATAACGAATTTATGACAAGCATTGGATTGAAAATTCAAGGATTCAGATGATATCAATGGTTTTCTTGTAAATACAATACCCCTCTTTTGTAAAATAATATTGTCCCTTGCTTCATCAATCCAATGCTTTATATAAATCTATAGAGAATTAAGGTAAAGGTCATATTCCTTCCAATATTTGGATTTTTAGGACAATGCTTTTCAAGTTTATAAATCTAGTCCCTGTGGTATAATAACATTTATTTGTGTGGTCCCTTTAGAGTTAGGAGTTCATTTTTTTGGTCCGCGCCAGCGGCACCATTTTTCATGGTGTTTTTATTACAGGGACTAAATTTATAAAATTATGTGAAGTGTCCTATTTTTATACACTTTGAGAATTATGAGGACCTTTCCCTAAAACTCCCATAAATCTATTAAGACCACGTCATTATTACAATTTTGTCAAGTTTTTATTTGACTTGCGAAAACCACGTGGAAAAGTTAAAAGAGAAAAGTTAGAAAACATCCATTGGTTTTTTCAAGTTTAAGTTGCATTTAGAAACTAAAAAAATATATTAAATTTGGAATTTTTTTCTGTATTGGAAAAAAAATAATTTTTGAACACAATATCTAATTTCCTTTTTTAAAGAATTTTTTTTCTAAAAAACAACCCAGTTTTCCCACAAGTCCTTCTTATCTTTTCCACTCATTTCCTAATTTTTAATACATAAATAAAAAAAATAGTCTTTTTTGAACTTTGTAATCAAAGTCAATTAAATTATTTAGATGTAAAAAATGAAAAAATTTAACTTAAATGAACAACTCTCCTTTGTACTAAATTATATCGAAAATTGGTTAACAACGAAGTCCACTCTTGAAATTAGAAGTCTATCTTAAAACCAGGGTTGTGGCCCTACTCAATCCACGTGGCGTGACCCTCAGACCTTCTCGAGCTACTCATTGTGTGACATTCGAGTACTGGCACATTATTTCACTTTGGATGTTTCCGCGCATGCCCCTACAATGTCATTGCCTTGCTCATCTAACCATAATCACATAAAGATTTAATAAAAAAACATCTCGAAACAAAGTCCTATATATTTTTCGAAAGTATTTTCCTTTTGATCTCAAGAAGATAAGTAATCATCATAACTGCTAAATTTCTAAACCTTCGCCAAAAATTCTAGGTTAATGACTGTTGAGCAAGAGGATGAACACTCCCAACGAGATTTATAAATATAGGTTAATGACTTCGTCAAAAATAATAGATCTAGGGAAAACACATAAGTGAAGATGATTTGGTTATGATTATAGGATCAAAATCAATAGAAAATATGATGGTGAACAATATTTTCACCCAAAATTACAGTTAAATGAACATTAATTATATAAGATACCCATAATTGAACTCGGGATAAATGTAGGGTGAACCATTAACATAAACCTTCAAATTATAGATCCATTTATAAATTAACTCAAAAAAAAATTCTGGGTTGTGAGCGAATTCTCCAATGGGACACAACTGGATTTTTAGTCGAGTTCCCATAGACGGTGCCAAACTGATGTTGTAAAGAAATGCATTAATCCACTTAAACTATGAACGCGATGAATTATATTGATAATTAGTATTTGTGTATGTGGATAAATAGTAAAAACACAGTAAAATGAAGATAAAACACATCCACATAGAGATATTTAAGTGGTTTAGCCACTTGGGCCTACATCCATGTGAACTCACTCTTCACTATCTCAATAGAGTTATACATGTTATAGATGGTACTTGAACTCTCTAGAATGTATTTTAATAGACTTTTAGTAATCTTTACAATAAAGATATAACTTTGAGTACAAGTGATTGAATGTAGGGTTTATATAGGGAACTTGGAATGTAGTGTGCACCTCAAGTCACATGATGCATGTTGCTTGATATGAGCCCGTTTGAGACTTCCATATTTCCTTCTAGAAGATGTCTAAATTTTTTATTATTCTCTCACGTGCAGTGTCGATTTGTGCTCACGCTGATGTAGGTAGGAAATGTTAAAAATGCATTTTCTTATTAAATCTTCATTTCTATGTCTTTTTATCATAAGTGGCTGACCCTGATGAGGCTAACCCTATCATGTACAACCCTCTTTATGGACGACCCAATGGGTCTTACCCTAAAAGGCCTAGGGTAGGAAGTCCAAGCTTTATTGGTCGAATGTTATAATTTCTTCATTCTCATATGAGGCTACTTTTAGGATCATCAACAATAAATGACCGTTTTGTGCTTAGGAATATAAGTTAAGCCACACGTATAACCTTTGGGATAACCAACAAAGATACATAATTATATCCTTGATTTTAACTTTGTTATCTCCTTTCGTAAAACAAGTGTCGAACACCACCAGATCCAAACATGTGCTAGAATGGATTTTACCCCATACCGTAGTTGTATAGGAGTTAAGGAGACCAATTTGTATGAACTAACTTCATAATGTATATAGTAATATCCTAATGAAAAATGCCGACAAGAATATTAAAGTCTTGAATAACTAACCATGGGCCTTACCATATATAAAAGAGTTTTATTCCTTCTTTTTTATACACAATTCCATGTTGGAGTACCCTATAAAGACAATGGGGAAATATTTACCACCTCCGATAAATGTTTTCTAAACTCTTCCAAAAGGTATTCACCCCACGATCAGATTATAGTGGTTAGATTAGTTCACCGCACCCATACTCGACCTCAGCCTTGTTTACTTTGAACTAACCAGATGCTTTATACTTGTGGTGAATAAGATAAACATATCTATATCTGAGTAATCATCAATGGAATTGATGGAGTAATCGTACGAACCTCTTTCCCAAATAATCATATGACCACATAAATCGAAATTAACTAATTTAAACACATATTTGTCTTTTTAGCTTTTGGTCATGAAGGGTATCCTCATTATTTTACTTTCTAAATAGGATTAATAGACTGGAAGTGCTTGCATTATAATGAACTCAATTGTCCATTTTATACTAGTCTTTTAATTCCTTTTTGAACCAAATGAATTGAGTGTAAGTGCCAAAAATTGGGTTCGGTTCAAAAGAGAAGGAAACTCTCTATGATAATTGTCCGATAATATTATTCATTTAAGTTCTTAAAAGTACTGATGAGAAAAACCTTATCCAATGTACCAAAATAGATACAAGATTTCCTAATTTTGATTAAGAAAAAAATATTAAAAGAAAATGGTTCAATTATCTACTAAATTTATTATTCTGCAACTGAATCTTTTTGTTGTGTTACATTTGAACATACAATATGTGTTCAGAGTTTCTTTCTGTTATGGATTAATAGGATTGATTAAAGTATTTCTAACAAATGTAATACCTTTATAGAATCCTATATTAATTTGCTAGAATCCAGATAATTCATATCATTTTGAAATATCTAGATAGTATATATAATTCCTTATGAAAATTAAATATTTACACCAGATTATCTATAGTCCATAAAATTTTAAAGGTATCCATAATATATCTAATGTTAGCATATATGTGACATTATATGACTAGCTAATAGATAGTGCAGATGGCGAATATCTTCTAATTAACATATTTTACTAAATTTTCTACAAGTTCCGAAAATATTGAAAATAAATAAGGTTTTACCTTTTTTAAGAAAATATTTTTTGGCATTTAATTTAACTAAAAATAACAAAATGATCGTGAGTTGTTGTACTGTATACAAGGGAAACCCCGTGTGTGTGTGCGCGCGCATATATATATATATAGATAGATAGAGAGAGAGAGAGAGAGAGAGAGAGAGAGAGAGAGAGAGAGAGAGAGAGAGAGAGAGAGAGAGAGGTTATTAAAAAACATACCAAGAATGATATGCATTCTAAAAAGAACAATAATCTAAAAATATACTAACAATCATAAGCATCCAAAAAACCTAATCTCCCTAAGAAAGTACTAGTAGTAGTAAAGGTCATAATCACTCCAAACCTCTTAACCCCCGAATCGACATTTTTTTCCATCTAGATCTTCAAACCATTCAAAAGGTTTGGTGAATGATCCATTATAAACTTTTTCCATTTTATCCAACACCTTTATGCACACATCAAAATTATATGAATCGAAAATGGTACTGGTGGCTTTGCTTTAGGAATGTTCTTTATAATTTGTATCCTTTTCCAAATCTCTTTGTCTTTAAACATCCAATGAAATGCCTATGTCGCTTCTTCACCATCCTCATTCTTTAACCTTATAGAAGTACCAGTCAATAATCAATACACTATAATAATTAATGTACATTGTTTCAAATATTTTTCAAATGTATCTCGTAACCAAGAATAAACACAGTATTGAAAGAGAATTCAAGAAACATTCGATAGAGAATGTAACATCTATAATGAACACTTAAGAGTTATATATACATTGAATACATCGTTAGTTTAAACTATTAACATATGAGTTAAAAGATCCACTAAAGATGAAATCAAAATGTAGTAGAAAATAAATGATAACAAGTAAATAAGACAATGGTATAGAGTGGGTTTGGAGGAAAAAACCTAACCAGAAAATTTACTCTTTCATAGAAAATGCAGAGCGTATTTCTTAGGTATTTTTTTACTCTTTGTTTTGTCATAATCCTATTACTTCAACCTTAAAAATACAATTTACTTTACAATAAAGAAATACATACACAATTTGGTAAAAAAAAAACTAATATAACCCAGTTCTCAATTTACCCCAATCACAATAACCTAAAAATTTCATACCTATTGAGGAATATCGTAGAATATGTAGAATGAAACTGTAACATCCCGACCCAAATTTATGGGTTATCCGTGAGTCAACCCGATCTGACCCGAGGGTTAGGTGTGAAGTGCAATGGAACAACTTACATAATGTTACTAGTCCAGTTTTATTTTAAATAACATTTTACTTGTTAGCACGCGATTTCAGTTTCAAAATACACTACGTGAGCGACCCATGGGAGAACCCAAAAGTACAAGTAAACAGAGATACTAACGTAAAACAAAAATAGGAATACTTAACTGTATAATACTCTTAAAATACGAAACCGCACCCAACTTACCTTATTAAAGTGAGGGTATGAGCCTATGCCCAGTAAAAACATATGAAGCAGTATAAAAACAAATGGCAGAAAAGATACTCACATGCTACAACCATATTGATGAGAATATATATATATATATATATATATATAGTTGAAATACATGTTTCAATGCATTAACCATTTTACTTCTGAAAACCTTACTTGTTCGGATTAATTTACCTTAATCTTGTAAAACTTCCTTTACTCGTACTTAGCATTTATCACTTAGTTAACACATCTGGTTCAACATTGAAAACCACCACATTTGATTTATCCAAACACATTCCTTTACCGGAATCACCCTTTCTATTTATTTCAATACGCTTTAGTATTTTCGTTGAAACTCACCCTTTCAACACACGCATCCATCATGTTAGAAAATATTTATTTGTCATTTGAAAATATTTTTCAACACCTAATAATAAAAATATTGGGTTTAATCACTAGGGTTCTTAACCACCCATTTACCCACTTACTTTACCCTTTTACTTCATTTATGAACATTAATAGATTTACGCATTTACTTGTCCATTTCACTATTAACGGAATATTTATTATGATCATTCAAGTTAGGTTGTATTAACACATTTTACCCCACAATCCATTTCTTGACATGTTCCATATTTTCTTTATCTTTTCTTGGAATGTTCAGATACTGCATGCTTCCACGGGCTCTACACCGGCGGCTATGCGCACCATATGCTTTAACCAGTGTTTTAGGGCTTTTCACACAAGGGCTACAGACCCTTTTTTCTTTTATCCCGGTGTCATCCGAGTTCTCTTTTATGTGTTTTAAAGATTTACAAATTTCCACATTATTCCACGTTTCCTTTTTACTCGTCCGAAATCAAAACTCAAGACTTTACCGCCCCAACTTGGGTTACATTTTGAAATTTTACCATTTCAGGTCCTTTACACTTTAACCTTGATTTTATTCCAAAAATCATATTCATTTAGGACAATTTATGCAATACCTGTTCCAATATTTTTATATCATTAAAATGTTCCACTTTAAGTGAAAATATCATTTTACCCCTTTGTTTCCAAAATCACATTTTACTCCATTTTCACAAGTATTAATTTCTCAAAGATACTATTAAGTCATCCACACTAACTTATTAAGTGTTTTAACATATTAAAAGCCCATTTAACCTTGGAGTATTATTCCACTTTATTGAAAACACCTTTACCTTATTAGTTCTTTTCAACTTCATAAGTGTTAATATTTTACAACATTACTAAGTTACACACACTAACTTTTCCATGTTTACCCATTAAAACTTAATGAATATATTTATCAATATTTTCCCAAAACACACATTTTCCCAAATCACATCATTTGCAAACATTTTATTTCATAAAATATTTTCATCAATATTTCTAGCAAATACACTATTTTCATAAAACAACCACTTTTACTATTTCAAAACCTTGAAATAATTATTCATTCTTTATTTTTTACAAACTAACATTTTCCAACATTTTTATCCTATAAAAATGTTTGTTATCTTCTACTCATTATTTACATCATTCAACTATATGCACCCTACTCAAATAGTCTAACTGCATGACTACAAATGTGTAAAATAAGTCTTATACTAAGAGTAAGGTTTCCCAGGAAGTGTTGGTGTGGGAGGAGCAACGTTCACCTCCAAAGGTGGCCTCAAGGGATTACCAGATGCATCATTCAAAGCTTTAAAGTGTTCTTCCTCCAAGCTCCCAAGTAAGACCCACTTCAACTCCATTAAAATCCACATTCATCTTCTCCAATAAATGCCCCAAATACTCCTCCATTATTTTTAGATCTTCTTTGATAATGGTGGAAATGGGTGTTATGGTCTTGAACATGGTGTAATATCAAATAAAATGGTGGTGGAATGGTGGTTTGGTGGTGGATGGTGGTGGAAGAACACCCACCTCTTTTCTCTCTCCTTCTTCCATTTTCTCCCCACAACCATTAACCCAAACACACCCTTATTAAACCCTCTCCAAAGCCTAAATTCCCATTTTCCCAATCTGAACTGATATGGGCTTGACTGCACATAAAATCATGATAGTGCAGAAGGGTAATCAAATCTAAAAACTCGACTAAGATCGTTCGATTGACATCCCCTATGTCGTTCGAACGACCTCCATCATGTCGTTAGAATGACTTCTAATGTCGTTCGAACTGTGGATCACATGACCTGCTATTGTAAACCAGTAGCATGTCATTGGATGCCCTGCTACTTACGACCCATCTCACGACCTCACCATGTCGTTCGAATGACATTGTCTTATCGTTTGAATGACCCAACTTTTGTTCTCCTTTTATTTTCTTCCAATACTTATCCACAATTCTTTCTTAATTATAATTAACTCCTCTTCAACTTGTAATACATATATAATATAATTAATTTATCGCGGTAAGATATTACAAACTTCCCTCCTTAGGGAATTTTGTCCTCAAAATTCTTGGTCCATCAATCCTCAAACTTCTGGGATCGGTCAATTTCTATTATAAGTTCCAGAAATCCTCCAAAACAAACTATCGAAGTCCTTAACACTAAGGTCACCAAATACTCAACATGCAACATGCCCCAATGCTAACCATTTCGCTGACCATAACATTACATAATGGACCCGGGTTTCCACTCGCCTTATGATCAAGTCCAAATAATTCCTAGCACTACTTATGCTAGTACCTGAGACATACCGTTACTCCACAGGAAAACCCCTTCTAGAGGTCAACACTCACCCAACGCAAATTATAATACAACCAATTGTGGTATATATTACCAAAAATCAATTCTAGCTTAATACTGAACATCACGTGTTCCACAACTTTTCATGTTATCCTGACTATACAAGTCACATGAGATTGTCGATAACTACATTATGCTAGTTCCTCACTCTAAGGAGGATTGACCTCATCAAATCATTACCACGTGCCCAGTTTACACCTTTCACTGCGTCACTCTAATGAACATAGTGCTACCTTAGGCGTCGCATCCTTGAGTAATCACTAGAGTCTCACTCTAACACACTCACCGTGGCAAGGCAACATCATATTCTAAGTTTTCCTCAATTTCCAACACTATATCATATCCTCAAGTCACCATTCTTCTCTTCATAACTTAAGCCACTAATTATCGAGCCGGCCAGTCGAGAGTCTACTAGTCTTAAGAGATAATGCTACTATGAGCAAATCGTGTGGAAAAAAGCATAGCCACCTGTATGCCAAATTTATGCAATCACAAGAATACCCCAAATGGTTGCACCCAATTATAGAGATGCATGACCATACTCGGTCCACCGTTCTCTCTCGGGACCAATCGCATTGTACCATGACATGGCACCAATCTGAGTCACCACACAGATGAGAATACTGATTCCCAATTACCGAAATCGAAAGGGAAACAGGAGAGTCAAAAGGAACAAACAACTGTCCCACGAATTTTTTCCTATAGGCATCCGATTACAACTTATGGAAGTGAACCTACACCGTATACTTGAATTCATGCCACTCATTCTCAAAACTCTCACTGAGTACCACTTCTGGCCATATACCCTGGTCTGGGTCACTAGCCGTGACGAATCGAATTGCAGTCATTCATTATCACTATGCAAATGCAATTTACAAATCGGTAGTGCTTTAGGAAGTCAATGCTCGACTTCCCTCCTTGGGATAAAATCCCTACCTTTCACATCCTTAGCGTAAACGAATCATTATGATTAGCGTACACCTCACGCTCTAGCCACGTATATTGTCCAATCACTAACGACGATGTCACTAACCTACTATACCTAGGTTATTGTCTGCTTTATCAAATCATGACCGAAGTCCCAAATTTCCATAGATGTTACTTAGTTCAAACGATACACTAACCTAATTGTGTTCCTTATTGACTACACAAGATTTCCCACTTACTTACCTTAGTTTTCTACCTACATAGAAATTACTTGACAACCACACCTATCTCTATTGGCCTTCTAAGGGTCGTAAGTACCACACTGGCTACTTTTTCTAACTCATAATAACTTGGCAAGATGTGCCAAGGACTAGTCCTTCCATTGCTAAGGCTACCCTAGAATATACAGTCGATAACTCAACTTACTAATCATGTTTCAATGCTACTCCAGCTTAATTATCATTTTTGAATTTTCCACATATCGTCATCACTTTAAATCTCAAATATATCTCTAGTGTATCCTAAAATCGGTTATCACCACACCTAGATTTGTTATTCCATGACATCCGAGCATCACTCCTATAAGGACACAACTATCACCCTACTTTAGGAATTATACCACCCATTTGTGCCGACTGGAAGGCCTTACCCGACATACATACTACATAACCAGCAATCTGGGATCATCATTTAACCCTTAACTCAATCATTACTAGAATTCTACTACATCTTTTTAACAGACTTAGTTGGTATCCTAAGAACACCAAACATATTTCATGGCAAGTCCCAAAATTCGATAAGGTTTTAACGGCTATACTTTTATCATCATATGTGCACTCTACAAATCTTACGATACCCATATTGATATTACTTGGTGATCACAAAGACACTAGTCTACGATCTTCTAGTTATAGTTCAACTTAATCCTCAAACACCTCAAGACATCACAACATTCAATACTTTGCCTATGAACTACTAACACATTAGGATTACCTCGCACCTAGCCATTACCTCGACGGCTAAAATGAGTTTCAACACTTAGATACTAATCTTACCTTTCTTCTAAATATATATGACTATAAGTCACATACAAACCATAATTAATGTTACTACCGATTACGGCAGGACACAGGATGTCTCCTGGAGCCTAAAAACCTCCAAGTCTACCTCACCTAAATCATCATTGACTGTTCAACCATGGCTATGTGAACATCACACCATGTGCTAATCTATGAGTTAACATGACTATATAAATCTTGGTAGGATACGGACGTCGAGTACTGCCTATAAATATCGAGGTCCACACCACGGATGTTGCATGAGATCCTATTCCTCAATATACCATTATAATCAAGATACACCCAACCGAAGGAACTAATATGTTCTCACCATAAAATCAGTACTTATTAATGCCACTCATCTATTTAGTCTCCATACACGAGATACACAACCTTTACCGTTGGGTCTTAGCGAAAACCACTCACAATTTCCACTAACAATGTTACTCTCATCACTAAAGTCTTTTCACACCACATCTCACACAAGGGTTTACGTCATTGTCACTATCATTCTATATAACTTCATGTGTTCTCTGAATTACTATCCATTGCGATATCACCCCAAGGATTGAATTTTACCTAATTACATCATCAGCGTTAACTACCCCTAAGTATAGTACCTAAGGGTTATGTATACCTCTTAATCACCAATCATTTATGCCTAGTCGAGACACCCTAACCATCAACCTCTATCGTTGACTATATGCAACTCATGCCACTTTTCTAATGGGCATCATCCCATTCTATCGACATCTCACATGATTATATGCCATTAAAAATTCAACACAAGCACCTCACACTAACAACCACAGGGTCACAACTATAGGCTAACAAGGACACCCGTAAATTACAATAATTCTAATAAAAAACCCGAAAGAAATTAATAACTATCAACTTAATTATGTGCCACTTGGCACTAACTTACTTGTCGTTATAACCTCTTTACTTTACCGTCGAGGACAAGACCTTAATCGTCATCAAACTAGCATGACCGACCCTACCTAATATTGACGTCGAAAGATCCAATACCAACCTCTCCACATCACACCCGAAAGGAACCTTGAACCTAGAGCTCTGATACCATTTGTAGTGCCCCGACCCAGATTTAGAGGTTACCCCTGAGTCAACCCATTCCAATCCGAGCATTAGGTGTGAAGTGCAATGGAAAAACCTACATACTATTGCTAGTCCAATTTTAGTTTAGTTAACATTTCACTTGTTAGCATGCGAGTTTCAAAATACACTACGTGAGGAGCCCATGGGGAGCACCTCAAAGTCCAAGTAAACATAGCTACTAATGGAAAACAAAAATAATGATACTTACCTGTATAACGCTCTCAAAAGATGAAACCGCACCCAACCTACCGTAACAAAGAGAGGGTGGGAGCCTATCCCCAATGGGAATATACTAAACAATGTATAAACGAACGGCAAAATAGATACTTATGTGTTATAGCCACATGCATGAGAAAATATGTATGTATCCACATATATATATCCTTGAAATGCATATCGATCAGAAAATATACTCACAAGCTACAACCATATCGATGAGAAAATATACTCATACGCTAAAACCATATCGATGAGAAAATATATATGTATATATATATATATATATATATAGTTGAAATACATGTTCCAATGCATTAACTGTTTTACTTCTGAAAACCTTACTTGTCTAGATTAATTTACCTTAATCTTGTAAAAACGTCCTCTACTCGTACTTAGCATTTCACACTTTAGTTAACACACTCGGTTCAAAATTTAAAACCACCACATTTGATTTATCCAAACATATTCCTTTTTCAGAATCACCATTTTTATTTATTTCAATACGCTTTAGTATTTTTGTTGAAACTCACCCTTTCAACGTACGCATCCACCGTGTCAGAAAATTTTTATTTGTCATTTGAAAACCTTTTTCAATACCTACGTCTGCAAATTATGGGTTTAGCCACTTGGTTTCTTAACCACCCATTTACCCACTTACTTTACCCTTTTTACTTCCTTTATGGACATTAATAGATATACGCATTTACTTGTCCATTTCACTATTACCGAAACATTTATTACGATCATTCAAGTTAGGTTGTATTAACACATTTTACCACATAACCCATTTCTTGACATGTTCCATATTTCCTTTATCTTTTCTTGAAATCTTCCAATATCGCATACTTCCACGGGCTTCACATCGCCATCCATGCGCACCATATGCTTTGTCCAGTGTTTTAAGGATTTTTACCCAAGGGTTTCGGACCCTTCTCGCTTTTATCCCGGTGTCAATCGAGTTTTCTTTTATATGTTTTAACATTTTACAAATGTCCACATTATTCCACTTTTCCTTTTTACCCGGTCGAAGTCAAAACTCGGGACTTTACCGCCCCAACTTGTGTTACACTTTAAAATTTTACCATTTCATGTCTTTTACACTTTAACCTTAATTTTATTCCAAAATCATATTCATTTAGGACCACTTTATGCAACACCTATTCCAACATTTTTATTTCATAAAGGTGTTCCACTTTAAGTAAAATCACCATTTTACCCCTTCGTTTCCAAAATCACCTTTTACTCCATTTTCACAAGTGTTAATTTTCTAAAAATACTATTAAGTCATCCACACTAACTTCATAAGTGTTTTAACACATTAATACCCCTTTTAACCTTGGAGCATTATTCCACTTAATTGGATACACCTTTACCTCATTAGTTCTTTTCAACTTCATAAGTGCTAATATTTTACAGCATTACTAAGTTACACACACTAACTTTTCCATGTTTACCCGTTAACACTTAATGAATACTTTTATCAACATTTTCTCACAATACACATTTCTTTACTTTCTTCATTCAAGAAATCCATTTACACTTAAGACTATTTTCATAAGAAAATACCATTTCTTTTATCAACATGTGTAGTCTTATAATCTCATGTTCATCATATCCTTTAATCCCAATTTCACACACTTTGAAGACAAATTTTTAATCTTTATTATTTTATTTTTAAACCAAAAAAAATCTTCTTTAAACATGTTTATACAGTTAATATCAAAATACTACAAGCATATATGTATGAGAAGATGAATTTTAAACCCAAAAATCCTACTACATGGTTTAAACGTATATTTCATCATGAGAAATCATTATACTTTCAAAAATACATTTCTTTAGGTACAAAAGACATTTTTATTTCAACTTCAACAAATGTCTATTTTTCATAAAACCTTAATTTTTGCAAGAGCTTTGAAATATTATCATTTCATCAAATTTTCCAATAAAATGACATCATTTGCAAACATTTTATTACATAAAATATTTTTCATCAATATTTATAGAAAATACACCATTTTCATAAACACCCACTTTTATTATTTCAAAACCATGAAATAATTATCCATTCTTTATTTTTAACAAACTAACATTTCCAACAATTTTTATTCCATAAAAATGTTTATTATCTTCTACACATTATTTACACCATTCGACAAAATGCACCCTACTCAAATAGCCTAACTACAAGACTACAAATGTTTAAAATAAGTCTTACACTAAGAGTAAGGTTTTCCATCTCTAATGGCTCAAATGGAAATGTTGGTGTAGGAAGAGCAACCCCTACCTCCAAAGGTGGCCTCAAGAGGTTACCAAATGCATCCTCCAATGTTTTCTTTCTCCAAGCTCCCAAGTAAGACCCACTTCAACTCCATTAAAATCCACCTTCATCTTCTCCAAGAAATCCCCAAAATACATCTCCAAATTTTTAGCTCTTCTTTGACAATGGTGGAAATGGGTGTTGTGGGCTTGAACATGGTGGAATATCACATAAAATGATGGTAGATAGGTGGTATGGTGGTGGATGGTGGTGGAAGACCCCCACCTCTCTCTCCTTTTCTCTCTTCTTCTTCCATTTTCTCCCCACAAAAATTAGCCCAAACACACCCTTATAAAACCCTCTCCAAAGCCTAAATTCCCATTTTTCCCAATCTGAACCGATTTGGGCTTGACAACACATAAAATCAAGGGCTAAGAATGTGACAGCGCACAAGGGTAATCAAATCTAAAAACATAACTAAGGTCATTAAAATGACTTCCCCTATGTCGTTCGAACAACTTATACTGTAAACTAGTAGCACGTCGTTGGATGCCCTGCTACTCGTGACCCATCTCGCGACCTCACCATGTCGTTCAAACGACATTGCATTATCTTTTGAGTGACCTAACTTTTGTTCTCCTTTTATTTTCTTCCAATTCTTTTCCACGGTTATTTCTTAATTATAATTAAATCCTCTTAAATTTATAATCCATATATAATTTAATTACTTTACCATGGCAGGATATTACATAAATAACTTATTAACCATCTTCATAAACATTAAAACTAATACCCATAAATGTCATACCTTAAAAATTCCAAAATTATTTCCAATTTCATTCTGGGGCAGAGCACATTTTGAGGAGTAAAACATATAATATGTGGGTGTTGAAAACATATATATTGAAAAATGGTAATATAGTAGCTTCATATGACATATTTAGTTTCATAAAGACATATTAAAGCTTAAATTACAAAAACGGAGTCCTAAACATCATATTGAAATCACCCAATAAGAGACAACATATACATATTATGAGGTTAATTTTAGGTCCAAAAAGAATTGAAATCAAAGCAATAAGATTATGAACAATTACATAAGGTGGCGATTGCAATTGACAGTGTCAATACTAGTTGATGGTGAGGAACAATGTCAGTAATAGTGAGCATATTGAATACCCTACCTCATATGGAATGTGGTGTTAAGATACTGCTTTGAGGAACCGATAGTCACAAATAGAATATGGCTCGAGTTTGTCGAAATTCGTTACAATGGTAGTAAAGTTAATGTGGTCATAACGATGACGTCGCCGTAACAGATTTATAACAAACATTTGAAAAAAATCAATTTTGAACAATATTTCTAATTTTCATTTTTCATAGAATATTTGTTTTTCAAAAAACAAACCAATTTTTCCAACAATTAGAAGGGGCCCGAGACACTCTTATCTTTTCCACTCATTTTCTAACTTTTCATTAATAAAAAAAAAAAGATTAGTCTTTTTCGAACTTTGTAATCAAAGTCAATTGAAGGTAAGAAATTAAAACTTTTAACTTAAATGAACAACTCTCCTTTATATGAAATTCTATCGATAATTCAGTTTAAAATGGCTTAATAATGAATTCCACTCTCGAAATTAGAAGCTTATCTCAAAACTAGGGTTGTGTCCCTTCTGAATCCACGTGGTGTGACCCCCAGACATTCTCGAGATACTTATCGTGTGTCATTCGGGCTACTAGAACATTATTACACTTCGGATGTTTCCACGCATGCCCCTACGATGTCATCACCCTGTTGATCTAACCATAATCGCATAAGATTTTAAAAAATCTCAAAACCAAGTCCTTTACATTTTCTCGATTTATTTCCAAAAGTACTTTCCTTTTGACGACAAGACGATAAGCAATCATCATAATTAATAAAATTTTCAACATTCGCCAAAAATTGTAGGTTAATGAAGGTTGAGCAAGAGATGAACACTGCCAACGAGATCTATAATTATGTGTTAAGGATTTTGCCAAAAATAATAGATTTAGGGAATAAACATAAGTAAAGATGATTTGTTTATAATTATAGGATCAAAATTAATAGAAATATGATGGTGAACAGTATTTTCAGCCAAAATTACACCCAGATGAATATTAAGTATATAAAATACCTAGAATTGAGCTCAATATGAGTTTAGGATGATACATTAACTCAAACCTTCAAATTATAGATCCTTATATAAATTAACTCAAATGTGTGCTTGTAACTAGGGCTATCAATGGACCAGGTCTAGACCCGGACCCGACCCGAATTAACGGATCTGAGTAAAATTTATAGACCCGTTTACCCGATTACTCGTTTACCCGATTAGTTAATGGATCGGGTCTGGATATACATGGCTCCGACCCGATAAGGACCCGATCCGAATGTGTATATATATAATATAATAAATATATATATATATATATATATATATAACCCAAAAAAAAACCATCTCATTCCCCACTTCGAGCCATTTTTGGGGTAATCATGTCTTATTCCAATTCTTTCTGTAATCATTGTTATAATTCTCAAAATGCCCGTAATCCTTTGACTTTTGGTCAAAACTTGGTCCCAAAAATTTACAAATTCAAAAAATGACTTTGGGCGAGTATAACGAAAGTCAAAACTTGGGTTATTGGAATTTTGATGATGATGATAATGATTTTGGGCCTCTAATTCCTTATTATAGGAATTTTCAAACGAATTGCAATAGTTTTCAAAATTCTTATAATAATGAGTTTAAGTTTAAGTCCGATGGTAATTTTCAAAGTTCGCATTTTCAAGAATCCGCGCCTCGGCCCAAGACTTTCGGTGAGGGCTTGCGTATGCTTGAAAATGAGAAAATTGAAAATCGTTATCGGGAAGAAAATCGTTTGTGGGAGCATGAATGGGATTTATTATTTGAATCCGACGATAATTTTTCTTTCGAGACTTTTGAAGTCGAGGAATGTTTTGAACCAAATGAGGACTTTGTGCCTACTTTGGAACAAACCATTTTTAACTTTACCCATTGCATAATAGATATTGAAAGTGAGGATGAAATGAATGTAATATCCATTTGCAATGAAATGATTTCTTCTTTGGCCCCCAAAGAAGAACATTTCATTGAAAATGATCATATTTCCTTCGAAACTCAATCTTCAAGCGATGATGATGCATCTCTTGAGTTTGAATTTCTTTCCTCTCCATTTTCATTTTCTGTTATCACACCGTCACAAGTACCCGATGAATCGGTTTCAAACTTTAATGTGTTAAACCTTTTTGCCAATGAGGAGTACTTGCTCGAGTCGCCTTCCACGATCGCATCTTTGCCTTCATGTGCGCCACCCCCCATTCCAATTTCAAAATCTTTGGGAGAATATTCTGCTTTCCTCGATTCCCACATGTTTTTGTCACCCGTTCAATCCAAATCCCCCATCGTCCCTCCAAAACTTTTAATTGGCGATGGTTCATTTCTTCCGCCTTACACATGCCTTCCGTTGTTCAAACTAGATTTAAATTTTTTATAAGGCATGCTTGAGTGTGAGGGTACACCGGTTATCCTCCAAAGTCAAATCGTTTTCACGGTGGACCCTCAACTATTTATACTTTTAGTGTATAGTTAGTTAGAAGCCTAAATAGTAGCTTGTATATAGTTAGCTTTTATTATTTCTTTTTTTTTAGTTTTTCTTTCTTTTAATTTAGTCTCTTGTAAGTAGCTAACATTTTGTTATTTGTTTTTGCTATGCTCGGCACTAACTTGTTTTGTATATTCTTTGGACTTGTTCTTATGGGGATCGCTCCAATTTTGGGTAATATTGTTATTTTCCTCTCTTTAACTTGGTTCTTAATTCACATTGAGGACAATGTCAGGTTTTAAGTTAGGGGGTGTGGGATATTCTATCCATTTCTTTAGTTAGTCCATGTTTTTGCTCACATGTTAGTTACTTAGTATGCTTTTCTTAGAAAAATTCAAAAATTTCAAAAATATTTTCTTCCTTTTTTCTCCTTTATTGGGCATTTTTCCTTTGTTTCCGATGATAAATTTCAATAATTGTCTGATCCAATAAACAACCCAATGATGCATGTTCTCGATTTTAGAAGTTATTAGACTTTAGTCCTAATTATTGATATTACGAATAACTTCATAAATTATACTTTAATCCCAGGAGCACATGCACTTTTCTTGCTTTATCGATTTGGTTTAAGATTTTTATAACTCGTTAATCTTCTGTTGCATTGTATATACTTACAATGAGTAAGCTTTATACCTTTCTTCGTTTGTGAGTGTATAAACTATTCTTTCCTCTTTGAAAACATTGAACTCGACGGTAATCTCTCTATTCTTTCATTTGATCGTTCATTAATTGAGTTCATATATGAAATGTGTTACTTGAGCATGATTTTCAAAGTTTATTTTGACTCGAGAATTACGTAAACTTTATGAAATGATCATAGGCAATCTTTGTTATATCACTCATATTAGCCTTGACCTCCCCTTATATGTTTCCCCATTCAACCCCTTTGATCCTAAATATTCGCCTTTCATTTCATTACCCAAATTCCCATAACTGACTCCACATTGGAGTTATATACCATACATATTACCTTCCATACCTTTTTTTGGCATGTTACTTGGGATTGAATGATGTTGCTGTGTTGCAGTTGCAATTTAGGCATGTAATAGTGAGAAAAGTAAAGAAAATAGATGTGAAAAAAGAGAAAAAAACAGAAACCAAAAAGCAAAAGAAAACAAAAGAAAAAAAATAAGAAAGAAAAAGAAAAGAAAAAGAGAGAAAGAAAAAGTTTATATATGTTGTGTATATAGTTCAATAAGCTTTGATTACTCTCCCCAATTGTATATCCAAAGCCTTTTATGGATTATATTTTCCAATTTCTTATATTGCCCGAATTCTTCCCATTATTCCAAGTTTTTCATTCCGAACACTTTGAATTCGTACATACATATCCTTCATTTTCATACCCTAGACAACCCTACATTATAACCCTATTAAAGTCCTATGTGATCTTAGGGTGCATTTAATTTAAAAGTCAAAATAGTTTTGATAATCTATGAAAATTCATTTTGCCTCTTTTAATGAGCGGCATCTTTCATTGAGATTACATTTTTTCATTTTATATATAGCGTTCTTCATTTGTGACATGTGTGCGGCCTAGTTTTCATATATATTTACTCTTTATGCCCGCATGTTCCGTGTGTTGCCTCCCTATTTTGAGTGAATCCACTTGATGAGTGTAATGCCCGTGAGGATTGAATATATGCTTGCTTTATTTAGTATTCGATTTATATAAGTTTTTGCCAAATAAAACTTTGCATGTGCTTGCTCCCCTCCCACATTTTAAGGTTTCAATTCTATGAGGTGCATTCTATAATGTTAAAGATTCGGACTTTTGTCTGAATTCGTTCATTTTGATAATAAGGTGTATGAAAACTTTTTCGTTGTTATTGGGCTTGTCGCATGTTGTGATTGGGCATATTTTGAGGAAACCATATGATGTTTGTGAGTTTCATCCCTGAAAATCCTCGCGAGACGACACTCGTCCACTAGGGTAACCTAGGAGTTTAACGGCTTATTGCATATGCTAAATGCAATCGAATCGCCCGCGAAAGTGGCCATATGCTTTTATACCATATTTTTGAACTTTTATCCTGCTTTTGGTTTGCTTGTAGTTCTTGTTGTATCCTATTTTATTGCTAGGGAAAAGAAATGTGTAAGTTAGGGGGTGTGATAATACGCAAATATTTCATATTTCATCCCTCAAACCTACGCATTTTAGCCCCCTCGGGTATCTTATTCCCTATATTTATTCTCATTAACCAGACAACCTCAGATTTCTTTGTTAACATGCTTTTCAGGGGTTAATTGAGCTTTTATAGGTATTTGGATGCTAAGTGTGAAGTTCGAACGCATTTCGACTAATTTTCGTACGCAATTGCACGTTCAAGGGAATTTTAGTCATTTCACAGTTTGGTAACCTGGCCCAACATCTACACAGAAGATGTAGCCCTCCTTGCAAGCTTCGCGTGGACACAAAACAAGGGGGAACTTGGCTGAGACTTGCTTGATCGATCGATCGGTCCTTCAGATATTTGCCTTCGAGTTTAGACAGTGGGCTGGAACCTGATCGATCGATCCATCGACCAAAGGGGTCGATCGATTGATCCCCTATTTTTCTCGGCCATTTTATTTACAAGTTTGCCATTTTGAGGGCTTTATATAAATACTCATTTCTCTCGTTTGAGAGAGATATCTTACATTTTACATTATTTTAGGGTTTGTACGGAGCTTTGCCCTACTCCACCACTTTGGGTGTTTTGCCCACTTTGATGTATGTAAGCTTATTAATTTAGTTGTCTTCTTTTATTTACTTACTTTGTAGATAATTTACATGCTTTCATAATTAGGTTTACATGCTTTCTTTTCGTGCTTTCTAGTGTACTTTTATTGTCTTTATTTACCGCTTTCATTTATCGCGTTTTTACCATGCTTTCTGGCTAAGTTAGTCTAGGTTGGGTCGGATTGAACTCATTTCGGGTTGATGTGTTGCTTTTCTTTGGTGATGGAGTTGATGGGTCTATTTCTAATGCGTTGTCCAAGTTATTGCGCCTAGGAGATTTGACGGGGCATATCATGTATGATCCGTGCTTACGACCTTGCGTGCGTAATTTCTGAGGTATTTGTTGACGCTAAAATTTTATTAGGCTTTTATGCGAATTTAGGGGTGTGACAACTCTTGATTTAATTAACTATCGAAACGAGACGCAGTCTTAATAACTCATCGACCCATGTAACCATTTTATACTAATTAACTCGGGTGAGGGATATTCGATGCAACCTATAGTTTTTATCGCTTTTATTAGTCTAGTTTAAATACACGCCTAGATTAATCTTTCCCTTTTCGCATATTTTCCTTTATTCGTAATTATCTTTTACGCTTTTTTTAGGAATATTAAACCTTATAAATTCTTACTCACACGTTGAGTGTTGTCATAAGTTTAGGTTTTTTGTATAATTCAGGTGAGCCGAATTCAAAACAACCAACGCACAAGTGACGCTTGCGCCGCGGCAAAACCCTATTGATCAATTCCCCTTCTCTAACTAGCCTTCACATGATCATGTTTGTTAGTGTGGCATTCAGCAATTAGTCTTCCTGTGGACTAGGCTGTCAGATCACTAATTTTCTTTTCAAGTATCCCCGTGTGTATTCGTCAAGGTAAACCACTATACTTTTGCTTTTTTACTGAGTAATGATAAGAGAATTCAAGAAAACACCTGAATCACTGCACCTTGAATTTGTTGAATCATAGCATAACCCATTTTGTTTTGAAAGCAAGTGAGCCTAATTCCAAAGAAAACTAGAGCCGCAAAACAAGATACAAGCTGCCAATGTTCTGAATATCTAATAAAAGTAATACTAAATATAACAACCAAAAATTATTCATGAATAACTTTGATTCACCTACAACACAAACTTCACGATTAAACCCAAAAAAGTAACCATTAAGAACACACGTAACCACCAAATACCATAACCAACTACCAATGGAACTCATTTCCCATGAACTTAGCTTTGTCAGATTTCATGTGCTTATCATACCCGTGGTTATATTGGTTATACAAACCTTAATGGTGTATAGAAGTTGTCGGCTCAAGTAAAGCTATTCATTGACCCTATAATACCTGTAGCAGGGGGAAAATTCCATACGCTTAGATAGAAAGAATGAGTTTATTAAAAGACCTCGATAGTCGAACCTGGGATCTGTAGGATAGATACTTAAGTTGTCAATAGGTCCACTAGACATTACACCACTTACAAGTGGGCAAAAACATAAACCATGATCACCACCATAGAAACGGGTAGTTATATAATAGAGCTATTAAATCTCAGTGCATTTGAGAGCGTGTGGCAGATATTGAATTTAATCTTTTGGTTACTAACTCAAAGTATAATGATACGACTAATTTAGTGAACCACACATAAAAATATCATGTTGTATTGTTCTAATGAAATACTCTAGAATGAATCAAATCCCTAACGAAATGTGCTATAGAGATTTTACCACCGTTATGTCTGGCTCAGATAATGTGTGGTACACAAGCTTCCTAATAGGCTAGTTGAAAACATTCAAGTAATTATATCCTTATTTTGTAAGCAACTTCTAATTTGGCATGATGTATGCCAAGTGAGTAGCCCAACTCATGTGTTAGTAAGAGGGAGGATAAGACCACTTGAGAATACATTATGTGATTCAATGATAAGAAAATGGAAGTCGACCATTATGATGAAAATGTAGCCATGTTAAGGCAGGTATTGGGACCATGTAAAGGAAACTCCTATAACTACGGATGAAGTCTTGGACAAGTAAAGTAATGAAGTCCAACAACAATGGTTAATCTAAGGCTGGGGTAGGTAGAATCTCATATAATAAAGACGAGCCTATTAATCATTCTCAATATAAGCATGGAAATATGTTTGATGAATATACCTTAGTCACAATGGAGTTCCACTAAATTCTTGGTGACATTTGAGACAAATAAGATTTAAAATGGCCACTGAAACTAAACTTACTAGTGAGTAGATGCAACAAGAAAACATTTTATAAATTCTCTATAATATAAGATTTTATTTCAATAAACATAAATGAGAGCCCCTGAGAAAACGTCAGAAAAATAGCCTCTTACATAATTTACCTCATTATGAAGCGCCTCTACGATGTCCTTCTGTTGAGTTTCAATGACCAGCTAAAGAAGATGCATAAACAAAAAAATCAAGTTTCGAAACTACACTAAGATAAGTAAACATAAATAGATGAGAATAATTTCCCACGAATTTCAATCACAAAAAGTTGAGAAACTTATAAATATTAATACCTCAAAATAATATTGTTTGCAATAATAAATAAATTTATATTTATAACAAACGTTGAAATGATAGATGCTAAGGGTGGAAGGCAAAAGAAGAAGAAAATGGACTGATGGGAAGTTATTGATCGCTGGTCCCATTAGTCAGAATGAAATAGCTAACTATTATGGGTTGAACACAAGACATTCTCATTCAAAATAATTGTACTCCCTCTTGCACTGATGCATTTAATCAATATTGTCAAATACATAGTATAAAGTCGCAAGATGGTCATTTCAACGACTTATTAAGTTCAAATTATTAATCCTTTAATCAATAATGTATACTTATTATTATGAGGACTATTGAATGTATAATCCTTATTCAGCACCTCCAATGCATAGTTCTTATTGTGAGTACTATTGAATTAAGGACATGCTACTCTACATACAACAAGCGGACTTTTCTTCACATTTCACCGACTTATTAAGTTCAAGTTCGAAAATGAAATGCTTATTAATAGGTCATGTAAAGTAAAGATGAAGAAAAGCATAGGAAAAATTATTTTTTTCCTTATTTGCTAGATGACTTCCTAAAAATAGATCTTGTTTCATTTGATTAAATTTTGACAGCACTTCTTGTATTCAAATAAAAGAAACTGTTGCATATATACACTAAATTCATAGAGTATTTGAAGGAGTTAAAAAGTATGTATACCTTGAGACCGGGTATAATTCCTCAAGCTACATCAAAATAAGCACTTGATATCCATTTTTACTTACGTAACTCTGGTTTGGGATCTTCTCCTAATCTCCCCTCTAGATCTGAACCAATTTCATTGAAGTATCTGAAATTATCATAAGAAAATAAAATAATATCAGTCTTTGCTTGTGTATGATTTACTTTACATTCATGTTTGGCCCTAGTTGTATATTAAATTAAAAATGATGACCTAGTAGAATATTGCAGAATTATTAGGTTTGAAGGGACCAAATAATGCTTATTTGTATTAGAAGTGGTCTAACTTGGAAAATGGGAAATAGACATTTTTCTCACTCACTCTATAATGGAATAGTAAAAAAAACTATTTACCAAATGATAATGTGCCATTTATGACTCAAAATTCAATACCGGTATATAGTCGGAATGAAATACCCAATTAAATCCTCAGATGACAAAAATATCAAATACAAGCCTTTTTTCCCTAACAAATTATACGTTGCCTTAAAGACACATAAAATTTCATCATGAGGAACACTTAATGTAGCAAGTGCTGTTACCCAATCAATATCTGCAAAGCCAATGGTGGAATTTACCAAAAGTGTTACTAATTTACCAAATCTTGTGGCAACTCGTCTGTATACTTTGAAAAAATAAAATGATAAATTTCAGTAAACTTGCCATTGACTAAGGAAGACCAGGTTCACCACATGCATTATCTACGTACCACTGTAGACACATGAGTACGATCCCAACTTGGGCCTTCCCTAGCAAGGCCAAAGTCTGAGAGGGGTTGCAAGTCCATGTCCAATCACCAACTCTAAAATAAAATAATAATATAGCACATAAATTCTACTGGTCATTATTTAATATAAATTCTACTGGTCATTATTTAATATAAATCATCTTAACAATCACCAACTCTAAAAATATTTCATCATTAAATAATTTTAAAACACCCTAACAATCGATACTCAGCACCGATGCCAGTAACAAATATACACATTATACTATACTGATCACATACAACAACTAACAAGTAGCATTAGATCTAACAATTGAAAGTCCTAAAAACGTATATATAAACCCTACAATCAATAAAATCATAAAAGCACACCCATATCCAAATAGAAACTTAAGAATATATATATATATATATATATATATATATATAACCCAAAAATGAAAAAATGAGACTCCAAAATGTGGGAGACTCCAAAATGTGTATTACCTCTGTAAGAGCCGAGCGGGACCAAAACGTGGGAGAATCCAAAGTGAGGAACTCCAAAGTGATTAACTCCAAGGTGAACAACACCAAAGTGACGAACTCCAAAAGAGAAAGAGAAAGAGACGAGAGACTCGAAAGTGAGAGGGATGAGTGAGTGGGAGACTCCAAAAGTGAGTAAGTGAATTTTTTTAGGGCATTTTATATTTTAGTCAAGTGTACTCAATTTTGGCACACTTAAAAACAGTGCCAAATTATGGCAATGTTTTAAAGTGTGCCAGATTGTCATTAAATCATGCCAGAATTTGGCACAGTTTAAAACTGTGCCAAATTTTTAATATCAGAGTGTGCCAAATTGTTGTATCTGGTGTAGTGATATTGATATACTAGAGGAAGAAGGTGCTCTCGAACCCATCGAGCTAGACGATGAGGAGGAGAGTATCTCAGATACTGGTGTTGCTGTAGGTGGAAGAGGTAGTAATGGTAAGGCAGGATCTAAAGAGGAATCCAGCGAGGAAGGATCTAGTCGAGAGAGATCCAGTGAGGAAGGTTCTAGTTTAAGAGATTCTAGGTTGGAGAGTTCTAGCGAGGAAGATATGGCTCCCCCTAGAAGAAAAAATTTGATCCGTGATGATGATGATGATGATTACGATGTCTTGCTATCCAACAGGCTAAAGATCTAGAAACCAAGGCCTAGGGATACTGCTAGTGGTTCCCAAATAGTAGATCGTGAGAAAGAGGTGGAGAGGAAGAGGAAATAAGAAGAGAGAGAGAGAGAGAGAGAGAGAGAGAGAGAGAGAGAGAGAGGAATATTAAGAAGAAGAAGAATAAGAAAAAGAAGACAAAGAAGAAGAAAGAAGAGGGGAGGAGGAGAGTAGAAGAGGGGATAAAGAAAACACAGGCTTCTCTTAACCGAGGGGGCCTCCGTGACTCTGACCCCTCATATCGCTCTGATGATGCTCGAGAGAGCTGTGCTCATGATGGACAGTGATCACTCTTTAAACATGGGCCCAAACTAGTTAGCCCTGAAAGCAGACCAAAGACTTGCTTTGGTAAGGTCACTTCCCCTTTCCTCTATTCCTTTGACTTGTAATTTTCTTCGTGCTCTATTTTCTAACCCCTGTCTCTTTCTGCATTTTGTGTCTGACTATACCGTCCTTCATCACAGTCAAAATGAGTTAGTGAGGAGGAACTCTAAGATCGATTAGAGCCTGAAGACTGCCCAAGAGGCCCAGAAGTCCTTCGAGAAGGCTCTCACAGAAGCTGAGGATTCTTTTGCTAAGGAGAGGGCTGAAGCGGTTAAGGAGCTGAAAGAACTCTGCCAGGCCTACGAGTTGGTCGTGATGAGCAAACTGGCCATCAGAGATAAAAATAAAGGGCTTACTGAGAAGGTGAATAGCCTGGATATAGCGATGCCTACCATCAGAGAGAGTGGAAACAATGAGGGCTGGGAGACAGCATAGGAAGATGCCGAAAAGCATATCGACTAAATCATTCAGGCAAACATCAAGAAAGGCTGGGACCAAACCTTAGTTGTTGACGGAGGTATTACTAATTCTTTTCTATTCGGCGAGCACAATCATGTCCCTAAGGAGATCATTGGTGAAGAAGTCCCTACTGCTCGGACTACTGTAGAGATTACTGTTGATGCCCCTGTTGGCGACTAGGGAGTAAATCTTACCTCAATCGAGGGAGGTGCACTTAGGGCAGAGATGAGCGAAGTTGCTTCTAACAAGGGGAAGGAGCCATCCCCCATAGAGTAGGTTGAGGTCGCCCAATAGACTTCTTGGCATTTTTTAATTTACTTGTGTATTTTTTTTATTCTTTCTTTTTGTCATTCCATGAATCTGTACCTGGCTAGTGCCATTTTTTAATAAAATGAAGGAATTTTATTTTCACATTCGCTGATATACCTGTCATTTGTGTTCCATGTCTTGTAGTTTGTTGATCTTGATGATTATATTCCTGCCTCCTTTTATCTAGGCAAAATCCTTGGTTTGAATGTAAGCGACCAAGTTCATCGAGCATTTATCAAGATTTGCAAATCCCTTAGGACAAGGAACGTGACTATAAAAATCAGTATGAAGTAGTTACCAGGTTGAAGGATAGGCTTGCAGAGATGGAGGAGGGTGGTGCCTCCGTTCAAGAGGAGATGGATGCTCTGAAGGCTAAGCTGTTGGATGCATTCAAGATCAATCAGGTTGGAGAGGTTCTGCAGTAGGAAAATTATGCCTTAAGAGGGAGATTGCGTGTCTTAAGGAAAATGCTCCAAGTAGTGCTCCCTGAGTTATTCAAGGTTCCTCATCGTCATCCATGTGACAAGCTAAGAGAGATGATAGATATTCCCAGAGGGAGATCGTCGAGCTGAAGGGAGACATTCGACGAGCATATATTATCGTTTTCGGACTGTAAAGAGACGTTACAAGTCTACGAAATTTATTTTGAAAGGGTCCTCCGTAGGTGTGGGCTGATGGTTATGATCAAGTTTGGATAGATTCCCCCACCAAGTTGAAAGAAAAGGAGGAGCTATCCTTTATTAGAGGGTGTCTAAGTACACTCAGGGAGTTGATGGTTCCTAAAAACTCTCCCTTGTGGTATAGGCATGAGATCACTCCCCCAATCTTGGAGTCGAATCCCTTTCGAAGGAATGATCACTGGATCCCCATAGATGTTATTCCATTGCAGCTGCTGGAATCGAGCTTAGAAGAGGTTGTGGTGAGCTTTGCCCCTCACCCTGATAATGGTCGGAGAGCTCGGGTGGTGGACTACCTTGCCTAGCGACCTGGATCCTCTTAGTGTTGATTTATTTCATTATTGTTGTACATGTAACTATGTAATTCTTAGTAAGAAATAAAATATTTATGTTTTGGGCATAGGCCGACTAAACATGTTTTGCTTTCTTTTTGACTTATTAATAAACTTCTAGTTATTTTGGGAACTTCCACCAACTAAATGTCATTTATAGTTTAATTTCAATTGAGCATTCCCCCGGTCCAATATGCCTTAGCCATACCATTCCGCCCACTTTACCTTTTAGGTTGAGTAATCACACTTCCTTAGGCCTAAGTAGGGTAATGGAAAGAATACACCTGATAATTGGGCGATCCACCCAAGTAGAATTTTAGAGCCAAACTACGTTGGCGACCAACACGAGTTGGTCGTATTACCCAAGGATCCCATATAGGTCTTTATTTATTACCGGAGCAACCTAGGAAGCCAATTGTGTTTTGGAACAAAGGCCTGAGGAGGGTAACAACCTGTTGACCATGCTGATTATGCTTTAAACAAGTTAAGCTATGATAGTCTTAACCACTGTGTTGCAATCATAAAAGGCTGGTTCAACAGATCCTTTGACTGAAGTAAGCTAGCCAACTCACTGTAATCCAGGAATTATATTATACTCATAAAAAGAGTGGAACCTGTAACTTGGAAAGGGTGCATATGAAAAAATACATTCAAGACAACCAATACATATAGAATGCCATGACCAATCGAGTTTTATTAATCAAAGTCATAAACAAAGAGAAACATTAGTTTGTAAAATAAAAATTTGCCTAAACTAATGGAGTATGGATAGATAAATCTAGAAGTAGAATTTCTTCAGATTGGATGCATTCCAACCCCTTAGTATCTCCCTGCCCTCCAGCATTTTCATATGATAAGCTCCTTGTAATTCATCCCTCACTACCTTGAAAGCTCCTTCCTAGTTTGGTCCCATTTTTTCATCTGATGGTTTTATAGTACTGCCAAGGACTTTCCTCAGGACATAGTCCCCAATTTGAAATTTCCTTGGATTTACTTTCCGGTTGTACTGTTTGGCTAGTTATTGCTGGTAGGATGCCAATTTAACTAGAGCCAATTCTCATCGTTCATCGGCTAAGTCAAGTTCAGTGAGCAATGCTTCATCATTATGTCCTTGATCGACCAACGTAGACCTCATGGTAGGGAAATTAGCTTCTAAGGGGATAACTGCTTCCATTCCATATGTGAGTGCAAAGGGTGTTTCCCAAGTTGCTCGCCTTGGGGTGGTGCGATTGGCCCAGAAGATGTGGGGCAATTCGTTCGCCCAAGCTCCTTTAGCCCGTTCTAGTCGTTTCTTTAGCCCATCGATCACTGTCTTGTTGGAAGCCTCAGCTTGACCACTGCTCTGGGGATATGCTATAGAGCTGAAGTAATTTTGAACTGGGTTCTGTTGTCAATAATGATCATTTTGGGTATACCGAAGCGGGTAATGATATTTCTCCATATAAGCCTCATCATGTCTACGTCCCTGATGTTCGCCAGTGGTTCTGCCTTGATAATACACAAATATTTCGTATTTCATCTCTTTAACCTACGCATTTTAGCCCCCTCGGGTGACTTAATCTCTATATTTAAGCCCGTTAACAAGACAAACTCATTTTACATTGTTAACATGCTATATGAGGTATAATTGGGCTTTTGTAGGTATTTAGGTACTAAGTATGGAGTTCAGACGCATTCTGGTGAAGTTCCGTACGCAACACGTTCAAGGTCATTTTAGTCATTTTACAGCTTGGGCACTTGCCCGACATCTCACAAAAGTTGTAGCCCTCCTCGCTAGCTTCGCGTAGCCATGAACGGTGCATGATTCCGAGTCTATACAATGAAGTTACGGCCATTTCAGCAGAGGGAAAAATAAGGAAAGCAAAAGAGGAGGAGAAGAGGAAGAAAAGAATGCAGAAGCTTCTGCTTGGCTCACACCTGCTTGATCAATCGATCGACAATTTTGGTCGATCGATCGATCCTTCTGTATTGCCGAAATTTGGCCTTCATCGATCGATCGACCATTTTTGTCGATCTACCGATCCCCTGTTTTCAGGAGATATTTTGGCATTTCTTTTATTTTCTCTTTTCTTTTCTAATTTAATTCCAACTTACTATATAAAGCAATGTTGTTGTAATAAACAGGGGATACACGATTTTAGGTTAGTTTATCTTAGGGTTTGAGGGTTTTGGAGAGTTTGGCTTGGATTCTTCTTGGTTTGACATCCAATTGGGTTCTAAGTTACACTATTCATCATCCTCTTCCTTAATATAGTTGTATTTCATTAATTTCTTGCTTTGTAGTGTAATTTACATGCTTTCTAAATTAGGTTTACTTGCTTTCTTTACACACTTTCTACTGTAGTCTTACCGCGTTTCTTTCCCACTTTCTTTATCGCATTTTTATCATGTTTTCTAGGTAATTTAAATTAGGTTGTGTTTGAATGGAACTCACTCGGGTTAACGCGTTGCTTTTCTTGGTGATAGTGTTTACGAATCTATTTCGGGTGCGTTGTCCTAGTTATTACGCCTAGGATATTTGACGGGGTATATCATGTATGTCCCGTGCTTACGACCTTTCGAGCATAATTTCTGAGATATTTGTTGACGCCAAAATCATATTAGGCTTTTATGTGAATTTAGGGGCGTGACAACCCTTAGTTCAATTAACTGTCGAAACGAGACGCATTCTAAATAACTCATCGACCCATGTAACCATTTTATACAAATTAACTCAGGTGAGGGATATTGGACGCAACCTATAGTTTTACTGCTTTCTTAATCTAGTTTCAATACCTTGCCTAGATTAACATTTCCCTTTTATGCATCTTTTACTTTTTAGTTTTTAATCACCTTTTTCCTTTTTATTTCAGAGTATTAAATCACTTAAATTCTAGCAACTCGTCCCTGTGAATTTTCGATACCCGACTTACCGTTGTGCTCACCAATTGAGTGTAGTAGTAATTTAGGTTTGTTTGTATAGTCGCGGCGAGACATAAAACAACGATTGTGTCCTTACACGAACACACTTTTCGCGCTATCAAAATGGCGTCGTTGCCGGGAACTAGTTTGTTTTAGACTTTATTTGATTTAGTATTTCATAGTATTTTCTTTCTATTTGTATTATTTGCTAATTTTTTGCAGGACTTCCATATTTGAGCACTTAGAAATGCTCGATTTTTTTCCGCGCGCACTCACTTTGTGGAATCCGCCATTTCGAGCCATTTTGGGGGTAAGCATGTCTTATTCCAATTCTTTCGGTAATCCTTGTTATAATTCTCAAAATTCTCGCAAGCCTATGACTTTCGGTCAATACTTAGAATCCCAAAGTATAACAAATTCAAATATGACTTTGGGCGAGTATAACGAAAGTCAAAATTTAGGTTATTGGAATTTTGATGATGAGGACAATGATTTTGGGCCTTTACCTCCTTATAATAGGAATTTTGAAACGAATTCCAATAGTTTTCAAAATTCCTATCATAATGAGTTTTCGTTTAAGTCCGATGGTAATTTTCAAAGTTCCCATTTTCATGCATCCGCACCTCGACCTCTGACATTCGATGAGGGTTTGCGTATGTATGAGAATGAGAAAATTGAAAATCGTTATCGGGAAGAAAATCGTTCGTGGGAACATGACTTGGATTTACTTTTTGAGTCCGACGACGATTTTGCTTCCGAGACTTTCGAGGTCGAGGAATGTTTTGAACCAAATTAGGTACTTTTACCTACTTTGGAACAAACCATTCTAGACTTTTCTCATTGCATAATAGATATTGAAAGCGAGGATGATAATGACGTAATATCTATTTGCAATGAAATGATTTATTCTTTGGCCCCCAAAGATGAACATTTCATTGGAAATGATATTATTTCTTTCAAAACTCAAACTTCATGTGATGATGATTCATCTCATGAGTTTGAATTCCTTTCATGCCCATTTGCATTCTCTATTATCACACTGGAACAAGTACCCGATGATTCGGTTTCAAACTTTAATATTTTAAACCTTTTCGCCGATGAGGAGTACTTGCTTGAGTCGCCTTCCACGATCGCATATTTGCCTTTGTGTGCGCCGTCTCCCATTCCAAATTCAAAATCATTGGGAAGATATTCGACTTTTCTCGATTCCCACTTATTTTTGTCACCCGTGCAATCCAAATCCCCCATCGTTCCTCCAAAAATTTTAATTGATGATGGTTCCTTTCTTATGCCTTACACATGCCTTCTGTTATTAAAACGAAATTCATACTTTTCGAAAAGCATGCTTGTATGTGAGGGTACACCGGTTATCCTTCAAAGTCAAATCGTTCTTATGGTGGACCCTCAGCTATTTAGACTTCTAGTGTATAGTTAGTGTGAGGCCTAAATAGTAGGTTGTATATAGTTAACTTTTTATTCTTTATTTCTTTTTATTTTAGTCTAGTGTAATTAGTTAACTCTTTGTTATTTGTTTTTGTTATGCTCGGTACTAACTTGTTTTGTAGATTCTTTGGACTTGTGCTTATGGGGATCGCTCCAATTTTGGGTAATATCGCTCTTTTCCTTCTTTAACTTGGTTCTTAATTCACATTGAGGACAATGTCAAGTTTTAAGTTAGGGGGTGTGGGATATTTTATCCATTTATTTATTTAGTCCATGTTTTTGCTCACATGTTAGTTACTTAGTATGCTTTTCTTAGAAAAATTGAAAATTTCAAAAATATTTTCTTTATTTTTCTCCTTTATTGGGCATTTTACCTTTGTTTTCGATGATAAATTTCAATAATTGCCCGATTCAATAGACGACCAAATGATGCATATTCTCAATTTTAGAAGTTATTAGACTGTAGTCTCCATTATTGATATTGTGAGTAACTTCATGAATTAAACTTTAATCCCATGAGTACATGTACTTTTATTACCTAATTGATTTGGTTTAAGATTTTTGTAACTCGGTAATCTTTTATTGCATTGTATATACTTACACCGAGTAAGCTTTGTACCTTTCATCGTTTGTGAGTGTATACACTATTCTTTACTCATTGAAAACGTTGAATTCTTTGGTAATCTCCCTATTCTTTCATTTGACCGTTCATTAATTGAGTTCATACTTGAAATGTGTTACTTGATCATTATATTCATATATTGTTTTGATTCGAGAATTACGTAAACTTTGTGAAATGATCATAGGCCCTATTTGTTATATCACCCATATTAGCCATGACCTCACCTTATATGTTTACTCTCGTTAACCCCTTTGAGCCTAAATATTAGCCTTTCATTTCATACCCAAATTCCCATAACCAACTATAAATTGGAGTTTTATACCATACTTACACTCTCCATACCTTTGTTTGGAATGTTACTTGGGATTGAATGTTGTTGTTGTGATGTCGGTTGCAATTTAGGCATATAAGAGTTTGAAAAGTAAAGAAAAAGTGAAAAAAGTGAAGAAAAAGAGAAAGCAAAAAGCAAAAGAAAAGAAAAGAAAAATGAGAAAAAGAAGAAAAGAAAAAGAAAGAGAAAGTTGTAAATGTTGTATAGTGTTTAATAAGCTTTGATTACTCTCCCCGATGATATATATAATGACATTTGGAACTTGTTTTTCCAATTTTGATATTGTCCGCATTTTCCCATTATCCCGAGTTTTCATTCCGAACACTTTAAACCTGTACATACATATCCTTCATTTCATACCATGGCCTAACCTACATTATAACCCTATACAAGTCCTATGTGATCTTAGGTTGATGTAATTTAAAAGTCATAATAGTTTTGATAATCTGTGAAAATGTATTTCGCCTCCTTTAATGTGCGGTATCCTTTCATTGAGATTACAGTTTTTCATTTTATATATAGCGTTCTTCATTTGTGACATGTGTGCAGCCTAGTTTCCATTTCCATTTACTCTTTAGCCCGCATGTTCCGTGTGTTACCTCCCTGTTTCGAGTGAATTCACTTGATGAGTGTAATGCCCGTGAGGATTTAATATATGCTCGCTTTAATGTTTATCCGGTTTATTTAAGTTTTTTACCAAATCATACTTTGCATGTGCTCGTCCCCCTCCCACATTTTAAGGTTTCAATTCTATGAGGTGCATTCTATAATGTTAATAATTTGGATTTTTGTTTGAATTCATTCAATGTGCTAATAATGTGTATGAAATCCTTTTCGCTTTTGTTGGGCTTATCGCATGTTGGGTTGGGCATATTTTGAGGAAACCATGTGATGTTTGTGGGTACCATCCCTGAAAACCCTCACGAGATGACACTCATCCACTAGGGTGACCTAAGGGTTTAACGACTTATTACATACGCTCACTGTTCTAAAAAACCCGCCTAGGCTCCGCCTAGGCTTAAGGCTTGGGAGAAATGCCTCGCCTTCCGCTTTTCACGCCTTATTCTTGGTAAAACCCTTGCGGCACACTTTTTTCTAAAAACAACAATGCCTTAGTGAAACGATGTCGCCTTTTAAAGAATTTGTTTACAAACCGGACCATTATCTTATCCAAAATAATCAGATAGTATTTTAATTTGCATATATTCAGACATATTTTTATTATATGTGCAATTTTTGTATTTTAATAGCCTGGTTATGGTTAAAAAACATTAAAATATATTAAGAAGGCCTAAACGCCTTTTCACGCCTTTTTACGCATAGACCCGCCTAGGCTTCTAAGGCTTGGCCTCCACGCCTCAATCACGCCCCGCATTTTTTAGAACCTTGTACGCTAAATGCAATCGAATTGTTCGCGAAAGTGGCCTTTTGCTTTTATAACATACTTTTGTACTATCTCCTGCTTTTGGTTTGCTTGTAGTTCTTGTTGCATCCTATTTCATTGCTAGGGACTAGCAATTTGTAAGTTAGGGGGTGTGATAATACACAAATATTATGAATTTCATCTCTTGAACCTACACATTTTAGCCCCCTGGGGTCCCTTAATCTCTATATTTAAGTCCATTAACTAGACAACCTCGGTTTATATCGTTAACATGCTATATGAGGTATAATTGGGCTTTTGTAGGTATTTAGGTACTAAGTATGGAGTTCGGATGCATTCCGGTGAAGTTCCGTATGCAATCACACGTTCAAGGGCATTTTAGTCATTTCACAGCTCGGGCACCTTGCCCAACATCCCATGAAAGTTGTATCCCTCCTCGCTAGCTTCGCGTGGCCACGAACGGTGCGCGATTCCGAGTCCGTACGATGAAGTTACGACGATTTTAGCGGAGGGAAAAATAAGGAAAGCAAAAGAGGAGGAGAAGAGGAAGAAAAGAATGCAGAAACTGATGCTTGGCTCACCCCTGCTTGATCGATCGATCGACGATTTTGGTCGATCGATTGATCCTTCTATATTGCCGAAATTTGGCCTTCATCGATCGATCGACCCTTTTTGTCGATCGATCGATCCCTTGTTTTCAGGAGATATTTGGGCATTTCTTTTCTTTTCTAATATAATTCCAACTTACTATATAAAGCAATTTTGTTGTAATAAACAGGGGATACACGATTTTAGGTTAGTTTAGCTTAGGGTTTGAGGGTTTTGGAGAGTTTGGCTTGGATTCTTCTTGGTTTGACACCCAATTGAGTTGTAAGTTACACTATTCATCATCCTCTTCCTTAATATAGTTGTATTTCATTAATTTCTTACTTTGTAGTGTAATTTACATGCTTTCTAAATTAGGTTTACTTGCTTTCTTTACACGCTTTCTAGTGTAGTTTTACCGCGTTTCTTTTCCGCTTTCTTTATCGCATTTTTATCATGCTTTCTAGGTAATTTAAATTAGGTTGTGTTTGAATGGAACTCACTTGGGTTAACGCGTTGCTTTGCTTAGTAATAGTGTTTACGGGTCTATTTCGGGTGCGTTGTCCTAGTTATTACGCATAGGAGATTTGATGGGGCATATCATGTATGTCCCGTGCTTCCGACCTTTCGCGCGTAATTTTCGGGATATTTATTGACGCCAAAATCATATTAGGCTATTATGCGGATTTAGGGGCGTGACAAATCTTGATTCAATTAACTGTCGAAACGAGATGCATTCTAAATAACTCGTCGACCCGTGTAACCATTTTATACAAATTAACTCGGGTGAGGGATATTCGACGCAACCTATAGTTTTATTGCTTTCTTAATCTAGTTTCTCCTTGCCTAGATTAACATTTCCCTTTTATTCATCTTTTACTTTTTAGTTTGTAATCACCTTTTTCCTTTTTATTTTGGAGTATTAAATCACTTAAATTCTAGCAACTCGTCCCTGTGGATTTTCGATACCCGACTTACTGCTGTGCTCACCACTTGAGTGTAGTAGTAATTTAGGTTTGTTTGTATAGTCGCGGCAAGACAGAAAACAACGATTGTATCCTTATCATGCCTCTATCCACTTAGTGAATTAGTCTGTGGCGACCAACATATACTTTCGATTTCCTGCTGCAGTAGGCAGAGGACCTACGATGTCCAAACCCCACTGGGCGAAGGGCCACGAGCTGGTGGACCATGGGGTGAGTATTTTTGGCATTTTTTGCACTTTCGAACTTAGACTACAACGTCCTTTTATATGTATGGCCACCAATACCCTTCCTTCATTGCTCGAAAGGCTAGCGACCTTCCTCCTGCGTGACTTCCATAAATTCCCTCATAAAGTGCGTGTAGAACTTGCTCGATGTCTTACGGGTGAACGCACTAGATGCAGCCGCCGGTAAAGGATCTCTTATACCACTTCCCATCAGGAGATAAGTGAAAGCGAGCAGCTTTGAGTCTTATCTAATGAGCCGACCTCTTGTCACTTGGCAGTATATCACTTTGTAAGTAGTCTACGATGGGGTCCATCCTGCTCAGATCCTTCTCAATATGGAGAACCTTCTCGGGATTCGGCGGCTCAGTTGTCTGATCAATGCTAGGCTGCGCGAGGAAATCTATTTGGATCGTTCTTCTCAAGTCAAAGTCTATTGCTGAACTCAGAGCTGCTATGGCATCTACATGGCTATTCTGTCCTCTGGGGAATTATTGAACATCCACTTGATCGAAGTTAGCTATTAGTCCCTTCACAACGGTGAGATAAGCTATCATCCTTTCATTCTTTGCATTAAAATCACCATTCATCTGGTTGGATACCAGCTGAAAGTCACCGAAGACTTGAAGGTGCCTTGCCCCTAGTAGTTGTGCTTTGTGTAATCCAGCGATCAGTGCCTCGTATTCTACCTCGTTGTTGGAGTCTCCAAATCCTATTTTGAAGCCTTGCTCGAGCAGTGTATTTTTGGGAGTTACTAGTATGATACCTACTCCTACCCCCTTGAGTTGGAGGCTCCATCAACATACAAGGCCCAAATGCTTGGTTCCCGTAAACTCTCATTTGGTCGATTAGTTTTCAGATGATCGTCAGGCTATTCTCCTATAAAATCAGTGATGAAATTAGCTAGGATCTGCCCCTTAACGGTTGTTCTTAGTTGAAAGTGGATATCGAGCCTTCCGAGCTCGACTGACCACTTCGACAATCGGCCAGATAGGTCTACTTTCCTTAGAACATCCTTTAAAGGGTTCAACGTAACCACGAAGATGGAGTGGACCTCAAAATAATGCTTAAGTTTCCTCGAGGCTATCACGAATGCGTAGGTGAGCTTCTTCAATGGCAGGTACCGCTGCTCGGCTTCCAAAAGAGTTTTACTTTCATAGTAGACTAGATGCTGACTTACTTCTCTCTTATATACGAAGGCGGATCTCACAGTATGGTCTGACACAGTAAGGTAATGGTATAAATGATCACCCTCCCTAGGAATCACTAGCAAAGGGGGCATACTGAGATAGACTTTGATTTCCTCTAAATCTCTGGATTGTTCAATGTTATGCCTTTGTTTCTTTTTAATAACTAAAAGAAGGGTTGATATTATTCTGAATATTTTAAAATTAACCGGTTGAGTGCGACGAGCATTCCGGTGAGCTTCTGTACATTCCTTACTGTTTGTAGGGGCTGAACTTTGTTGATTGCATCAATTTGGTCGGGGTTTGGCTATATTCCTCTCTTGCTGACCAAGTATCCGAGTAATTTTCCTGACTGGACACTGAAATAGAACTTACATGCGTTAAGTTTCATTTGATATTTCCCGAGGATATAAAAAATCCTCTCCAGTTCAGAGAAGTGGTAGTCCTTAAACTTTCTCTCGACGAGCATGTCATCCATGTAAACTTCCATAGTATCCCGCATTTTCTTTTTAAACATCTTTGTAACTAGTCGCTCATAAGTCGCTCCTGCATTCTTAAGACCGAAGGGCATAACTTTATAACAATGCAAACCAACGGTGGTTATAAAGGAGGTCTTATCTTGATCTAGAACGGGAAGGGGGATTTGGTGGTATCCAGAGTAGGCGTCTAAAAAGATCATCCTCTCATGAGCTGTTGTAGTGTCGACCAGTTGATCAATCTTTGGAAGAGGTAAACTGTCTTTGGAACAGGCCCTGTTGAGGTCGGTGAAGTCGATATGAACTCTCCATTTTCCATTGCTCTTAGGAACTACTACCTGGTTGGATAACCATTTAGGGAACTGAACTTCCAGTATGGAACCTACATCCAGTAATTTTTTGACCTCTTTCTCTACTGCTTTAGCTTTCTCTGGGGCTGTCCGACGATCCTTTTGTGTGATTAGCATAAAGGCTGGGTCAACATGCAATCGATGACAAGCAATGGTGGGATCAATCCCAGGTATCTCGTAGAGTTCCAATGCAAAAGCATCCAAATTACTTCGGAGGAGGATGACTAATTATTTCTTCTCGCGATCGATCGAAGATGTACCAATCAAAAAAAAATTCTTAGTCGAGTTATTTCCACCAGTGAATTTTTCCAGGTCTTTAACGACCCTTTCGGAGGGATGGAGCCTGGTCTCCTCCACTCCTGGTCGACCGTACCTTACCTGCTATTTAGAGGATATGAACCCCTCCTGGTCTTCTTCCTTGCTTTTTAATTCATTAGTTTTCCTTTCCTTCTTAAGGCAAATGGTCGTGATGAAGCATTTCCTAGCCATAGCTTGGTCGCCATGTATCTAGACCACTCCCCGATATGTTATGCACTTCAAGTTTTGATGATACGTTAAGGATACGGCCTTCATTTCATAGAGCCACCCCTACCGCGGATAGCGTGGTACGAAGATTCAATGTCAATTACTAAAAAGTCGATCATTTTTTAAATGCTTCCTGCCCTGACTGGCAGGTTAATCTTTCCCAAAGGAACTATAATATTTCCAATGAAGCCAACCAACGGAACTGTGGCTTCCTTGAGGTCGGCTACGCTTAGTTTCATCTTTATGAACAACTTTAGGTACATCACTTCAGAAGAGCTACCTTGGTCGACGTCCCAGTTGGCTATCCTGAGTGTGATAACCAGTGCATAATGATGAAGGGTTCCCACCCCAATCAAGTCTTCATAAATGAATACAATGTGCTTATTATAATAGATGTCCTCCGGTCGTCAATGCTTTTTGACATGATTTTTGGATGGGTCAATCTGAAAGGCCTTTATGATTGCATTATATTTCTTTACTTCTATTTAAGCTGCATTTCCTTGAATTTTCGTAAGGTCTGACACCCCATGTATCACCGCGAACTCGTGGTCGATATCCCCCTCGAGGATATTATCGGGCCTTTGCTCGCACTGTTACCTTCTCTGCCTTTTTTATGAACTCACTAAGATGGACGGCTTGGGCCAACTCCTCGAGATGAGATTTGAGGGCTTTAAAATGCTCAATTTTGTGGCTGCCCTCTTTGTGAAAGGCACACCTTAGTGCATTATTCCGCTTAGAGAGGTCTCCTCCCATCTTCTTCGGCCACTTAATAATGGCTCATCTTTGATCTTAGCCAAAATCTTGTATATTGGATCCTTGAAGACTATATTCACAGCCTAAAATGCCTTCGAGGCATTATTTTTGTTTCCATTCTTGGAGCCATTTTTACCCCCCAACCTTGTTCCCTTTATTCTGAGGTTCATTCTTATTCACTCATCTTTCAGCCTTCGCGCGACCATTATCCCCTGCATTAAGATGGATCACATCCTCGACTTTGGCGTACTTTTCAATACGAGCCATCAAGTCATCGATAGATGTAGCCTCTTTATTAGTTAAGGACTGGTGCAGGAGGCAGGAGTTCGACAAACCGATTTTGAAGGATACTACGGCGACCTACTTCTAGCCATCCTCAATTTCATTAAATACTTCACAATATCTCTCCGCTTACTCTTCAAGGTTCTCCTGTGACTTCTTCATAGTAAGCAGTTCATCCATCCTCTTCGGGTGGGAGCTGCTTGTTATAAAGGGAGCTGTAAATTGCTCAGCCAAGGATTTGAAATTTCGGATGGACTAATGAGGTAGATTCTCGAACCACTTCTGGGACACATTGTGCAAGATAGAAGGGAAGATTCGACACATGAGTGCATTATTGTGACTCTATAGAGTCATAGCTTGCCGATATTGCCTGACATAGTCAATGAGATCCGTCTTCCCATCGTAAATCTTGAACCTGGGAATGATAAATTTTTTTTGGGCCTCTTCTTCTTCTATTGACCTTGAAAAAGGGGACTTCATCTGGGTTTTGAGAGCTCGACTTGATAGCTCTCTATTAGATCTAGCACCGCGATAAGATAGGTGCTGGTCCATCTCCCTCTGGACCAAACTTCGTATGTCATCGTTCTGCCGACCAGGACTCCTGTAATGGTGAGATGGTTGCAGTCATTCGGAATGGTCATCATCTGACCAGTTATTTTTTAGCCATGCCTCGGGCTCCTTCCTCCGCTGCAAGACTTGCTCGCTTGAGGGCTAGGAGTCCGGTTATGGTGTCGCCTTGTGCTTTGATGGAGTTCTCTCTCCATCCTTTCCAGGTGCCTCTTGTGGTAATCATTTTCATCTTGCTGTTGGCGAGTAGCCTCCTCCTACTCATGGAGTCTAACCTTATAGGCGTCTATCAACCTAGAGATCTGTGTGGACTTGGGTAGCCCCTGGCATTCTTCTGAGACTTGCCTCTCCTGGCGAAGTGTTGTGTTTGAATGACGAATCTCAGACCTTACCCTTGGAGGGTTAGTCTACTGTCGAATGTCACATGCTTGAGGGACGCTACTGCTATGATAGGACATCGCTGGTTCTTGTTGATGAAGGTTTTCGTAGGAATAACAATCGTTTTCCAGAGACGACGCCAATTGTGGTGACAAAAATCACAACACAAATAATAATGAAAGAAAACAATCATAAAGAAAATAAGAGCAGCAAATAATCACAATCACAACACATGAATTTAGGTAGTTCAGAAACTTGCCTACGTTCACGGAAAGGTCTACTGCTTTTATTAAGTAACTCTCGAGATGGTGTTTTTCTACATGCCCCTATGCCTCGACCCAGGGGTACAATATATATACAGTTAAGAGAAAGTGTTGGTATATCTCTCCGAGATTTTTGGGGACAGACTCGGTCACATCTTTTATTCTAACTATTATTTAAGACTCATAATTTGGACCGAGCGCCTAATTCATTTATTTGGGCTTGTCCAGCGACTTTTATGGGTTTGGTCTACAATAGGTATCCACATAGTGATTGTACTTTCTACCAACTCGTCAGATTGATTTGTAGAGCTTGGCACGTCCTCTAAATGACTTTTCTTAGGACAATGTCAAAGGGTGAGTTACTGAGGTCGTACTATGCTCACACAAATGGGCCTAAACCCTGCTATGGTCTAGGCCATAGTAGATTGATGCATCTCTATTGACGCTTCTTTGGTTCATGGAAATAAAAAGGATGAATTGGAAATCTTTTCTTTGTCCACAAAAGGATGAGTATAACATTTTTATCTTCGTATTTGAGAATTTTGTATGACTATTGAGATATGGCAATGTTCCTAAATGGCCAATGTTGCCTTCTAGAGACCACTTGAGAATCATATATGTAACTTATGGGCTTAAACCCCGCGTTGAGTAAGTTTACTAACATATTAAGGTCTTTATATTTATGCTTTGGTATTGGTTGTAAATTAGGGGTCTCCCCTTGTGGTTTGAGGTGGAGGATTATATTTGGTAGCATTAATGTTGTATATTATGTACATGAGTAGAACAATCTATTCAGGTAGACCGTTCAATTCTTTATATATGCATCAGAGAGTTAGTCTCATTCACCAATCCATTCAAGACCCACATATAATTAAACAAGGTAAAGGAGTTTGAAAAAATTATCATTTGGCATTTGGAGTTGCTTACAGTTCGACACCCACCCTTTCATTTTTGTATGTTTGACACTCATTTTAGATGGATGTCGTTTGGTTAGCATAGTTGACCATTTACTGTAACCAACTTTTGGTACAATTCGAACATACTCTTCTATTAATAAAATAATAACTCACCTTTAACCCCCAACTAGTTTTAATACGAAATAGTCTTTTCGTCTGAATTTAAATTTTTTTAAAATAGATATTAATATTAAAACAGTTTTAGAAACAAATTTTAATATTAAAACTACTAATATTAATATAAAAAATGTTTTAAACACAGTTTTTAATATTAAAACTATTTTGACTATATATATATATATATATATATGAACATTAAAAAATATTTTTTAATGTTTTTATATATAAAATAATTTCTAATGTTTTTTAAAAATTTTACTTAAAAAAATAGTTTCTTAATAAAACTATTTTTTTCATATTTTTTTTAATAAAAACTATTTTTAACATTAATAAATGTTAAATTTATTTTTAAAAAAACGTTATTGTAGATTAAAAACGTTAAAAAATACTTTTTAATTATAATAAAATGTCACGTATTATACAATAAAACATGTTCTTTATTATAAAACCTTTTTTTTTTATTGAAAAACATTATTTTATAAAACTATTTTTAATATGTTTAAAAATTATTTTTAATGTTAATAAATGTTGGAACGGTTTACAAAAACATTATTGTAGACAAAAAACATTAAATTTGTTTTTTCATAATAAAATTTTATTTAATGTAATAAAAACTATTGTTTCATAATAAAATTTTTGTTTTTATTATAAAAATGTATTTTTAATATAAAGCATTAAATAAATTTTTTTAGTAAAGCTCTTTTAAGAATTTATTGTTTTAAAATAATTTTACAAAAACTGGTTTTAACGTTAATAAATGTTGAAACTGTTTTAAAAAAATGTTATTTTAGATAAAAATGTTAAAATCAGTTTTTTTTATTACAAAGCGCTATTTGGGAAAAAAATCATTTTTTGATGATAAATCAATTTTTAATATTTTCATTAACTATTATAAACACATTTTTCGACAGTAAAATTATTTTTAAACTCGTTTATAGTATTAAAATTTTTTAAAGTTTTTTTTATTTAAAAAGGAAAACAACTTTTTTCATAGAAAATAGGTGAACATTAAAAATGGTACTCTCTAAAAATTAATATTAAAAACCTATTTAGAAAATGTAAAAAAATATATTTTTCTATTATTTCCAAATTAAAAAAAATCTTTTTAGATTTTTTAAATATTTTTGTAATAAAATATAATTATCAAATAAAAACTCTCATAAAGAATAAGAAAATAAGGTTACATTAAAAAGAGCTTTGTAGAGAGTTAACACCCCGCCCGCCCGGGAAGAGCGAACGGAGCGCTAATGCGATAAAATAAATCCAAATACACAAGTGACAAGGTATAGAGCATCTAAATAAACCCATAATAATATAAATCCACTAATCTCAATCTCTTCAATTACAACAAGTCTCTCAAATTAAAATACAACATCTAACTCGAATAATAAATACAAATCTCCAAAGCTCTATACATCAAAATAATACAAATCTTTCCCAAATAATCCTCGCTAAAATCAATCTCCATAGCGCCCCAAAATCCGCGCTAACCTGCCACTAAAAGAAAATATGGGGAAGTACACAATACGACATGAATTATGCTCAACAAATATGGATTAGCAACGAATAAAATGTAACAACACGAGTACGAATATTCAAATCAAAATGCAAATCTCAAAGCATTTGTCAATATAATTTCTCAACAACACTTTAACTGGGTCACCAGGCCTCACCACATCCGTATATGCTTTATCAAGCCATAGCCCGGGAAACAGGAATTTTGGCGGGTGCCCAACATCCGTGCCATATAAAAATTTCATGACAACGTGCTCGATAACAATATAATGATACCACATGAATCAAAATAATTTCAATAATTATTTTTCAGATTTCAATGAATTTATCAATTCAAATATGAGTTCAATTAATAAGAAATCAAAGAGAATGACACTCGCGATATTTAAGGAGCATATTGTGTAAAACCCCATACCTCAAACCATGATGAGAAACCAACGATCAAATCCTCAATATCAACACAAAAGATCTACAAAATCTCCTCCAAGAACCTCCAACAAAATAGCCCCAGGAAAACCTCTAATCTAAGGTTAGAACTCACAAATCTCAAGGGCCAATGTGAATATAAAAAGAAGAGGAATATAAAATATATTTGCAGCAAAAATTTGTGCCAAAAGTATGTTAAAAGGGTTTCCCACGACTCCCTTTTATAATGAAAAGAAATGAAGAGTTGGAATCCAAAAGACTCCTTTAAATAAGGCAAATAAATGAAGAGTTGAAAGTCAAAATAACTCTTGAAAATTACTTAATGTTCGCCGACTTAGAATTCCAAGAGTTAAAAACATTTAAAAATCATTTTAAAATCCGTTTTAACTCCGTTTTCGAAACCGTTTGAAATTCTCGCCTTTAAAAATAATAACCAACATATTTGAGCAATAAAAATAATTTTATCAAAAACTTTATTTTCCTCCATTTTCCAGAAATTAACTAAAATAGCCCAAAATTACGCGGGTTGTTACAAGTTGTTAAAAGAAAAAGAACCATTAAAGACTTTTAATTTGAGGATACTAGTCAAGTAATAATAAAATATGAGATGTAACGATTTTCATTCAAAATAGGTGTCAAACTTATATAATTAAAAAAAAAGTGTGAGTCAAATTATAAAGTGGACAAATTAACAAATGGCAAAGGACAAATAACAATTAAAAAATTACAAGTAATTCCCAAAGAAAAAAAATATTTCTATTGTTTAAAATATTTTATTATAGATATGTATTGAAATAGAATTGAAAAGACGGATGTGTCCATATAATAGATACTTTGACCCGTCACATTTAACATGTGTATTTTATTTAAAATTAATTTCAAAATGATCTCATTTAAACTAAAATTGTATAATTATACAAACGTAACAAAATACGGTTTCAATCAAATAAATTAAATACAAACTTGCGATACCACGTCAATTTTGAGGAAATTTTCCATCCTATTCATGGTATCATTTTTAGAAGAGAAATAATACGGCGACATGAGTTTTTGACATAAAATCCATACATGATGATGTGGATGTACCACATCATCCTCCACATCATTAAGACCTATTTACTCATTTATCCCAAAACATCTCTTTATTTATTTGTTTTGTCGATCTATAATTATTTTTTTCAAAATATAACTTTCAAGTTAAAAAAAAATACTCCAATTTAAAAACATAAATACACACTACATATAAATATATGTTAAAATTATATATGTTAAAATACATCATTGTGTTAATTTTTTTACTTAACGCAAACCAATTAAAAAATTACACAATGCGATTATGAATATTTTATTTTTTTAACTAACACGATCACGACCCAAATAAAACACGACGTGGCATGTAGTCGATTTTTTTCATACCGCTGGCGCGGATTATTTTTTACTATTTTAAAAATAATCTTTTTACTATTTAGAAAAAATGGTCCACGCCAGCGGCATGAAAAAAATACGAAGAAAAAATGAATAAATAAATAAATTTTATTTTTACTGTTAGGATACACCGAAAGAAAAAATGGGTATTATGAGATTAATATTGTGATAATGTCACATCATTAATTTTAAAATTTATGTCCAATTTTTGGGGCGATGTAGTGCTCTTTTTTTTGTATGAAGGGAAATTTCGGGACAGCTTGCGCATCCTTCAAAATTAATCCCTCCCCCCCCCCCCCCCCCCGGATCAAGGTTTTCTATAAGGCCATCCACAATGGGTCCTCTAAACCCATTGTGGATCCTTTATTTTGGCAGAAATGAAGTCATAGTGGGAGGCATAATCGGTGTATTTTGGAGAGGATTTGTTAAGCGTCCCGTAAATGGAGAGGAGGGTTATGGGATTGTAGTGTGGCAGAGGCAGGAGAGTTTTGGCTGTTCCATGTCAGGCGAACAAAAGTTGTCCGTCCCATGCCCAAATGCACAAAAGTTGCAATGCGACGTGAGCCAGGCGGACAAAAGTTGTCCTTCCCATGCTCAAATGCACAAAAGTTGCACTGCCACGTCAGCCAGGCGGACAAAAGTTGTTCTTCCCATGCTCAAATGCACAAAAGTTGCAATGCCACGTCAGCCAGCGGACAAAAGTTATCCTTCCTAGGCCTGTCAATGGATCGGATTTTATCCGAATCCGAATCCGATCCATTTAAGCGGATATGGACCATGCCTAAAATCCGATTATCCGATTACCCGTTTATTAAATGGAGCGGATTTGGATTCATATACTCTGATCCGTTAATAATTCGATCCGATTAATATTTTTAATATATATATATATATATACAGACAGGCTCAGGTGCGGACTTCCCATGCGGACTTTGTCCTTATCCCGAAAGTGATCCCCTCGTGGTCCCAAAGACTTTTGTTATTTACTCTAGATGGTCCCCCTCTTGTTTTATACTAAAACTTTAGTTTAAGACTATATAATTAAAAGATTTATAATTTAGACCAAAAATTGGTATCAAGACCTCATAGATTTTAGAACCTCACCAAATTCCGACCAAAACCCTAATTCTGGTATCAGAGCCATAAGACGTTCCTTTTAGACATACGGTAAAAAGACTTTAATGCCCTTGGGATTTATCCCTCGCATTTACCAAGATATTTTTGGAACCAACCTAGACTACCAACCTATACCATAACTGATTTAGACTCAGAAGGTTGTTTAACCACATACATAGACGGTTGTTCACATATTGAACATATCCCAGCCAAACACGCAGACAGTAGACAAGTTACTGCTAGTGCTATTAATAGTATAATAGACCAAAATAAGTGTATACTGCTTATATTAAGACAATTAATAAAAGATACTCAAACCCTAGAAACAGAGATCAAAAATATCTCTAAAAGATTATTAAACATAGATAATCAAATCCCAATAGACTTAGTCCACGTTTTACAAGAAATAAATAATAAGATTAATCATATAGAAGTCCTTAACAAAGATATTCTAGAAATTAAGACTTTAATCAAAAATCAAGACAATGGGTTAATTAAACTTAATAAAGAACAAGCTAAGCTTATCCCTAGACTTGATAGTTATCTTCCTAATGGAGATAGTTAGATCAGACTGGAATGAGGTACCAAGAGACCTCTCCATTCAGACCTTATCAGAATCTTATCAAAGAATTTTAGAAAAGATAAATGATGATAGATTTTATTATAAGATAAATGAGAATGAGATTGCCAACGCGGCTAAGGCAACTAGACTTATATTAGAAAGATTGAATTTAATTTCTACATCTATAGCAGCTACCCAAGACTATAATAGTAGCTTTGTTAAAGACTTGCATTTAGACTTAAAGGCCAAGACAGAAGGATTAACTACCTTCTACACAGACTTTGTTATATTCCAACAGAATTTAGCAAATTACCTTAATAATATGGAAAGACATAATCTATCTAAGATGGATAGTATTATTAATGAACTTAGGCTAGACATGGCCCAAGTAGAAGAAAGGTACGGTGAAATTATAAACGGAATTAAGGCCGTATATAATAAACCATCCCAAGCTGAAATAGACTCTCCTTTTATTCTAACTAGGTTAAATAAAATTGAAAAGACTGTAGAAGCCATAGAAATTAGGACTATGCAACAACTAGAAAAAGATAATGAAGTAAAAGACTATATCACTAACGTTGGTAAAACCATCGTTAATTCTCTAGCTAGACACAGTGAAGAAACTTCTGAAAAGACAAAAAAAGAAAATAAGAATTTTAAAGAAGAAATCCTTAATCAGATAAAAAGACAAAAAGATTATTCAGACTTCTTAGAAAGAATTGAAAAAAGACTTGAACAAAAACAGGTAACCACCTGTAAGTTTAAAGAATCCCTTCCCATAGAAACTAGAGAAAGGAATACCATAGGTAGACGAGTCATAAATGACGGATTAGACAAGACTAGCAAGATAGCCAGCTCTATCCCAAATATTGGACAGAGTAATCATATGCTCCAAAGACTTAAGGATTCATCCTCCAATGTTAGGACATGGTGGAAAGAGAGAAATTTCACCAATCCTCTCCAATGGAAAGAGTGGGGTGAAGTTGACTGGAAAATTGTTGAAGACTCCATTCATAATGGACAACTTCCAGCCGTTAGATACATAGACTTGTTTAAAGAAGGTGCCACTCCTAAGACTCCCAATTATAACATGACCTACCATTGTAGAAATCATGTGTTAGACAAATCCTATACTGAGCTCCAAGTATTTGACTCAGAATGGCTTAGATCTAGAGGAACTGATAGGAAGTTCCAATTCCTAACCTTTAGACTCTTTCAAGAAAGAATCCAAGGATTACATAGACCCCAGAATAATATCAACATATTATGTTGTTTAGTAGACAAAAGATGGAAAGACTTTGAGAAAAGTCTTATTGGGATAGCCCAATTAGAAATGTCAGACAACATAGGATACTTTAATGTCATTCCGGCATTTACAGTAACCATAGACACAGCCAAACATTTTAAGTTAATCTTATATGCTAGTGGCTATGAAGACTATATTATCCCAGACGCTAATATAAACATAGAATTTCAAAGCTATGTGAAGTTCTCCCAATTTCCTTATGAAGGAATGCAATCGGGAATTCCTAGCGGTAGACTTAATGAAGAAATCTTAGTTAGAACCAATGTATCAGACTATAATCATACTTACAGTATTAGGAATACTGGACCTATGAAAGAGAAAGCTAAGACTCTCTAGCAATTGCCAGAATTTCAAGAAACTAAGACTATACAAAATAAACCCTTGTTTATTAATCAAGACGACGTCACTGGAAATGTTACCATCCAGTTTGGTCCCCCTAAGATTGTCAATAAGAATATCCAAACCGAAGAAATTAGATTTAGGAATATGGGAGAAGCCATAATCAATGATCCTTCAGAAGGAGAATGTAGTAGTAAGACTAGTGCTAGTTTACTTAGACAAGCTCCGACAATTAGACCTAGAAGATCATTTGAACAAAAAGACTTAGTTAAAGAAAAAGCTAGGATCCAAAACTTTGGACATGAGCTCTCAGAATTGTATATAAAGACATTTAAAGATAACCTTAAGAAAAGTCATTCTGTTAGGTTTCAAGAAAGAGAAAGATTTAATATGATAGCCCAAGACCGCATATTAAAACTAAAAGAATCTAAGAATACTAAAAACTTAAGACTAATAGAAGAAGGAGAACAAAGACTAATGCCAGCTACACAAGTAGAGCCTAGCAAACAAGAGATAGGAAGTAGTAGTAGGCTAGAAGATGCTCCTAGACTTTTTAGTAAACCAATAGGAATAAATATTCCTATATACTCTAGCACCGTAGTTAAGACTAAACCTGATTATATAAAAGACTTCCCAACTAGTGACAAGAGTTTCACTCCTGTTAAGATTATGGCAAGCCAAGCCATAAATCCAGTAGGTATATACCTCAACCTAGACAATGTGCAAGATAGGAAGAAAGCCTTAGACGAATGGCGTAATCAGATGAACATGTGTTTTGCATCTAATGAACAATGGGATGCAAGTTCATGTAAGGAGTACGCTGAGCAATCCATTAGAGGTATTGCAAAAGACTACTTAGATAGTTTAAGAAAGGCTACAGATGAAGACTCATTAGCTAATATTGAGAAGATGAAGGAATACCTAGAAGAAAGATCAATTGAAGAATATATTCAATTGTTCACTTCAGAATTCATTGGAGCTGGACATCTAGCTCAGATCAATGAACAAGACCTAGCAAAAACTAAGTTAGCCCTCCTTAGCATTTGCAAGTTAGATAAGATAAATGAATATAGCAATAATTACGAACAACTATATTACCAAATTAAAGAATTTGGAGAGACCTTAAAAGACGAATACTTTAGAAAGATACCAGCCATAGGACAAATCCTAATTAATGAATATAGGAATTGGCCAGGAGTAGCTGGAGTTAAGAACAACTCCCTTGGTGAAAGAATCAATTTCGCCAAAGACTATATCATATCTAAGAGACGTGATATAACCCAAGGAAAGTTGATAAAAGAGACTTTCAAGCAGATCCCTCCAATCAAAGACGAAAGAGACATCGCTTTAATCCAATGGGGATGTGGAAGTGAATCTAAGAAATTCAAGAAGAAAGTAGAATGGAAACATAGGAAGTTTAAGACTAGACCTTTAGGATTTCCAAAGAAGTATAAATTTAGACAATCTACTACCTTTAGGGAAAAGAATCCTAAGGCTAAGAAAAATAGATTTAACCAAAGAAAATACTTTAAGAAGAATACTAGTAAGTATAAGAAGGTTCCTAATTATAAGAAAGAAAAAGACATAGCTCAATCTAAGACTGCCACCAAAGAATGTTGGACTTGCGGCAAAGAAGGACACTTTGCTAAAGACTGCCCTAATAAGAAAGATAAAGAAAGTATTAAGATTATTAATACAATATTAGACTATGCAGATCAAGAAGAATTAGATATCTTATATGCTATAGAAATATCAGACATAGAAGATGATGATAACACTAGTATCTATAGTGTTTACACAGACAGTGATTCAGAAGACTATAGTGATACTGATGAGTATGAAGACTCTCAGGACACCCTAGACTTATATATGATGCAGACTGATCAAGGCGATCTAGATGATGAATATATAGACTTTGAAGACGCTTGGTATAAGTGTATATTAAGCCCCATTTTAAAGAAAAGATGGACAGTTAGTAATCCTGAGTTACTAACCTATATACCTAGATGTTACTTTGACGAAAGACATTATTGCACATTTGAAATGAAATGTAGCAAAAAAGACTTTAGATGTGTAGAATGCTTTGAGATTATACAAACATAATTGTTTCTAGTTTGTATTATTTGTCAACTACACTACCATGAAGACTGTTGGAGAACTAGATTTAGAACAATTTATACTAGCCAGTATGACGCTCAAATAGACTTAGATATTAAAACCTATTATCAAGACATTGATAGGAATATAGCCAAAAGATTGCAAGAAACTGAAGATGTCAAAGGAAAAGGAATTTCCTATGATTTAGAAGAATATCATTCTGATAATAGTGCAGAAGACCAAATACCCTTAGATATTATAGATAAACCTCAGAAAAGAATATCTATTTTAGAAAAGAATAATTTAGGAATTTCTACTAAACCACATGCTTGTTTTGTAGAATTATTTGTTCAACATAAAGACTATCCTAAAAGACTTTCAGCCTTTATAGATACAGGGTGCTCTCAGAGTATTTGTAAGGCTAATGCCTTCCCTGAAGACTACTTTTTAGAAAGTACTCAAGAAATCTATGGTAAAGTGGCTAATGGAGATCCATTTACCTTATATTTCCAGACTATTCCTATTTACTTTAAATTAGGAAATCAGATCAACAAAACCGTTAATCATCGGTTTTGGATAATGGATCCTCGTCCTAGTTTCACAGGAAACATTATTTTAGGACAAGACTTTATTAGTAAATATCATCCTTATACTCAGTATAACGATAAGATATTAATTAGTGACCAAGAGGAATTTAATATTAAAGCTCCTCTAATAGATCATAAGACTGCCTTTGACCTTATGCATGTCAAGCCCAATTATAGACCTATCAAACATCAGAGTTCTTCAGCTAAGCATGGTGGACCTAGACCTACAACCCAACAAGAAGCCTTAGAAATAACTAAACCCTTACAAAAAGAGTGTAAGTGTCCAGACCAAAAGTGTTATAAGCAAATAGCACTTATACAACAAGACATTTTAGAACAAGCCCAGCAGACCTTATTGCAGATTCAAGCCATATCCAAACAGAAGAAAATGGATATAGAAGTAGAAAAGGAAAAGATTAGGCAACTAGCTGAGCCTACTTTAGGAGAAAATCCCATCGCTAAGTGGGATAAAGACCAGAGTTATTGTGAAATCATCCCTATTAACCCAGACGCCACTATTAATGGTGGAACCTATAAGAAAGGATACTCACAAGAAGATAGGGAAGAATTCAAGAAAGACATAGACGAAATGCTTAAGTTAGGCATTATTAGAGAAAGTAAAAGTAGACATAATAGCCTAGCCTTCTATGTTCAAAATGAATCTGAACGTAAAAGAGGAAAAAGACGTATGGTTATAGATTATAGACAATTAAATAAGAATTGTGAATTTGATTCTTATAAGATACCAGACAAGAATAATTTGATTAATTTGATCGAAGATAGAATTATATTCAGTAAGTTTGATTGCAAATCAGGCTTCTGGCAAATTAAGATCCATCCAGACAGTATTACTTGGACAGCCTATAGTGTGCCCCAAGGAAAATACGAATGGCTAGTCATGCCATTTGGATACTTGAATGCTCCTCAAGTTTTCCAAAGAAGAATGGATAATATATTTAGACCTTATTCAAAATTTTGTCTTGTTTATATAGATGATATTCTTATAGCTAGTAAGACTGAGATAGAGCATGTAGACCATCTTAAAAAGATTATTTTAGAATTAGACAAGCATAGTATTGTTATTTCCGAAAGGAAAATGCAATTATTTCAGACTGAGATAGACTTTGTGGGAATGCATATTAATAAAGGAAAATTATCCGTAGCAGAACACATAACCAAAAAGATTCTTGAGTTCCCAGACCAACTCAAAGATAGAAAACAATTACAATCATTTTTAGGATTGCTTAATTGTGCTGCAGACTTTATTAAAGACCTTGCTTCAAAAAGACAAAGCTTAACATCCAAATTAAAAGGAACAGACAAAACTAATCCCTTTTATTGGACCAAAGATGATTTTGAAGTTATAAGACAAATTAAAGATGCAGTCAAGAATATTCCTTTACTTAAACTGCCTAATGCAGAAGACCAGTTTATAGTAGAAACAGATGCCTTTGATAAGCAATGGGGAGCAGTATACTTTGCCATTAATCATCAGACAAAAAAGAAGAAACTTTGTAGACATAGTTCTGGAACCTTTACAGACCCAGAAACAAGATACACTGCCCATGAAAAAGAAGTTTTAGCTATAGTAAGGGCAATAGAAAAATATATATTGTTTCTTAGACCTAAACATTTTACTGTTTATACTGACTCTTCTTATGCAGTAAAATTTAGAGATTTAGACTTGTCCAAATCAAGGACTAATAGACTCATTAGATGGCAACAATTACTTAATGGATATGACTTCTCTGTTATACATATTAAGGGAAGTAAAAATATCATTCCAAACATTATATCAAGAGAGCCAATGTTTGCTAACACTAATATAATTTCATGTTTTATGTTGCAAATAGAAGACCTAGAAGACATGAGTTCCTCTGGAACAAATAGACTGAACAGGAAAGACGTTGCAGACTATCTTAGACGCGTAAGACCAAATGCTGGTGTAACGCAAAGACAGACTCATATTCAAGACTCTCAAGAAAGACCAATCCTAGAGAACTTTGATGATATCTTAGTTCCTCCTGGAAAATCTAGACAAGAGATCATTTCTCAAAATAGACTCATTGGGAAGATGTATTTCCCCCAATATAGACCTGATCAAAGATACCCAGACTTGATCAAATTTAGACGAGAATTCTCAGAAGACGAAAATACCCTTATAGATGCCATATGGTGGAACGTGAAGAATATACATTGGATCGAGTTCAAACAAAATTTGGTAGCTATTGCCAGATTTATGAGAACTCAAAGACTTGCAGTTACCCAACTCAGTGGTACTACTATACCTAGACCTCGGACTCAAACCTATGCTCAGACTCTTGGAGAATCCTCCAAAACTAGACCCACTGATAATTTTTGTTATCAGAAAAAGACCTTTAAGACTAAGATTGTTATACCTTTTGGTCATAATAATCTTCCATCAACAGAAGACTATAAGAAAGAATCTAATAGCATTATTGAACATTTCAATATGTTATTATCTGAGACTAATGGAGATGCCTTAATAATAAAAAGTTTCTTCAAAGACGTTCCAAAGATTTATCTTGCTGGGAAAGCAGAAATTGCCCAGATAACCTTAGCAGACTATGGGTTCATCGGACTCATCCAAATTGAGACTATAGAAGACTCTGTTGCTCTTGGAAAAATAGTCCATGAGTACGTTAAAAAGATAGAAGATTTTCTTCCTTTATTTGCTAGAATTTATCAGATTGCTCCAAGTTCCTTCGGAGGAATGAGGGTGGAAGGATTCAGACTTGTTAGATTTTCTAATTATACATTTGAAGACATTGAGATTCTATCTGAAGATGAGACTAAAGATTTAATTGTTGATAAGTCCAAACTCCAGATCGCTCAGGCAATGGAAATAATTGAAATCATGGAATTATTAACAGGAGAAGACAGGTGGTACACTGCCTACCACAAAGAAGACTTGATAATCCAAGCTGATGAGCCATTCAATGGAAGGCTCAAGAAAGAATCCAAAGAAATGGTAGAGATAGCTTTGCCAACCAGCCTTAGAACAGTAGGCCTGATTGATGAATTTTTCAATAATACCCTCCCAAATCAAGACAAAGCAGAAGAAGACACAGACACAACAAAGAAGGGCCCCTCTAGAGTGGAAGAATTATTAAAGACAGAAGAATCATTTGCCTAGACCATGCTTTCCATAAAGCAAAAGATGTCTGCCCCACATGGGCCACTAGACTGATGAAAAAGATGAAGACTTTGTTTGATGCTCTTGCATTATTGCAAAACGACAAGACCATGATGAAGACTTGGCACGCCTTTCCTTTTATAAAGAAAGAGGTCCCCCCATTATCAAAAGACGATAAAAGCTTGTAGACCCAGCTGTGAAGATGCGGACGACAATATTGCTTTAATAATTAGATGCTTTCAACCGGATTGCTTTTGGTAGCCGGCTACCAGTCATATTGTAGTGCCCTTGATCTATAAAAGGGAGCGTCCATTTATGTTTTAGACATCAGTTATTAGAGAGTGAGAGATTGTTAGACTTTTAGAGAGAGTATGCTTGTAGAGAGTAATATGTATATGAGTGAGTAAACCTCTCATAGTTAGGGGAGAGGGGAGAGTTGTATTTACTTATGCAATGCAATAAAAGTATTTTCTTTTCCAGAAATCTCTTATGCTAAGTTGTTATTATTGTCCAAATTGTCTCCAACTTTCTATTCATAGAGGACTATTGTGTTGAACCTCTGGTGTAGCACACAAGGTGTTATACTGGTGAACCGCCGTCAGGTGCCGATTAGCCGTGAGCCGTTAGCCAGGGTGGGCGTTAGGCGTGAAGGCGTACAGGCAGGAAACGGGTCAGCCGCCAAAGTAGTGGATTGAGGTGCAACACATAAAGAGAGAGTTGTAGGAGGCCGAGACCGGAGAAGAATAGTGACAAAGCTGAAGAGACAAAGGGAAGAAGATAAAGATATTGCAGACCAGAAGGAAGGTATAACTCGAACCAAACCCTTAACTATTTTACATATTATTGTTTTAGAAAAATCTTGCATGAGCGTACAAATCACTAAAGACTTTTTAGAATTTGTTAATCAAACAAGTTTAGACTTAACTAGAGAAATTCAAGACTGGACTTTTACAGACCCTAAAGATAAAGAACTTATAGAATCTGCTTTAGTATATGCAGGTGGTACTTTTAAATACATAGACCAGATCATTGAGTGGTTAGGAAGAGAAGTACCTAGAATAGAAATAATTAGAACAGGGATCCGAGATCTCTTTAGACAAAAACTAAGAACTGAAGATTTTGCAGAAGAACTATCAAGACCTGAAAAATATCAAGAATACACTAGGATACTTGAAGACATTATAGACGTATTAAAATTTGTTAGACGTAAAAGGTTAGCTGAAACAAAGACTACTTTAATTAGAGCCGGAGGAATCCTTCATCTCCTAAAAAACGTAGAGACAGCTGCCCCTAGAACGTACCGTAGATTTTTGTCATCTTATGGTGATAATAATTTAGACGAATTTATAGATAACGATATAATTGATATTGTTAATCAAATATATAAAGAAACTAGACAGATTAACCCACAATACCGTTAAGACTAGAATATTTTCCAGCAAAACCAATTTCAATTTCTAGACTCCCTGAAGAAACTGTTTATATAGATAATCCTCGCTATTCAGAATTCCAATACGATAGTGACGGAAGAAGACTGAGAAGTAGCAGTAGCCCTGAAACTTCCACACTTAGACTTCCAGATTAATTAAGCATTAAAATAAGCTTAAAAGACCTTAGAAATCATTAGGGTAAGAATTAATATTCCCAAAAACTTAGAAAAAGTTAAAAGACATCGCGGTCCCAAAAGGTGGTCCTAAATAGACAAAACGGTCCCTAGATAATCCTTGGACGGTAGTGGTCCGTAAACTAGGTCCGTATACGATCCAGCCTCTCTCTCTCTCTCTCTCTCTCTCTATATATATATATATATATATATATATATATATATATATATATATATATATATATATATATATATATATATATATAATTAATATATATTGTATTTAATAATATTTTAAATATATATTATAATAATTCTTTATTTCATTATCTGTTTTTTGGAACATTTACAAAATAAATTTATGAAATACGAGTTGAAAATTAAAATGTTGCAAATTAAGTTTAACATAAACGGATAATCGGATTCGATCCGAATCCGTTTAACATAAACGGATATGGATTTGAATTTGCCTGATTCGATCCGATTAATAAATGAATCAAATCTGAGTCCGTTTAACATAAGGATATGAATTTGAATTTATATGATCCGGTCCGAATCCGATCCATTTACAGGCCTAGTATTTCCCATGCTCGGGCGCACAAAAGTTATCCGCCCCCACTTTCTTTTTAACGATTTTGCACTACGGGACTCACCCGTTAACTTATGCCATAAATTTATAAATTTATGGGATCCTATTGTGAATGCTCTAACATGAATTTAATTTCTGCTATTCGTAATTCCAAGACACAATTATAAAGTTTCGAATCCTAATACCTTGAATTTACAACGGCACCTTCGCTTTTTACAACTACATCACGAGTCTATTAACTTGAACAACCCTTAGAGCAACCCTTATGGGTATGGTAAAAGTGTAAAAATGAGGTTTTAGCGTATGCTATGGGTACCGCAAAGATGCATATTTAGACTTTCATAGGGTAAAAAATAGCAAATATAGAAATGGACTAGTTATTTTTTTGTGGGACCCGGCTTAAACGGAAGAAGTTGTTCCGCGCAAGAACGGAAAAAAAAATATAAAACCCTAAAGCGGAACATCTTGTTCTGCCTAAGCAATCCAATAAAGTTACACTATTTATATTTTGTACCCCATATGTTTGAATGGCTTTATTAATGTATGCATCGACTGTTTTTTTTTTATGGCAACGGCTACTTTTTTTTATGGCAACGGTTATTTTTTTTTATGGCAGCAACTATTTTTATTGTAGGTGAGGTTGGTGTGATATTTAATTTTGGATTAATCATAATAAGATAAAACTCTTGGGGGAGAAAGTATAAAATTGCATAACCCTTAAGCGAAACATGATGTTCCGCCCAAGGGGTTTACTTTTTCCACCAAACGACGTCGTTTTGCTGCTTGTATGCTTTATTTGATTTAGCTCGTAGCAGTTTCGTCAATTTGAATAGAAAATATTTAGATTAATTAAGTGTAATTTTATTCTGTGCATAAGAGTTGCTCTTAGAGGTAGTCGTGCGCTTTTTAGAATTTCACCCCTAAATGTTAGATAGACGCTAAGTAACCATTGCATGTTACTTTTGTATTGGAAAACTAAATAAATAAAAAGATATTCCGTTAATCTATTCGTACTGATCTAGGGTCCTCAAGTGCTATTAGTCAAAGGTTTCAGTTAATATAACGTGAATTGGGCATATGTTACTGAAATCATGGCAGGCCTTGTACTTTAGTGCCTATTCAAAGAACCAAAAAAACAATTTGTTTCCCCAAGAGTCCTTTTTGGTGCTTTAGTCCGTCTATTCGTTACCTTTTTGTTAGATCTACCTTTTTGTTAGATCAACCTTCATGGGTAGGGGTATGCTAAAAGTGTAATTATGAATTATATTTATATGTTGTGGATATTGTAAAAATAAATATTTAGATTTTATTACCGTAAAAAACAATAAATTTAGCCTTGATTTTTTGTGGGATTCATCCCTTGAGCGAAAATGATGTTTCGCGCATGAATTATCATAAAAAAAAATATTGCTTTAAACGAAACTTCATGTTCAACCTAAGATATATTACAAATGTTAATAATTATATTTCTACCCCCAAAGATTTATTTTACCACAACAACTATTCATGTTCGTTTAAATAAATAATACATAACTAAATATATAAAACATTAAGTAATAACAATGACTGGTTTTTTATGGCAAAGACTAATTTTTTTTTTTTTTTGGGGGGGGGGGGGGGGTGCTAAAATAATAACATAAGACCTTTGGGGAGGGAAAATGAATTTTGGAGAACCCTTAAGCCGAACATGTTCCGTCCAAGGGTTTGCACTTTTCTTCAACTTTTATTCCTTTAACTGTTTATACGGTTTCGTTTTAGTCTTCATACCACATATTTGCACTTGCCCATAGCAATTTGGTTAGTTTTGATATGGTGTCTTTTGCCAAGTTGAGTGTAAATTTGAACTGTCCATACGGGTTGCTCTTAGCCGCCCATGTTGTACGATTAGATATAAGGAAAACTCTTAATGGACACATAAATTCGACACACAGATTAAATATATTGATTTAACATCATTTAAAGACAACGAAAAATGTATTAAAAATCATAAAAAAAAAAGTTAAATATTTTTTTAAAATAATTAAAAATTTAATAAACCTTTTTTTTCAAAAAAATAGTTTTTTATTTCATAAAAATAGTTTCTTCTAAAAACAGTATTTTACTAAAAAAAAAGTGAAAAACAGTGTGTTAAAAAATTAGTAGCACATATTTTTTATAACTGCTTTGTTAAGTAGTACAAATTTTTTGATAAAAAAAGTTAGTCTAATAATATAGAGTTTTTTTGTAATAAAAAACAAAAATTTTAATATAAAAACAGTTTGTTGGCGTGAACTCATATTCATTAAATAATATGGATCTGCGTCAGCGACATAAATATTCTTTTTATAAAACTTTTTTCATAAAAATACTCTTTTCTTTAAAAATGTCTATATATAAAAGTTATTTTTTTATATAAACTGCTGTAAATTATTAAATTGTTTTTATTAAAATAATATATTTTTTCTTTAAATTATTAAATTATTTTTATTAAAATAATATATATTTTCTTTTTTTTATTAGGAGAAAACAGAGGGCTAACAGCAATTTTAGGATAAATCGGGGAGATTGTGTGGCTGATATAGTAATTATAATTTGTTTAAAAGATTATTTTTATATTTTGAGTGTGTGTCTTAATGTATATGTTTACTATTGTATTCCATATACGACCACTCTTAGATATAAACAATACCAATAAAAGCTTATCTGTATAAACAAAACCAAGTTGCTATATTCTATTGGGAAGATCCCCTAAAATAGACTAGACATCATATAAAAACCTACGGTTAATGTTTTTATATTCGGAAAAATAATGGTATATAACTTTCAAAAGTTTGTAGTCTGGAATGCGCCCATACAAGTTTGGGGTAATTATATCTAGGTCTCATTTATCTGGTCAACAAGCTTATAAGTCCTATTGACTTTTTAATAATCCCATAGGTCCTATTCCAACTTTTTAGGAAATTTTTTTACAATTTTACCCTTTTGAAACCAACCATCCGTAAGTTCCTTGAGGAAGTTACATAAGTGGTTGGATTTTTTTTTTAATCTTTAAATGATCATAACTTTTGATTCACAAATCCGTTTTTCGCAAAATTACTATTTTTGAAATCTGCTCGACGAGATCTATCAAACAAGATCCATGAAGACTATAAAATTCCAAAGAATTTTTTTTACACAAACAGTAAACTTTATTGTATGCACTAGAATATGAAATAGTTTTATATATGTTACATTTCACAAACACACAGTAACATTTACTGTGTTACCACAGTATATATATATATATATCACTGTTCTAAAAAAAAACCCTAGGCTCCGCCTAGGCTTAAGGCTTGGGAGAAACGCCTCGCCTTACACTTTTCACGCCTTATTCTTGGTAAAACCCTTAAGGCGCACTTTTTTCTAAAAATAACAATGCTTTAGTGAAACGATCTCGCCTTTTAAAGAATTTGTTCACAAATCGGACAATTATCTCATCCAAAATAATCAAATAGTATTTTAATTTGCATATATTCAGACATATTTTTATAATATGTGCAATTTTTGTATTTTAATAGCCTTGTTATGGTTAAAAAATATTAAATTATATTAAGAATGCCTAAACGCTTTTTCACGTCTTTTTACGCCTAAGCCCGTCTAGGCTTCTAAGGCTTAAGGCTTGGCCTCCACGCCTCAATCACGCCCCGCGTTTTTAGAACCTTGATATATATATATATATATATACACACACACACATCCGGTGGATCCAAACCCTCTTTTTTCAAAAATACTGTTAACGAAAATGTATTTTATCCAATTAAATTAGTTTAATTAATGTACATTTTAGTTTAACTAAATTATTTATTTTGATGATTCCAAACACATTTTTTAGGTTATTCTATAGATATTTATTATTGTATAATCTTGTTTATATACCATGATATACATATATTTATTACATATCTATTCTATATGAGTTATACATGCTTATGTCAAGTTTTATTTTCATGACTCAGTACCCCTCGACTCGATTCAATGACATATCTGAGAAAATGTATTTACGTATGTAGCACATTTGCACTTGACACATTAGGCACACATGCATATTTCTTGATCTATGATTTTTAATTGTGTGACTAATTAATTGTGAGCATAATATTTTTTTCTAAAAGAAATTATATTATTTTTTACTGAAAATAATTTTTTAGTAAAATTGGTGCAACTTTGTTTAAAATGAATTTCTTATTCTAAAATAATTTTCGGAATTATTTTTCAAGCTAAAATGAATTTTTAAAACAATATTTTTGTTTACTAATATATCATTTGGTTAGAATATGGTAGGCTTGTTTTTTTTTTATTATTCTCGGCCATACTCCATTACTTTAGCATCATTTGTTTTGACACTAAATATTCTTTTATAATAGTTGCAGAATAATTATTTTTAAAGTTTAAAATATTGTATGTGCGCCTATATGTTTATACATATATACAATGCCTTATATGTTTAATATTTTTTTTGGCTTGTTGTCATAAGAAATTGCATGCGTGGGTTTTGGTTTTGCCCAAATAGTTTGATCTAGCACTTGAGTGCTTTGTCCCATGCATTGTAGACTCCTTTGTGACTTGTCTTGACAATGTAGACTTCCTGTAGCTTTTGTCCTTTTTTGTGCTTTGGCAATTGAGTTGGTAGATATTTCCATTAGGTTGAGAGACCATACCTGCTAGTACCATTAGATATTTAAGAGACCATACCTTCTAGTACCACTAGGCCGAAACAGTCCTGTTATACTTCAGTCCGAATTATTCTTAACGTTAATATCTGTCCGAAATCAATTTTTTTTGTCCGAAATTATCATTATAAATATTTGTCCGAAATATATAATTTTTCGAAATTCTCTTTATAAATATCTGTTCGAAATCTATATTTTTTTTTGTACGAAATTCCTTTTATAAATATCTGTTCGGAAATCCATTTGAATATATATTTCAGTCTGAAATTAATTTTTTTATATATATATTCGTTCAAAATCTTTTTATATATATATCTGTTCGAAATGGTTTTATATATATATATCCGTTCATAATTTTTTTTGTTCGAAATGTTTTTATATCCGTGCAAAATGGTTTCATATATATATATTTCAGTTCAATAAATGTATATATATATATATATATATATATATATATATATATATGGATGCGTGTACCCTCAAAAGCTTCACTTCTGATACACGCCAACTCGCCAAAATAATCAACTTGGATTCCTGTATAAAGAAATTTTTTTTGGTCATAATTTTTGACCCCTTGTACCTGACATGACAAATGAAAATGGGTCTATGCCTTGTCATCCTTGTTGAAACTCCTTAGCCATTCATTCACTGTGTCTGGCAAAGGCTACGACATCTTTGGTCTAAAAAAAGTTAGTTTCATATTGGTCTAAAAAGTTAGTTTGGTTCAGCTTCTTTATTACACACCATTTTATATATCTGATTGAAACAACAGTACCCTCATTTATATATCTCTTGGACAATTTTTTTTTGTACAGAAAAATAAAATTATCCAGTGACTGGTGATATTTTTGAAAAGAGAACATACTTTATTATCTGTGTACGAATTCAGATTCATTGTTTTATCTCATCTGTCTCTAACCTCTTTCTCTATCTATCAGTCCATATTTTATTTTTTAGACAAAAAATACAGATGAGCAGATACGATTATCTCTCAAAGATATTGAGCATTTAATGCTCTCCAATTTCATCCAGAGTTCTTCTCTAACGGTCAATTTTAGTTGGGCATCTACAAATATACAAGACCAAGATCAGTTGAAGATCATCTCACATCAGATATGAAAAATTAGAGAGCAACCAGAAATTTATTCAGCTCACATACAATCAAGAGAGCAACCAAAAATTTATATTCAGCTCATACACTCGTTCAAGAATAGCATTGAAGTTGACACTCAGATTTGAGATAGCAACAAAGTTCTATTCAGTTAATTGTTGAAGAAGTAATTGAAGAGCAAAACAATCTTTATCTGCTACAAAGATTTCAAGTGAAGACTTGGGCCAAATTCAAAGTCATTTACGAAGTCTCAACCAAGAAGAAACTCGGTCTCATTTTGTATCTTTAAAGAGTTTCAGAAACTGTACATCATTTCTACTCCATTTGTGTAAAGATTTGAAGCTTGGGTTTTTAGCTTCGGTGGTTGTACTAGTAGCGGGTTTTTGCTGCTCGGTTGTACAAGAGGTGGTTTGATCCTACCTTCAAGTGGATCAGGACTAGTGAAGCGGGGGAGACGGAAGCTTGCTCTTGGCGCGTGGACGTAGGCCGGGTTTTGGCCGAACCACGTTAAAAATACGGTGTCATTTATTTTCAGCATTTAAATTTAGTTATATGCTTGTGATTGATTAATTTTATTTTTCAGCCCTTTACTTGCTAGATATTTAAATCTGAAAATTTGGTAAATTTAATTTAAGATTAAAATAATTATTTTCGTAATAATTATTAATTCCAGAATATTAATTTTTATTAACTACGAAAATTATTTATAAATTTATTTGAATCTTATAATCATAAAAATATAACTTGTTTAATTTATTGAGAGTATTTGATTGTTATTCTTGTGTGAAACACTTGAGATTAAATCCAGAATATAAAATACGAAAATTGATTATTTATTTATTGGTTGTTGTAATCTCTTATTTAATCGATTGAAAGTATTTATTTGATAATTTATTTATTGTGTGTTTCAATCTCTGATTTAATTTGTTTAAATTAATTGGTAACATTTATTTAATCATTATTGGTTTAATCATTTAAGATTTATTTAATCTGAAATTTGTATTAAGTGTTTTAAATTAAATATTTTCTGAAATTTTGATTTAACCCGAAAAGTCTGTAAAATCTCAATTCACCCCCCTCTTGAGTATTAATCTGGGCAACAAATACCTTATATTTAAAGGTTCGCGCTAACGGCATCCAATCCTTACCACCATTGTTGGAGCTTCAACGACCTTCGTCAGAGCTCCGATTTGGGGTGGATAAGGGTGGCATGTGGTGCCGCTGGCGCGGACCTTTGAAAATAAGAGATTTTTGAATAAATGGGCTTTGGATCCACCGGAGTATCATGGGGTGCCGCTGGCGCGGACCTTTGAAAATAAGATTGGATAAATGGGATTGGGATCATTTGGAGCGCCAATTTGGGGTGAATAGGGGTGACACAAAACTTTAAAAATAGGAGCATATTGGATATATATATATATATATATATATATATATAATTTGTAAAAATGTCATAGATATTAAACTTTATTGTATACACCAGAAAATGAAATAGTTTTATATCTGTGACATTTTCACAAACAATAACATTTACTGTGATAATATATTTATGAAATAGTTTTATATATATAACATTTTCACAAACGGTAACATTTACAGAGTTAATATTACATAATATATATATATATATATATATATATATATATATATATATATATATATATATATATAGAGAGAGAGAGAGAGAGAGAGAGAGAGAGAGAGAGAGAGAGAGACACACACACACACACACACATGGTAGATCCAAACCACTATTTTTTTTTTCAAAATTACCATATTTTTAAATGTTTACGCTTACGACATTCAATCCCCACTACTACCCACCCCCATTGTCGGAGCTTCAACGACTTTCATCAGAGCTATGATTTGGGTTGGTAGTAGTGGTATAGGGTGCCGCTGGTGCGAACCTCTGAAATTAAGAGAATATTAGATAAATGGGGTTTGGATCCACCGAAGCTCCGATTTGGGGTGAGTAGGGGTGGCATTGAGTTAGGTTTATATCTATAACATTTTCACAAGCATTAACATTTACTGTGTTCATATAACACAGTATATATATATATATATTCAAACCTCTTTTTTATGATATTATCTTATTTTTAACGGTCCGCGCCAGCGGCATCCAATCCCCACCCCCTTTATCGGAGCTACAACAACCTTCATCAGAGCTCTGATTTGAGGTGGCATGGGATGCCGATGTAACATTTTCACAAACAGTAACATTTATTATTTGTGAAAATATTACAGATATAAACCTAATCCAATGCTACCCCTACCCACCTCAAACTGGAGCGCCGGTGTATCCAAACCCCATTTATCCATTATTCCCTTATTTCCTAAGGTCCGCGCCAGCGGCACTCCATGTCACCCCAAATCAGAACTCTGATGAAGGTTGTTGGAGCTCCGACAATTGGGGTTAGTGGTGGTCAGGATTAGATACCGCTAGCGCGGGCCGTTAAAAATAAGACAATATCAGAAAATAGAGGTTTGGACCCACCGTATATATATATATATATATATATATATATATATATACACTGTGTTATAACACAGTAAATGTTAACGTTTGTAAAAATGTTATAGATATAAACCTAATCCACTGTCACCCCTACTCACCCCAAATCGGAGCGCCAGTGATTCCAAACTCTATTTATCTAATATTCTTTTAATTTCAGAGTTCCGCGCCAGCGGCACCCTATGCCACTACTACCCACCTAAATCATAGCTCTGATGACAGTCGTTGAAGCTTCGACAATTGGGTGGGTAGTGGTGGGGGTTGAATGTCGCTAGCGTAGACCTTTAAAAATATGGTAATTTAAAAAAAAAAGAGATTTGGATTTACCGTGTATATATATATATATATATATATATATATATATATATATATATATATATATATATATATATATATATATATATATATATATATTAACTCAGCAAATGTTACTGTTTGTGAAAATGTTATATATATTGTGTAATATTAACTCAGTAAATGTTACTGTTTGTGAAAATGTTATATATATAAAACTATTTCATTTTATGGTGTATACTATAAAGTTTAATATCTATGACATTTTTACAAACTATATATATATATATATATCCAATATGCTCCTATTTTTAAAATTTTGTGTCAGCTCTATTCACCCCAAATTGGCGCTCCAGATGATCCAGATCCCATTTATCCAATCTTATTTTCAAAGGTCCGCGCCAGCGGCCCCCCATGATACTTCGATGGATCCAGAGCCCATTTATTCAAAAGTCTCTTATTTTCAAAGGTCCGCGCCAGCGGCACCACATGCCACCCTTACCCACCCCAAATCGGAGCTCTGACAAAGGTCGTTGAAGCTCGAATAATGGTGGTAAGGATTGGATACCGCTAGCGCGAACCTTCAAATATAAGGTAATTTTGAAAAAAAAAGATTTGGATCCACCGTATATATATATATATATATATATATATATATATATATATATATATATATATATATATATATATATACTGTGTAGTATTAACACAGTAAATGTTACTGTCTGTTTGTGAAAATGTCAAATATATAAAACTATTTCATATTCTAGTGCATACAGTAAAGTTTACTGTTTGTGTAAATTTTTTTCTTTGGAATTTTATAGCCTTCATGGATCTTGTTTGATAGATCTCGTCGAGCAGATTTCAAAAATAGTAATTTGTGAAAAACGGATTTGTGAATCAAAAGTTATGATCATTTGAAGATTAGAAAAAAAAGTTCAACCACTTATGTAACTTCCTCAAGGAAGTTACGGATTGTTGGTTTTAAAAGGGTAAAATTGAAAAAAAAGTTCTAAAAAATTAGGAATAGGACTTATATATAAGAAAAAAACATGATGGGACTAGAATGTATATAAGAACGTCTAATAGGATCTAAACGTAAATGCCCCTAAAAGTTTTAGCATAATTATCGCAAAAAAACAAGGTTTCTGCATAAAGCAAGTCGCTATATTATATTGGGAATCTATATCTTTATACTCTATATAAAAGCTCATTAGTATCTCTCCAAAGTTGACACGTCAGATTTGACAAGCCTTAATATGCCTTGGATGATTTTGGTGAAGAGAGAGAAATCTCATTCTCAAATCCTAAAAACGTGGTATATAGAGTGTGAGTATCCACTATGTATAACTGCTAAGAAAAATAACGTCCCTCTATAGTCAATATCCCATCCCCCTAAATTTGGCGGCACCAAAACCGCTACTCACCACCTCCTCCTCCTACCCGTTTCTCCATCTCTCTCTCTCCAGATTTTCTCATTCTAATCACCGCAGATTCAGGAGAAAGGATAGGTCGAGGGAAATAAGAGGGAGAGAGAAAGATGAATATATAAAAGTCCATTTATATTCAAGTTTGCAATGAGAGATATGGGTTAAAAACGTTAGAGACTATATAGAAAACTTTGGTAAGTTAAAGTGTATTAAATGATGTTAAAACCTCAAATACTATTTTATTAGAAGTATAGATTACTTTAATGTTTTGATTCAGGCCTTCACTTGATGAGTAAGATTTAAACCGAAGAAGAACAGATTTCCAAGACTCCTTAAACTCCTTAAAGCACGTAATATCTTTGTAACTTTGCAAGCAACAAACTTACTATATCTCCTTTAAGAAAACAACTTTTTTTTTATTTAGTACAAAAAATAGCTTCATTTTTTTATGAAAACAGCTTTTTTTTATTTAGTAGAAAAAACATCTTTTTTTTATTTAGTAGAAAAATAGCTTTTTTTTTATGAAAACAACTTTGTTTTTTTATTTAGTAGAAAAAACAGCTTCCTTTTTTTGTGAAAACAACTTTTTTTTATTTAGTAGAAAAAGCATCTTTTTTTTTTATTTAGTAGAAAAAACAACTTTTTTTTATAATGAAAACAACTTTTTTTTATTTAGTGGAAAAAACAGTTTTTTTCTTTGTGAAAACAGTTATTTTTTATTTAGTAGAAAAAACATTTTTTTATTTATGAAAACAGTTTTTTTTTTTATTTAGTAGAAAAAACAGCTTTTTTTTAATGAAAACTGCCTTTTTTTTATTTAGACTTTTTTTTATTTAGTAGAAAAAACATCTTTTTTTTATTTAGTAGAAAAAACAGCTTTTTTTTTATAATGATAACAGCTTTTTTTTATTTAGTAGAAAAAACAACTTTTTTCTTTGTGAAAACAGTTATTTTTTATTTAGTAGAAAAAACATTTATTTTTATTTATGAAAACAGTTTTTTTTTTTTATTTAGTAGAAAAAACAACTTTTTTTTTTAATGAAAACTGCCTTTTTTTATTTAGTAGGAAAACTATTTTTTTTTTTAATGAAAACAACTTTTTTTTATTCAGTAGAAAAAATAGCTTTTTTTATTCAGTAGAAAAAACAGTTTTTTTTTTTTTTTTTTATGAGAACAGCTTTTTTTTATTTAGTAAGAAAAAAGCTGCTTTTTTCTACTAAATAAAAAAAAAGTTGTTTTCAATATAAAAAAAAAAATCTGTTTTCATAAAAAAAGGAAGCTGTTTTTTCTACTAAATAAAAAAAAAGTTGTTTTCATAAAAAAAAGGAAGCTGTTTTTTCTACTAAATAAAAAAAAAAAGCTGTTTTCATAAAAAGATTTTTGGAGAGGCAACAATATACTTTAACTATTTAAAGGGAACCAAATTTTTGTTATAAATCCATCTTTCAACGAACAGGTAACTATTGAGTGGGGGTGTGAAAGAAAAAAAAACACAGTCTATATAAAAAAGCACGTAAATGTGGAATTATACTCCTACAATATAAAAAGAGACAGATTAAACATGAATAAGAAAAAAAATAGCTACATGATTGAACATGCTATGTGCATATAAAGACCATTACAAAATATAAATAAACCTGCCTATATGACTGAAACAAACTATATAGAGTACAAATATACTCTGCATTAAAAGAATTCTTTGCTCTCATAAACATCTAAGTAAAAGAAAGGGGGACATGCCCTACAGATGAATAAATCGGAAATGGAGTCAATGTAGAAAGTGGAGGCGTCTACTATCGAGATCCTATAACTTCCACAGCAGCTACAAAACGTCACTGGAATTGAACTCCTAGGCTTGGCGTCCCTCTGGCTGGGCACCTAAAAGGCTGTTTTTTCTACTAAATAAAAAAAAGTTGTTTTCATTATAAAAAAAGATGTTTTTTCTACTAAATAAAAAAAAAAGATGTTTTTTCTACTAAATAAAAAAAAGTTGTTTTCACAAAAAAAGGAAGCTGTTTTTTCTACTAAATAAAAAAACAAAGCTGTTTTCATAAAAAAAAAAAGCTATTTTTCTACTAAATAAAAAAAAGATGTTTTTTCTACTAAATAAAAAAAAGCTGTTTTCATAAAAAAATGAAGCTATTTTTTGTACTAAATAAAAAAAAAAGCTGTTTTCTTAAAGGAGATATAGTAAGTTTGTTGCTTGCAAAGTTACAAAGATATTACGTGCTTTGAGGAGTTTAAGGAGTCTTGGAAATCTATTCTTCTTCGGTTTAAATCTTACTCATCAAGTGAAGGCCTGAATCAAAACATTAAAGTAATCTATACTTCTAATAAAATAGTATTTGAATTATCTACACTACTGTCATTTCAAGGGTATTACTGTCATTTCAAGGGTATTATTAGAAACAAACTTTCGTTCAGATTTAAGTTTTCAGATTCAGAGGATTTAGAACCTCTGACCTATTAACTCAAAAATATTACCGTTGCTATCTGAATCCTATGAAAAACAAACATATTTTTGCTCCCTCTGAAATCTGAATGACTTAAGTTCAGACTTCAGAGGTACAAACAAACAGAACCTTACAATCTCTAATGTCTTTTTTAATATGATCATCTTTATTTGTTGGCTTTAAGTAGGGGTGGCAATTCGTGTGCGTCGTGTCGTGTTCGGGTCGTGTCATGTCGGGTTCGTGTCAAGTATTAGTCAACCCTAACCCGACCCATTTAACTAATCGTGTCAGATGAGCAAACACTAACCCACCTATTTATTATCGTGTCGTGTTCGGGTTGACCCGCATAACCCATTAAGTAAAATATAAAATAATTCTTTTCTTCTCTCTTAACCAATCATACCAATCATAGGCCTATAATAACTTAAATTTAATTAATTTCAACTTCTTTCAACACATAAATAATTTATCATCCGATTCTCCATGAATTTTATAGAATGCGTATCAAGATATATAAATTATCTAATATATTCTCCATAAAATACGAGTTAAGCGGGTCTATTCGTGTCATTTTCGAGTTATACGTGTTTGACACTAACCCAACCCTTTTATTATTCGTGTTGGCGGGTCGTGTCATATTCGGGTTCGTGTCAAGAAATCATCAACCCTAACCCGCTAAATTCGTGTCGAGTTCGTGTCGGGTTATCGTGTCGTGTCAAAAATTGCCACCCCTAGCTTTAAGAAATATGATGCAATTTGTGTATGTTGAAATTTGTAGGATAAGTTTTTTACTTCCAAATTTTAAAAAACATGTTAAACTTCAGTTCAAAGTATTTTCAGGTGTTAAAATCATTGAACATATGTTTTTTGAATTGTAGTGAGTGATTAAGTAATTGTTGTAATGTTCATATATCTAAGTGAATATATAATGCCGGTGCATCGCACGGGTTGCATTCTAGTAATCTTCTAAAATGCTATACAAACATTTAGTTCTCTTTTCCCTTAGCTTGTCCACGTGGCTAACTCCATAATGAAAACACTACTCTAAGGGCTCGTTTGGTTCGAGGTTTGGAAAGGGAATTTAGGATTCCTGGAATTTAGAATTCCTCTCATTTAGAATTACAATGTTTGGTTGGAGATTTAAGGGGGAACTTAGAATTCCTGGAATTTAGAATTCCCACGAAATTGGATTCTCCTTTCCCCTCTAAAATGGGGGTAATCCTATATTCCCGGACATATTACCTTACTTTTGTGGTGAGACAAAAATACCATTTCACATAAACTCTTAAGTACACTTTCTCTCTCTCTCTCTCTCTCACACACACACATTCTCTCTCTCTCTCTCTCACACACACACACACACATACTCACTCTCTCTCGCACACACATACATATACACACTCTCTTTCTCTCTCACTCACACACATGCTCTCTCTATCTCTCTCACACACATAAACACTCTCTCTCACACACTTACGCATACACATACGCACTCTCTCTTTCTTGAATTTTTTTTGATGTGTTCAACGACATCAAGTTTTGATGTCGTCCAATTACATGGTTTTTTAAGAAGTGTTCTCTCACTTCATTTAATGATTCATTATCTCATATTCAAGTGACGTTCTCTCACTTAATTAAATAGGAAATAAAATAGTTTACACCATTTATATATAAAAAAAGAATGACATTTTTATACTATAACATTTTTTCTTTAATAACAGTTTATATATATAAAAATATTACAAAAATGTTTAAATGTTTTTAAAACTCTTTTTTTTATATAAAAAAGTTAAAAAATAATTTTCTATATAAACTATTAAAAATGTTTTAAATATGTACTATTTTTTTAAAAAGTTAAAAAACGTATTTTTTAAATATGGTAAGGTCTAGCAATATTTATTCTCATTTAAAAGACCCACAGTCTTTGTCGCTTATTCTCTCGTGACTTGATTTCTCTCATCTGCTTCTATGTTGCAAAAAGTTTTGAAAATTTCTTATAGAAATTTACTTGGCTTTCAGGTTTTCTTTAACTCAGGTCTAAAATAAATCCACCATATTCTTCTTTTATCCTAATGTTTCTAATATATAGAGAGATCCAATGGATTTTCTTTATATATAGTGTTGGATATATATAAAGACATACTAAGTTCCTTCGTTTTCTCCTATTATGCTGGAGGAACGATGAAGGGATTATATTAATTTAATTTTGTGATCACCACAACATGAGAGAAATTAGGTATATTTTGTTATTTTTACATTTATACAATTAGGCATACTGTAAGCGCAAGAACAACTTTGTTACCATCTGCTCTAGAATAAAAATTTCCATTTATACAATCTCTTTAGAAATCGTCTTTGTTACCATCTATCTTTGGTTTTTCAAAGGTTAGGTAACGTTGGTGTATTAGAAAGACTTATAATTGGAACGTGCATGCTATCTGTTTGATAAAATGCCTCATTCAGTATTTATTGAGTTTTCATAGAAAAAAGTTGCACAAAGTTTATGGTTCAATTTTTTAGAAAAAAGGTGTAAAGAGTTTATGGTTTGATTTCCTAGAAAAACGTTGTACTATCATTTGAGAAATTTTTATTAGGTGCTCTGTTATTGATGTATACTATAGTGTGTATATTATTTGATACTCTTTTTTTCTCAGACATATGCATGCTCATACATGTTTGTGTTCTTTTTTTGTGTAGTTATGGGTTTATAATGGTAGAATTATGCATTTACCAATTTGTTTTGCATAATTATTTCTCCCGGATCAAGAGATCCCGCAAGTAAAGCCATGTTTTAGATGTTAGATTGATCAGTCAAGGTACTGCATGCTATTAATATGAATTGTTTTCTATTTTTTGCTATTTTACTACCTCCCACTCACTTTTTTTTTTATCTTTAATTTCTTTTTTGTTGCACCATTTTTGTTGCATACCAATCGACAAAGAATGAAAATCAGTAAGGGCGTGTGAAGTTGGATTGGAATGGGTTGCAAAAAGGTTATGTTTGGATAGTAACCGACAACTATATTTTCACTTCGATAATGTATAATATTTTTTATATGTTTGCTATTATTGTTGCATTTTTTGTTAATTATATTTATCCATTTTTCCTTTTTTAATTATTATTTTTTATGTGATTAATGAAATTTCTGCATGGATATCTTTCTCCTCCTCTTTTTAGAGTTTTATTATTTACTTACATTTTTCAGTTTAAAAAAAGACATTGCAAGCTTTCAAGCTAGGGATTTCAACAATATGTTGTTTGGATCTTGATTTCTGCTGGTTTCTGCAATACGCCTCACATACGTGTGCCGTAGAGTAAGGAAAAACAGGTGGTCTAGAAACTGGCACTTTCGAAGCTAATTTTGAATGTCCACTACGGGGGGTTGTTCATCCTAAGAAAAAACATTACAAGGCTTTGCTCTTATAAAACACGATAAAAAAAGGGAGTCCTTTGCACACTGCTCCCTTTATCAAACATAATTCATATTGATATTATTACCAATCAGTTGATGTGAAGGTCTAAAAAGATATGAGTGAAAAGATATCGGTGAATGGGGGAATAGTATGATCATGGCGGTATAGTGTCTCCGTTCTAAGGGCTCAAGAGGCAAGTAAAAAAGGTGACGATTTTTTTTTGTGGTTGTTACTGCATTAGTTCTTTCTTAAATGGGTGAATGAAGACATATATCATATGCATAGAGATATATCACATGCTTATTACCTCTTTGCTAAAATGATTTTGAAATTTTAACTTATAGTTGAATTTGTTTCTAAGTCCTTGCTTTTGAAATCCTCACTGTCAACTATAAGTTACAAAATGAACAAAATTCTTCCATTGAACCCACTTACATGTTGTTTATTGTTCTCCTTTGATATATGTTAAACATTCATTAAGTTTAAGAATTTTTTTTAATTTTCTACTAAAATTTATACACACTCTACATTTTTCTAGGACTATTGTTTTGGACAATTCCTTACGGTAAAATAATTTATCCAATATCTCATATATGTAGTTCATCATTTTAAAAATAAACAGTATTAATTTAAATAGCAACATTGAATAAAAAATGATAAAGAATAAAAGATACATGAAAAAGAATATTCAAACTAAAAATTGAATGAAGAAGAGAGTACGCATATATATAAAATAATAATTAAAAGTGTGTCTATGGTTGTATAAGGAAATTGAAATAATTAACATAGTATTACCACATGTAATTCTTAGCAACTGTAATTCTCGAATTCTCTCATATATCCCAATTCCTTTTTTTTACTTTTCCATGATGATACAACAAACGTGTTTGGAAATTCCTAGGGTTTAAGTCCAGTATTTTTTATCAAAGACGGAGCTTAAAGTCGTCTTTTATAGATTTGGAAGAAGAAATTGGTGCAAATTGGCACAAGTGTGGAGGAGGATAGCCTGTCCAAAAGGGTTACCCATGTTTTTTCTATGACTTCCCATTCACTTCTCCACCAACGATTGTATCGATTTAAAGGAATTATCGTCCTTTATCAGTGGATAGTAGACAACCCAAGATTTTAAGAAAAAGTACCTGAAGAGTCATACATTCTAAGACTGGATTCTGGAGAAGACTTTCCCAGTCTTAATGCCACAATTGGTCCACACTCCTGCATTGATTAACCATCCTATCTCAAAAAGTTCTGAACTTCTCCACATGGATCCAAAAATGCAAGTGCTAAAGGAGGGGTAGGCCATTAAATAACGATGAATCTCAAGCACCGAAATTGCCAGCCACTCTAATGACTTGCCCTGCTTTGTAAGCCCGACAATCAACAGTCCAACTAGCCCTGATACTGAAAACAAGACTGTTAGTACATCAGACACATCCTTGCCATATAACCCTCGTAATTTAAATAAGAACATTACTGAAATATTTGGAAAGCTTATCGACATATATAAAGCGATGGATGGTGATCGGAGGTCTTTTAGCTATCATAAGGCTATCCAAGTTATTGATAGACTACCCTTTAAAATTGAAATCGTGGAGCAGGTCAAACACCTACCCACTATTGGAAAGTCAATGCAAGATCATATTCATGAGATAGTGACTACTGGGAAGCCATCCAAGTTGGAGCATTTTGAGATGGATGAAAAGGTACGAATAATTATATTTTGGGGGGAAGTATGGGTAATCGATCCTTCCATTGCACAGAAACTTTATAACAATGGATATTGAACTCTAGAGGATCTTAAAAATGAGGATTCATTGATGAACGCTCAGAGGTTAGGGATGAAAATTTTGATAGCATCAAAACAAGGATTCCACGTCATAAGGTTCAAGAGATGGAGCATCTTTTATAAAAAGCTGGAGAAGATGTTTTACTCGAGGTAGAGGTTATATGTGGAGGAACATTCAAACGTGGAAAGGCTACCTGTGGGAATATGGATATCATAATTGCATATGCTGACAGGAAAAGTCATATGGCTTTTTATCAAAATACGTAAAGCATCTTAAAGATATGGAGTTTTTAAGAGAGGATATGGTTTTCAGTATTCGTGGTGAGGGTACTGATTTAGGGGTTTACATGTACTTCAGCTTTAGTATGTATCTTGGTCGAGAGTTACGACATCGCATTGATCTCAAGGTGTATCCAAGAGAGAGATATGTGTTTGGACTTATAGCATAGACGGGAAATGATGTATTAAATAGAAGGATGAGGTTATTGGCAGAATCCAAAGGATTTTGACCTGATGAGACGAGATTGTTTCCCATTGCTGAGAATTCAGACAACAAACGGGGTATCAAGGCTATGAGGAGTTTGAAGTTTGAGATAGAAAAAGAAGTCTTTGATTTCCTTGGCTTTCCTTAGTTAGAATAAAACCAAAGAAATATGTGAGACATTAACAGTGTCAATAGAGCTTTACATGTGTTTTGTGAACTATGTACATAGACTTACTGTTGGGGGAAGATAATGTATAAAGATAAATGCACAATGATCTTTTGTAAGTATTTATTAAGTTTATTTGTTTGTTAGTATGTCTTCCTTTTTTGTATAGCCCGCGCATCGCGCGGGTTTCCACCTAGTATTCTCTAAAATGCTATATAAAAGGAGTTATTTCTTCTAATCAGTGAAGTTGTCCTCGTGGCATGAGTATTCATGTGGCATCTAAACGTTTAACCCAAGAAATATTCGACAGATAACTATCCACTACCTTCCTTTGTCTCTTCGGTTTCCTGACCTTAAACTTTTGAGAAAAGTTATATGAACTTTCAAAGTGTACCTTTATTTATACCCTTTGCATTAAATGATTATACCTTATTATTTTGAGTTTCGTCAGGACATTACGTACAACATGTTATTGCTTTATAAATTTTGTCTTATTATAAGGATACAAAAATGGGATACACTTTGAGGGTCCATGTAATAGAGCACTAAACTTTTTAGTTTCTCCAGGGTTATAATAAATCGATGGATACAACTCATAAAATCAATAAATATTTTCTGGAGTTTAGGATGGCCAAATATGTATTTTGAGGTGACTTTTGTAAAATCGATAGTTTTTCGGTATGACGATCTGTAATGGCAGGCTACTGGGGAAGCATAAAAATATACAATCAACTATTGGGGTTTCATTCAACAAGTTATTCTTCCTTCAAGAACATGAGTTATGTTTCATCTTCAGATTTTAGGATGGGGGAAACAAAAAAACAAAGATGATCAGCCTGCTCTTCAGGTACACCGCCGAGATGACTTCTGAATCTTTCCATCAATGCCTATATGGGGCTTCTTACTCTTACAGGGTGCTTCAGTAGAAAACTGTAAGGGTTAAGTAAAATTGGTGTTATTTTGTTGTTTTGCTTTTTTCATATTGCAATTGAATTATTTATGTTATTACAAATCATACATGTAGTCAGTAAAAAGTTTTTCCTCATGGATTTTCTTCTTTTGGGAATGCCCTTGGCACATTTGTGGGGGAATCTAAAACATCTAAATTGGAGAACAACTCAAATTGGATGATTCTTTCAAACTGCAATTTCATAGAGATTTTGACTTAACATCGGATGGAGATGGAGATGGAGATGGAGATGCGGAAGGTTTTAATTATTGATCCTTTCCATTTTTCTTTAGACGAACAACAAACAAAGTTGTGGTAAAAGGAATAAGAAGATCTTTTGTTCTATCTTTGTCCTGTATTTGAGACCCACTGTGTACTAACATTGGAAAAGGAATAAAAGATCTTTTGTTCATTTTGGATCCCCAAAGTTGAAAGTGGTAAGAAAAAAAAGACAGCTGGTGAGATCTCTGTTACTAATATCTGAAGATTAATTTTTTATTGTTGTTATTTGATTTTTTGAAAATCAAGTAATGATATTGTTTTCATGTTATTCTTTTGAATGGTCAGGTTTTGATTTGGTGAGTTAGAGGTAGGAGTTCGATTTTCAGATTATTAGCAACATTTTGGGTTGAATTGAGATTTGCATTTTGTTTTAATCATTTGCTTGATTTTACAATAAAAAAACACATATGTTCAGGTACTCTTACCACCGAAATTATGTCAGCGACAAGAGTTTGGCCGATATTGAATCCGTAGATCCAATAAAAATTGTATTATGTCATAATAATAAGAAGGGCCTTAAGAACTTACGGCAATTTAATATGGCCACAATAATTTTTATGAGTATAGGTGGGTGACTTCCCTGATTTGTATTATGTCATACGAACAACAAACAAAGTTGTGGGGGCAGGCTGTAATTATTGATCATTTCCATTTTTTTTTCCAAAGTGAGAAAGGAAGCGACTAGGTCAAAAGAGCCCATAGAATGCTTGGAAGTTGGTGTACTTAACAAAACCAAGTTCTTGAAAGAAAACTAAAGATAAAAGATATGATCTCTTTTATTATTATATACACTAAAAAGATGAGGTTGTTACAAAGTGTTTTATCAAAAGGAATGAGTCAATGAAAATATATTGTTGAATCAGTTGTATGTTATGCTTTAATCAATATTTATTTAAAGCCAAGAAAAGAAGGCATCACTTCCGTGTAAAGTTCACTTCTTTATGGCTAAAGTGTCCTAAAATGCATCTAAAGACTTGCATTATGTTTAGATATGACTTTAAATTTCGGGCTAATTATGAGATTTTTCATTTTGTTTTAATCATTTGCTTGATTTTATAATATAAAAAAAAACTCATCGGTTCAGGTACTCTTTCCACCAGAATTACGTCAGCGACAAGAGTTTGGCCGATATTGAATCTATAGATCCATACAATCTTGATTCACGATAACCACCAGAACTCAAATCAGAATGGAGAAAATCAGAAAACGATCTTCACTATAGAGGATTCACAGTCTCCTCTTTGAATTGTAACTAATCATTTAGCAGTTAATTACGACACATGGATGTTGGGCCTTTGTAAAAGATACTTAATTCACAACCAAAGGTGGCTATGGTGATGTCAATGTTTAGTGCTATTGATCAATTTTTATTTCTTAGATTTTAAAGTCTAATACAGAATAGTAGACATATAGTTACAAAATTCAAATTTTGCATCTTAGATTAAATCTGTATCATAACTAGCTGATGTATTTCAAGCATATGGTAGTTGACAAGTTTGATTGATTATACTATTTTCACTGAGTTTGGAGTCGATGTGATGTGCAACTTTTGAGTATATGCAAAGTCCTAAGGCTAGCCTACTTTGTAACCGCTGAATTAATAGTTACAATTCTTCAACTTTTATTTGTTTGTTTTTAATGGTAGTGCTAAGGTGAAAAGTGGTTTTAGTTCTTTTTTATGAGTACTATTTTGAAGGTATTTTTTCTATATTTGGTTATGGATGACTTTTTATTATTGTAGTTCTTATCACGGTTTATAGCCTTCATGAACTAAGGTCCACGCCAACATAAGAAATGGTCGGGAAAGAAAAATTGAGGACACTTTTTATTTTTATTTTTGTTATTGGGTTATGTTGCAAAGTGTTAAGTCTGAATGGTTCAGATTAAGACTTAAGAGGTGAACAAAAACAACACTTTAACCCTCACTTTGGTCATCTCTTTGATGTACCCAGCACGTGGAGTTGTCTCAAAATATCAAATAAAAATAGGGGGTTAAGTCAAAATATTTACTAAACTTTGCTCCTGTTTATATTGTCAAATTAGACTTAACCTCTATATTAGGGTCAAAATCAAAGAATTATAAAAACAATGGGTTAAATCAAATTATGCATTAAAAATTATGGGCCAAGTCAAAATAACAATTTTTTTTTTGCTTCAACCTCCACTTTTTAATCTGTTACTTGACTTAACCTCTACTTTGGTAATCTCTTTAACAAACCATTTCCTGAGGGGTTATATCAAAATATCAAATAAAAATAGGGTATTAAGTAAAAATTAAATATTTGAGTTATATTATGTCCCCGGGTCTAATATTAGCGTATATAGTTGCTTTAGATCTTCTCCCGCATAATTTGTGACTCTAAATAAAATATATGCTCACTTTAGCCTATTCATTTGTAACATGTCATTATTTACATTTGAGAGTTTTAATATTTTGGGCTATAGAAAATAAATATTTTGAAGAATAAAATTGTTTACGGATTGGTCTTAGTGATTGTCAATACCATACATGGTCACGTCATATAAAATATATATTCAAACAAATTTATAATTATGTTGTGGACATTTGGTAATACACTACAGTATTTTTTATTTTGTCGTATGATCATGAATCATATATCATTACTATGTTTTTCCGGGATATGTAGTTATATTTGTTTTATATGTTTTGTAATCACAAATACTTTGAGTTTTCAATCAAGTTACTATTTTAATTTACCATTTTTTACGTGTTTACAATTTCTAAGGTGTATATCCTACTCTAACGTATAACCCGCGCATCGCTCGAGTTTCTAACTAGTTACGAGTAATAGTGATATAACTTTCAAAAGTGTGTAGTCTCGAATGCATTCAAATATTGCAATGATGTTGCAATATTTTTTTTTGAGTAAATAATTTTTATAACCTTTAAATTATATAAATTTAATCAATTTAGTTTCTAAATTAATAATTTGATCACTTTAGTCCATCAATAAATAATTTGGTTAATTTAATCCATAAACTAATAATTTGGTCAATTTAATCTATAAACTAATAATTTAGTCAATTTAATTCCTAAAATAGCGTAAAATTGTTTCTTTATTTTCAAAGTTCAAAAATTACTCTTTTTTAAATAGGATAAAAATAGTTTTGTAAACAATTTTTCTTAAATGGAATAAAAAATAGTTTTAATAAAGTTTAAAACTGTTTTTATTTTCTCAAAGTTGAAGAATTATTTTATTTTTTAACAAGAGTTAAAACCTCTTAAATGCACCCCAAATAATAATAAAATGCAGTTTTTATCAAATATGGTAAAACCCAGGTTTTTTAAATAGAAAAAATAGTTTTTTAAATAGGATAAAAACAGTTTTTTAAATAGGATAACAAAGTATTTTTTATTAAATTTTATTAAAAAGTGTTTTTTTTTCTCCTATTTAAAAAAAACAGTTTCTAAATTTGGAAAAAAAATAGTTTTTACTGAACAACAATTTTTAAGTCGGCGTTTTTAATTAACTCGTAATTAATTAATTAATTAATTCGTTTTGAAAAAATAAATTTTGACCCACAAAATAATTTTAAAGCTAAAAGGCCAATTAAAATTTTGTCCAAAAAATTAATACTTGCTCAAGAAAGACCCACGACCCGAACTCAGGCACGGGTCGAGCCTAACAGACGAACAGTGGCGGTGGTGAGTAAGCGCGGGTGTGGGCCTAAGGCCCTCCCGCAATACATGCATATTGGAGGTCATCTCCCCTTCAAAAAGTTGAAATACCTCAATGTGACACTCCGCCTATTTTAATCATGGGTGATCAGTCCTTTATCAAAATAAACAGGAATTTAATTTGGTTTATTCTTAGTCACTACACCAAAATGCTAATTTTGTGACTACCCTTTTATGACTGCTAATGGGGGTGACAAACTTATCACTCCCAGGAGCAGTCACGAAACCATTTGTAACTCCCATTAGGGGTGATAAAATCAATGGATAATAACAAATTTGAGTCAATTAGTTTGTCACCGCTAATGAGAGTCACAAATGTTACCATATAATTAATTTGTGACTCCTATAAGCAGTCACAAATGTAATACCCCGTATTTCTGAATATTCCAAATATTCTATTTAATTAAATTGGAAAATTAAATGAGAAAATACGGCTTAATTTAAATTACGTAAGAGTAGTCATTTATAGAGTTTTAATTAAAATTGTAATTTTGGAATATTAATCAAGAGATAGATATCGGTTTATATTGCCTCATTATATTTACTTAGTGCGAGTAGTAAATAGTTGCTTAACGCATGTAGACCATGTTGGGGTGAGAACAAGTAATATTTTGAAGTGACTCAAATGATAATTTAGAGGTCACAGATGAGTCTGAAAGGGTCAAATTAGTCAAAATAGTATACCCAGGGGTACTAGTTGAGTCCCGGGGAAATTTTGGACTAAACCGAGACCGTTCGGGGGCGTTTTGGTCTTTTAACATGAGAGGGTATGGAGACCTACGAAATTGAGAGCTTTATATCAGCCGTATGATAGAGAGGTTAGGGTTAGAAAACCCATGAAAACACACCATAGCCATTAGAGATAAGAGAGAAACCATTCTCAAGGCAAAAGGAAGAATTGGGAAGGATTCAAAGGAGATTTTCACTATCAACTTGTTGGGGAAGAAGGATTGAAGGATGAAGATCATCAATCATCAACAACAACCACGAAATCAGACCCTACTGATCATAAGGCAAGTTGTTTATTGCAAAAATTATAAAGTTATAATACCCATGTGTAGGGTTTTTAAATAGTCTTGTTTAAATCAATATCTTGATAGGAAAATGATGATATTTATGCATGTTGGAATAGGAATCGCATGTAGAATGATTTAACTTATGTATAGGATTAATATTCAGATTAGACTTGATGATTTTTCGGAATAAAAATCTGGATTTTGAATGAAAATATGGGAAGAACACCATAACTAGGGTTTCAAGAAATTCTGGGTTTAATTCACTATTTCTTTAAAGGAATTGGAGTTTTGATGTATTTGACACGTTAGAAATTGTCCTAGTATATGTGGAAACATGTTAGGATCATTGGGTCGAAGTTTGGTGGACAATAATGGAGCTTGAAGATTTGTTAATGGAGGAAAGGATTAACGAAGAAGATGAACTGCGTCTGTCCCTGTTCGATCGATCGATTGATCTCAAACTATCGATCGATCAACTAAGTCGATCGATCGAACCCAGCAGTCGATCGATCGACACAAGTTGTTTTTACCGAATTTTTCGTGTTTAAGTCTTCGTTGATTTTCGGGAATGAATGAGTATCCTAGAGTTTATAATATACTTATATGGGAGTGAGAATAAGACCAGTAGGTATACTATTGAGGTCCGATAAGGCCATTGGGTGTAGGGCTTGGATTACGGACTGGCGAGAATAATTTGATTTAGTAGAGTATCGGGGACTTCGGAAATTGAGTTACGAGGCGAAGTAAATTCAATTTAAGTAATAGACCAGTAGGGTAAGAAATAACTACTTAAATTATATGTAAGGGGTAACTAGGACCCTTAGAGTTGTGTGAATACTCAAATAAATGTGATTAATGAGATAAATCGTAAAGCGAATATTGAACGGTAGATATATGAGATTAAAATATTACGTACGTATATAATTAATTGGTCGGGCGTGTACCTACTGAATTATGTGATCTTTTAGGTCGAGAGATTTATACCTAAATCAATTATGTTAGGGTCGATGAGACATTCCGAACTAACATAAAGTTATTATATGTTTGGGGTCGATGAGAAATGCCGAACCAAACCTTGAACTGGTGTCGCGATGAAAGAGTCCTGAACCAGAATATGTGTATATATATATTTTTAAAAATAGTTGGGGTCGATGGATAATTCCGAACCAACTCTCACTTGGGGTCGATGTATCATTCCGAACCAAGAATCATTTACGTGTGTATATAAATAATTGGGATCGATGTATCATTCCGAACCAATTCTTACTTGGGGTCGATGAATCATTCTGAACCAAGAGTCCTTTACGTGTATAAAAAGGGCAAAATAGTAATGACTGATATTTAGTATATATTGTGTGTGAAATATATATACTTGATGATATTCTACTTTTGTGTATTAGTAGATTGATATATATTATGTATTTAAAGATACATACTGAACTGGTAAGTTAAGTAGTGAAACTTAATTACGAAATGCACCTTTAGATAGAGAAAACCTATTTAGTAATTTAAGTAGCGAAACTTAATTACACAAGTGGGAAGTCAACAATTGTGAGAATTGTAGTAACTTTAGTAGTGAAACTAAATGAGAAGCCTTGAAAAATAACATAGAGGAAATGTTACCTGAGAATTAATTAACATAGGCGAGATGTTAGTGAAACGGTTGTACTGTATGGGCGGTACTGGAACTTGGGTATAGATAAGTTCAGTTGACTACTTTGGTTTTAGTTAGCTTGAGAGGTATGGCTAGATAAACTAAGTGTAGAACGTTAGGTGTGCACAAAAGATGAGGGGTGAGAAAACTCAAGAGAGTGTACGAGAACCTAACATGTGTAATCAATAACCACATTTTATATTGTGATAAACGCTTGCTAAATATTTTCAAAATGTTTTGAGTACTAACTCTTGCTATAAAATATTTTCAAACCCTTTTAGGTGTCCAACCACAGGGATGCCATGTATGATGATTTCCTTCCAGGGACTCGAAGCTGGAGGACAGTGGATGCTTACAAGATTTTGACTACACGATATCACTCATTCAGATCTAGTACAGGATCTCACAATATTCTATGTATGGACTTGTGGTCCGGTATCAGTCTCAGATTTTAGTTTTAGACTAGTGGTTATTCTATTGCTGTTTGAGATTTTAGCCGATGGTTTATTCGGTAATACCTTTGTTATGTTGTACTTTTACTTTGTTGATTGGGTTATAGTACATGATTATTTTTACTTAGTTCCGCATGGTTGAATGATTTTGTTTTAAGAAAGATAAAATTTGGCACCGGTCTAATTTTACCTAAGGGATTAGTAATTAAAAAGTTTTCGACAGTGATGCTAAGAATGAACCATTTGAGAAACCTGTTTTAATTTAATAAAGGCCTGATCACCCGATGTTTAATTAGGCGGGGTGTCACAACAAATTTATAACTGTCACAAGCAGTCACAAATTTATCAGTAGGCCTAAGTTATGACTCTTATGAGCAGTCACAAAATTATAACTGCTATGAGGAGTCACAAATTTTGGTATAATACTAAGTTTATGACTGCTATCGACAGTCATAAATTTGTAACCGCTCTCATCAGTCACAACTTTTAGTCTAATACTAAATTTGTGACTGCTATTGGCAGTCATAAATTTGTAACCGCTCTCGACACTCACAAATTTTGCCTAATACTTAATTTATAACTGTTATTGGCGGTCACAAATCAACTTTAATTTCCCTCTTCTCTCTCATCTCTCTCTTTTACCACTCCCTCCCCTTTCACAAAACGTTTCACTCCCGCCCCCGCCCCTTTCTCTTTCAATCTCTCTTCACTGGTAAGCCCTCTCACTTAGGGCGATTAAACGATTACGTTATTTACTTCTGGTAGTCGGATCTATTTCCACTGTCCCAAACTTCACGCCGGGGTGGTTAAACAACTGCGGTATTGGGTGGGTGAGTATTGGGTTTTCCTTCTGGAAGTTGGATCTATTTCCACTAACCAGAGCTTCTCACCGGACCATCTCCATTTAGTGCAAACCAGAGCTCCGGTAGCTCAGATATTGTAAAAAGACCACAACAAAACTAGCCAGTGTTTGATCTCTCAAAACCGGATTCATTTCGGATCACCCATATCCGACTGATTTGCAAATGAAAGCCGGTGTTCGATCTCTTCATTGAAGGGGGGATTTCTGACTCTGTTTAGTGAGTATAATTCAATCCCACATCCGGTATACTAGACCAATTTCTTGGCTACGGCTGAATCAAATCTTTTTGTGAAGTGAACTAATCGATGGTGGGATTTTTTACTCTGTTTAGTGAATTGATTTGTTGCGTTACTCTGGATGAGATTGGGATTGGTCATGACACCAATAAGCCAAACGAGTCGCAGAGACAACGTGAAACTAGTTAAAGGCTATCCTTTGCCGATGTCCTCAAATCAAACCTTCCAAAGGAAAATATGGGACAAATTCCATTAAAGCTACCGACCAAGAAAGGAGAGGAACCTGCTATTCTTCATTTCCATTTGGGTAAGCCCTAAATATGCTTATAAGCCCTAAAGTTTGACTTATTTTTGCAGATTAAGTTGATGTATTTTTCTTATACATTTGGGTTTCAGTCTGTTATTATCTGTATCTATTGCGTTGCAGATACTATTATCACAATGAATGGGGTAGTAGCTTCAGATTAAGAAATTATCAGGTTTGATTTTTCTTCTTACATGTTGAATGTGTGGTTATGGTTTCATAAATTCAAAATCTGGGTGGACTTAGGTTATGGTTTGTCGAATTCCTCACTCATGAGTGAGGAATTCGAGTCTATTGTAGAGAGTGCGATGTCACAACATGGTAGTGTAGTTGCGAGTGAGGGTGAAGATCCGTATCGTCCCATGAGAGACCACTTATATCCCAATTGAACCTTCACTCCGAGATGCATTTTACTTCCTTATAATGAAGGGTAATTTCACTTTCGTAATGCGATGATCCAGATTCTTCCGACCTTTCATGGTTTGGATTCGTAAAAGCCTTACCTCCACATTCATGAGTTCGAAAAGGCATGCGATACATTTTGTGATCAAGCTTTCACTTAAGATGTCATTCACTTAAAACTTTTTCCTTTCTCTTTGAAGGATAAATCAAAGTCCTGACTATGGTCTTTATCACTGAACTCAATTGGATCATGGAGGGACACGCAAGCCAAATTTCTCTTAAAATTCTTCCCTCAACATCGAACAAATTCCATCAAAGCTCAAATTTAAACTTTCCAACAAAAAAAATGAGCCATTTGATCGATGTTATGAACGTTTCAACGAGTTTGTTAGAAAATTCCCCCAAAATGATTTTGAGAAGTTTAGGCTCATCTCTTTCTTCCACCAAGGGCTAGGCATAGCTTCTAAACAACTCGTCGAGACAATGTGCGAGGGACCATTTTGGGGATTAGATGAAAATGATGCAGAGGCCCACCTTAAGTTTGTCGCCGAGACCACTCATGCAGAGTCCCTATTTTCGATACCTGGTTTACCAGTTTATTATTTGAGCAACCAATGTACTCTTGAGTCGATATTAGGACGCACTAGAGACACTTTTAAAGTTACATCACGTATCACATGGATTATAGTATTATTACCTTTAATCACATGATATCAATTTCAGGTTGTGTCATCTAAGTTCTTAACTTTCAAAACATAATTAATATTAATAAATTCTAAACAATCCTAATCCTAAAACCATATATAAATGAACTCCCAAAATGATTATAGCCCTAAATTTGTATGAGAGTCATGCTTATAAATTAAGAACTCGATTATAAAAGATTTTACAAGAGAATTCTTGCCTTACAAGATTAATGAGGACTCCTCCTTTAAAATCCTCCTCCTTTGCTCCTCTCCCAACTTGTTAACTTCTATAGAGGGTTTATGGATGATAAGTTTTATTAGAAATGGATGGGAAACCTAATTAGGATGACTTATATTGTAAAAAATCTCCCTAATCCCATATCTCCGCATTAGGCCCAATTTCAGGCCCCCAAATAACCCCAAAATATTACTCGAAATGGTCCACATCTCCCCTAAGAGTATATATATCCCCAGGTCCCAACTTAGGATGTTTAGAACACCTAAACGAGCTTCTAAATCACTTCGAAACCTACTTGTCTTAGGTATATGAAAAATTAAACTTTTATATTATGCTAATCATGTAGTATAAATAATTCACGTAACATGGAAATAAATTATTCTACCAACGTACACATGCAGTATAATTCGGTCACATAACCATGCTTAATAATATCTAGATAATTAATTATTATAATTCTTCTAATTTAAATGACGTAAAAGTACGGGGTGTTACATTATCCCCCTAATAATGGAATTACATCCTCGGAATTCGACACATACCTGACTAGAAGAGTTTTGGATACTTCTCTCGCATGTCATCCTGCCTCTCCCGTGCGAACTCATCCTTGTTATGGTGCCCCCACTGCCTCTCCCATACTCTGTGTATCCAAAAGGTCTTTTTGATGTGAAACATAAGTGACTATACTCTTATTATCATATTGACTAATAATACTCTGAGTATCTTTTATTTTCTTTTTATCTATCAATGGCTTCTTGTTAATATTCGAGAAATGGACATAATTAAGGATCATAATTTATCCCCGTGATAAGAGAAATGGACATCAGGACTGATAGATAGAGCGGCGCTTAGTTTTTGGCGTTGCTTCGGAATGAACCCAAAGCCTTAATAGCTGCAGTCCTCAATATGTATTGATGTATGCTACTGCGGCCAATGCTCCCACAAATGGTCCAATCCAGAAGATCCATTATCCATCACAATAACCACATGTCATTCACAAAATCAACATATATATATATATATATTAAGATTCTATATGCACATGATGGAAAAATCAACTTACATGGTCATCCCAAACTATATTACATAAACAGTAAGTACATAGTATAAATGTTCTATAAGGATAAACAATGTTTAAAGGGGGTGGACTTACAGGGACGTGAGAGTCGCTCCTCTTAGGATCAGTAGCTGAGAAAATAGTGTACACTAGAACAAAAGTACCATAAGTTGTGCCCTTGACGTAAGAGTTCTAATATGATGCTACTATTATACCTGATTTCGTTGATGTATGATCAAATTGAAAAAATGTGTACATTGATTTTGATTTTACTATTAATATAGGTCATTTTCAACTTTTGCATACCGACATCAAACAATAACTTAACTCATTATATGTATTTCTGCAGTTAATAAGTGTGGCTATACACATTTGATTCGGGGATAAAAAATACGCAACACCACGTGAATATGCAGGAGTTTTTGTGGAGTACAATTATGCTAACTCCAATCAAGTATTTTGTTTTAATAATGGTAGAATTGTTACAATTTTGATTGATTTGGGAATTTTATCGCGCATGTTGTATAATCAGTACTCGCATACGCTCGTAAAATAATGGGATTATCTTTATCCTTACTCGTATCCCCCTCGAAAAAATCTCTAAGACAAGGGATGTTTGGTTTGAAACAAAATGTGGATGCAGTCATGGTGAGGTCAATCAATTTGACTCAGTATAGGACTTGCAGGGACTAAGTTTGGGTTTCATATTTATGAAGTATGTAAGATCACATGTTAAAGCAATGAGTTTGTTCTTGAGCTTCTTCGCGGTGTGCCCTTTCATTTTGATAGGTTCATTAAGAACCTGAAGCCCAGTGATTTGGAGAAAGCCCAACTTAGTCTGGGCCACAGTTACAAAAGGGCTAAGGTGAAGTTCAATGTAAATCATGTTGACAATATGGTTATTCAAGCAATCTTCCTTCTTGATACTCTTCACAAAGACATCAATTCCTTTTCCATGAGAGTCAAAGAGGTACTTTTGGCATTTTCTGGGATTAGTAAAGATTGTCAATGATAACTATCTATATGCCAAAGTTTCAAAATTTGTGAAGAACAAATCGAAGTTATCTGAGGATAAAATACCAGGACTGATAGACATACTTAGAGATGAAGATAAATCAAAGGAAATTGTAGAAGCTACCAAAGCATCTATGGGGCAGGATCTGTCCCCAATTGACTTTATCAATGTCAAGCAATTTGCCCATAGGGTAATGGACCTTGCTGAGTACAAGAAGAAGCTCTATGATTATCTGGTTGCTAAAATGAGCGACATAAAACCTAATTTGGCTTCCCTTATAGGTGAAGTTGTTGGTGCTCGTCTGATTTCTCACGCGGGTAGGGTGGAATTCTAGTAAATATCTATCTGCCCAAATGATTCTTCTACATAGTTACGATGTTAACTTAATGTGGGAGGATTAATCATCTGCTATGCGAATATGCTAGATACATCGATTCTCACTACTCCACATCTTTTTGATCCGTAAGCATATTATTCTTTCCATTTACTTAGTTTTGTTTTTATTTCTTGGGGTCTGTTTGGTTTTTGTTGCGAATCTTTGAATCTATGACTTGGAATTCTTGTTAGGGTTCCAGCTAGTTAAACATAAAGTTACTTAAATGTGATACTTTAAACGATTGATTTCTGCATTGTTTTTTTTAAGTTGAGGAAGAATTTGTGGTTTACAATTGAGTTTAAAGACGTTTGGATTAATTATTTATGTATTGGTTTATATCAGCCCCTGTGGAGTATTTACTGTAGTACATGCTTGTTGAATATCAGTAGTTGATAATGGAAGACTCTAGCTCGGTTGATGTCATTTTAGAATATATGCGAAGAAATAAAATTTTGAGGGTTGTGGCTGCTTTGCGCAGCGAGCTCAGTAACCGCTCTGATATTATTAATATCGGTGTGTCCACAGGTCCAGCAATGAAGCAAATAGGATCAAATAACTTATCATCTTTGTGTCGTGTTGGATGGCATTGGGAATGGCCTTGACCTTTGATTTGATATCACTGAGATTGTTAAATCGTGAGTGAAGTTCAAGCTTATTTTAGTCTTCGAAATGATCTCATCTATAGCTTTGGGATCATCTGCAATTGCAGACACCCTTGTGGGGACATCTTTTTAGTTGGGTCCCAACCATTCGGCTCATAGGGTCACACCTGCCCTCGGGATAAGTCTACTCGAAGGCTCGAATACATTGATTTATGATAATATATATAGACATACACATTTTTTTGAAATTCCGGACTTGGGGTCCACTCCACAAAGTCTTTTCCGATATAAAAAGTTCAATATAATCTGTCATCACTCATCATTTGTTGGAATGGAGAGGGAAATTTTTTTAATTCTTTAATTGTTGGAACGGAGATCTGATAACTGTCTTTTGAGTCTGACATGTATTACCATAAAGTTCTCTCTTATCTCATTACTATATTAATTAAGGTGCGCAGCGATGCAACTCTGACGCGCAGTTGATAGATTTATAATTCTTCATTTGTTAGAATGGAAACCTTATTGATTAAAGCGTGCAACAATTCAGTTCAGCACAGTTATGTCTTATCTCATTACTTTTATGTTATTTTTGTTCATTCATTTGGTTTGTTCATTTTTTATGCAAGTTATTAATTTTAGCATGATTTGTATGCTAAGATGCTTGATAAGCTTGATGGATTATTGAGCAGGTGATTTTCAAACTGATGATGATGTTGATGTCTGACAAAAAAAAATGGGAGTTGATGCAAAGGATGGAGATGAAGATGACAACTTAAAGACTTCAAAAGTTGGTTGCACAGGTAACACTTCTTCCCAATGCTTGAGTTTTGACTCTTGAGATAACTATTGCCTCAATCTAGAGAGGAATGAGAGAAGAGACAGAAGGCGGGAAAGAAAAAATGGAATGATATCAATGCATGTCATAGTTCACTTGGATATAAGATTGGTGTATTAAATATGCTATCTTTTTTGCACATTTACTATGTTATCTTTAAAACAGCTTCTGTTGGAGTAGTGTTTGAAGGCATCTTTATAATATGTCTGAATCATTTGATCATTTATAAAAAAAAAACTCAAATTCAGAATGTATTTAACTGCTGGAAGAAACCTCAAAATCAGATATGATAATTGATTCACATACTTGATTCATTGATTCATTCATTCACAGATATGATTCATTTATTCACAGGTAGGGAGTGTGTGCTTGTGGTAATAGTTTTGTATGAACTGGTTTTATGTTTCTTTTCTCTGAGATGCATTTTTTATTGCAGTTAGAAAGAAATTTTTATTGGCGATGTTTGCGCGACTTGGGTTGATTCAGAGTTTGAAGGCCGGAGAAAGTGATCCTTTCTGGAAGTTCCTATTTTTGTTCTTTATATTTTCGCTTCTTCTCTGTTCTGGGTTGTGATTTTTTTTTCATTTTTGAACTATATAGGCTTTATGATTGGACACATGAGAAAGTTCGTGATGGATAACGGTGCCTCTATGCCTAATACCACGTTAGGAACACTTGGGAACACCACTATGAATTTCGATCTTATGGACGAGCTCTTGTATGAATTTCGATCTTATGGACGAGCTCTCGTTCATTTGGAGACCTTAACACCATTGAAGCTGGTTAGCAGGTATATAAAAATAGGTTTTTACATATACATTCACACACATATATATATATTGAATATCATTTTTAAGTAATATAGTATTAAGTTTGAGTGGTCATAGGACACTCATAATTAGAAACTTAACCTTTTTATACATTTTAGCTTCTTTTAAAAAAAGACCATTAGCTTTTTAATTCGTGAGATTTCCATACTAATCCCTGGTCAATAATACTTTTTAATTGTTATAACTGCTCTTAAACCACTATATACCATAGTGTCTCTATATACCATAGTTGATCTTCAATTCCTATGTTTACCATAGCTGCTCTTCTATTCCTCTTTTACTGAACTTTTGGTCTATTATTTACCATTGACTACGGTTACTACTAGTGTAACTAACACATTTACATTTTATTATTTGCAGACATACACATGGCATATCCGACATACGTAGTATTCAAAGGTCTAAATCCAAGTGTTTACACTTCGTGGCAAGAAACACAAGCACAAGTCAATGGATACCGAGGCGCCGCATTAAAAAAAATTGAGTCCATTGAACTTGCTCAACAGGCATACTCCGATGAAATGAGTGAGGATGTCAAAGCATCAATACCCTCTACGGTTGATATACCTAGACTTCACGAAGCGTATCCACCGCGTAGTGACCACTGGTCTAGGTTTAGAATGATTTGTTACATGTTCATGACATTTCATGTTGTCGAAGTGTTGTGTCGTTATTTTTTTTAGTTTTTTTTATTCTATGTTCATTTTGTACTTAGCGCCCATGAAGGGGTTGTTTGATGTTAAATTAAGTTTAAACAAGTTTTATGTGTACTGGATATTTGGAATATGAGAAATATAAATGAAATTTTGTCAAAATTTTTAGACTTGTTATCACGATATTTATTTTACTTTCATTATTTCATTATTTTGTGAAAATATAAAAATATTTGTAATAGCTCTTACCACATTTAACAAATTCAATTTTGTAACTGCTAATATCAGTCACAAATTTGTCACTACTATCAATTTTGTAACTGCTAACAACAGTTAGGAATATTAGATTCGTGACTGCTTACAAATCTAATATTCGTGACTGCTGTCAGCAGTTACGAATCTAATATTCCTAACTGCTGATAGCAGTTACAAATAACAGTTACAAATTGGGGTCACGAGTCATAACCCCATAGGGGTTATAAAAATTTGTGACTGCTGTTAGGAGTTACAAACTTTCTTTTGTCACCCCCTAAATTATGACGGTAAATATCACCCCCAAAGACCATCGATCGATCGATCAAAACCATAGATCAATCGATCGAACAGGTCCCAGCCCACTGTCTCAATTCATAGTCTTAATCTAAAACCGCGGTCGATCGGGGGCCCAAACCCGGTTGATCGGCACTCTATTTTTGGCAGTCCTTGGTCCATGAAAAGGGGGAAATTCGATTGCAAACGGAAACGACCATATCTTCTTCGTCCGAACTCCAAATGACGCGCCGTTTGTGGCCACACGATGCTAACTCGATGAAATACGCATCCGTGGAATTTCCAAGAGCTGGAGAAGAAATATAAATTGACTAAAATGGCCTTGAAGTAGCATCCAATGAGAAAACTTCTCCGAAATGCAATGGATCCTCACTTTTAGCGTTCCAATACCTACAAAAGAACAATTAACCCTTGAAAAACATGTATATATCGAAATCCAAGGTTATATGGTTAATGAGCATAAATATAGGCATTAAGGACTGTAAAAGCGCTAGAATGCATAAAGATAACAGGCGGAAATATGCAATATTTGATACGAATCACACCCCCTAACTTAAACATTGCTAGTCTCTAGTAATGAAACAAACAAAATCACTCCACAGAGAGCAGTACAAGATGTATATATGCATCGAAATATAAATGCTACTTTTGTAGGGAGCACGATTGCATTTAGCATATGCATTAAACCAGTAAACCCCTAGGTTACCCGAGTGGACGGGTGTCGTCTCGTGAGGGTTTTCAGGGATGATACCCACAAACATCACATGGTTTCCTCAAAATATGCCCAAACTAACATGCGATAATCCCAACAATAACGAAAAGGATTTCATATGCATTATTAACAAATTGAACGAATTCAAACAAAAGTTCAAAATCATTAACATTATAGAATGCACCTCATAGAATTGAAACTTTAAAATGTGGGAGGGGAGAGAGCACATGCAAAGTGTGATTTGATAAAAACTTATATAAACCGGATAATAAATTGAAGTAGGCATATATTTAATCCTCACGGGCATTACACTCATCAAGTGAATTCACTCAAAACAGGGAGGTAACACACACAACATGCGGGCATAAAGAGTAAATGTAAATGGAAAATAGGCCACACACATGTCATAAATTAAGAACGCTATATATAAAATGAAAAATTGTAATCTCAATGAAAGGATACTGCTCATTAAAGGAGGCAAAATGTATTTTCACAGATTATCAAAACTATTATGAGTTTTAAATTACATCAACCTAAGATCACATAGGACTTGTATAGGAATGTAATGTAGCCTAGGCTAGGGTATGAAACAAAGGATATGTATGTACGGGTTCAAAGTGTTCGGAAATGAAAACTCGGGATAATGAGAAGAATGCGGGCAATTAACATTAAATATAACATCGAGGGGAGTAATCAAAGCTTATTGAACAATATACACATTTACAACTTTCTCTTTCTTTTCTTTTCTTCTTTTTCTCATTTTTTTCTTTTGTTTTCTTTTGCTTTTTTCTTTCCCTTTTTTCATCTCTTTTTCACTTCTTTCTTCTTTACTTATCACACTCTCATACACCTAAATTGCAACCGACACACAACCACATCATTCAATCCCAAGTAACATTCCAAACAAAGGTATGGAAGGTGTATGTATGGGCTAAAACTACAATTTAGAGTTGGTTATGGGATTGGGGTTATGAAACGAAAGGCTAATAATTAGGCTCAAAGAGGTTAACGAGGGAAAACATATAAGGTGAGGTCAAGGTCAATATGGGTGATATAACAAAGAATGCATATGATCATTTCCCATAATTTACGCAAATCTCGAGTCAAAATAAATATATGAAAATCATGATCAAGTAACACATTTCAAGTATGAACTCAATTAATGAACGATCAAATGAAAGAATAGAGAGATTACCGACGAATTCAACGTTTTCAAAGAGGAAAGAATAGTGTATACACTCACAAACAATGAAAGGTACAAATCTTACTCGGTGTAAGTATATATAATGCAACAAAAAATTACCGAGTTATAAAAATATTAAACCAAATCAATAAAACAAGGAAAGTGCATGTGCTCATGGGATTAAAGTTTAATTCATGAAGTTATTCATAATATCAATGATATGAGGACTAAAGTCTAATAACTTCTAAAATTGAGAACATGAATTATTAGGATGTCTATTGGAAATTTATCATCGGAAACAAAGGCAAAATGCCCAATAAAGGAGAAAAAAGAAAGAAAATATTTTTGAAATTTTCAAATTTTTCTAAGAAAAGCCTACTAAGTAACTAACATGTGAGCAAAAACATGGACTAAATAAAGAAATGGATAGAATATCCCACACCCCCCAACTTAAAACCTGACACTTTCCTTAATGTGAATTAAGAACCAAGTTAAAGAGAGAAAAATAACGATATTATTCAAAATTGGAGCGATCCCCATAAGAACAAGCCCAAAGAATCTACAAAATAAGTTAGTACCGAGCATGGCAAAAACAAATAACAAAAAGTTAACTAATTACACTAGACTAAATTAAAAAGGAAAGGAAAAATTAAAAGAAAGAAAGAAAAAAAAAAGCTAACTATATACAACATACTATTTAGGCTTCACACTAACTATACACTAGAAGTCTAAATAACTGATGGTCCACCGCAAAAATGAGTTGACTTTGTAGGATAATCGGTGTACCCTCACTTTCAAGCATGCCTTTCGAAAAATATTAATTTTTATTTGAACAATGCAAGGCATGTGTAAGGCGGAAAAAATGAACCATCCCCAATTAAAATTTTTGGTGGGAAGATGGGGGATTTGGATTGAACGGGTGACAAAAATATGTGGTGACCGAGAAAAGCTCAATATCCTCCCAAGGATTTTGAAATTGGAATGGGAGGTGGCACACACGAAGGCAAAGCTACGATCGTGGAGGGCGACTCGAGCAAGTACTCCTCATCGGCGAAAAGGTTTAAAACATTAAAGTTTGAAACTGAATCATCGGGTACTTGTGACGGTGTGATAACAGAAAGTGAAAATGGGGAAGAAAGAAATTCGTACTCATGAGATGAATCTTCATCGCATGAAGATTGAGTTTCGAAGTAAATAATATCATTTTCAATGAAATGTTCTTCTTTGGGGGAGAAAGAAGAATCATTTCATTGCAAATGGATATTACGTCATTTCATCCTCACTTTCAATATCTATTACGCAATGGGCAAAGTCTAGAATGGTTTATTCCAAAGTAGGAAAAATTACCTTATTTGGTTAAAAACATTCTTCGACTTCGAAAGTCTCGAAAGCAAAATCATCGTTAGACTCAAATAATAAATCCAATTCATGTTCCCACAGATGAATTTCTTCCCGATAACGATTTTCAAGTTTCTCATTCTCATACATACGCAAGCCCTCACCGAATCTCATAGGTCAAGGTACGGATGCATAAAAATGGGAACTTCGAAAATTAACATCGGACTTAAACGAAAACTCATTATTATAGGAATTTTGAAAACTATTGCAATTCGTTTCAAAATTCCTATTATAAGGAGGTAAAGGCCCAAAATCATTATCATCATCATCAAAATTCCAATAACCCAAGTTTTGACTTTCGTTATACTCGCCCAAAGTCATATTTGAATTTTCAATACTTTGGGATTCTAAGTATTGACTGAAAGTCAACGGATTACAGAAATTTTGAGAATTATAAATGATTACCGAAAGAATTGGAATAAGACATGCTTACCCAAAAAATTGCTCGAAATGGCGGATTCCACAAAGATATGCGCGCGCGAGAAATTCAAGCGTTTCTAAGTGCTCAAATGTGGAAGTCTTGCAAAAAGGTTAGCAAATAATACAAATAGAAAGAAAATCTACGAAATACTAAATCAAATGAAGTCTAAAACAAACTCAACCCCGACAATGATGCCATTTTGATAGTCACGTGAAAGGTGTGCTCGTGTAAGGGCACAGTCGTTATTTTCGTTTCACCGCGATAATACAAAAACCTAAATTACGACTACACTTGCGAGGCAAGCACAACGGTAAGTCGGGTATCAAAAGATCCACTGAGATGAGCTGATAGAATTTATAGGATTTAATACTCCTAAATAAAAGTGTAAAAGGTGAATTACAAACTAAAAAGGAAAATATTCATAAAAGGGAAATATTAATCAAGGCGAGTGTAAATTAAACTAGATTAACAAAGCGAGTAAAAACTATCGATTGAGTCGAATATCCCTCAACCGAGTTAACTAGTATAAAATGGATACATAGGTCGACGAGTTATTACGAATGCATCTCATTTTGACAGTTAATTAAATCAAGGGTTGTCACACCCCTAAATTCTCATAAAAGCCTAATATGATTTTGGCATCAATAAATATCCCTAAAATTATGCACGCAAGGTCCTAAGCATGGGATATACATGATATGCCCCGTCAAATATCCTAGGCATAATAACTAGGACAACGCACTCGAAATAGACCCGTAAACAACATCACCAAAGCAAAGCAACGCGTCAACCCGAGTGAGTTCCATTCAAACAAAACCTAGACTAATTTAGCTGGAAAGCATATTAAAAATGCGGTAAAGAAAGCGGTAAATAAATGCGATAAATCTATACTAGAAAGCACGAAAAGAAAGCACGTAAACTAATTATGAAAGCATGTAATTATAATTAACAAAGCATGTAAATTAATCTAGAAAGCAAGAATAAAGGAAATGCAAGCTATATTAATGGAGAGGGAAGATAAAAGTACAATCTTACAAACCCAAATGTTGTCACACCAAATGAGGAAGAAGAAAAGAGCTCTCAACTCCCAAACCCTAAGCTAAACTAACCTAAAATCTATTCCTATCACTTGATATATGATATTTACACAAAATTTGGTATTTATAGTAAGTGAAACTAAAATAGAAAAGAAAATAGAAAAGAAAAGAAAAGCCAAAATATCTACAGAAAATAGGGCATCGATCGATGGTTGAAAGTCATGCCCACTGTCTCCCCACGATTGGCAAAAGATGAAGGATCGATCGATCGATGGGTTTGATCGATCGATCGATCAAGTAGGTGTGAGCCCCCTGCATTCCTTTTCCTTCTCTTCTCCCCTCTTTTGGTTTCATTATTTTTCTCTTCCACCAAAAGTGTCGTAACTTCTTTTTTCCGAATCAGAATCGCGCACCGTTCGCGGCCACGTGAATCTTGCGAGGAGGGATACAACTTCTATGAGATGTTGGGCCAAGTGCCCAAACTATAAAAAGAATAAAATGCCCTTGAACGTGAAATTGCGTGCAAAACTTGAGTGGAATGCGTCCGAACTCCATACTTAGTACCTAAATACCTACAAAAGCCCAATTATACCTCATATAACATGTTAACAATATAAACTGAGGTTGGCTGGTTAATGGGCTTAAATTTAGAGATTAAGGCACCCGAGGGGGCTAAAATGCATAGATTCGGAGGATAAAATACATAATATTTGCGTATTATCAAGCATCACAGGGCTACCTCTCAGAAAGTCAGAACAACCTTCTTGCCAGTCATCCAGGACATTCAGATTCTTCGCCAGTATCACCACCACATGATTGCGATGATAGGACATCCATGAAGTAATAGCTGTAAATTGTGGGTCCACCAATAACTCCCCGGTCACCAACACCAATTTTGAAACCAAGCCCTGAACGACAGCTCTGACATATCCAGCATCACCAACCTCCTGTAAATGCATAGACCGCAACGCCGTCGGAAGATAAATCATTCCTCCAGTAACCAAGGATCTACCCACCAAGGATAAGACACGGAGAAGTCCAACTAGCAGCTCCCTGGGAGATCGAGAAAATTCAGGCATAGCAGCTGCCACACTTGGATTTACTCCCAACATGGAAGAAAATTCCTTATAAGTCGGACAGACTTCTTCCAAGACAAAGCGAAATACATAGTCTTTGCGGTACCAAAATTGTACCGTCGCCATCAGCATATTCCACTCTATGGGCAGATTACGCCATAAAAAGACTCAACGCATGTTGAAAGCATCATAGTCGACGTTGTAGGAGCACATTACCTCCAAAGTCTTGAGGTAGTTGGCAAACTCAACACTACCAGGGTGAGCCATCTCACAGAATAAGAAATATAGGATCTGAAAGTGTGATGAAAACACTCCACCCTTACCCCTTTTGGTACTTGAAAGGCCTCATAAAAAACATAACCCTAGCAAAAATCGGAGGAAACCCTACCCCACAAGGTACCAAAGGCTGAAGAGGGTACCAATCAAATCTTTGAATTGATGGACTGTACTGACTTGCCGATAGGCAGGACAAGGTGCTTGCCGATCGTCCTTTTTCCTCTTTTGTTAAAATCAGAAAACTCAATAAAAATAAATTGATATTCTCAAACAAAATTTCAAAAATCCCCCTTCCATCTTTATGTAATTTCTCATTATGAATAAAACTTCCTTTCAAAACTTTTAAAAATATTTCTTTTTACGGTCTCAGCAGCAAAGTAAAAAGCGCATATGCATGCATTCATTCATTCATCATTAACAGAAGATAATAAAAAAACTCCATTGCATTGCATAGATATGTTTTGTGTTACATTATTTTACGGTAAAATAAAGAAAAGTAAAAACAACGGGACTCAGCTCGAACCCACATTCATTCTCTCTCTCTCTCTCTCTCTCTCACACACACACACACACACATACACACACACTCACACACACACCTACCCTTCCCCCTTTCTCTCCTAAGAGCTTCCATCCTTACGACACACTCTCTTTCCCCTGCGACGAGATGACACACCACCACTACCTGAACCAGACTCCTCCCCAAATGAGGTAGACGATCCCAAGAAAGAAGGAACAGGAGCCGCATCCCGAATGTGGGCAGTCGTCGAAGATATACAGTCCCTTATATTCCTCAGCCAAGTGGTGGACACCCGGACTTGCTGCAAGAAAAGGCAAAATCAGTATCAAGTAGAAAAGATAAAAAAAAAAGGAAAATAAAAGAATAAAACGATATACCAAGGATGAAGAACCTCCTCTGTCAAGCCTAACTCCTCCGAGTCCATCGCATGAGGACGATGCAGCATAGGCACCATCCCTTCATCAGCCCGCTGGATGTTGTATGAAGGAGTATGCAACAGCACAAAGGGGACCTCCAAAGTCGCCACCGCCGCAGATGTCGACGGACCGCCACCGCTGTGGGAGGACCCCACTGGCCGACTCGAACCTGCAGGAGGGAAGATCGGCGCATCATATATGCTGGGTACCATCATCCAATGGTGCGACTAAGAATATGTATCTAAAGTGCATACTCTTTACGCTCAAGTGCAAGCCTGTCGCGTTAGTAATAAACTCGGTAAGTCGGGATCGTCGCCACATGGAAATAGGACGAGAAAATCGTGACGACGGAAGGACAGACGGTTAACCTAAATTCAACTCTAAAAAAATGAAAAGATGATTGATTTACGAATAATCCTACAAAGTAAAAGGAAACTAGATTAAAACTATGGAACTAACGAATTAAGCAAGGATTAATAACTAAGAATGAAGTAATAAATATGAAGAGAAAAACAGGCCGGGAATACAATTGCTCAACCCCTAGTGTGTTGATATTATAAAATTAATCCTAAATTTATGTGATTAATGAGACCCAGACTTTAGTACTCCCAAGCATTACATATATGAGGTTCAAGCCCGCACAATACGTAATTAGAGGACGAGTAAAGTGGTATCGCGATAGCTACATTCGCATTGCATTATGAAGCATCTCGATTACCCCAAAGCAAACGAGATCCAAAGATTTATAATGGTTGTGCTCGCTACGCAAAATAGTCTAATAAACCCATAAGTTTAGAGGATTAATTTTATACACATGCAACTCTCACATCGAGTTGAGTTCCTGCATCCCAGCCCTAAAAAATCTAGCTGGATATATTGGACCTAACTATGCATAAATTAACTACGTTGCATGTGAAAGAAATCATGATGAAAGTATACTGAAGCATGCAAGGAAATATTATAAACCTAGAAACCGTCTGAATTATGCAAGAAAAATAAACATGCAAGAACAATAATAGAGATAATGAAAATTGAATTAAAACTTGCAATCAAACTCGAAAATAATTGATCTTGAAACACCAAATCAAAGCTATGTTCCTAAGGTATTCTCGTCCTTTTCTTTCTATCAAAAACTATTCAGAACTCCTTTTTTCTAAGCCAATACAAATATAAAAATACGTTTTAGAAGAGTTTGTAACCTATTTCAACTCTTTGGACCAATGAGCATTCAAGAAGAAATTTGCGTCCCAGGCACCTCTAACCGGTTCGCCATTACCCCGAATCGGTTCTCCCCAGAATCGGTTCACTCTGTGGTTCGGGGAAACGCGCTGGTTTGGGCCTTCCTTCCTTCATTTCCAACACTTAGAATATTTTCATGTTTTCTTCCTTTATTCTGTGGATTTTTCTTCAACTTCAAGGGGTCATAACTCTTTCAACGTAGCTCGAATTTGGGTGTAATTTTTTCAGTATTCTCATTGTTCCATGATCTTCAACTTTCCAGTTGGCTCCTCCTCCGGGATCAGGCTGCAGAATTACCAAATTGCCCTTGAACTTGCCTTCCTAGCCTTTCTTTCATTGTTTCGATTTCTCTTTCGCACCGCTTACATAATTTACCTGCAAAAAATTTAAGAGAAATAAAAACATAAACTACTTGCCAACGAAGGTTAGTATCATAATTATGAGTAAAATCCACATCAATTACACCACTCGGGTTCACAAAGGTACCAAAATTAAGGGGATAAGTATACAATATTTATGCCCGATCAAATCCCCCTGACTTAGAACTTTGCGTGTCCCGATCAATGGAAAAGAAAAGGAATAACGTCATAACTCTTCTAAATACTTTGTTGGGATAGAATACCTTTTTTGCGGGCAAGCGATTGCATTTAGCATATGCAACAATCCGTTAAACCCATTGGTTACCCTAGTAGGACGAGTGTTGTCTCGTGAGGGTTTGCAGTGAATATACCCACAAAATTCGACTTAGACTCAATGAAAAATTAAAATACTTAAAAATTGTACAATTTAAACTTTTCAAAAAATAATCACCATAAATCCATATTCAAAAGAGTCTCAATTTGCCGTGTGTGTGCGCGAAGCCGAAAATTAACCTCAAATTTCCACCGATGAATCATTACGTTGCTTTTCGAAATTCTTTTTGATTCAAATGCTCATGGGATGATCTCACAAATGAATCACTCGAATTGTGGCTATTCTCTCGGTATGCGTATCATTAAGAGTAAATGCATTGAAACACAAATTCACGCATACTATTTTGAAAGGACGAAAATATATGGTGAAACGATCTCTTCATCGGAATACGATTTTTGAAAAATGGGAACATTTCTTCTTATACACACCATTCAATCTTTCTTATTTATCTTTTAGTGTCTTATCTCTCCATGCGATAATTAATTTAGCATTCCGTACTCGGTAGGACTTTTCAGGTTAAAGGTGTGTTAGGTAACATGGAAATGGTTGGGAACTTCGAAATTGAATTTTTTTTCTTATGATGTCCCTTAGTGCTTTTTGGAGCTTTTGCTCATTTTTTATTCTTTTCTCTATTTTTTTTTCAATTCTTTTCTTTTCTTGCGATTTTTGTTGATCATTTTTCTATCAATTTTTTTCCTTTTTCTTTTCCCTTTTTATTGCACTATTTGGACTTACTCGATGACATTACCAATTTTCACAATTCCGGGCTACTTGGGTTTTTCGGGTTACCAAACGAAAAGGAAAAATTTTATTCGACTCAATTGGGTTATCAAAAGGATAATTTTTCACATTTTTTTATGACTAATGTTTTTAGGTAACAAACGATGGCCTACTTCATTGTCCGAATTACTTATTAAATTACCATATGCGTCTCGATATTAATTTAATTTAGAGATTTGTAGCGCATTTTTAGAGGCAACATCACACATGTTTCCCGTAACCGATCAAAACAAATAATTGATATCATCAACGACTTACTTAAAATGTTGAATCCGAATTTTGAGTTAACCATTAACTCAGATTGATTTAAAAACTCAAAAAGATCGATAGACTCGAAATCTCACCGAATTTTTTTAATCTCCACACTTATTCGTTAAGTCATCAATTTTTGCACAATTTTCATCTTTGGTCAATTTCGGCTTAGTGCAATTGAGATTTAACAATTTGAGACTTCAAATAGAATAAAGGTGATATTTTTGAAAATTTTAAATTCTAATTTTTATTTATTTTGAAGATATATATATATATATATATATATATATATTACTTTTTCAATTTTTAGAGGCATTTTGAAAAATTTACGAAGTTTTAGAAAAACGCACTTATCACCCCCTTAACTTAGACTTTTGCATTGTCCTCAATCAAAAGGATTAAAATCTAACGAAGAAAAAGCACAAGTGTGACAAATAAAACAAGAAAATTATTAAAATGCAACAAGACGCTATATGACACTCATACATGACTCAAAAATACAACAAAAATCACCCCATACGCGAGGGTGCGACGACCTCTCATTTCTCTCCACAAATTACCCAACCCCTTTCACGAGATCCGTTGCTATCCTAGTTTCTCCCCTCTGCCTGTCATACACCAATAATCGGAATAAGTTGGGCCCTGGCCTATAAATAAAGGAAAGAATCGGAGACTCATCGTGATTAATCGAAAAAGGATCCTCGTGATGCGTAGTACGTGGGTTGGGCTCTAAGTCAGATGAGATTTGAGTCTTATCTTCAATTACCTCCGAGGACTCAAGTTACATGGGTGGATGGTCATTGCAAAGAAACTCATCAATTTTATCTTTCCACTCGCTCTCCCCTAAATGACTCCATGAGTCCAATAGAGATTGGAATTCGTCGTTAAGGCTCTCATCCACTTGGTCGAATTCTCTCTCAAATTTCTCTAGGTTCAAATCCTCTAGCTCTGTCTCTTGCTTTGTTTCTACATCCTTCATTCCTCGCTCCATCTCAAAATTATTAGGCGGTGTGGATGGGTAGCAATCGAGGAGAAAAGTATCTATCATGTCTCGCCATTCACACTCCCCTAAGCACTCATACAAACCTCTCCCGATGCCTGCTAAATTTTCGATCTCTCTTGATGTAACAAGGCATACCCCTATCGGCTCTCGCACGTGGGTCCTCCCATGCTCGTGTGCTGCCTCTAAATGATTCGTCTTTCGCGGTTCTCCTTCGTCACCCTCATTATTGATATTATTAAAAATATTTATCTCGAGGGTCATGTTCCCAAATGTTAATTGCATTCTCCCACTCCGAGTATTGATGAGTGCATTAACCGTAGCTAAGAATGGGTGACGAAGGATAACGGGAACATGATTTATCGAGAGAATGGAAAGATCCTCATCCCAAATGACAAAATCCACCGTGAAGTATAAAGTGTCTATTTGGACAATCACATCCTCAATGATTCCCCGAGGCATCTTTACAGAACGATCCTCGAGATGGGGAGTCATATTCTTGGGCTTAAGGGCTCCCAAATCTAATTTCTTATAGATGGAATAGGGTGGAATGTTAACACTCTCCCCTAAATATATTAGCGCCCTTTCGATTCGGTTCTTACCCATGATGCAAGAGATGGTGGGTGCACCCGGATCTTTATACTTTAATGGAAGGTCACTCGATAAAACCGAACTGACATTTCGGGCCAAAAAGACGTTCTTATTTACCTTTATCTTGCATTTCACCATGAGTACGTCCTTAATGAACTTAGCGTATACGGGAATTTTCTATATAGTCTCGAGAAAAGGTAAATTAATCTTTACTTGCTTGAGGACGTCCAAAACATCATCTAGAGAAGTCTCTTTAGAGTGCAGGACCAACCATTGAGGGTATGGGGCAGCGGTGGGTGGTTTCACCATGACCTTGGGTCCGCCGGTGTTATCTTTTTCATCACTCTCAATTAAAGGGGAATCTTAGGCCTCTTTCATGCTGGGCGAAACTTCCTTATTTTTAGGTACGTCTTGTGGGGGAGGTGACAAGTCAACTACTCTCCCATTAAGTAGAGTGGTAATTGAGCTACATTGCTCAGGATGGTCATGGGGTGTGGAGCTAACACTAGTTTGACCTTGGAGAGGTCTTTGGACTTGGGCAGGAAACTTGCCCTTCTCTTGGATACTCAAAGATGATTGCATATTTGAAATAGTCGCATTTATGTCGTTAATCATGCACCCTTAGAATTGGATTTAACCCGCAGAATTGGTCATCTCAACTTAAGCCCTCAAAATTGGCTTCGACTCGTAGAATTGGTCATCTAAACTTAAGCCCTCAGAATTGGCTTCGACCACATAATTGGTCATCTCAATTTAAGCCCTTAGAACGGCTTCGACCTACAGAATTGGTCACCTCAACTTAAGCCCTCAGAATTGGCTTCGACCCGCATAATTTGTCATCTCAACTTAAGCCCTCAGAATTGGCTTCGACTCACATAATTAGTCGTCTCAACTTAATCCCTCAGAATTGACTTCAACCCGCAGAATTGGTCTTCCCAACTTAAGCCCTCAGAATTGGTCATCACAATTTAAGACCTCAGAATTGGCTTCGACCCACAGAATCGATCACCCTCATCTTCAAGCCCTCAGAATTGGCTTCGATCCGCAGAATTGGTCATCTCAATTTAAGCCCTCAGAATTGTCTTTGACCCATAGAATTGGTCATCTCAATTTAAGCCCTTAGAATTGGCTTTGACCCTCAGAATTGGCTTCGACCCTCACCATCATCTTCAATCCCTCAGAATCGGCCTCAACCCTCTGAATCGGTCACCCTCATCCTTAGGTCCTCAAAATCGACCTCTTTTAAAGGCATCATGTGGTGTCTATTCGATGTCTATCATTTGTTCCAAACTCACCCGTTGAGGGGCTCAGTAGACACCCCATTCTAACAACCCCAACCTCTCCATAGGTTCTCTAGCATCTCCCCTCATTGATACAAACTAAGTCATACCCCGGGTATTGACCTAAAGGCCATTAGGCACTCTCAAGCTCCGTTTGACCAAAAGTTGAACTCTTCAGCTCGACCTAGACTGAATGAATCTTCAAAGGGCACTGAATCCCCTTTCTAACGGTCCATCCTGTGCACAATTCTGACTTACTATATGGACGAACGACTTATTTTCCCCCAAAACTTTATTAGGAGGTCACTGGATGCTCCCAGGCTCTGTTTGACCAAAGTCAACTCTTTAGCTCGGCCGAGTCTGAATGAATCTTTGAAGGTCATTGAAACCCATTTCCAACGGTCCACCCCATGCGTGATTCTGACTTACGGTACGGATGAATGATCGATTTTACTCCGAAAGGTCACCAAACGCTTCTAGGCCTCGCTTAACCAAAGTTAACTCCCCGAACTGAGTAAATCTCTTTGGAATGTCTAAGTACATCTCCTAACCTTGCCAACGGTCCACCCCGTGCGTGATTCTAACTTACCATGCAGATGAACAATCAGTTTGCGTTCGACGAATGCTTCTGAGCCACATTTCACCCAAAGTCAACTCCCGAACCCGGGAGCAGTCCTAATACTTTTGAAGGTATCTGAAGTACCTTTACAATGGTTTGCCCCGTGCGCGATTCGAATCAACAGTTTGCGCTCTACGATCGATTTTCCAAAGGAACCTGAAAGAGACTGCCAAACGGTAGGTTCCAAACCCTCTCTATCAACAGTGTGCCTTAGCACACCGGCCGATTGGCAGGACCAGGACTATGCTGATCGAAAATGTCCTGGGCCTATAAAAAGGAGGGACTGACCTCATTACAAAGGAGGAAGATCTGAAATCCATCATTCTCAGCGAGTTCAGAAAACCCCTCTCGAAGTCAGCGTGATTTCCACATCCAAATCCATTTCCAACCTTCAACTTTCATCACCTTTTTCATCAAACTTGGTGAATTAAGTACCCTCCATCATCACCCAAGTGCAAGGGCTGCTCTCCAACATCCAAGATCAAGCTCAAGATCTTCAAGAAGGTCCAACTTTCTCAACTCTCTCTTTAAATTCTCCTAAATTCGCATTAATTTGTTTTATTACTTAACACTTTTATTCTCTCATCTCATACATCCTAATATACTTTCTATCTAGTATTATTTCACATCTCTTATTTTCATATGAATAAATCCCAAAAAAATAAGAAAAAGAGGGTTTGCTCATAAATTCCGAACGGGAATTCTCATTCTTTTCTCACAGTTTTATCACAACTAAATAATTTTTTACACACACACACATATAAGAGAAGTCCCCGATTGAATTTATGGGATAAATCCCACCCCTCGTTTTTCATTCGAAATGCGTGAACTTTCATGCCTATATAGGTTACGTAGGCGTCTTGGGGTAAAACCCGAGACTTGAGTCCTATTCCTAGTTTTTTCCTATTTTTCTATATTCTTTAAACTTAACTCTCTTAGATTGTATATGGTTATGTATACATATATTTGTTCTTAGAGGCGTATTATTCCATATGCGTTATCGTCCCATTATAACAATCAACGCTAGGAAAATCACGTATATCCTATTTTCTAATATTGCTTTTAGGAACATTCCTACGGATGACTCGCTTTATCTCTTGCCTATATCCACTACATATACACATGCACACATATCACGGGGAAATAAAGGAAAATAGCAATAACCCATGAGAGACCATAAGGGTGGAATGGGTGCTTAACACCTTCCCATTTCATAACTTAGCCTCCGGACCCTTTTCGAATCATTTTGGTTTTGTATGAATCAGTATGTCTTTGGATGATGTCCTTTGGGACGGATCCCTTTTTCTTTTGTCCGTTTTGAGTAAAATAGACTTGCGACTCCATCTCTCTACATTTTTCACCTCGTCACCGACGCCGGCTGAAGCACTCCCGAGAGGGATGCGTGGGACCAAGATCCTCTTGAGATGAAAAGACACCCCCTCTTCTTCGTCTCTCTCGCCGCGAGGATCGGGGGATGGCCACAGGGACAGTGCTTCACTGGGAGTTCGCTGCTGGATTTCAGTGTTAGGGGGGAGGGGATACCTTTTTTTTATTTGGGGGGGGGGGGGGGGGGGGGGCGTAGGGGATGTTGGGTAGGCTACTTTATTTTTAAGGGTGGGTGGGTGTTATTTTTTTAATGGTTAAGGATTGTTAAGATAATGCTCGTTAAGATGTTTTTAATTTTGACACGTATACGAAACAACATGATCATAAAAAATTCTTAATACAAACACAACATATTGTGTGAAGTTTGACTAAATTTAATACTATGTAAAATTCACACAATTTAATTCGACATACAAATTACATGTTTAAGATTTTTATTGTTATTTTTACTTATGCTAAATCAAATTGTTATTATGTGGTTATTTTGGTTATATGAATTTTCATTAATTGGTTTCTTATTGCAAGTGATTATATTATTTTCTTTACTCTTTGTAGGTTTAAGGAAAGTTGTTTTGTAAAGAAAGAATGGACTGGGCATCTATGGTGGAATGTCGAGGACATATTTGGTTTATAATAGTTACATTTTTCACTATTTGAGACAATTTTTTTTAGTTTTAACTGATTCTGGATGGAAATGTAATTGGAAAAAAAATACCTTTTTGAATGTATTACAGGACAATTTTTGGATGTATATATTGGTAGGACAACTTTTGAATGTAGATATTGGCAAGACAAATTATGAATGTATATATGGATATGACTAGTTAGAATTGATTTTCATAACATTTGTGTTGATTTTATTTCGTAGGGAAACTTTTGAATGTAATAATATATGGATACACGTTCAAGTGAAGCATCCTATGAAAAAATATATTTAAGACGCTTTTGGGCATGTGGTAGGTAGTCGGGATTTTTTTGCAACCCTTGTAAATAACGCATCTTAAAAAAACTATTTTTAAGACTTTTTTTTTAATTTTTTGCAACCCTTGTAAATAACGCGTCTTAAAAGGTTCTATTTTTTAAGATGTTTTTTTGAATTTTTTTATGACCGTAGTTTTTAAGATGCTTTTGATTAAAATTAAAAGTGATGCAAGTAACTTTTTATGACAGTTTTTAGCCATCGTAAAAAGACTTTTTTCTTCTACTGGTAGGCTAAATAGATACATGTCAACAAAGGTAATAAAAAGGGATGGTGCAAAATATGAATAAATTTTTGTGTGATGGATTTATGCTGAGTTTGTGTGTGAAATTCCAATGAACCAAGACAAGACATAAGCTTGCCTTGTAGATGACATTGTCCCGTTGAGGAAGAAGAGTATGTGGCTTGATTTTTTTTTATAATAACCCCCAATTCCTCACGTAAAGGCTGACCAGGCATGATACGCCGAAGGTGGGGCTTATCTATCAATTAATACCATTCTCGTCACCAATGTGATAAAAAATATATATTAAAGGCCCATAATTGAATTTTAAATCAACACTTCCATAATAATTAAATCCAAACCACCACCGAGTATACAATAAGTCTGACATCATAATAAGTATCACAACCCAACAATAAGTGAATAAAAATAGGGCTTATTCCCAAACAGTAATCCCAAAATAATAATAGTACTAAAGGTGAAAATCACCTAAACTAGAATCAAATGGTCTGATTGCTTGAAGAGAAAAATGAGAATGCAAGGCTTCCAAGTCAACAGTCCCTCTATCCCTGTCAATGAACACCTAGGTGGGTGGGGGGGAATATTTAAATTTGGGTCAGAGACATAGGTGTGCAAGAATTAACTTAATCACATTAATATGCAATAAATACTATTGATGCAAAATGAATATTCCTCATCATCACTCGCATGCGATTAACATCTCACCCCTCAACTAAATGTGATACTATCCGCAACCTAAGCGGTTCCAAAATGATATATGTGACAACTTGTCAATTTAATATTTATTGGATTAAATACACCCGATTATTTCAATGGAGACGATTATGTTTAATTATCGGTCTTTTTCATATATATCATGAAATTGGCATAAAAATCTATTATGCATAATATAAAAAAGGTCTACAATTTATGTCTCCAATCTTATATAATTTAATTAATCTCATTAAATTCTGGGTAATTTATATATATGTCATTTCATATATACGACATACAAAGGAATCTACCATTGGCGTCTCGTTCATTATCTATCGGCAAGTACGGAGGAATCTCTTATTCAAAGAGGATACCACGAAACACACATGAATTGGGGAGGTCCCTACGTAGTACACCAGTTCACGACCCATACTTAGCGATGACAAAGGCTCTCATCATCAACACTTACCTCTCATAGATGGCGCCAATACGTAGTACCTAAATGACCTACACATCATCAATACCACCTATTCCGACGTGTGCAACATAGTCCAAACGCACGAAACCTTAAGCCGATAGGACACTCCACGAATATTGGTATGTCCACACAAATACACATAAATAGATATTATTTATCTCTTATAATATGCATAGGTAACTACTTTATAATTACCTTAAATAATGCCCATATATTAACCACAATTATACTTTCATTAAAAAACTTCCATTTAATGTATTATTAATTCCACTTCCTTTAAAAATTATTTAACCATCTAGTTAAATTTAATATTTCAAATAATAATGGGGATCATATTTACATTTTTAATAAATATGTAGAAGGGTGCCTCAAGTTTGGCCATTATATTTTGGGGTGAGGGTCCCTCAAATATCCCATCCTTAGTCTACAGAAAAGATGAGGTTGAGGAACCCTAGGGTCCCTCAACTGCAGAAAATTCATATTAGTGAAGGAACCTCTAGGGTCCTTCGACTGCAGAGAATTCATATTGGTGAAGGAACCCCCAGAGTCCATCAACCACAAAAAAATCATATTGGTGAAGGACCCCCCAAGGTTCCTCGACTACAGAGAATCCATATTAGTGAAGGAACACCCAGGGTCCCTCGATCGCAGAAAATCCATATTAGTGAAGGAACCCCCGGGTCCCTCAACCGCAGAAAATTCATATTGGTGAAGAAACCCCTAGGGTCCCTTAATGATAGAAAATTCAAAATGGTGAAGGAACCTCTAGGGTCCCTCAACGGTAGAAAATTCATATTATGAAGGAACCCCCACAGTCATTCAATGGTAGAAAATTCATATTGGTTGAGGAACCCCAAGGTCCCTCAACCTCAAGAAAACATTTAGTCACAGAACCCTCAAGGTTCCCCTCACTCAACTAAAAGAACACATTTGGGTGAGGAACCCTTAGGGTCCTCAACCAAAACCTGGGGCAAGGGTTCCTCAAGGTCCTCCCCCTCAGCTTCCAGAAAATAATCCAGGATGAGGGAGTGGCTACCATGAGCAACACCTTATCATGAAAAGTCATTCTTTAAAAGAACAAAGGTATTAACACTTACTTTCTTGTACATGTAGCCTAGTTGAGCAAGCAGGGCTCAAATAGGCCAGTTGGGATCTCTTGGGAGTTTGGCTTGGCGGCCGAGGAAAAAGGTTTGTTGAGCAAGCTCGACCACTTAGCACTTTAGGATTGAGAGAATACTAGTAGGAAGACTTTAGGAGTCACCCAAGACCACACACATCTTACACTTAGTCACAAGTGAAGTGAGCAGCCAGAGGGCTGCTCACAAGAATTGAACTTTTACAAAATGATTTTCTTAGAAGATAGGGTCCCCAAAGCCCTCTCAAGAAAAATAATTTTACAGGAGCGGGGTCCTCAAGCCCCCCCCCCCCTCAAGATAGATAATTTTAGAGGAGGAGGTCCTCGAGGCCTCCTCTCTCAAGTTTACAAATCTTTTACCATAAGTTACCGTTTCAAAAGATATTTACTGAATCAGATATTTTATCTCAATTGGGAGACTTATTTGCATTTTGACTTTGGTTTGCACCAGGTGGAACCTATCATAGGGGATGGGCATCTGAACATAGGTAGGAACAAATGGTACATTTCAGACATTGTCCCTCACCAACCCTCTCAATTTTAGCGCCCAAAAGAGCCAACTCAGACCTAGTGCCCAAGTATAAATAGGACCCCGGGGCAAGGTCAAATGGATATAGAACTGAAGTTGCACTATTACTCTGTCAAAATCATACCAGAACTTCCTAGTATTCTCTTCCTGCTCATTCTCTTAGTGCTAAGTGCCTTGTTCTTTCACTCCTCATATGACAACCATCATTCTCAGGAGCTTCTCTTGAGAAAATTTACTATTATTGTTGTGAAGGTTCATCTTCTTTCAGGGAGTGAGTTCTAGTTTGAGCTCCATTTTTACCAGAAGGAGAAGGTTTCATTAGAATCTGCACCATAAGTTCTTGAGAACCTTGAAGGCAGCATTCATTGAAGTGGGTCAAGCCTCACCCTTTACAAATATTCATAGACCTCAGTCTCCCTACCCTCCTACATTTGGAAACTCCGCTAGGGAGGTATTCTTGCTTTAATGTACAAAGAAGGTTTCAACATTTCTGAGCAGTGAATTTTGAAGACATTCCATCTGGGAATGGAAGTCAAAATGACCAGACCATCCATGAGGAGGTGGTGGTGATCAGAGCTAAGGCATCCGCTCCTCCAGGAGGCCATACCAGCTCACCGGTAGTAGCTCCAATGGCAGGTATGATCCTTATGAGCATGTTTTTTGAGTTTTTGAAATAAAATGACATAGACTTGGCCGGTTTGGGTCAAGGATGTGAAACACTAGTAGCTTTCCCCTCTGTAGGGGTAGCCACCCCAGTTGCAATTCCGACAGAGATGATTCTTCCACAGAATGTGGTGCCGAAGAAGGTTATGGCACCATCAGGCTCACCACCATCTAAGAGCATGAGTTTAGAGGAGTCACCCTCCAAGGCAGTTACCATGGATGAGGTGAGAAAGATACTCTCATCCTCTCAGAGGGAGGGTCCTCATCTATATGAGGAGTTGCAAGACCACTACCCACAGGAAGTAATTGAGAAGCCATACCCAGAGGGGTATATCCCACCAAAATTTATCAAATTCATCAAAAAAGGGGGAACCCAAGAGAGCACGTAAAGATGTTTGTTGAGTACTTACGTATACATGTTGGTGATAAGAATCTGATGTTGAGGGAGTTATATAAGACACTCACAGGGAAGGCTTACACATGGTACTCCCATTTTGCACCTAACAGTATCCCTACTTGGGAAGAGATGCACATGTAGTTCCTTCAGAAGTTCTTCGTAGCGGAGGATGAATTCACATTGAGGCACCTGGCATAAGAGGTCCAGAAGCCTGGTGAGGAGTTAATGCAATATATCAAACTCTTTCTCAAGAGAGCATTGGATGTCCATGAGGATGTAGCAAAGGCAAGTCTACTGCAAGTATGTGTCGAGGAACTTTTAGAGGAATACAAGCTGCATTTTATCAATAAATCTAGAGATGGAACTTTTTGAGAGTTCACCAAGGCTTCCAGCAATATAGCCATGATTATCAAGCCAAGGGCCTCGAGTTGGAGGACGTAGGTGCCATTGACTTATGGTAGGTTTCAAGTTTCGAGGAGGCAAATAGTTAACTATGTAGATGGGAATCCCAAAGGAAAGAAAGGAGGCTCTGGGTCCAACAACACCAGTCTTAGCAACAAGAGGAAGTTTGGAGAAGATGCCCCACCACTGCTACCCTGTAGCGTAGAAGAAGCCATGGATTATTATCGTAATTTGGTACGAGAAGGGGTAGCAGGTCCTCCACACTTAAAAGGAGAAACCCAAACTACAACTGATAAATCCAACCTAAAATACTGCGAGCTACACCAGCAGGTGCAACACTCCACCAAAGACTGTTACTACTTGAGAAGGATCATTGGCGAGCAGGTGACCAATGGTACCTTGCAGATCTCTCCTTTGGATGTTAGTGAGAATCCACTTCCAGCACATCACTTCGATACTGCCAATATGGTAGTTGGTTAAGATGAAGAAGCAACCCAAGAGCTGATGGCGTGGGAGAGTACTAATCAATTATGTGAAGGGTAGGAAAAGTTATCATTGAGCAGCGTTGAGCTGTAAAGAAAGAGAGAGGAGTGGTTCTTTACCCTGTAACAAGAAGAGGATGGAAATAGGTAAATTAAGAAAGTGAACCCCTCAAATGGCGAGGTGGATGTCAGCCTCGCTCTGGATGAAGGGGGGACATATGAAGAAGAGTATGTTTGCAAAGCCCAGACGTATGAGGTAAACCTAGATTCTAAATGCGAGGATCCACAAGTTCAAATGGCTTTTCGACCAGGTAGGGGTGAAATATGACACAAGAATAGCCATCACAAGGAATGTCCTAAAAGCTGTGTAGTAGGGAGAAGACCCCTCACTAAATTGGCGGGGGGAAATTGGGAGGTTGATCAAGAGGTATACTTCTGAAGTGGGGTTTTAGAGGAAGATAGGTAGGTTCCTTACTTCCACAATTGCCCATTATATGTTATAGTTATAATCAATGGAGTTTCGTTTCCCAGAACGTTAATGGATAGAGGAGCATCTATATGACAACCCGAATATAATTATGATAAATTATGTTTAAATCATGATTAGATTATGTGATAGAGATAATATTTTAGTAGTATATATAATGTTAAGTCATTATATTTAGTCTAATCCTACCTTCATAAAACATGAAATATTGAATTAGTTACAAACACTAAATTTTGAAGTTTTTGGTAAGAATGTTCATGTTGGAGGCTAGTTTTAACCATTATAATATAATAATTGACTTGAGGTATAAACTAGATAGTTGTATATATATAAGTTAGGTTTCTAACTCAACAAACGGTGCATCAAACGGACATCCTAGTGAGAAGATATCGTATATTTAGGAACATGGGGTAAAGTAGTCATTTAGCCTTAAATGATATTTTGTCTTATAAGACGCCACATGTTATATTTTGATTGAACCAAGGGGTGCCCTTATGATGAATTATAAACCTTGAATTAAGCTATTCCTTCAGCATATTTTCGCCACGGAAGAGTTTTAACCTAAAATTCATAGAAAATTATGTAAAAGCCCCTAAGGTAATTCCATCCATAAATCTTGTTATTTTTCTTATATTATTGATTTAAATGATAGAAATCATCATTTTTTTTACTGAAATTCCATGTCTTGATGTGTACTTATGGATAGATGCAAGTTTAAGCAAACTTGAACGTGTAAACCCTTGAAATTGCTTCGTTTAGAAACCTTGTTTATTCAAACTTATATATCTTTTGGTCTACTTACTGGAATTGATTGATTCCATTGGAGATAAAAACAGACTTATATATGTATATCAAAAATCATTATAAAATGCCAAGAAATTAATCTTGGGTGATGGTTTGAAGTTCGGGTATGAAATCTGCCCCAAAAGAGTAAATATGCATACCATATGTTTGATGTTTTGCTTGACATAGCAAATGAACTCTAAAAATTAGGAAACTTTAATTTTGTATTATTCAATACGTTTAATGAAATTGGGTATAAGATCATAGAAATTTATGATGTGTAAAAATTATGAATATTCCTGGAAGTTGATTGAACGATAGAGGAACCTATAGGGCATATTTGTTATGTAGTAAAGAAATGGGTGTATCTTGCTATAGGAAACTTGGAATAATGTTTTGTCTTTTGTGTTGGAAACCTAATATGATAAGGATTAGATTACCAAGAAGAATTAAAGTAGGTTGGGCTATAATTTGAATATTTTAGATATCATAACCTGAATTTAGATAGGACTTCATTTATGATGAATGATTTGAATAGAATCATATGATGAATATGAATTGAGTTATGTTCAAGTTATTATTTGAATTGTTAATATTCTTATGATAATACTAATATTATAAGAATGATAGGAAGAGAATTATAATCGAATGAACAAGCTCCAGATAAAGGAAAAGGGAAAGCCTGTTAAAATTCCAAGGTGAGTGTACTTATGATTATTTCACATATAGATATGAAAATGATATGATGGTTTTGAATATAGCTCTAAGAGAAGGATTTGTTTGGATATTAAATTATCTAGGATTGGTTTGAATACTTCGGTATTCAGGATTTGTTTGGATATTCAAATATCCAGGATTTGTTTGGGTCTTATGACCCAGGATTGGAATTGGACAAAGATCTAATGATTTATTGGAACTTATGTTCCAGGATTTGTTATTTCTAATGGGAAGGATTGTTTGGATTTTATATCCACAGATTTGATATAGAACTGCTAATCGATTGCAGGGAAGGAGTACCTCACTAAGCTTAATTCTTATGGTTTATATTTTAACATTTTCTGGTTTGTACGCTGCCAGTTAGGATACCATATAATGGGAGATTTTGAGTACATAGGGGATTTTGTCATTGTCACAATGAAGATTTTGATACACTCACACATTGTATATATTGTGTTAGCATGGGTTGATTTGATGTTTGTAATAGTTAATTATAGTTAATAATAGTATTGTATAATCGCTAATTGTGACTCTGATGTGGATTAAGTCATGGTACAAGAACATTATTATATTCATTATGCATATAAATATTGATAAGTGGATTATATTTCAAATGGACTAAAGATCATGGTTTAATTGTTATGAAAATAAATGATTAGAATGGATTTGGGTTCGGGGTGTGACTGATAACTTTACATCAATAAAAATAAAATAGAAAAATAGAAAATAAAACCTAGAAATTCTAAATAAATCTAAAGTAAACCCTAAAAATAAAAACGACTCAAACTAAAAATATAAAAAAAAATTAAAAAGGCACAAACTAAACACACACGAGGTTCGGAGTAGGTTATGGGGCAGGGTAATTAGCTCCATTTGATGCGCATTTGCCTTAAATTAAGCTTTTGAACTCTGTACACGCAATCAAGCCTGCAAATTAAAAATTTACGTGCATAAGACCCAAATTGTCGAGAATTAGCAACTAAAAATAGTCTATTGAGGGTATAAAATGTACACTTTTGGGTGCTTATCACACCACCCCCAAACAGAGCGTTGCTAGTTCTCGAGCAAGAAGATAAATAGAAAAAGAAAGATAAGAAACCAAAAGTGTACCACTTTTGCAGGCACTTGCGATTGCACTTAGCATGTGCAACAAGCCTTTAAACCTATAGGTTGCCCTACAGGACGAGTTGTGTCTCGTGAGGGTTTGCAGGGAATATACCCACAAGATTCTTTATTTGCAAATGACAGTCAATCTCTTATTAGACATAGAATAATCGCACAATCCATCACATGAGAAATGTTTTGAGAAATACAACTAGAATGTGTAAAAAGTGTGGCTAAGTAAATAGTCAAGGCACACCCTTCCTAGAACTCATCATGTGTAGTGTGAATCAGTCGAAACGGGTCGAGTATCATAAGAGTAATTTCTAGATTGCCTTTTCAGAATCAACGCTTCAACTTCAAAATCTCACAGGATATAGCTCTCTCAAACGAACTCTCGAGATTTGGGTAAGTGTATCTCTCTTGTATGTGAGGAGGTGATTAAATGTAATCAAGTTAAAATGTCTCAGACACATATAAGAAAGAACGAACATTAATAAAGAAAATGATCTCATGAAAGGAATGCTAATCACTATAGTGAGAACATCGAGTTATTCACCACGTTGACTTTCATTTGCTCGAACACCTAGGGTAACATGGATGATAATGGTTGAGGGAAAAATGAAATGAGAAGGATGGGATATGAGGTTGGATGGTGATGAATGGATGAATGATGAGTTATGGATGCGATAGAAGAGTGTATACATTTTAGGCACAAATGTCTTTATTTTACAAGACTTGACTTCAAACTCTCTTTTTCTTTTCTCTATTTTTTCTCTTTTTTTTCCTTTTTCTTTTTCTTTTCTTTTTTCTATTTTTCTATTTTTTTTTTCTTTTTTTATTTTTATTTTTAATTTTTTAAAATTTTTCCTTTTTTCTTTTTTTTTCTCTCTCTTTCTTTATACTCTCAATCACTGAAGACATTTCACATTTGGGAAAGCCCTCTTTTTCTCAAAATGATGATGGATGATATATAAATGGAGTGGGGAATGTGGATGATGTGGGGAATGTGTGGCAGTATGGAATAATATGGTAAGGTAATGGATGAAGTACATGGGTGAAAATATAGTGATCGCGATAAATTTTAAGACACGTGTTTCTTACAACTTGAAAGTGATGTCGTTCAGAGTGACTAAGCCAAAATTTAGTGAAGAATAATGAGATCATACAACGATTTAAGTGCGGATCCAAAGGAAGTTAAACCAACTCGTGACTCGGATATTGCGTAAAACACTCTGAAAGGGTGAAAGAAACAAATCTCATAAGCTAAAGTCTCTACTAGTGATCCTTAAGGTTCTATTGAGAATTATAATACTCTTCAACTCTAAATCATAGTGACGTGATAAGTGTGCAAAATTTTGTTGAGTCTAGAAACTCATGGTGCAACATGCCTTGTTATGTATTACATAAGCTATTTATAAAAAAAATCTTATAGCTTGATTCCTAGATAGAAAATCCACGTCAATGAGTGAGATGAAAGAAACTGCATGAAAATTTTAAAAACCAGGTTTAAAAATAAAAAAAAATCAAAAGAGGTAGGATTTTGATAAAATTTCCCACCACCAAATAAAAATGAAAATCGTCCTCGATGTTAAGTAAAATAATTTTTAAAATTGAGAGCAGAAGGGAGGAAAGAGATTACCAGAATCAACCGCTAATGAAGTGGACAGATGAAGTTAAAATGAAACCTGAATAAGTAATAAAAAAATGTGTACAAGTCTATAAAGCATGGTAAAGCATTGAGTGATATGAAACACCATCCCTAAACAGAATGAGACTCATACAAGAAACAATGGGTTGCCTCCCGATAGCGCTAAGTTTAACATATTCAGACAGACCGAATCATTCTCTCCCTAAAGATAAGATAGATGAAAGTGCGGGGCGGCAGAAAAATTGGGTGATGAGAATCATCCCCAAACAAGACTGAAGCGTCAGTCTTGTTGGATCAGGGCTAATAATGGTCAATGCACTTGTATGGCAAAGCGCATCACACGATGCAAAGCATCGGTGGACCATGGGCGGGTGGGTAGGACAGTATTGGGGAGAAAGGAAAGGGTAAGGGTGACGAGGCATCGGTCATGGGCCTTATTGAGCTGGAAGGTGAGGGTAACAAGGGCCCTATAAGAATGGTGCTCAAGTTGGAGAGGAAGGCGAAATGGTGTGAAAATAGTGATGGGGTGGGGATCATAGAAATGACACGACCGTTCTACGAATGGGCGATGATAATGGTCGCGCCGTGACACACCAAGGAGCTATTGAGGGGAAAAATCAAAGCCACAAGAGAGTGATGGGAATGAGGTATCAAGATCGGTGTCACGAAAGTAGAGAGTATCACCACATATACTCTCATGGATGGTGGAGGGTGGTTTCAGGTTAGGATCTAAAAATGTAGATGGAAACATGAAATGTGTAAAATCAAGATCCAAACCAGGTGGTGGAGTGGAAGGGATAATGGGTGGGTCGGGTGGGATAAATGGTGGAGGAAGATGATCCAACTCAAGCGTGGGAGACACACACTCATTGGGAGGAGTAAAGGAATACTCACAAGGGCATGTGGTTTCTAAAGATGGAGTGGTAAACTTCTCCATAAGAGTAATATCGGTGAATATGGTGGTGGGTAAGACGAGGCACCAAGATCAGAGATAGAGGAGTCATTAGAAATATCAGGCTCAAAGGGAGCCATGTATGGTGGGACATCATCCATATCCGGATAGGTAGGAACTATCTCGGATTCTATCTCGGGAAAATGGTGAGAACTCGTAGCCGGAGCTAACCTAAAAGATATGGGCATGTCAGAGACATATGAAAGTGGGGCATAAGGTAAAATCTCGGGAATTGTTTTGGATTCGGGGGGAAAGGAAAGGGAAACCTCAATGGGGGGTTCGTTTGGATATGACGGGATCAGATCAGGCTCACTATCTTCGAATAAATCAACATAATTTTCAACTTGGGACCTGGACCATGGAATGGTTTCAAATGGTTTCAAAGGATTGCCTTCGTGATGGTCAAATGGTTGATATTCAGTGGGTGCATAGTGAGGGAACTAATCGTGAACGGGTGCACAAGGTTTCCATGACGACCGTTGGAATGTGTGAGGATCCACAACATCGGGTTGGGATTCATATTGTGTGAAAGGATGATCAGGCCTGCACGAATAACTAGGGTACTCACACAACTCGGGATTAGATACATCATGACAATAGGCCGAGGTGGGTTCCGCAACAGTGTCATATGGATACACATGGTCCATGGTGGGTTCGGATGGATACGAAAAATATGGATGCTCATGGGACATGCGATCGGCATAAGAACAATGGATGCACAACAAAGCATGTGCCTCGTTGATACTCGTTATCGAAGGCGATGAAATGTGAGATGCATGCGTGGATGACATTTGAGTATCGACGGTGTGTGGGTGAGAGTTAAAGCCATGAAGTAAGGTATGTAGGTTCGACTCGGGCTCAACCTCAAAAATGATTTGAGAAAATGAGAAATGCCCAACGTAATCCCGTAAAGGACGTTCTTCGGCTATGACGAGAAAAATATATTTTTGGATTTTTAAATCTTTTCAAAAGGAAATAAAATATTTTTAAATTTTTCTAAAAATGAGAGAAAGAAAATATTTTTGGATTTTTTTTTTGTAAAATTAAAGGAAGAAAATATTTTTGGATTTTTTTGAAAAATAAAGGAAGAAAATATTTTTGGATTTTTTTTTGAAAGATAAAGGAAGAAAATATTTTTGAATTTTTTTTGGAAGAAAAGAGCGGGAAAAATAGGTAGACTCTTTGAATTTGGAACGAACTCACGAAAATCGACTACCGAAAAAATTAAATTGGACACACAAAAGTCAAGGAGAATTCTTAACTAGCACATAGCCAATTTTTATCTTTAAATTTAGGTGAGAAGGGAGGCAAATTTTAATTAAGCCCGCGGGCTATAAAAAATCACGGAATTTATCTTTGTGATCGTCATTACAAAAATATTCTCCTATTGGGCTACCTAATTGATTGATTTTAAAGTTAATGATGGCTAGGGTAGCACACAATTGGTAAGCGAGTGACTCGGGTGATGAAATTCCTTCTCGTGAATGACCGAGTATAGGTCTTAATTTGATTAATTCATCACGCACATTCGAAAATAAATGCGAGAGTAAAATCACACAAGAGCACGTAATCACACATAAGAATTTACTAGCTAAGAGGAGAGGCATGAGAGTTTAGAAATGTACCTCCCACGGTTTTTACACCGTGGGGTGCTGAAAAATTTGAGTCGACTAGGGGGAGATCACACCTATCTCAGTTGGCCCCGGAGTCCTACCGACCCAAGGTACGGAGGCTTCTTTTGCTCGCCTTTGGACGCCCTCTCTCTATCTTGTCCGGTTTTCCTATCACGATTATCTTCTTTTTATTACAAATTTAAATAGAAAATAAATGATGTCTCTATGCACCACAATATAAGCAAGGTAATAAGCTCCTAATACAAGTCTTCTAATAAAATGTAAAAATGGTACTAAAAAGCAACAAAGTGCAAAAAATAAATGAACTACAAAATGAAATCCGCTCCAAGTGCTTCACGCTCCCAATAGTGGAAACGACGCCATTTGATAACTTTGCTTTTGTGTGATGTCGTTGTTTAAAGCCAAGTTAATCAAAACCTCAATTACCTACAACAATGATAATAAAAATAGTGTAGAACAGTAAGTAAAGGTATCAAAGAGGTAAAGCGAGGGGAAAACAATTGTAATTCACTTTTCACTTTTTCTCATTTTTTTTAGCTTTTTTAAGATTAAAACAATTTGGTGAGAGATGGTGAAATAAAACTAAACTAAATCAAAGATCTAAAAAATTAACTAAAAAGTGACTAAAAATAATGAACTATGTCTAACACTAAAATAAGAGACAAAGTGAGGTAAATAAATGTGAGAACAATCAAGGAGTGGGACTACACCACAAATTCTAGCTATTCTAATTAATTAATTTAATTATTTGAATTCTCCGAAATTAATATCAAAATTAAAAATCAACTCACATTGCAAGTGTAATTTTAATAGTAATCTTTTAAAAAATTAAGTTTAACCCCCCACGACTCTAGAAAATAGATCTACACTCCTTTTAATTAATCACCTGCTAGGATTGATCGATTAAAATTTGTATAAATCATGGAAAATGAAAATTATAGTTGAAATTTAAGGAATAATACCACACTTACGAAACCCATATCTCTAGTTCGAATCTAAAATGGGTATTATAACTAGAATTTAGATTTTCTCTCGAAAATCATTTACCCTCTCTCGAGGCGTAAATTTAAGGGTGAGGGATCAAAATTAACATTCAAAGGGAATTTTCAATTAATGAAACTAATTAAATCAAAACAATCATCAAATAAGGGTTCACCCCACCCCTTGAAAGGGGATTTAGCCTAATGTCATATTAAACATGATAATCAAATAAACTACGCATTTGAAATAAAAGTAGAGAAGAGAACAATCAAACCCAATCTCTTAAAGTGAAATTGAACTCTTATTATTTTGAAATCAATCACCATCCATCCAATATGAGCATCCAAGAATAATCAATTCAATATAATACCCAATTGAATTACTCACAATTTATCCTAACAAATCTCTAAAAATAAAAATAAAAACTATTTAGAAAATATTTCCCTGATTTATTTTCTACCCTAACTCTCTCTAAAATTCTCTCTACAAAATAATTTATTGCTCTTCCAATGGCCTTCTTATTCCTTAAATAGTAGGCATGGAGCTAACGGTAAATTGGGTAGGAATTAAATGGACATGAGGGGTGTGCGGATAAGTTGGGGTTAAAATAGAAAAATGCACACATGTGCGTGGATTGTGTGAGGTCATGAGAGTGAAGGGTGAGGGAATTAAAATCAGATTTGGTTATGAGGGTAAATTGGGTATTGGGGTAAAAGGAGTTAGTTGGGGGTATAATGGGAAAAGGGTTAAATGAGGTTTATTAAGCATGTGGGAGATTTGTTTGACTTGGACTTGGCACTTATTTTGGGATTTAACTTGAGCAGGTAATAAATCGATATAGAGTTTGGAGAAATGTGAAATGGGTTGTTAGCCAGTTTCGGGTTTAGCTTGGGTTTTGTCCGATATGTGTGCAGCAGGTGGTGGGTTGGTGGGTAGTTTGGGGCTATCATCTATGGGATCGGGTTGAGGCTTAAAAGCCCCGGGTTGGTGGATGGTTTGATAAAGGACTCGGGATGGTAGGACGTCGGAGGTGAGTTTAGGAGGTCGCACAACCCCTTCCGGGTTTTGAGTTTGTTTCGGGTGGTTGGGTCGAGTTGGTTTGGATCGGAGGTATAGGGGAGGTGGGTCGCGGTTTCAGGTTGACACAAGTGGCGGGTTGGGTTCAGGCGGGTTAAGATGGGGATGGTGGGTATGGTTTGGGCAGATCCGAGAATGGTGGTTTGGGGTTTGTTGTGGTAGGAGAGAGAGAGGGTGTGAGGTTAAAGATGATGAGAGTGGGGTTAGAGTGTGGTGAGGGTGTAGGAGAGTGTGTGTGTCTTAGGAGGTGTTATGGTGTGGATAAGGTGTTGGGTATTAAGGTGTGAGTGTGTGTGTTTAAATTGTGACCCTTAGAAAAATAAACAATGAAAATAATAAAAATAATCCGAATAAAATAAAAAAACTAAATTAAACTACAAATAAAAATCAACTAAAAATAAAATCCTAATCTATAAAATAAAAGAAATAAAAATAAAAACTAAAGTTCTAAAAAAAATATAAAATCTAATAAAACTAAAAATAAATGAAATCCTAAAAATAGTAATCTTAATTAAAACTAAAAACTAATCAAAATAAAATAAAATAAAATTAAACTAATAAAAAAAAAATAGAAAAAAAAAATAAAAACTAGAAATTCTAAATAAATCTAAAATAAACCCTAAAAATAAAAATGACTCAAACTAAAAAACTAAAAAAAATTAAAAAGGCACAAACTAAGCTCACATGAGTTTCAGGGTAGGTTACGAGGCAGGGTAATTAGCTCCATTTGATGCGCATTTGCCTTAAATTAAGCTTTTGAACTCCGCAAACGCAATCAAGCCTAAAAATTAATCATTTACGCGGATAAGACCCAAATTGTCGAGAATTAGCAACTAAAAATGGTCTATTCAGGGTATAAAATGTACGCTTTTGGTGCTTATCAGTGACAAGTAGTGGTATCAGTGCATCTAGGTTATTAATTATGGATGTGTGTGATAGTTAGATGGCAGTTATTGAGTTGATTTTTATAATTATGAAATGTTTAGGTACTAACCAATAGTTTAGTATTGTAAACTGTTTATATTGGTTGTTAGAATTTTGTTCTATTACAGATAATTACAGATGGAACCTGAGAATGGACAACATAGGGAAGAGGGAGTAGCTTCTCGTACAGACAACACTGAAGTATAGCAGAGTGTTGCTGGAAGGTCTAGAGAGCATGAGCAGCCTACCGAGATGCAAATAATGGCATAGGAAATACTGAGGATGGCAGAACAACAGGAAAGAAATATGGCATTAATGGCAGAGCAACAGACTGAATATCTTGAATCAAAGACTGTAGCTAGAATTGAGAAAGAGGCAAGGAAGGAAATGAAAGATTCCATGCATGAGAAGTTCCTGAAGTTGAATCATCCAGAATATTTAGGGTCAGTGGAACCTATAGAAGCTGAAATATGGGTCAGAGATCTAGAGACCATCTTTGCAGTGATGAAAGTTCTAGATAACCAGAAAGTAAATTTGGCTGTGTTTAGGCTGATTGGGGAGGCCAAATATTCATGAGAAGCCAGCAACCATTTGGTGCCCAGGATGGAAGGTACTGATGTTGTTACTTGGGCTAAATTTATTAAAGCTTTGTATGTTAAGTATTTCCCTAAAGTTTATAGGAGGGAGAGGGTGAGGGGATTTATAAATGTGACCCAAGGAAAAATGTCTGTGAGGGAGTACGAGGCTAAATTTACATCTTTGTCTAGATTTTGCTACTAAGTATGTGGAGGATGAAGAAGAGAAATGTTGTAATTTTCAAGAGGGACTTATTTGGCCCATTCAAAATAGAGTGGCTAGTTATGAGTTAGAAGATTCTTCTTCTTTGGTGAATAAAGCCATGATAGCAGAAAGGCAAATGAACCAAGGGGTGACGAGTAGAGAAAGTTTTAAGAAAAGTAGGTTTGATTGATCTCAGTCTAAGGGAGGTGAGGGTGGAAGTGTTAAGATGGAACCTCATAAATTTCAGAAAGGTAGTGGAGATAGTGATAGAGGTCAGGGGAGATTTTGCAGAAATACTAAGGGTGGAGAATCTTCTAGTCTGGTTAGGAGGTCAGGAAGAGGTGAGGCACCGACGAGAGTTGTTACATGTTTCTTTTATAAAGAGGAGGAGCATTATAAATCTGAGTGTCCTAAGTTTAAAGGAGCGGAATGCTAATATTGTCATCAAGTAGGGCATGTTAAGAAGAATTGTACGCTGTTGGCAGAGACTCCAGCGGAACCTAGTGAAGCAGAAAGTAGAGTGTTACCTCCGGGTAGTGGAGCGAAAAGCGTGGGTAGAGGACAAGCTAGTGGTTTCATGTCAGGTGGACGAGTCTTTATGATGAAAAAGTCTCATATTAGCCCAGATGTGGTGACAAGTACACTTTCTGTTACTAATAGAAGTGCTTATGTTTTGATTGATCATGGTTCCACACATTCTTTTGTGTCCTATGATTTTGCTATATACCTGAATAGACCGTGTACTCATTTAGATGTGGGGTTGGGTATTTATATGCCTATAGGGGATATGGCTATAGCTGAATATGCTTTTCGTGATTATGTTTTGACTGTGGGGGTTAAAGATACAATTATAGATCTACTTCAATTGGATATTTCTAATTTTGATATAATTATGGGAATGGATTGGTTATCTAAATATCATGTATCTATGGACTGTTTCTGTAAGGAAGTTGTTTTTAATATACCTAGTGAGCCTGAATTTAAATTTGTGGGGGAAAGAAAAATTGTTCCCAATTGTATCATTTCTGATATTCAGATGAGGAAATTATTGAGTAAGGATTGTGAGGGTTTTATTGTATATGTTCTTGACACTGGGAAGGGGTATTTACAATTACTCGATGTTCCTATTATACGGGATTTTCCAGAAGTGTTTCCAAGTGAGTTGTCGGGGTTACCCCAAGAGTGAGAAGTTGAGTTTAGTATTGAATTGGCACTAGGGACAACCCCTATTTCTATGGCGCCATATAGAATGGCACCTACTGAGTTGAAAGAACTCAAGATTCAATTGCAGAATTTACTTGATAAAGGGTTTATACAACCTAGTGTATCTCTATAGGGTGAACTAGTTTTATTTGTGAAGAAGAAATATGGTACCATGCGTTTGTATATTGATAATATACAACTTAATAAAGCTACAATTAAGAACAAGTACCCTTTACCTCGTATAGATGATTTGTTTGATCAGTTACAGGGTGCTAAAGTGTTTTAAAAAATAGACTTGCGATCGGGTTATCATCAGTTGAGGGTCAAGGAGAGTGATATTTCTAAAATTACTTTTCGTACTCGGTATGGTCATTTTGAATTTCTGGTGATGACTTTTGGAGGGACTAATGATCCAACTGTATTTATGGATCTTATGAATCGGGTACTGCATCCTTTTGTTGATTTATTTGTGACAGTTTTTTTTAATGATATTCTGATTTACTCACATGATATGGTTGAACATGAAAAGCATCTCCAAACTATTTTGAAAGTGTTGAAAGATAAGAAGTTGTATACCATGTTTAGCAAATGTGAACTTTGGCTCTCACAAGTTGTATTTTTAGGCGCCATGTTATTTCTGGAGATGGTATATGTGTTGATCCCTAGAAAGTAGAAGCTATTGTAAAATGGGAGATGCGCAATAATATAACTGAGGTAAGGAGTTTTCTGGGTTTAGCTGGGTATTATAGGAGGTTTATAAAGGGATTTTCTTCGATTGCCTTGTATATGACTAAATTAACCTGAAAAGATGTTAAGTTTGAATGGAATTCTGATTGCGAAAATAGTTTTGATGAACTGAAAAATAGGTTGGTAACTGCACCTGTTCTTACTATTCTGCATGGTGGAGATGGTTTTGTTATTTATACCGATGCTTCACATCAGGGGTTGGGTTGTGTTTTTATGCAGCGTGGTAAGGTTATTGCTTATGCTTCTAAATAATTGCGTACACATGAACATAATTATCCTACACATTATTTAGAACTTACTACTATTGTGTTTGCTATGAAATTATGGCGTCATTATTTGTATGGTGAAGTGTGTGAAATTTTTACTGACCATCAGTGTCTTAAGTATTTATTTATTCAGAAAGAGTTGAATTTGAGGCAGAGGCGGTGGATGGAGTTAATTAAAGATTATGACTGTATAATTCACTACCACCCAGGGAAGGCAAATGTAGTTGCAGATGCTCTTAGTAGAAAGGCTTCGGGCAGGTTATCTAGTATTCGGTGTGCTAGAGTTGCCCACACCATGGAGTTGATATTGATGGGAGAAGATAGAAGATGGGTTAGGTTATTTGCTCATGAAAGCGTGAGGCCTTTATAAGCTACCCGTATTCGTGAATTACAAAATCAGGATCCATTTCTAGAGAAGAAACTAAAAAATGTCCGAGATGGTAAGTCTGATGATTTTTTATTGTTAGTGAAGGAACTTTATTATATAAGCAGCAATTATGTGTGCCTAATGTGGATGGATTAAAAGAGGAAATTTTAGATGAGGCTCATAATTCCATTTATACTATGCATCCTGGTAGTACTAAAATGTATAGGGATTTAAAGGAGCATTATTGGTGGAATAATATGAAGAAGGAAATAGTTGATTTTGTTGCTAGGTGCCTTATATGTCATCAAGTGAAAGTGGAGCATCAGAAACCTACTGGTTTGCTTCATCCATTTCCAATACCCAAATGGAAATTGGATCATGTAATGATGGATTTTGTGGTTGGTCTTCCTCGATCTCAGAAGGGGTCAGATTCGATTTGGGTAGTGGTGGACAGATTGACCAAGTTCGCTCATTTTCTATCAATCAATACTACGTATACAGCTGATAGGTATGCTAGATTGTATGTTAATGAGATTATTCGATTACATGGAGAACCTGTATCTAATGTTTCAGATAGGGACCCTACTTTTACGTCCAGATTTTGGGATAGTTTACAGTATGCTATGGGCACTAAATTAAAGTTTAGTACAACTTTTCATCCTCATACGGATGGGCAGCCTGAAATAAATATACAAATTTTAGAGGATATGCTTAAATCTTATGTGCTTGATTTCAAAGGTAATTGGGATGAATATTTGCCTTTGATAGAATTTGCATATAACAATAGTTTTCAATCTACTATTGGTATGGCACCATATGAAGCGTTGTATGGTAAATGGTAGTGTACACCCGTATGTTGGGGTGAAGTTGGTGAAAGGAAGATAGAGGGTCCAGAGTTGATTGAAGTCACCATTGAAAAAGTGAAGCTTATTCAAGATAGAATGAGAACGACTCAAAGAAGACAGAAAAGTTATGCGGATAAATGGCGAAAAGATTTGGAATTCTAGAAAGGGGATTATATGTTTCTTCAGATATCTCCATGGAAAGGAGTTATGAGATTTTGAAAGAAAGGGAAATTGATTCCACGCTACATTGGACCTTATAAAATCCTTGAGAAAGTCGGGATGGTTGCCTACAAGTTAGCATTACCACAAAAGTTAGCCCGATTGCATGATGTTTTCCATGTTTTTATGTTGAGAAAGTATGTAGCGGACCCTTCACATGTATTGTTGGAACAACCTATTGAGTTGAATGAGGACTTTAGATATGTGGAAGAACCAGTTGCTATCGTGGATAGGAAGGAACATATATTGAGATCCAAAGTGATCCCACTTGTGAAGGTTGTGTGCAGAAGGCATTCCATGGAAGAAGCTACATGGGAGAGTGAGGATAGCATGAAGATGCGTTATCCGTATTTGTTTGATTCAAACAACCAAGGTATGTCAATTTCGGGGACGAAATTTCCTAACTGGGGGAGAATTGTGACAACCCGAATATAATTATGATAAATTATGTTTAAATCATGATTAGCTTATGTGATATGGATAATATGTTATTAGTATATATAATGTTAAGTCATTATATTTATTCTAATCCTACCATCATAAAGCATAAAATATTGAATTAGTTACAAACACCAAATTTTGAAGTTTTCGATAAGAATGTTCATGTTGGAGGCTAGTTTTGACCATTATAATATAATAATTGACTTGAGGTATAAACTAGATAGTTGTATATATATGAGTTAGGTTTGTAACAAAACAAATGCTGCATCAAACGGACATCTGAGTGAGAAGATACCGTCTTTTTACGAACAGGGGTAAAGTAGTCATTTAACCTTAAATGATATTTTGTCTTATATGGCGCCACATATTATATTTTGATTGGACCGGGGGGTGCCCTTATGCTGACTTATAACCCTTTAATTAAGATCTTCCTTCAGCACATTTCAGCCATGGAAGCGTTTTAACCTAAGGAAAGATAATTTTGAAGTTTAGGAAGAAGGTGTGAGGAGAAATTTAACAAAAAATCATAAAAAATTACGTAAAAGACCATAAGGTAATTACATCCATAAATCTTGTTATTTTTCCTTATATTACTGATTTATATTCTAGAAATCATCATTTTTTTACTGAAATTCCATGTCTTGATGTGTACTTATGGATAGAGGCAAATTTAAGCAAACTTGAATGTGTAAACCCTTGAAGTTGCTTCGTTTAGAAACCTTGTATATTCAAACTTATATGTCTTTTGGTATACTTACTAGAATTGATTGATTCTAACTGGAGATTAAAATATTCTCATATATGTATATCATATCCTAAAATCATATAAAAATATTAAGAAATGAATCTTGGGTGATGGTTTGAAGTTCGGGTATGAAATCTGCCCCAAAAGAGTAAATATGCATACCATATGTTTGATGTTTTTCTTGACATACCAAATGAACTCTAAAAATCAGGAAACTGTAATTTTGTATTACTCAGTATGTTTACTGAAATTGGGTATAAGATCATAGAAATTTATGATGTGAAAAAATTATGAAAATTCCTGGAAGTCGATTGAGCGATAGAGGAGCCTATAGGGCAACTTTGTTATGTAGTAAAGAAATGGGTGTATCTTGCTCTAGAAAACTTGGAATAATGTGTCATCTTTTGTGTTGGAAACATAATATGATAAGGATTGGATTACGAAGAATAATTAAAGTAAGTTTGGGCCATAATTTTAATATTACAGATATCATTACCTGAATCTGATGGGACTTTATTTATGATGAATGATTTGAATAGAATCATATGATGATTATGAATTGAGTTGTGTTCAAGTTATTCTTTGAATTGTTAATATTCTTATGATAATACTAATATTGTAATAATGATAGGAAGAGAAGAAGAACCTCCTGAACAAGCTCCAGATAAAGGAAATGGGAAAGCCTGTTAAAATTCTAAGGTGAGTGTACTTTTGATTGTTTCACATATAGATATGAAAATGATATGATGGTTATGAATATAGCTCTAAGAGTAGGATTTGTTTGGATATTAAATTATCCAGGATTGGTTTGAATACTTCGGTATTCAGGATTTGTTTGGATATTCAAATTTCCAGGGTTTGTTTGGGTCTTATGATCCAGGATTGGAATTGGAGAAAGACCCAATGATTTATTGGAACTTATGTTCCACGATTTGTTATTTCCAATGGACAAGATTGTTTGGATTTTATATCCACAAATTTGATATAGAACTGTTAATTCATTGCAGGGAAGGAGTACCTCACTAAGCTTAAAGCTTATGGTTTATATTTTAACATATTCTGGTTTGTACGCTGCCAGTTAGGATACCATATAATGGGAGATTTTGAGAATCGCACCGGTAGAGAGAGCTGGGGTTTACATAGGGGATTTTGTCATTGTCACACTGAAGATTTTGATACACTCACACATTGTGTATATTGCATTAGTGTGGGTTGATTTGATGTTTGTAATAGTTAATCATAGTATTGTAAAACCATATAATGGGAGATATTGAGAATTGCACGGGTAGAGAGAGCTGGGGTTTACATAGGGGATTTTGTCATTGTCACACTGAAGATTTTGATACACTCACACATTGTATATATTACATTAGCGTGGGTTGATTTGATGTTTGTAATAGTTAATCATAGTATTGTATAACCGCTAATTATGACTCTGATGTTGATTAAGTCATGGTACAAGAACAATATTATATTCATTATGCATATAAATAGTGATAAGTGGATTATATTTCAAATGGACTGAAGATCATGATTTAATTGTTATGAAAATAAATGATTAGAATGGATTTGGGTTTGGGGTGTGACAATCTATAACATTATTCCCATTAGTACATTGTATGAGACAAGAATTAACCAGGAGAAGGTAATGCCAGTGCCACTAGTGATTTCCTGATTTGACAATGCCAGAATGCAATCTATCGGATATGTAAACGTGGGAATAAAGTTGGGAAATTTCACTTCCCACATCAAGTTCCATGTTATCAATGCTAATACTAGCTACTAGATACTCATTGGGAGGGTATGGATGCACACCTGCGACATAGTACCCTTCACTTACCATGAATGTGCAAAGGCCAACATTAGAGGTACAAAGATAGTCATCAAAGCTACGCAGAGGCCCTTCACCGTTGAGGACGCCCATCTGGTAGATGTTAATTTCTACACGAAATTGGATGAGGAAAGGAAGGTCTCTGCAAGAAAGTTAGAAGGGAAGCAAATAGTTGAAGGAAGTATCCAGCAGAAGAAGTTTGTTCATGAATGATTGGGGGGAAGGGTGATCCCCCACATAGCAAAGGGCAAGAGGAAATTGAAAGAGGTGGCTAAGCCTCCTCGAACTTATAAAAAGGTGGTCTTGCCCGATGGGAAGGTCATTTACTGCTTATAACGGTCTACACGATCGGTGTTTTAGGATGAGAGCACTGACCCGTCACCTGAGTGTTTTATTATTGATGAATCCCATATCATTGAGCATGTCAAGGAATATAAAGAATCTCCTTAATGCAAGGATGGACCCAGAGTGCAGCTACAAGAGTTAGAGGAGATCAATTTGTGGCCAGAAGGGGGTGAGAGCAGACCCATCCTAATCTCCAAGAGTCTGGAAAAAAAATAGAAGGAAGAACTCATTGACTTAGGGAGTTACCTAATGTGTTTGCCTGGAAGTACACGGAGATTCCATGAATAGACCTAGAGGTGAGCTCCCATAAATTGGACATCATCCCCAATTCCCTCCCAGTAAGGCAAGCTACACACACATACAAAGATGACCTAGACATTAAGATAAAGGTCGAAGTAGAGAAGTTATTGGAAGCCGGGTTCATCAAGACCATTTAGGATCCTGTATGGCTCTCCAGTATAGTGCCGGTTGCAAAGAAGGACAAAAGCTAAATTAGGATTTGTGTAGACTTTTGTGATCTGAATCAGGCATGTCCCAAAGATGAGTTCCGTCTGCCGAATATAGACAACCTAGTTGATGTTATTGCATGACATGAGATGTATAGTTTCATGGATGGGTACGTCGGCTACAACCAGATCAAATGGATCCGACTGACGCAGAGAAGACTGCCTTTCATACACCATTAGGGAACTTCCACCACACAGTCATACTCTTCGAAGTGAAGAATGCCGGGGCCACATGCCAACGGACCATGATGGAAATTTGTCATGATCTATGTCATAATATACTAAAGTTCTATGTGGATGAATTGGTGGTGAAATCCAAGAAGGAAAGCAAACATATATAGGTACTCATGAGAGTATCTGAGAGGTTTCGCAGGTATAAGATGAGGATGAATCCCTATAAGTGTGCCTTTGGGCTTACCGCAGGAAAGTTTTTAGGTTTTATTTTAAATAGGCAAGGGTTATAAGTATACGCAGAGAAGAGGAAAACCATTGTGATTATGCCACCCCCAAGAGTCAGAGTCAGCTTAAGAGATTCCTTGGAAAAGTATCCTACCTGAGGAGGTTTATACCCCCGCTAGTGAAAGTGACTCACCCATTCACGTCCCTGTTGAAGGGCAATGCCAAGTGGACTTGAGGAGAAGAGCAGAAGAAGGCATTTGAGAAGGGTAAAGAAATTTTAGCCTCTCCTTCCACGATGATCCCACCAGAAGTTGGAACACCACCACTACTCTACCTCACTTCAACAGAGAGATCCATATAGGGGCACTCTTAGAATAAGAGAATGAAGGAGTAGAAAAGCCACTCTACTACTTGTTAAGAGTAATATCTGGAACAAAATCTAGATACATTAGCGTGGAGATGCATTATCTTGCCTTATTTTTTTTGGCTCAGAAGTTGAGACATTTTCTGCTAGCCTTCACAGTTCACATAGTCACCAAGTATGACCCTATAAAGTACCCACTAACAATAATAGAACTTGAGGGATGTGTAACGAGATGGTTTTTGATATTGTCTGAGTATGATTTAAAGTGTGTAGTGCCTAAAGCAATCAAGATTCAAGCAACGGCAGACCTATTGGCCCATTTTCCAAGTGGAAATTTTAATCCCCCTAATGAGGAACTGCATGGAGAACGCTTTCGAGCATGCAAGGTAGAGGAAATGTAAAAGTGGGAAATGGAATTTGATGGATCTAGTACTCAAAGAACATGAGGTGTATCTATCAAACTCTCGAGCAGCAAGGAAAAGATAACCCTCTCTTTCAAGTTAGACTTCAAATGCTCAAACAATGAGATTGAATAAGAAGATCTCATTCTAGGAATGTTAGAAGCGCTCCGGAGGGGTGTCAAAGTACTATACATCTAGGGGGACTCTAACCTGGTAGTAAAACATCTTAATGTGGAGTTTACCCATAAGCATGCTAACTTGTCACCCTATAGGTATATCATCCAAAGGTTGTTGGGACAATTCCTGGAAGTGACTGTTAAGAGACATGCAAAAACCATGAACATGCACCCTAATGTACTGACCACGATAGAAAAAAAATTGGATATTTATGAGGCAGAAGCGATGATCTCGGTGGTCTGTAGAACAGTACCTACTACGATGAGGTCTTTGTTCCCAAGCAATGAGCGAGAAGATTAGAGACACCTAGTTGTAAAGCAGTTGGAGATAAGAGAGGGGAAAATGAAGATATTGGAGCTGGCTAACTACCACCTATTTCAAGGAATATTTTACTTTAAGAGTACTGGAGGATTCCTAGAAAGGTGTGTTGGGGAGCAAGAAGCAAAAGAGAGGTTGGCAGAAATTCATGAAAAATATTGTGGGGACACTGACACCCCACTTTACCGTCGGCTGCAGCGAGGGGGGGGGGTACTATTGGCCTATTATGAGCACAGAGGTTGCTCGCCTGCAACAAGCTTGTTTAAAGTGCCAAACTCACTTCGATCAGCCCACATAAGCCAATTTTATAGAATCCTTTGAAGATTGGAAATAACCGTATATAGAATATCTGAAAGATAGTGAGCTACCCACAGATAGAGCGGATGAAATCTATCTTAGGAAGAGGGTAGCCCATTTTTACTTGGTGGAAGGAGAGCTATACATGGCAGGTTATAATGAGAAGGCACTGAAATGCATAGCTAAAGAAGACACAGAGAGGGTGCTGAAGGAAGACCATAAGCCCTCCCACATGGGGGTGCCAAGCTATATGATCAGCTGATGACGCTGGGGTATTATTGGCCAACCATGGAAGCTGACTCCAATGGTTACATAAAGAAGTGAAGAGCTTGCCAAGTACATGAAAACATGGTGCATGCCCCTTCTGTCATCTTGCAAACCCTAGTAGGTCCCTATCCTTTCCACACATGGGTATTTGACCTATTGGGAAAGATTAGCCCAGCCACTCATGGTAAAGCGTTAATCATCGTAGCTACAGAGTTATACACCAAGTAGGCGGAGGCCATTCCCCTAATAAGGGTGGCTACCCAAGCGGTAACCCAATTTATCAAGGAATACATCATACGCAAATTCGGTATATCCAAGGTGATACTCACAGACAATGGGAAACGGTTTGTATGGAAAGAGATGGCCCTCCTCACTAACAAATATAAAATCGTGCATAACAGCTCAACCATATCTTATCTAAAGGAAAATGGCGAGCCATAGTCCACCAACAAGACCTTGATCAATATTCTGAAAAAGATGCTGGAAAATATGCCAGGGACATGTGATGAGAAGCTACCCATGGTGCTATAGGCCTACCGTACTTCAAAGAGAAAACCAACTCAGTTTACTCCATTCTCAATGGTGTATGGAACTGAAGTTGTCCTACTAGTGGAATTGGCAGTACCATCAGCTAGGGTTGCTTTAAGCAATGGACTCATCCCTGACCCACAACACGTGCAATTCGAGGCATTAGGCGAACACAGAGATAAAGTGAGGGAGAACTTCAAAGTTTACACCCAATAACTGTCAAGATCTTATGAAAACCTAGTCAAGCCCAGATAATTTCAAGTGGGAGACTTGGTCCTCAGAGCATCTACTCGTCACCTTCGTAACATGTCAGCATCGAAGTTCAAACCCAACCAGGAAAGTCCCTTTATGGTGAGAGGAATAGGGAAGTTAGGATACTACTAGATTTCGGAGTCGAAGAGTGATTGTCTCCAATCCATTAATTCCAAATGGCTAAAGAAGTAGTTTTGTTCAAAAATTTTATTTTTGTAGTAGAATCTGAGTGGTTTGCTCCCATACTAGAAACTTTTATTTTTTGTGAAAAATGATAGAGCAATACCATATTGTAAACAATACACAATAGTAAAAAAAATGAAATAGAAACACTTTTGATCATTGTCGATGCTTACCTTGATTAGTCATCTATATGAGATAGACCCAATAGAATAGACATTTTTTTTAGAAATGCTCTCTACTAAGATAGAAGATGGTGCACAAAAAAAGAGGAACTTTGCTCATTAAACTTAGGGGGTAAGTCCATCCTAAAAGAAAGTATACTGAGCAAAGTTCTCCCACACATGGCAGATAGCTTTATCTTTAGTCATTTGATCAGTAGGAGGACAACCTCCAAGTAATAAACTTTTTTTTAGAAAATATGGGTGTAAATTTTATAAAGTTTTGTCTTAGCGATTTTTAATTTTCTCAGAAAATCATTTTAGACATTTTAGACTTGTTTTATAAATGTTTTGGGCTTAAAATTTAAAAGATGAATTTTCTAAAATCTCGTTAGAACGAAACTGGGATCTCGTTCGAACGAGATTCCCAAGTCGTTCGAACGACATTTCAAATGAGGTTGTTTTCCCTTTCTCTATTTTCTCGTTAGAAGTTTGGTTCGAACGATGAGATTCAAATGAATTCATTTGAATGAGATATCAAACTACATTTTCCTCTTAAACACTGAATTATTGTTAGTAATATCGTTCGAACATGGTCATTCGAACGAGACCAAAAAGTCATTCGAACGACATTTCAACGGGAATTTTTTTTTTAGTAGTTTTCTTTTAACCACCCACTACCCCATTTCTTTACCAGTTTTATAAACTTCGAGGCAGCAGTTTTTCCGAAGACTTTTGGGACTTCTAGAAAGCTTTTTGAGAGAAAAAATTCCAACAACAAAAGTCCTATTATGTGTTATGATTTCTAGATAAAATCTTTCCCCAAAAAACATGTTTATACACCCATAATTTGCTTAGAATCCAAGTTCTTTATATATATATATATATATATATATATATATATATCTTTGCTTGGAGAGTTTTGGCACCGGGTTTTCTCTTCACTAAAAAGAAGAGAAGTTTGGTGTCATTCTCTACCCATAAAGGAGAAGAAGTTTGTGCTACGGCTTTCTCACATGGTGAATGGCACCATGTGTGGTTGACGGTGGGTTGTGTCTCAATTATTGGACTCCGAGACTGCGATGGACATCGTGGTTATCAACTATATGGAGGTATTTTCAAGAAGAAGTGTAGGGGCTTGAAGGGAGTCAAGTCGAGTGTTGTAAGTCTTTTGTCTTGTAATTATAAAATCTTATTTAGTGGATTTGTTAGGCCAGGGCCGTCCGAGGTTTTTTCCATTTGGGTTTTCCTCATACATCGCCATGTAGTGAGACTGTTTCTTTTATCTTGTTTAACTCACTTAGAATGCATGCTTAGGTTAAAACGATAAAATTTGGTTTAATCTCACACTTATTCAATTAGGTGCTAATTTAAGTTTGGATAATTTGGGTAAGTTTAATTTAATTCATGTCCAGAATTTAATTTGATAAAATTTGGGGCCTTGTGTTCCAACAAGTGGTATCAGAGCCGAAAATGCTAAATTATTGCATTTAGGTCCTTTTAAGTCTTAAAAGTTTTGTGTGCTCTTTTTTTAAGGTGGTTTATATCTCTCTCTTTCGTTTTTGTTTGTTTCTCTCGATGGGGCATCTCAATGATAAGTTGTCCAATGTTTTTAGTGATAATAAATTTTTTGATATTCGAGAGTATTTTAATGGGCTTCATAGGTGTAATGAAAAATTAGGGAATTGAATTTGAGATTTGCAAAAAGAATTAAATTTCTTGAAAATGGAAATTTGTGTTTTAGATCTAAAATTGAATTTTTGCAAACCTCCCAATATCAAAGAGATATTTTTCGTGAAAAGATCATGGACATAAATCGAAATTTTAATATTTTAGAAATGTCCAATAAAGAGAGTGATATTCAAGTCCTCGTTTTAGAAAAATAGGTAGAGGACTTGGAAAATTTTTAAGGTTTGTGCCATTGATGAAAGTATTTTGATAAATGATTTTGCGGCACGGGAATAGACTCTTAGGGACAAGCTTGCTCACATTGAGGGGGAGAGTGATCACCTTCTAGGAGTTATTGAAAATTTAAAGAAGGATTTCAAAAAATTATAGGAGTTTAATAACTTACTTGAGTCTAAAATTCTAAAGTTGAAAAATAATTTAAAAGACTCGAGTAGTGTTTGTATTAATGGTACTAGCTCGTCTTGTTCAAATATTTTCGTTGCTAAAGCTAAGACCATTGTTTGTTTTAGAGGGTCAACTTTATCCAAGGACTTTAGAAAAGGTCACACCTTAGCTTACCTTCCTCGCGCTTATACATGCTCGCATTGTGGTAGTAAAGGTCACCTTAAGCTTTTTTGTTTTGATCTTCGTAGAGGTCCTAGGGAGTTTAAGTCAAGTGTTTCAATGGTTCCAACACCCCGTCATTTTAGACACACATCTATTTGGGTTAGAAAATCTCTTTTAGAGGCGTTAAATGTTAGACTTGTTGATTCTCGCAGGCTAGCACATGATCATTCACATGCATATCTTATGGATGATTTCTTGCATGTTTACATACACTAGATTTTGTTCGTCATGTTCTATATGCTTGCTACTTGTATGTATGTTTGTCATTTTCTAGTCTATGCTTCATGATTAATCACATGCTAGAATTATAATTTGTGTATATCTTTTGTATTTATTTTTATTTGTTTATGTCTTAACAAGTGGTATCTTATTGAGAAAAAAACAAAAATAATTCTTTGTTTTTCTTTTGAGTTGATTTTTTTTCGTGAAAATGTTTGAAAAACTCAAAAATATTTTTTTTATTGGTATATACTTGTGCTTGAATCCTTTACCTTTTCGCTTCCATGTGGATAGAACTTTTGGTTAATATTGTCAATCCTTAAAATGTTCTTTGTCATGCTGGCATGGAGTAGTTGGATTTTGTGTTGCTTAATGGATTCTATTTTTATATGCATCTATTCACACATGCACGAGCTCATTTGAAATTTAAACTTCACATGTATATTTAAGCTAAGTGAGATGTTCTCCTATCAATTTAGTCATCTACATGTTGCTATGACTATGGAGGATTTGTGCATGTAATAACCGTTTCAATAATTTAAAAATTAGAAAAATATGTGTATCAGGTATAGTTGTTTATCAGTGGAATTGGGTTGCGAAAGACAAAATTACTTTGCGTGAAAAAACACCATTGAATTTTTTGCCTTAAAAAAATATGGCATTATAAAAGAAAAATCAGCTAAGGTCTGTTTAGTTTAGTTGATATGTTCAAAAGAAAAAGAAAAAGAACATTATGAGGAGTTTAGTTGGATGTATCAACGAGTTTACACAATGACTTTGTATCCTAGTTATGCTTTTATTGTCATGACTCTATTAGTTTGTAGAATCATCAAAATTCTAGGCTTGTGTACATTGTGTATGTTGGTTCATTGAGTTCAATCTATATTGGGACATAAGGCTATATCTAAATGTGATAAATTTTTGCAATTAAATGAAAACTTCGTGAACATGTTTTAGGTGATTGGGTCATAATTTAATTATTACTAATTCACACCCCTACACTTTCATTTCCCACATGTATTTGGACACATTTTTGTCATACGAGTGTGAAAAGCTTAATGTATTTTGTGTCGTGTGTGGTGTTTATACCTATGTATATGTGTGAGTGCATTAGTGATATTCATCGTGTACACACACACACACACACACACACACACACACACACATATATATATATATAGTATTTTTTCTTTCTTTCAGTCTTTGCCTTGCTTCCTAGTCCATATATGCTTTGATGTCATAATTGGTATCGATATTGTTACGAATTTTGGTTGATATCCCATGCTTAGCGCAATACATTTTAAGTGGTATCTTTTTGTTATCGCATCCTAATAGGTATCTATTAATATTTGTATGGATTAGTTGTACTTCATTGTTGCCCATATGCTTAATTGTTCTAATCACCTTATGCACCATTACATGTTTAACTTGTCTTTCCTTATTCATATCCCTTGCCTAGTTTTGGAGGGGGGGGGGGGGATATTTTATTTAATTGGGGGAGAAATAAGTTTGTTTATAATTCTTTAACCTTTGTCTATTCCTAAACAAAAAGGGAGAGATATGGTATCTAATCCTTCAGTTTAGGAGATCTAACTTAGGGGGAGAGCACTATCTTTCTAGGTAGATTATTGTTAGCCAAAGGGGGAGAATTATTTAAGGGGGAATGTTTATTTACATTGCATTTAATATTGTTATATTTCCTATGCATTTGATGATGTGCTTAAGTGTGTAGGAAATTCCTTTTAGCGGCATCTTTAAAGCGGCAAAGCGGTTTATCCTCAGGTCGAGTCATAGCGTCTGTATTTTTATTTTGTTTTGGGTGGGATATTATGTCTAGACGAGCTTGATTGCCCTTTACGATTTTTGGTTGGGTTTTGTCCCGGAATAGCCAAAGGAGGAGATTTATAAGGACGCAAATTTACAATTGAGACCATATGTAGTTTTGGCTTAATTCCGGACAAAACCATTTGAGTCATACGGTAGAAGTTTGCTCCTTTCAAGCCTATGATGTTTGAAGAAGTTGAAGACATAGCAACCCAGATTTGAATTTTCATCCTTGTCAAGTTTAGTGCCATGCTTCTACGTCAACAACAACTGGATTCCAAGTATCCAAAGGTATGAATGCACTATTATATATGTAGGAACTTGGAAAATATTTTATGGGTGTAAATTTTATAAAGTTTTGTCTTAACTATTTTTAATTTTCTCAGAAAATAATTTTAGACATTTTAGTCTTGTATAAATGTTTTGGGCTTAAAATTTAAAAGATAGATTTTCTTAAATCTCGTTAGAACGAAACTGGGATCTCGTTTGAACGAGATTCCCAGGTCGTTTGAACGACTTTCTAATGAGATTGTTTTCCCTTTCTATGTTTTCTCGTTAGAAGTTTGGTTCGAACGATGTCGTTCAAATGAACTCGTTCGAACTAGTTATCAAACGACATTTGCCTCTTAAACACTGAATTATCGTTAGTAATGTGGTTCGAACATGGTCATTCGAACGACAATTCATCGAAAAAATTTTTTGAGCAATTTTCTTTTAACCACCCACTACCCCATTTCTTTACCAGTTTTATTCACTTCAGGGAAGCAGTTTTTCAGAAGACTTTTGGGACTTCTAGAGAGCCTTTTAAGAGAAACATTTCCAACAACAAAAGTCCTTTTATGTGTTATGATTTCTAGATAAAATCTTTCTCAAAAACACATGTTTATACACCCATAGTTTGTTTAGAATCCAAGTTCTTTATATATATGTATGTATGTATGTATGTATGTTTTCATGGAGAGTTTCGGCATCGGGTTTTCTCTGCACCAACAAGACGAGAAGTTTGGGTTCATTCTCTACCCATAAAGGATAAGAAGTTTGTGTTGCGGCTTTCTCACATGGTGAAAGGCACCATGTGTGGTTGACGGTGGGTTGTGCCTCCATTGGTGGACTCTAAGGATGCGATGGACGTCATGGTTATCAACTAGATGGATATATTTGCAAGAAGAAGCGTCGGGACAGAAAGGGAGTCAAGTCGATTATTGTAAGTATTTTATCCTGTAATTGTAAAATCGTATCTACTGGATTTGTTAGGCCAGGGCTGTCCGGGGTTTTTCCCATTTGGGTTTTCCGCATACATCGCCGTGTAAAGAGATTGTTTCTTTTATATTGTTTAACTCACTTAGAATGCATGCTTAGGTTAAAAATATAAAATTGGGTTTAATCTCACACTTGTTCAATTAGGTGCTAATTTAAGTTTGGATAATTTGGGTAAGTTTAATTTAATTCATGTCCAGAATTGAATTTGATAAAATTTGGGGCCTTGTGTTCCAACAATCTGACCAGTAGGAGGACAACCTCCAAGTAAAAAACTTTTTTTTAGAAAATAAATATTACCTTATGTTCTCAGATAATGCTTTACTTGATCATATTAATAGAAATGTGAAGAAGGGGGTCAAATTCCCCCTCTCTAATATTTTGAGAACACGAAAGCTCTTAAAGAAAATGTAGAGCAAGAACCCCATAGACTAAGGGCTAGATAATTTATTTAAATGAAACAGAACTTAAGGGAAGCAGACAGGGTAATCGCCCCCCCCCCCCCCCCCCCCCCCATCCCAAGATATTCCTTATGAACACAATTAATAATGTACAGGAGCATCCCCACAGATAGGAGGGGGTGATCCAAAATAGTAACATGCAAACACCTCACAGTCATAAGAGGTATGTTTAAAAGAAAAATGCATATATATACATTACTTGCTCAAATTAATGCAAGTACCCCGCAGTATATGGGGTGATCTAAGTTGACCAAATGTTCACAAATTTAGAGCAGGTATTACTAAACAAATGCCAAAAGTATAGATGGGAAGCGAGGGAAAAGGAAAGTGCAAGAGAAACAAAATATCATTTTTCCTGATTTATGAATGATTAGTGCTCTACATATAGAAGTCAAAATACCACAAAGCAAGAACTATCCTATCCACTAGAAATAATAAAAAATAAGTCGTCAAGGGTGAAGGTGCTGACATATGATGGACCAACCTCCTGCAAGAACTTCTCCTCCAGCCTAGCCAGCTTGGCCTCATCTTCTTAACCACCAGACTCAAGCCTGTTAAGCCAGGACTGAAGCGATGCAATATGGGACTGAAGTGATGCAATTTGACCTGAATACTCTCAACCTCATCCTGTCACTGCTCGACCCTAAACTGTCTGGAGGTGTGAAATCTCACCATCTTTCGAAAGGGAACGCTCAGAAAATGACGAACTCCAGCATAAAGACAATCCAGATGAAAATGATAGAATTGCTGCAAGTCACGGAGAGCATCCAAAAACAACAAGGTAGGGGCGCTAGTTAGCTCAGCAGGAGAAGTAGCCAAGAACTCATGAATATGGCTAGCAAGAGCCTTCAGGTTGAACACCGTGAGGCTATCAATATGATGTAAAATTTGAGGAGTGAATGTCTCAGGATGATGCTCCAATATCATATCTAAGACATGGTGCACATGTGTCCTGAAGTGTCCTAGTTTCTCCTCACGCCATAGTCTACTCATAAATGTTGAAGGATCCTCTACTTAAACATCACTGTCGGAATGACATGACCCTATCTCAGAGGGGAGGAAAGAAGACTCCCCACCGAAATCCGCATCATCGACCATAGGAGTGGCCTCATAACTACGATCTCCCTCATCAACTACCCCGGTGGACCGCCCAATAAAAGCTTGAAAAGAAGTATTTTTGATAAGTCAAAAGAAAAGATAGGAAATTATGAGCTAGGCCCTAGCAAGGACTATGATATAAAACTTGCCCCAAAACTCAAGGGGGTGACTATGTTGTCACCAGTCTGAAGGGGGTCAGCTAAAGAGGGGACACCAGGCTAAACATAAGAAATATCAATAAGGACTATCAACACAATTCACAAGTCAACAACTGAAGAATGGTAATTTGGGTTTGATATTGAAGTACCTGAGAAATGTGCAACCCGACACTCTCTATTTTCTCCACAGACACCTCTGGGGTAACAACCTCACTCACCTGGAAATAATGACACAAAGGTGAATATGATAACACTTGCACAGTATACGTAAGAAGAAAAAGGGGAACAGTAAAAAGAGGGGGTATGCCAGTTTAATACCTCTTTCACAGCTACCCCATCACAAGACTCCACAGTTATCGGAGAAACCTCACTCATATGGAAATAATGAAACAAATGTGAAGATGAGAACACTTACACAGTATACGCAAGAAGAAAAAGTGGAACATTAAAAATAGGGGGTATGCCAGTTTAATACCTCTCTCGCAGCCACCCCACCATCAGACTCTACAGTTACCAGAGCAGCCTCACTCACCTGGAAATAATGAGATAAAGGTGAAGATGAGAACACTTGCACAATATACACGAGAAGAAAAAGGGGAATAGTAAAAAGAGGGGGTATGCCAGTTTAATACCTCTCTTATAGTTACCCCATCAGTAGACTCCACAGTTACCAGAGCAACCTCACTCAACTGAAAACAATTAAACAAAGGTGAAGATGAGAACACTTGCACAGTGTACACAAGAAGAAAAAAGGGGAACAATAAAAAGAGGGGGTATGCCAGTTTAATACCTCTCTCGCAGCCACCCCACCATCAGACTCCACAGTTATCGAAGCAACCTCACTCGCCTGCAAACAGTGAAATAAAGGTGAAGATGAGAACACTTGCACAACATGTGTAAGAAGAAAAAGGGGAACAGTAAAAAGAGGGGGTATGCCCCGAGATCCTTCCCAAAGAGGAAAACCCCGGGATAGTAACATCGGGAAAGGGAAGAGTCCCTCCCGTGGAGGAAAAGCCAAAAGGTGCCAGACCCTGAGAAATGAAAATTGTCAAAGAGCATAAAGTGCTTACCGCTGAAGCAAGAGAACCTCTAAAATACGTACCTCTGAGAATGAGGTAACCAGGAGCTCAACTGTAGAAGTGCTTACTGTTGAAGCAAGAGAAGATGAAGTGGCGGGGCTGGAAGGCACAATCCTCTACAATCGTAAACAGATAAGAAAAAAAGAGGAAAGAAAGAAGATAAGAGAACAGTGAAAATTGAGAGCATAAAAAAATATACCTGAGCAGAACACGAAGCCACAAACGCGGTTCTGGTGCTAGTAGGATGCACAGATGAAAGCTGTAACAAAGTACCAATATATAACATTTAATCAAAATGTAATTTGTGGCCCACAAAAAGAAATTGTTCCTGAAAGAGGGAGTAGTAAACCTCTCCAAAGAGACTTTGAGAAGAAATGATCATAGAGTTCTTCTCTAGATGAAAAGTAGCACTTCGTAACGGGGGGAGTGGAGGACTACTCGCCTTTGTGGAAGTAACATGCAGAAATATGGAAAAACTTTTATTTTTAAATAAGTCAACGATGAAAGAGCAAGAAGATCATATGCATAAAGGTTCTGATAAAAGAAAGACTTACAGCGGCCGGACGCACAGTCTGGCTATAAGGAAGGTGTTTGGTAGCGGAGTTGAATCCAGAAGGAGAATATGGTTCCTCGTCGTCACTGGAAGACTCCCTTAAAACTGATAATAAAGCATAAGTGTTAGTAGCTCTTTCCCCACAGAGATTCGGGCCACCCGCATCACTCGAAGAAGAGCTATGATCATCATAGGAAGGAGTGCTTCCATAATCAACTAGTTCATGTTCCAATGAGGGGAGAGGGAACCAGCAGGTGAAACTTCGAAAGAGCCAGTTCCACTAAGTAAAGAATGTTTAGGTATAGTACCTTCTGCAATGAGAATAGATGTGACTTGTGTCGCCCGAGAAGAAATGCCTAATGCTTCATAACCCCTCTCCTTCACAGTCCTATAGGTTTCCTCCACTCTGAGATCCTCAGTATCGGACCCCTGGTCTAGTGAGGAAGGAGAAGCAGTGTCATCATCACTCCCCTTCTTCCTCTTAGCAGCTCTAGTCCTTACATGAGAAGGAGGTGGGGAAGCGGTAGTATCAAGGATAAAGTTAGACACATCCATGTTGAGGTGCTTCCTCTTGCTTGCCACGGGAGATTCTTCTTTGCTTTTGCTCCTGAATTGGATTTTAGACTTAGCAGGCGACAACTCAATCGATTGAGGCTGAGAAGACTCATCAAGAAGGAACTTCACCAAAACAGGGGTAGTCTGCTCAAGAGGCGGCCTAGGAGTAGTGATGAGAAATCAAGTTTCCTTCTGCATTCTCTTAACTAGAAACTGGGCCTTAACATACTTGGTGGGGTTGGTCTCGTGAGGGGGACTAGTCAAGCAAACCTGGAATAGAAGAATATGTCGCTGCCAAAGTAGGAACCAAAAAGTAGAGAATGAAGGTAGATAATCGCAGGAGGCACATAAGGCTCCCCAAGCCATCTACTCTGTGGAACAGCCCCTGAAGAGTAAAGTTAGTACATGCCTCTGAAAATAGCTCTGAGGGATTGATGCTTGAAGGATGAGGAGAGGTGTGGACACCCTGATTGTAAACAAATTGTCTCCTTACCCTCTTCGAATGATAAAACTCGGAACATCGTCCTAACTCTGTCCAAGAAGGAAGGAGGCCCGATAGAAACATCATCACTACATTGATGTGTGGACAGGTAAAAATAAACTCTACGTTAGAAGGGCAATAGAAGGAGCCACCATCGCCAAGAAAAGAAAGCTAGCTAAAAACATCGTCAGATGCTTACTGTAAGGCCAAAATCGAAACTCTTCAATATCATTAATCAAAGCCCCAAGGGTATTCCTAGGAACCTTCATGTGCCATCTCAGAAGACGAGCAACATTACTATGGAAAGCTTGAGCCTCAGAAGCAAGGTGGGGGAATGCTCAAATAGGAAGGCCATTAGGAGGACAGAGTTTGCAAAGTTAGCAGCATCGTAACAACCACAGGATCTCTCCACATCTACATGCACAAATTCCATCCAAGTATAAAAATAAACAAGAATTAAAGAAGCTATAGGAACCAACCTACCTCAGGACAATCTCACAGCTAATTTGAAGAGGTTCTCATGAGGAGAGTCTTTGATCTTACCCGTAGTAAGAATCGGCTCAGAAAAGTGATCAGGAAGGCAGCAAAGTGTGAAGAGGAGTGGAGATTTGGACCATCCTAACTCTTGACAGTTGTGCTAGAAGTACCCCCTTCTGCGGCTGCTCAAAATCCCTGAACCAGTACCTCTCCCCCTTGGCAAAGGAGTGTTTAGTGGCACTTGTTAAATTTATAGGCACATATCTCGAGCAGTCTTCAAGGGTTGCCTGTAACTCCTCCACCATCTCCTGATCCAGTGGATCTTTGTAATCGTTAGTAAAGACATGTTGACCAAAGAAAGAAAGGGCAAATAACTCACAGACATCCTCTAGAGTAACAGTAAATTCTCCCCAACTAGTCACAAATGTGTGAAATTCCCTACTCCATCGAGATAGTAAAAGATTGAGAGAAGAATTGTGTTTAGATATAGTACAAGATCTCACGATGTCAATAGCAGTAAGAATACTCACTTCCCTAAGGGTGGCTTTGTAATCAGAAATACTCTAAACATAATTAACCCAAATAGCCCATTCCTCTGAGGCACCCCTCACAGTTCTGATCTCAATATTAGAGTAAGGAAAATCACCACGGTCAACCCTGATCCTAAGGATATAATCGAAAAAAATAACAGGAGAATCAGTAGACTCACCTAACCCCACATAGGGTCGCTCGAGAACATTGTTAGCAAATTTTTCTTTAAATTGTGCTAGGGAAGACATAAAATTGTCAGCCGGTCCAAAGAAAGATGTGCGAAGATAGATACCAAAGTCCCTCCCTTGGCGAGTGCGTATATAATCCTCCCAAGCCTAGGAAGAGGATGTAGTGGTGGAAGAACTACCAATGCCTATGGGTTCAAGTGAGGAACCAATTGTCAAATATGTCTTAGGCATAGACCCCCTCACACCTGACACCCTGGGAGAGGAACCCTCGCCAATTTTTGGGTGACGTAAGGAACCCATAGCTTGCAAGGAGCTCATTACTAACAGCGGTGCACGAGGAACCCATAGCGGTGCACGAGGACCCCTCATGGAAAATTATTTTCGACGAGGAACCCATAGGTTCCAAGCCCTCGATAAAAAAACGCACGAGGAATGTCCCTCAATTCGAGTCGTAGGCGAGGAAACCCCGACAATACTCATCCTCGACGAGGAACCCTTGACAGTGGACACCTCATGCGAGGAACCCAACTCAAGGCCTAATGAGAAAGTAGCATGCGAGGACCCCCTATTTGAAATTCATTTTGGCCAGGAACCCCTAGGTTCCACTCCCTCGGGTACGAAATCAACATGCGAGGAACCCAAAGTCGTCATCAGCGGAGCTATGGGCGAGGAACCCGTGAACATTCAAGGGGAAGGTACGGAACTCAAAGCCATGGAAAAATCAGTCGAGGAACCCTCGATCAAAGAACAAATAGGCAAGGAACCCTCGCTTACAACAGTCCCCAAATTATCGGACACAATGTCGCCAACGAGGAACTCGTTGAAAAATGAGGGTTTGACAGAATTTCCGATGAGGAACCCACGTACCCCAAACCTTTGATGGAAGAAGTGCCCATTCCTTGAATGGCACAGCCGACTCAAAATGAAGCGTCTCGCTAATGGCAGCGCGTGAGGAGTGTATGGGTAGCGAGGAACCCTCACTAATGATAACTGCGAATGAGTCGCTGACGCAAATGGTTGGCACGAATGAGGAACACCCAAAAAACTCAACCTCAAAATCGATTTCACCACCAGTTAATGTCAAAATGATGAAACCATCATGGACGGTGGCCATAGCGGTGGTGATTGGTGAAGAAATGGTGATAGAGGAGGGTATTCAACCAAAGACAAGAGGAACAATGGTGGTGGTAATGTTGGAAGAAGTGTTTGATGGTGTTAAAGCCATTAATGTTGTATTTGAAGAAAACTTAGAGAAAAAAAAAATGGGGGCTATGGTGTATTTGATTTTTTGTCCCAATCTCACTAAAAGCTTGAAACTCTGTGTGAGTGTTTTGAAGAATATGAAAGCTTTTATTAAAAAAAAAGGGGGGGGGGGGGGGGGGGGGGGCTTTATGCTTTACATGAAAATGGGAAAACTTGCAGGAATGCCAAAAGACTATAAGTTTTTTTTTTCAAATGATGAGATGACAGTTCCCACACTGACGCGTGGAGTCTTGAAAACCCAAAAAACCTAGGATGAAGGGACAGTGCATTTAATGACCCTAGGGGTAATTTTGAGGAGACCCTAGGGCCCCTTAAATTTTTTTTTTGGAATTGAAAATTGAATTTATGGTGTACAAAGCCTTTTGGTCTGTCAAACAAAAAAAGACTTTGCACGAGGGGCTAATGTAGAAAGGTGCCTCAAGTTTGGCCATTATATTTTTGGGTGAGGGTCCCTCAAATACCCCCCCCCCCCCTCCTTAGTCTACAGAAAAGATGAGGTTGAGGAACTCCCAGGGTCCGTCAACCGCAGAAAATTCATATTGGTGAAGTAACCCCCAGGGTCCCTCAACTATAGAAAATTTATATTGGTGAAGAAACCCTCAAGGTCCCTCTACTGCAGATAATCCATATTGGTGAAGGAACCCCCAAGGTCCCTCTATCACAGAAAATCCATATTGGTAAAGGAATCTCCAGGGTCCCTCAACCGCAAAAAATTCATATTGGTGAAGGAACCTCCAGGATCCCTCAATCGCTGAAAATCCATATTGGTGAAGGAACCCCAAGGTCCCTCAACGGCAGAAAATTCATATTGTGAAGGAACCCTCAGGGTCCCTCAGCAGAAGAAAATCCATATTGATTGAGGAACCCTAGGGTCCTTCAACCTCCAGAAAACATTTGGTCACAGAACCCTCAAGGTTCCCCTCCCTCAACTACAAGAACATATTTGGGTGAGGAACCCTCAGGGTCATCAAATAAAACTTGGGGTGAGGGACCCTCAAGGTCCTCCCCCTCAACATCTAGAAAATAAGCCAGGATTAGGGAATGGCCATCATGAGCAACTCCTCATCATGAAAAGTCATTCTTTAAAAGAACAAAAGTACTAACATTCACTTTCTTATACAGGTAGCCTAGTTGAGCTGGCAGAGCTCAACTAGGCCAGTTGAGATCTCTTAGGAGTTTTGGCTTGGCGTCTAAGGAATAAGATTTATTGAGCAAGCTTAACCACTTAGCATTTTAGGATTGAGAGAATTCTAGAAAGAAGACCTTTGGAGTCTCTTAAGACAACACACATCTTACACTTAGTCAAAAGTGAAGTGAGCGGCCAGAGGGCTGCTCACAAGAAATGAACTTTAAAAAAATGATTTTCTTAGAAGAGAGGGTCCCCAAGGCCCTCTAAAAAATGAGTTTAGAGGAGAGGGGTCATCAAGGTCCCCCCTCCCTCAAGATTTACAGTTTTAGAGGAGGAGGTCCCCGAGGTCTCCTCTCTCAAGTTTACAAAGCTTTTACCACAAGTTACTGTTTCAAAAGATATATACCAAATTAGATATTTTGTCTCCATTGGGAGACATATTTGCTTTTTGACTTTGGTTTGCACCGGTGGAACCTGTCAGATGGGACATACAGCTTCACATAGTTAGGGACAAATGGTACATTTCAGACCTTGTCCCTCACCAACCCTCTCAATTTTGGCACCCAAAAGTGCCAACTCAACCCTAGTACCCAAGTACAAACAGGAACCTTGGACAAGGTCAAAAGGATATAGAACTGAAATTGAATTGCTACTTGGTCAAAATCACACCAGAACTTCCTAGTATTCTCTCCCTGCTCATTCTCTTAGGGCTAAGTGCCTTGTTCTTTAACTCCTCACCTGACATCCATCATTCTTAGGAGCTTCTCTTGAGAAAATTTACTATTCTTGTTGTTCCAGTTTGAGCTCCATTTTTATCAGAAGGAGAAGGTTTCATCAGAAGTTTCACCAAAAGTTCTTGAGAACCTTGAAGGCAACGTCCATTGAAATGGGTCACACCTCACCCTTTCCAGATATTCATAGACCCCAGTCTCACTACCCTCCTACAAAATCCCTCGTTGCCCCAAACATCGTCCCACCAACTCATACGGTGTTCTAAAAATATACGGCATTAAACTCTGGCCCAAACTCATCCTACTAACAAGACCGAATCGATTCGCCCTACCGAATTGGTTCGAAATGCCACTGCTTTCCAGATTCAATAGTTTCTTAAGACAAACTCTCCCCTTTTATTCCCAAATTCTAATCCAATCATGATTTCGTTTACATAAACATAGATATGGATACTTAACACTTATTTATACATCTTATAACCATTTAATCCACATTACCACATCAACTTCAACCCCAAATTTCTGAAATTTCATAAGAGGGTTTAAGATCTATAATCCCAGATTTATTCTCTAAGAACTACTATGTGTAGATAAGATTATGGGGCACAAATATGCAATTAGAGTCACCAATCTACAGATCATAATATGAACTAAAGTCCTCTACATAATATTTCCAAGAATCCCCAATTTCATCTCAAGAACCCTAGGTTTCTAACATCAAATTTGAAGAACCGATTCCTAGATTTATGGGTTACAACATATGTTACGATTAATCCCCAACATACATGAGATTAATTTCTAACAATGATTCATTAAAATTCAAACTAAATCCCTGAAATCGTATGGGGTTATTATAATGCATCAAGAAGCAAATTGTAATGTAAATTGAGCAAGAAAACTCTTGCCTTAATATGTAGTGAAAGAATCCCTCTAGAATTCTCCTTAAATTTCTTATATTTACCCCCTTTTTGGTTCTTCTCCTTTTATCTCTTGGTGTAGCAGTTATGTTTAGATTTTTTAATTAGTAGTGTGAAGTTGTTTATGTTTCCTTTAAACACATATTAGTCCCAAATCCCGAGTTGGGTTAAAAATTTAAACTTTAGACTCCCAAATGGGCTCGAATCCATATCCAGACTAGCCCAAAAGTCTCCTAACTTATATATCTATGTCCCGGGATCATTTCTAAAGGTTTAAAACACCTAAACGAGCTCGTATACTCCTCGAAATACGCCTTAATAATTTTATCCCAACACTACATATTTTTAATTGTCTCACACCTCATTTATGCATTTTCTACGATATATGAATTTTTATAACCATTAACATACAAAAGAAACCAAACATAATTATGACTTAACAACGAATTACATATTCGCAATAAGTAAATTAAATTTACCGATCAATTCCAATTTCCAAATTTTTTTATTTATTCCAAAAATATTACTGATTCCAAAAATATTACTTTATTATTTATTCTAGAAATTTACGGGGTATTACGTTCATTACCCCTAAGAATGAGATTTCGTCCTTGAAATCAAGGAAAGTACATACCTAGATAGAAGAGTTCAGGATACATTGTGCGCATGTCATACTCCCTCTCCCAAGTCGACTCGTCATCCCGATGGTGTTCCCACTACACCCGAACTAAAGGAATAACCTTGGATCAAAGTCGATGCTCCCGACGGTCCATAATGGCTATCAGTCTCTCCTCGTAAGTAGCATATCACTGGAGATCTATCTCGTCAATATCAATGTGCTGGAAGTATATCTCATCTCTAAGGAACCTTTGTAATGCAGATATATGAAATACATCGTGGATCCGCTGCAAGTGGTCTGGTAATCCTAACCGATATGCCACGGACCCAATCCTCTCCAGATTAGGGAATAGTCCCATATACCGTGGAGCCAACTTACCCTTACCAAACCTCATCAACCCCTGCATGGGAGATACTTTAATCAACACCCAATCTCCAACATCGAAGTGTAATTATCTCCGACCCGCATCCACATAGCTCTTTTTCCTGTCTTGGGCAATTCGTATCCTGGACTGAATCATCTCTACCTTATCTGAGGTGTCCTGAATGAAGTCTAGCCCAAGTAACTTGTTCTCCCCTACTTCTATCCAGTATGAGGGTGAACGTAAAGGTATCCGGTAGAGTGCCTCAAATGGTTCCAACCCTATCGTGAATTCGTAGCTATTATATATGTAAACTACACTAAGGGTAAATCCTTCTCCCGGATCCCCTTAAAATCCAAAATGCGAATCCGTAACATGTCTTCTAACATCAGGTTCACCCTCTCCCTCTTCCTGTCGATCTGAGGATGATATGACATGCTCAATCTCAACTCTGCCCCCAAGGCCTGCTGAAAGCTCCTCCAAAAGTGGAACACAAATGTCTTGTCCCTACCTGACACGATGTTGAGGGGTACCCCATGTAGCTTAACAATCTCTACAAGGAAAAGTCTGGCCTACTGTTCAGACTTGTAATCTGTCCGGACCGATAAGAAGTGAGCCACCTCTGTCAATCTGTCGATGATCACCCATATGTAATCATGCCCCCCTGTGATGTATGTATCCCAGTAATGATGTCTATGGAGATGCTTTCCTATTTCCACACCGGGATCTCCAAGGGTTGTAAAACACCTGTAGGACATTGATGGTCCACCTTCACCAGCTAACACGTAAAACACTTGGACACAAAATATGTTATGTCCCTTTTTCTCCTAGCCCACCAATATTGACGTCGCATGTCATGGTACATGTTATCCCCTTCGGGATGTACTGTAAAGTGTGACCTGTGAGCCTCAGAAATAACGGCTCGCCTCAAATCCTCGTCATATGGGACGACCAATTTCCCCTAGAATCTTAGACCACCATCTGACCCAATGGAATAGTGCTCCATCACCTCGGCTAACAACTGTCTCACTAGCTCCTAACAAAGATATTCTCCTGAATGAGCCTTAACCACTTGAATAATAATTTCGGGGGTGATGGTGAGAACCGTAAAAAATACACAGGTCAGGTCATCATCCCCATGAAGTGACTTCCACTTCGCCTTTCACACTACTGCTAACTCCAAAATCGAATTGCGGATCAAAGCATCCGCCACGATATTCGCATTCCATAGATGGCATTGAATGTCGAAATGATAATCTTTCATAAACTCTAGTCACCTCCTCTGCCTTATGTTTAACTCCCACTGTGTGAACAAATACTGTAGGCTTTTGTGGTCTGTGAAAAGCTAAAATTTCTCCCACAGGAGATAATACCTCCACACCCATAATGCAAAAATCACGGTTGCCAACTCCAAGTCATGAGGGGGATAATGTCCCTCGTGAGGATTAAGCTTTCGGGAAGCATAATATACCGGCCTCTCCTCCAGAATAAAAACCCCTCTAAGTGCATTCAAATATGCATATGTGAAGACTTTATAATCAATCCCTACCTGAGGAAACGCAAAAACTTGTGTTATAATCAATCTCGTCTTTAGCTTCTCAAATGCTTGCGGGCACACGTCATCCCACACGAATGGTACACCCTTCCTTGTCAAATTCGTTAAGATCCTGGCTATCTTGGAGAACCACTGGATGAATCGACGATAGTGCCCTGCCAATCTAAAAGGTTGTGCACCTCGGTGGGTGTAGTGGGTTGTCCCCACTCCATCACGATAGAAACTTTCCTGGGTCCACGAATATCCCCCGCTCAAACATAATGTGGCCCATGAACTGTACCTCTCTCAGCTAAAAACTGCATTTCTTGAACTTTGCATACAACTTATGATTTCGAAGCATCTGTAAGACCACGTGTAAATGCTCTGCGTGCTCCTTAGTAGTCCGAGAATAAATTAGGATATCGTCTATAAACTCGATAACAAATCGATCCAAGTAATCTATGAACACCTGATTCATCAAGCCCGTGAATAATTCTGGTGCATTTGTTAGCCCAAATGGAATAAAAAAACTCGTACTACCCATATCTCGTAAGGAAAGTTGTCTTTGAGATGTCCTGCTCCCGGACTCTCAACTGGTGGTAACTCGATCTCAAGTCAATCTTTAATAAGTACGTAGAACCCATCAGTTGGTTAAATAAATCGTCAATACATGGAAACAAATATTTATTCTGCATAGTGACTTTGTTCAACTCTCAATAGTCAATACAAAGCCTCAAGAATCTGTCCTTCTTCTTAACGAATAAAACTGTAGCAGCCCACGGCGACGTACTCCTCTTGATAAATACCATCCCTAACAACTGCGCAATCTACTCTAGTAGATCCCTCATCTCCAGAGGAGCCATATAATACGTTATACAAGCAATGGGTCTCGTGTCCGGAATCAAGTCGATCACGAAGTCCATCTCCCGACTAGGTGGCAACCCCAAAATATCCCTAAAAACATTAGAAAACTCACTCACCACCAGGATGGAATCTAGCATCACCACAACCTCCGAAGAAGTATCCTGCTCGATATAGTATAAATTTGTGCTCGACCCACCCCCAGGGTGCGACATTGCGACTAGGTACCTCTCCTGCCCCGGAATGGCGAAGACGATGGACCTCCCATAACAATCCACACATGCTCTATAGGTAGCTAGCCAGTCCATCCCCAGAATAACGTCGTACTCATGCATATTAAGTACTAATAAGTTGGCTACAAAGGTGAGTTGTCCTATCTCAATCCCGAAAACCCGACACACTGAGCGTATGGGTGCCCCTCTACCCACCGGTGAATCTATGTGTAGTAAAATATCGGAAGCATAATCTTCCATCCCAGTGTCCCATTTAAAACCCGTGCTAACAAAAGAATAAGATGCACCCGTGTCGAATAGAATGCAACCTATGTGACCAAATATGGGAAACATACCCTCAACTGCCTGTGTCGGTGCTGGACCCTCTGCGACCGTGACGTGATAAATTCTTCCATACTGTAATGGTTGCTATCCATGAGGTGGGGTGACGAGTACTGGAGCGGTCGGATCTAGAAATGGTGGGTGCTCTCCCTGTGGCTCGTGTTGTCCCCTATGACCTCCCTGCTCCTGGGATGTCTGGTTACCCCGAGGACACCGCCTCGACGTATGACCCTTCTCTCCACATGTAAAACAATTCTCATGACACAAGTGCCACTTAGTCTGACGGCCTTGCTGGAAACTACCCTGCTGTCTTTGGACCTGATGGCCTTTGTTTTGCTGGCCGTGTCCTGACTACCCCTGGACCTACTGGCCCTATCTATACCGGTCATCTGAACCCCTAAATTTCTTATTCTGATCAGCGGATGGGGTGCCCCTGAATTGTTCGGTCCCGGATCCGCTCCCACTACTCACCTTGCCTTACTGGCTCGAAGACTTTGGTCTGTGGTATTTTTCACCCTTGTTATTTTGGAATGCCCTGTGATCCTAGCAATGGAGGATTGCAATATTCACTAGCTGATTATACGTTGTGAAGATCTAATTCCCCAAAAGAGCCTTCCCAATGTGCTAGGCTAATCCCGCTATGAACCTGTCCATTATCCCTAGTTCTGTGCTAACATCCTCCTTTGCTAAGTACGAAAGGACGGTGAGCTCTTTTTCGTACTCGACTACGGTATGCCCTTCTTGCTTAAGCTTCATAAACCTTCTTAATAGCCGATGTAAACTGCGTGTAAAATATGTCGTTGGGTGCTTAAACTCCATAAACCTTCTTGATAGCCGGTGTAAACTGTTTGTAAAATATGTCGTTGGGAGTTAAGACATAAATAAATACCTAGACTTAGCACACTAACTACGGAGTGCAGCGACAAGTAAGGATCGAATCCACAGAGACTAATTGTTAGAATTCTATTAATTTAATACTTCACTAATAAAAGTGTAAAAGATGATATGTGAGTAAATCATTAACCTAGGCATGTATTTAAACTTAGATTAAATAAAACGAGTAAAACTATAGGTTGAGAATCATCTCCCTCACACGGGCTAAATAACATAAATGGTTACATGAATATAAAAGCGCTAACAAGATTAATCATATTTGGACAATTAATTAAACGTAGAGTTGTCACCCTCTAAATTCTCATAAAAGCTTAATTTGAGTTCGGTGTTAAAGAATATTCTCGGAATTACACATGAAAGATCGTAAATACAAAGCATACGTGATATACCCCATTAAATCTCCTAAGTGTCATACAAAGAATAATTAACTCATTAAAACAACCCTAGACCCATCATACCATAGCAAAGCAACTAATTAACCCATTTGAGTTTAACAATCTCAACCTAGATTAAGTTACCTACAAAGCATATTAAATGGCATTAATTAAATGAAAGTAAGTAAATGAAATCAATTAAATATAGGTTAAAAAGCAAGTAAACAACTAACAAAGAAAGAAAAAGAATAATGGAAGCTTGGATTGAAGAGAGAGATGATGAATAGTGTTCTTACAAACCAAAGTGGGTAAAACCCTAGAAGAGAGAGAAGCAAAACCTAAAATCCCCTCCAAAACCTTCTTCCCTAACCTAAGCTCTCGAAATACAATATGAAGAAGATGAAAAATCGATTATCTCATATATATCTTCAAATACATAAAATAGCCACTTATGTAATAAGTGGAAAAATAAATAAAGATAAAAGAAAAGAAAATGATTTATCCTAAAAATCAAGAAGGAGCTCCTCAGGAAAATTTCCATAACGTGTTCGTTAGGAACCAGATTGACGAACCGTCAGAGAACACGCGAAGCTGACTCGAAGGGTTACAACTTCCGTGAAGAGTTCAGGCACGAAACTCAAATGCTGAAATGACTAAAATACCCCTGAAGTTGTGCACTACATTAAAAACTTCCCAAAAAGCACCAATTGCACCGTTAAGCATTCCAATACCTACAAAAGCTCAATTATACATCGTAAAGCATATAAACATACATAATAGAGGTTGTCTGGTTGACGAGCATAAATACGGGAATTAACAGACACAATTGTTCTAGAATGCATCAAGATAACAGGTGTAAATATACAATATTCGTGACTAATCACACCCCCTAACTTACACATTACTAGTCCCTAGTGATAAAACAAACCAAAATCAGTCCAACAGATGGCGATGCAAAACGTATATAAGCATACAATATACAAATGCCACTTTCGCGGGCAAACAATTGCATTTAGCATATGCAATAAGTCATTGGACGAGTGTCGTCTCGTGAGGGTTTTCAGGGATGAAACCCACAAACATCAAATTTCCTCAAAACATGCCCAACCAACCAATATGCCAAGCTCAACAAGAATGAAATATTTCAACATATTGTTAATAAAGCAAAAGAGACTTTTGCCCAATAATCCAAAACTATTAACATTAAAAGAATAACTACATGGAATTGAAACCTCAAATGTGAGTGGTGTGCATGCACATGCAAAAAGCTTTGATTCGGTAAAAACGCTTATAGATCGGATAGCAATTAAAGCATGCTTCCACTCAATCCTTTCTGGATATTACACTCAACAAATAGAAGCACTCCGAATAGGGTGTAACACACTTAAGACATGCGGGCATGAAGAGTAATTGTAAAAGAAAACAAGACCGCGCACATGCCATTAATGAAGAACGATATATAAAAGTGAAAAATACAATCTCATGAAATGATATCGTATATTAACCGATATGAAATGCACTTAAACAGATTATCGCTAATGTTCAACCTTTGAATCACATTACCCTAGGATCAAATAAGACTTTATTGGGTTGTAATGTAGGCTTGGGGTTAGGGGTATGAAATGAAAGTATGTATTTACGGATACAAAAGATGTTCGGAGATGAAAAGCTTGGGATAATGGAAAATAGTGGGGAATTTCAAAATTGGAAAATGATTTTCAAACAAGCATTAAATATATCAATCGAGAGAGTAACAAGGATTATTGAATCACTATAAACAACATACACAAATTTCCTCTTTATTTTCTTTTCTTCTTTTTCTCACTTTTTCTTTTGTTTTCTTTCTTCTCTTTTTCACTACACTTTCTTTTTTTCTCACTCTTTTCATGCTTAAATTGCAACCACACTACAAAAAATCATTCAATCCCAAGAATAATCCCAAACATAGGTAAGAAAGGTAAAATGTATGGTGTAAAACTCCAATATGGAGTTGGTTAGGGGATTTGGACGAAAAGAAAGGTCATAATAGGGCTCAACGTGGTTGACTAGGGACATGTATAAGGGTAAGGGTAAGGTCGTAAAGGTTAAACATCAACGAGGGCCTGTGATCCAATCCTAAAGTTTTATGTGATTCTCGGGACTCAACACCATTGAAAATCATGCTCATAATTCAATTAATATGCAATCAATGAAAAGAAAATGAGATCGTCAACAAGATACGTTTTTCAAGAAAGAGAAAGAGTAATGTATAAGCACTCGAAAATGAAGAAAAACACGAAGCTCGCTGGGTTTTAGTGTACACAAAGCAACAATGAGATACCAAGCTATAATTGTTCTACCGGACCGTTTAGAAAATATGCTAAAGTACTCATTGGTTTTTAAGGTTTAATTCATGCATTTATCCCTAATGTTGAATAATATAAGGACTAACGTTTAATAACATGAAAGAAATAGAAAATGCATCATTGAATTAGTAATTGGATAGGGCAATTATTAAATTTATCATAGGAAATTACGGCAAAGGGCCCAATAAAGAGAAAATAAATAAAGAAAATAATTTTTGAATTGTTTTTGAATTTTTGAATTTTGATTTTTTTAATATATAAGATTTAATTAATAAACATAAATATGTCTCATCATAAATAAAAAGAAATTGAGATGCCTAATCACACCCCCTAACTTGAAATACACATTGTCCTTAATGAAATTAAAGACGCTATGAAAAAGCGAGGGATAGAAATAAATAAGCCCAATTGGAGCGATCCCCGAGGTAGTCGACGTGAGACCTATACACACCAAAGAAAAACAAAAATATTTGCACAAAAATTAAGTTAAAAGAAATCATGTCGTAAGTCACAATAAGCAGAGGGTCTAAAATGAAAATACTAGATAAATTGATGGTGAACATTTGATTTTATAAAAATGGGGGTCACACACATCAAAATCCAATAGATAACCAACAACTACATTATCATTTCAAATTCCATAATTCCACAAAACAACTTAATACAATACAATACAATACTAAAAAGTTAATATACTAAAATTAGAAAGAAAGAAAGGAAGAAAAAATAAAAAGAATATTTCCCATTACAATAGTAGTACTCCGAAATCGGGACCACCAGAGGATCTTGGCGCATAACTTCACCCCCCACCATAGTCTCATATGTCGTCCGCCTCTCTTTCACCACCACTACTAATGTCGCATGAAAAATATGCAAAAAGTCCTCATTGACGCGGCCATTCTTGGCAAGAAAAATGCTCCCAATTTTTGCGATGCAAGATGACTTCCCTTTCACAACGAAATCCCTGGACACCCCGTGGTGAAAGCATACCACATTGCGAAAAAATGTGTCGACGTGCGACAACGAGTGAAAAAAATACAAGTGTATGCTAAACATCTTGAAAAAAATTGGTTTAGGCATTTTAACAAACACTTGTTGTGCACAATGTGGTATAAGAGTGTGTGAGCGCCACTTGAAACAACATCATACTCCATTCATGAACAAACACAATAATCCAACAACAATTGTGTTCATGAATGGATATTTATCAACAATTCAACATAAAAAAAGGTTGGAACACACAATTGAGACACACCCACACAAAAACATAAAAAATTGTCAGAGTATATGTTAAACCCTTGGATTCATGACAATTACAACCAACCCCACCAAAGAGACGTGGAAAATTGGAAGAATTATAACTTGAATGCCCAATAATGGAAGAAAATGGGTGAAGTTGGGTAGGGAAAAAAAGGCATGAAATGGGTTTGGGAGGAATTAGAGGAGATAATCGTTTATGAGAACAAAAAGAGCGCGGTCGACCGCTGGTGGGAGCCTGGTCGACCACGGTTTCCGATTTTGCCTATGGTTGGAGATAGTACGCAGGGGAAAGGGAACCGATCGAGCGCGACTGGGAACCCGGTCGACCGGGTTTTCGAAGACCTACTCTCCCATTTTTTTTCGGACCTGCTTCCTATGCCTTTTTAGCTTACCAAGACTTGTTAAAAAAAAGACCTGCTACTTTTTTTTAATTAGCCGAGACCTGCTATTTTAAAAGAAAGACCACTCCCCCTTTTTATATAGCCCAACTCCCATTTCGTTTTTGTGACCTGCTCACAATTGTGGCAAAAGACCACTCCTTATATTTTGATAAGCCACAACTTGCAACTTTTTTTTAATATATAGCCATGACCTGCTCACTTTTTTTAGCCAACTCTAAATGAAGACCTACTCACACTTTTTTTTAAAGACCAACTCACTTATTGAAAAGCCAGAGACCACCCACATTTTGTAATGGAAAATACCTACCTTATTTTTTAAAAGCCAAAGACCACTCTTTTTTATGCCAAAAATCGTTTTTTTATGCAAGGGACCTTCTCTCATTATGTTTAGCCTTGAAAGCTTTCCCTTTTTTTTCAAAGACACCACATGGTTGTAATGGAAAAAAATGGGGATTAAAAAACAGAGTTAAAATTAAACTAATTAATATTATATATATATAAAAACTCAAAAATATATATGAAAATTACTAAAAATATATATACACTACAATACTAACGTAAGTATGAAATTTACAAAGGGCGACACATACACACATAAAAAATAAAAATATATGCATAGAAGCGCGAATGAGTGCGCGCAAAATAAAGAAAATATTTTTTTCTTTTTCAACTTTTTAACAACCGCATGTCCGGGACGTAGAATCTCCGTAAATTCATTCACGTTGAACCTACAAAAAAATGTTAGGACCAACCATACGAAAAAAATAACAAAAAAAATTTAACTAATTACACTAAATGCTATACTCAACTAAATAAAAATAAAAAACTTAACTATGTACAAACTAAATTTCAATTACTCACTTAACTATACAATTAAAGTTGAAATTTCTGAGGGTCCGGCCAAACAATGATTTGACTTTGAGATATAATTGGAAGCCCCTCACTTGAGTGCATACCTTCCTAATTAAAAATTTGGGAGGGAGGATGGGGGATTTGGATAGGGCGGGAGACAGCACACATGGGATCTGGAAAAAATCGAATTTCCTCCCAAAGGATTTTTAAAAAGCATGGAGGGAGGGGAACACAACAGAGAGGAACCCATCAAAGAGAGCAACTTAAGCAAGTATTCCTCGTCGGTGAATGGATTGAGCATTTCAAAACTTTTAACCGACTCATATGAATGTTGTAATGGTTGAATAATGGTGAATGGAAACGGGGGGGGGGGGGGGGGGGGGATGAATTCAACTTGAAGAGATGACTCGTCATTGCCCGATGGTTGAATTCCAAAGGAACCCGATTCACTTTCAGTGAAATGTTCTTCCAAAATGGTTTGAGGTAAAACACAAGTGTTCAACTCATCTTTGTTGTTCACGAAAGAAATCATCTCATTGCAAAGTGCGACAATCTCCATATCTTCACCATTTTCATTCTCCATTATACCTTGGGCTAAACACAAATGGTTTGTTCCAAAGTAGGAGTCGTCAGCTTAAGAACCTCCGGTTCCTCATTTAGTTAAAAACATTCATCATCTTTCGAAGTTTCAAGAGAAGAATCATCATTGGTTTTTAAATAGTAAATCCAAGTCATGCTCCCAACAATGATTTTCCTACCGATAAAAAATGTCAATTTTTTCCATTTTTGACTTTGCAACCACGCACTAAATGAATTCGGTGACTTCGCAACTTCTCCAAATAAACTAATTTGAGAACTATTATCGTAACTTTCAAGCTTATTCGTATAACGAATTTAAAAGTTATTGTCATAATAGTTAGGAGAACTACTATCGCAATGGTTTTCAACTTCATTATTGTAATAAGTTTGAGGAATTTTTTCATTAGAATAATTTTCAGAAATCCCCAAATCATTATTTTGATTTTGTAAATACTCGTCTAAAGTAATCTTGCGATTTTCATTCTTCTCAACATACAAGTATTCATCGAAATTTATAGGCTTAGAGGGACTTTGAAAAACTCCCGAACCAAATCATTACAACGATTGAAATCATTAGTGTAAGACATACTTACCCAAAAATGGTTCCTCGATGGATGCTTAACAATGTGGTGTGCAGGTGCAAATTCGACGTTTTCTTGGCGCTCAGATGTTCAAGTCTGCAAAACCGGTTAAAATAAAAAAAATAAAAATAGAAAGAAAAAGTAGTAGGAAATATTAAGTCAATAAAATTCTAAAAAAAAACTAGTCCCCGGCAACGGCGCCATTTTGATAGTCGGCGTAAACTGTGTGTAAAATATGTCGTTGGGCATTTAACCTCTACACAAATAAATACCTAGACTTGGCACACTAACTACAGAGTGCAGCGGTAAGTAAGGATCGAATCCAAAGAGACTAGTTGGTAGAATTCTATTAATTTAATACTTCACGAATAAAAGTGTAAAAGATGATATGTGAGTAAATCATTAACGTAGACATGTATTTAAACTTAGATTAAATAAAAGGAGTAAAACTATAGGTTGAGAATCATCTCCCTCACACGGGCTAAATAGCATAAATGGTTACATGAACATAAAAGCGCTAACGAGATTAATCACATTTGGACAATTAATATGGCCTAGAGTTGCCACCCTCTAAATTTTCATAAAAGATTAATTTGAGTTCGGTGTCAAAGAATATTCTCGGAATTACACATGAAAGGTCGTAACAACGGAGCATACGTGATATACCCCGTTAAATATCCAAAGTGTCATACAAAGAATAATTAACTCATTAAAACAACCCTAGACCCATCATACCAGAGCAAAGCAATTAATTAACCCATTTGAGTTTAATAATCTCAACCTAGATTAAGTTACCTACAAAGCATGTTAAATGACATTAATTAAATGAAAGCAAGTAAATGAAAGCAATTAAATCTAGGTTAAAAGTCAAGTAAACAACTAACAAAGAAAGAAAAAGAACAATGGAAGCTTGGATTAAAGAGAGGGGTGATGAATAGTGTTCTTACAAACCAAAGTGGGTAAAACCTTAGGAGAGAGAGAAGCAAAACCTAAAATCCCATCCAAAACCTTTTTCCCTAACCTAAGCTCTCAAAATACAATATGAAGAAGATAAAAGATCGATTATCTCATATATATCTTCAAATACACAAACACCCCACTTATGTAAGTGGAAAAATAAATAAAGATAAAAGAAAAGAAAATGATTTATCCTAAAAATCAAGAAGGAGCTCCTCGGGAAAATGGTCATAACATGTTCGTTAGGAACTAGATTGACGAACCGTCAGAGGCCACGTGAAGCTGACTCGAAGGGCTACAACTTTCGTGAGAGTTCGGGCACGAATCTCAAATGCTGAAATGACTAAAATGCCCCTAAAGTTGCGTACTACATTAAAAACTTCTCGAAAAGCACCAATTGCACCGTTAAACATTCCAATACCTACAAAAGCTCAATTATACCTCGTAAAGCATATAAACATACATAATAGAGGTTGTCTGGTTAACGAGCATAAATACGGAAATTAACGGACACAATTGTGTTAGAATGTATAAAGATAACGGTGTAAATATACAATATTCGTGACTAATCACTTCTCCTCATCTTATACTGCATGGCTAGGGGAAAGTACTTCCCCTCAAACCTCTCCCAAAACTCTTTAATAGTAAATTTGTCCCTCTCAAAAATCATCGTAATTGCTTCTCACCGCTGAAGTGCGGCCCCCACTAATCGGAATGAAGCTAACATCTACTTCTGCACTGGCGTGCACTCTACCATCCGTAAATATCTCTCTATGTATTTCTTCCAGTTACTCGCCACCAATATATTTGATCGACCTAAAACCTCTAGAGGCTTACCCTTAACAAAGACCTCCCTTACCCTGTCCCACATATATCGTGGTGCTTGAGCTGGAATGGCCCGCTGTTGTGGTGGTGGTGGTTGCTGTTGGGTTTGTGGAAGTGGGAAGTGCTCAAGCATGGCTGCTATTGCTTTAGAAACTGCCTGAGACACAATGACGGCGATCTCTACGGGTGTAATTAACTATGTGGATGGTGGGGCATGTAGCTGCTGCTGTGGCTCTGGTTGAGCCTCCTCCTCGACAACTGGTGCAACAAGGAGCCTCGGCCTACCTCTTCATCCATTTTCCATCCGAAATCAAACAAGGTTTGAATTAGTACAATGTAAGAATACATTAACCCTAAGAATAGGCTCTATACATCAAAGAACGCAACTCAGATCCTAAGGACACTAGAACCGTGCTCTGATACCAACTGTAATAATCCCCATTTTCTCACGTAAAGATTGGTCAGTCACGATACGGCGAAGATGGGGCTTGTCTATTAATCAATACCATTCTCAGCACCAATATGATAAAAATTATATATTAAACACCCATAATTGAATTTTAAATCAACACTTCCATACTAATTAAATCCAAACCAACACCAAGTATATAATAACACTAAGTGAATAAATCACGGGCTTGTGCCAATATAGTAATCCCAAAATAATAATAGTACTGAAGGTAAAAATCACCTAAACTAGAATCAACTGGATCGAAAGCCTAAGGAGAAAAATGAGAATGCAAGGCTGCCAAGTCAACAGTCCCGCTATCCCTGTCCATGAACACTCGAGGGGAGAAAATATTTTAATTTGGGTCAGAGCCCTAGGTACGCAAGAATTAACTTAATCAATTTAAAATGCAATATATACAATTGATGCAAAATGAATATTCCTCATCGTCATTCGCATGCAATTAACATCTCACCCCTCAACTAAGTGCGATATTATCCGCAACCCAAAAAGTTCCAAAATGATATATGTGACAACGTGCCAATTTAATATTTATTGGTTTAAATACACCCAATTATTTCAATAAAGCCGACTATGTTTAATTACCAATCTTTTTCATATATATCATGAAAGTGGCATAAACATTTGTGCATAATAAGGGTCTACAATTTATGTCTTAGAAAATTTAATTAATCTCATTAGATTTCAGATAATTTATATATATGTCCTTTCATATATATGACATACAAAGGAATCTAATGTTGGTGTCTACTTCGTGCTCTATCGGCAAGTCCGAACAAATCTCTTATCCAAAGCAGACACCACAAAGCACACATAAGTTGGGGCGGTCCCTACACAGTATACCAGTTCACGATCCCAACCTAGCGGTGACAAATGTTCTCAGCATCATTACCTATCACTCGTAGATTGCACCACTACGTAGTACCTAAATAACCTACACATCGTCTAGCCCTCCTGTGCCGACGTGTGTTACGTAGTCCGAACGCATGAAACCCCAAGCCAATAGGACCGTCCACGAACATTGGTATGTCCACACAAATACACATAAATACATATTATTTATCAAATATAGTATGCATAGGTAACTACTCTATAATTACCTTAAAGAGCGCCTAGATATAACCACAATTATCCGTTCATTAATAATTTAGCATCTAGTGAATTATTAATTCCACTTCCTTTAACAATTATTTAACCATCTAGTTATATGTAATATTTCAAATAATAATGGGGATCACAATTACACTTTTAATAAATCCCTCGTTTCCCTAAACATCATCCCACCAACTTATACAGGGTTCTAAAAATATATAGCATTAAACTCTGGCCCAAACTCTCCCTACCAGCAGGACAAAATTGATTCAGTTTTTTGGTCGAATCAATTCGAAATGCCACTACTTTCTAGATACAACACTTTCTTCATATAAATTCTCCCCTTTTGTTCCCAAATTCCAATCCAATCATTATTTCATTTACATAAACATAGATATGGATACTTAACACTTAGTTATACATCTTATAACCATTTAATCCACATTACCACATCAACTTCAACCCCAAATTTTTGAGATTTCATAATAGGGTTTAAGATCTTTAATCCCAAATTTATTCTACAAGAACTACTAAGTGTAGATCAGATTATGGTGCAAAAATATGCAATTAGAGTCACCAATCTACAGATCATAACATGCACTACAGTCCTCTACATAAGATTTCCAAGAATCTCCAATTTTATCTCAGGAATCCTAGGTTTTTAACATCAAATTTCAAGAATCGATTCCTATATTTCTGGGTTACAACCTATGTTATAATTAATCATCTACATACATGAGATTAATTTTTAACAATTATTTATCAAAATCCAATCTAAATCCCAAAAATCATATGGAGTTATTATAATGCTTCAATAAGAAAATTGTAATGTAAATTGAGCAAGAAAATTCTTGCCTTAATGTATAGTGAAAGAAGCCCTCTTATATTCTCCTTTAATTTCTTGTATGTTCCCCCTTTTTGGTTCTTCTCATTTTTTCTCTTGGTGTAGAAGTTACATTTTGGTTTTATAATCAGTAGTGGGAAGTTGTTATCTTTCCCTTAAACACATATTAATCCCAAATCCCGAGGTGGGTTAAAAACCTAAATTTTGGACCCCCATATGGGCATGAATCCATATTCAAACTAGCCCAAAAGTCTCCCAACTTATATATCTATGCCCCCGGATCATTTCTATAGATTTAAACACCTAAATGAGCCCGTATACTCCCTAAAATACATCCTAATTATTTTATCCCAACATTATATATTTTTAATTGTGTCACACCTCATTTATGCATTTTCTACGATACATGAAATTGTTATAACCATTAGCATACAAAATCAACCACACATAATTATGACTTCACAACGATTTACAAATTCGTAATTAATAAATTAAATTTACCGATTAAGTCCAATTTCCATAAATTTTTATTTATTTCAAAAATATTACTTATTTAAAAAATATTACTTTATTATTTATTCTAGAAAATTACGGGGTATTACATTCTTCCCCCTAATAATGGGATTTTGTCCTCGAAATCAAGGAAAGTACATACCTAGCTAGAAGAGTTCAAGATACTTCATGCGCATGTCGTGCTCCCTCTCCCAAGTCGACTCGTCTTCTTAATAGTGTCCCCACTGCACCCGAACTAAAGGAATAACCTTGGATCGAAGTCGGCACTCCCGACGGTCCAGAATGGCTATCGGTCTCTCCTCGTAAGTAGCATCTGGCCGGAGCTCTATCTTGTCAATATCAATGTGTCGGTACGCTATCTCATCTATAAAGAACCTCCGTAATGCAGATATATGAAATACGTTGTGCATCCGCAGCAAGTGGTCCGGTAATCGGAACCGATATGCAACATACCCAATCCTCTTCAGAATAGGGAATGGTCCCATGTATCGGGGAGCCATCTTCCCTTTCTTCCCAAATCTCATCACCCCCTTCATGGGAGATATTTTATTCAACACATGATCTCCAACATCGAAGTCTAAGTGTCTCCGACTCGCTTCCACATAGTTCGTTTGTCTGTTCTGGGAAATCCTTATCTTGACTCGAATCATCTGTACCTTCTCTGAGGTGGCTTGAATGAAGTCTGACCCAAGTAACTTGTTCTCCCCACCTCTAGCCAACATGAGGGTGAACGACAAGGTCTCTCGTAGAGGGCCTCAAACATTTCCATCCCTATCGTGAACTGGTAGTTGTTATTATACAAAAACACCACTAAAGGAAAATACTGCTCCCAGCTCCCCTTAAAATCCAAAATGCACATCCGCAACGTGTCCTCCAATATCAAGTTCACCCTCTTTGTCTGCCCGTCGATCTGAGGATGATATGACGTGCTCAATCTCAACTCTGACCCCACGGCCTGCTGAAAGCTCCTCCAAAAGTGGGACACAAAAGTCTGCTTCCTGTCTGACACGATGTTGAGAGGTACCCCATGCAACTTAACAATCTTTGCAAGGAAAAGTCTGATGTACTGCTCAGAGTTTTAATCCGTCTCGGCTGATAAGAAGTGAGCCAACTTTGTCAATCTGTCGACGATCACCCATATGTAATCATGCCCCCCTGCGATATAGGTAACCCAGTAATGATGTCCATGGAGATGCTTTCCCATTTTCACGTCGGGATCTCCAAAGGTTGTAAGACACCTGCAGGATGTCGATGGTCCACCTTCAGCACCAATGCTTATAAATAAAAGTCGTGAATGAAAATAAAAAAAGATGAGCCTAAGAATACGACTTTACATATATATTTGAAAAAAGAAGGGTAAAAATAAGACATAATATCATATCTAAGCCTCTCAAAAGGCAACAAATAGGACCATAGGTCAAACTAGTTAAAAATTATCATCATATTTCCTTGCGGGTTTTCATACCGAAGGTTGAAATTTCTCTTAATTTCATCAACCTTGGTGTCTATTAGGGGTGACTATAGGCTCGAGGCCCGGGAAGCCCGTCTGAAAAAAATAGGGACTGGGTAAGGTAAATAGGCCCGCGAAGCAGAATTGGTAAAATTTTATAAGCCCGACACTTTTTCTAGGCGGGCTTGGGTATGTATTTTTAGGCCCGCTTGGGCCTGGCCCGACCCGAGGCCATAGAATTATATATATATATATATATATATATATATATATATATATATAGACACACACACACACACACACACACACACACATTAGTAGTTTAGTTTTTATTCCTTTAAGTTTAAAAGTTATAAATATATACACACACACACACACACACATTAGTAGTTTAGTTTTTATTCCTTTAAGTTTAAAAGTTATAAATATATATATATATATATATATATATATATATATATATATATATATATACTCACACACACACGTTAGTAGTTTAGTTTTTATTCCTTTAAGTTTAAAACATTTAAAAATATCAATTTTAGGCTTTATTTACTTTTAGTCTTAAGAGTACATTCTAAAATAAATTTGCTAAACAATAAAATAAGTCATAAATTTTCTAAAAATAAAATTTAGGTAAAAAATATGTGCATTTTTTTAATAAATTAATGAAGATTTTAATTTACTCATTATATTTGTTCTAGAATACAAATTAAATCAAAATTCTAAAAACTTTGAAAAACAAAAATTATTGCAGGAATTAATGTATGTATTTTTTTTATACATGTATATACAGTATTTTTTTTTTTTTTGTGTGTGTGTGTGTGTGGGTGGGTGGGGGGGGGGGGGGGGGGGAGAAGTAGCCCTTGGGGAGATTTTTTGATTATTTTTAATTTTATACAATTTTTTAGCTCAAAAAATATATTGACTTATTGAAGTTATATTATCAATAATTAATCATTCATGTTATATTAGCCTTAATACTATTTCAATATGCTCAAGGGCGGATCCAGGGGTGGGCCCACCAGTAGCCCACCCCGCCCAAATTGGAAATAAGGGTTAAAAATTGCTACTTAAAGTTAAAATGTTATTGAAAAATAATTCCAAAATTTGTAAAGGTTAAAAATTGCTGGAAAATAAAAAATAATGTAGATAAATAGATACAAAAACTTAATAAATTTCTCCTCTTGAAAATCGCCCTGAACCCCGGACATTGGCCGGGACTTTCGCCCCATTGACAAAAAAATTCGGGTTCGTTACTAATTTTACTCCGCCCTTGAATATGCTAAGCATAAAATGAAAACTTAATAATATTAGCCCTAACAATCTAAAATTTGCCAAAAAAAACAGTTATAACATTAGTCCTAACAAACTAAAATGCAAAGTTAAGAAATAAACTAGGAATAACAATATAAATTAAAAGTTAACAAAAGAAATAGCCTTCTTATTAGTTGTATGCTCTGCTTAGTTAAAATCTTAAAAAATAAATAATGTAATATTAACAACAAAAAAACTAACAAATAAACAAGTTTTAAGAGTTAACTAACCAAAAAAAAAAAAAAAATGAACTAACAAAGAAACTACAAAAAACTAATAATAAATAATGTTGGAAAACAGGAGGTTACGCACATCGTTTGGTTTGTGATTGTTGCAGGAGAGAGACAAGAAGGTCGGTGACACCGACGCAGTCACAAAAGAAGAGGGTGGAGGTTAGCATAAAATGTACGGATTGATGAACCATATGATATGTAAATAAACTAGAGTCAACAAAACAATTATTAACCAAGTTGCAACTAAAATAGATATCTCTGCAAGAAGATGCTGCGGCTTGTGGTCCGCATAATTTAATTTGACCATTATCTAGATAATAATTGTGCGTTCTATTGGAGGAACAACCATTTAGTACGTAGTCGAAATTGAACAGTTTTAGCTACACCAGCTTATTCTAGTCAATGAAGCAATGAGAACTTTCAACTGTGTTAGTTCCTTTTTTTAATTGGACCGTCAAGTTGTGTGTACTATACTATCTTATATCCACTTGTGGTCGTCTTCATCCACTGCAGGCTTCTAGTTGCGGGCACACGCATCATAATACATTATTTCTGTCCCTGTAGGCTGTATATATAACCACCTCCGCTGGATTTTACTTTCAATAAAAGCTGGGAACGTCCTCTCCTCACCCACCCAGAATACCAAATCACCAACCACAATGGGAAGATTATCTTCATTGTTTAACCTAACCATCTCATTTTTGTACCGATTCTTCATTCTCCATTCCGATTACTCCTTGAAAAGTTGCAAGTTTGATCAGATTTATCAGTTTGGCGATTCTCTCTCTGACGTTGGCAATTTTATTCGTGAGTTGCCTATCGGACCAACCACTGTGTTCACTAGGCCTCCATACGGTCAATCTTTTTTCAAGATACCCACAGGTCGTGTAACCGATGGGTTGCTTCTCATTGACTACATTGGTATGCGAATACTTACTCTAATCAACCTTCTTTTTGCTCTTCCCATTTATTTCTTTAATAAAAATATTGTGGACATTATATGTTTGATGTAAAACTGCCCATATAGATCGTTGGAGGTAGTAATGATAAAATTTGTCATGATATAAGTTTATGATGTCAAACCCTATAATTTGACAAAGAATTATTTGATAAAATTAACTTTTTCGTCATAAAAGTCAAAAGTTTGATAGCATTAATAGAAAATAAAATAATTATTATGTGTTTAAAATATCATAATTCTTCGTATTTGGGTGTTGAGTTACAATAAATTATAATATTTTTCTTTCAATATCATTTTGAACGGAAATCACGATTACGGTTGACTTCCATGTTTTATAAGTTAAAAGCCCAATTTGCTCATATATTAGTATACTTATTAACTACATATATGTGCGAATTCAGGATTTTTAGTCAATTGAGGCCAAAATTTCTAGTGGTGTCGGGGGTTTGGGGGCAGGAGCCCCCGAGACAATTTTTTTTTTGGATTATTTCGAGTTTTATATAAATTATAGTTCGTCCAAATTGACTACAAATTATATGTTTCGAGTTTTTTTTTCGACATATATGTTTGAGACACAAATTACAGAAATTTGACAAGAGACGGATTACAGAAATAAGGGTATATATTTGGTGGGACCATGGTTCAAAGTAGCGCCCGAGTCAACTCGAAATCGGCCGAGTTGACTCGGAATCGTAAGGCCCCGCACCGATTACGAGTCACGATTCAAAAAAAAATGTATATCGTATGAAATCGCCCAAATAGCGCCGTTATAGCGCCGATACCAAGATATCTCGGCCGATTCAACCCGAGTTGATGATATCTCGGCCGATTCAACCCGAGTTGATGATATTTTGCCCAAAGAAAAGAGATGAGATAGAAATAATTGAAATTTGGACTGGAAAAGTGAAGATATCAGAAATAATAGGAGGGTGAGAGATATAATTGAAGGAATCTAACCTTTGTCAGAAGTAGAGTCACGAACTTGTTTAATGGCTGATTTTTTGCTATAAAAAAATGCCTTGAGTCATCTTCAATGAATCTTCAGGAAGCAGCGGTTTTTCATTTCGGTCAGTGAAGAGTTTTTTGAAAACCCTGATTTATTTTAGAGATGTTTATCTTGGTTGAAAACCCTACTTTGTTTTGTTTCAGAGAAGTTTTTGTTGTGTTGGGTCTCATGAAAGTAAAAGGCTGAAAGTAAAGAAATTTGCATCGTCCTTTTGTGTTGGTTAATGTGTTGGGTCTGCTGAGTTGTTTTTGTTTTTTTATTGTACAATAATGTCCTTAGGTGTGTTTCAAAAAAAAAGTCTCTTAGTTAAAAAAAAGCTGATGTGTTTTCATTTTTTTGTACAAATAATGTACAAAATAATTAGTTAATGTACAGAGTACAAATAATTATTTGTACAAATAATGTTTATAATTTCTAAAAAACAGAATGAAATACAAAAAATGTTGTACAAAATAAAGTTTATTTGTATAAAATTATTTCTACAAAATAGTTCACCTAATATTTTATTTGTACAAAAATATTTGTACAAATAATGTTTGAAAATATTATTTGCACATTTAATTTTTTTTTAAGTTTGTGAAAATAATGTTTAGAATTTTTTAGAAATAAAACTAGTTTTTAAAATTAAAATAAACATTATTTTTTTTTCTTTATTTACTTACAAAAATTATAAATGTATCATTGATTTTTTGAATGTATCTTTATTTACTTCAAAATTCATTATAAACATAATAGAATCTTTTTAAAATGTATCTTTATTTCTTAATAATTCATTATAAAATGTATCTTTTATTTATTTGAAAATGTATCAATATATTTTTTAAAATGTATCTTTATTTACTTTAAAATTCTTTATAAATGTTTTCTTAAACGTATTTTTATTTAATTAAAAATTCTTTACAAATGTACCACTATCTTTAAAATGTATCTTTATTTACTTAGTACTTCGCCATAAAATGTATCATCTTTAATTTATTTGAAAATGTATCATTATATTTTTTTAGTGCATCTTTATTTACTCCTAAATTCTTTATAAATGTACATTGGTTTTTTAAACGTATGTACTTATAAATTATTTACAAATGTACCATTATCTTTTTAGAATGTATATTTGTTTACTTTTTTTTATAAAAGATATCATAATTGCAGTTATGGAATATTGAATCTAACAAATCCGTCGCGCTTCAATATAACCAATTGTACAATGCAATCCATATTAAAGGATGGTTTTAAATGTATCTGATTGGTCCACATTGTTAATCTTATTTTTTTTTAATTTTCTATATTTTTTTCGGAATTTTTTGCGCTCTCTAAATAGCGTATCTTCGCGTATCGCCCGATACCACGACCGATACCGCGACCGAGTTGAAAATCGAGTGTCCGATACCGGGACCGATACCGGGACTTTGAACCATGGGTGGGACTATAAAAAATCACACATACAATTTCTCCAAAAAAATCATACATAAAAAAAATCAGCTTAAGGTTAAAAAAATATCTAATGGTGATGAGTTAGTGGCTCCGGCTAGCATACACAAAAATCAGCTTAAGGTTAAAAAAAATCAGATGAGTTAGTAGTCGCTGGCCGGAGGGGTGGGTTGAGCTGGGCAGGGGCGGACGGAGGAGGGAGGTGCTCAGGCAGCGGATGGAGGGGTTGGACAGGGGCAGGGGCTGGACAGAGGCGGCGGACGGAAGGGACTCGGGAGTGAAATAGAAAGTTATAGCAGGTAAAAGAAATAAAGGAGAGAAGGAGAAAGACCCGATCTTTACTTTAGGTTTAGATTTTTAATTAATTACAATCTTATACTCTCAGTTTTGAATATAATTAGAGTTATACCTTAAAGTTTGAAATTTTACCAAAAAACCCTATATATATATATATATATATATATATACATTAAAATTTATATTTATTTATAAAATAAGTTTAAAACTCTTTTTATAAATAACAAATTACAAAAATAAATTTGTTTTTTAATCAACTATTTTATAAAATAGGATTTTTAAAATAACTTTTTTACAAAATAGTTTTTTTACAAATAACTATTTTTTTTAATAATGTTCTTTCAAATAACAGTTTTTTAAATAACTTTTTTTATAATAATTCTTGTTAAATATTTTTTCCATAAGTATTTTTTAAATAATTGTTTTTATAATTAACTATTTTTTAGAGAAACTTTTTTTAATTAATTTTTTTTTTTATTCAAAACAGTAAAAAAACTTATTAAAAAATCATTTTAATTAAACAACAGTTTTAATTAACAATTGTACTTAAAAATGTTTTAATTAAAAAAAATTTAAGTAAAAAAAATGACAGTTTTATATAACTTTTTTTAAATAAAACTTGTTCAGTCATAAAAAGTGTTAAATAAAGTTTTTTCATTCCAGTTTTTCATTAAAACCAGTATTAATTAAAAAAAATAAGGAACAACGATTTTAATTAAAAAAAAGTTGTAATTAATGTTTTTTAAAATTGTATTAACGTGTATTTAAAACATGTTTAAATTAATACCGGTTTTGAATACAATTCACTGTTTTAAATAGTTTTAAAAAATAGGTTTAAAAATACGTTGGATTTTAAAAGAGTTACAAAATCGCTATTTTTAAAATAATTTTTAAAAGAGTTACAAAATCGCTATTTTTAATTACTGTTGTTTTTTAAACAGTTACAAAAATGTTATATTTTAAATAGTTTAAAAAATTGTTATTTTTTATAACAGTTATTAAAATGTAAATAAAACTATTTAAAATAATTAATTTTATTTAAAAATAGTTTTTAATTAAAAAAACTTACAAAACACTTTTTTAATTTTAAAAAATTACGAAAACGTTGAAAATGCAGTTGTTTTAAAAAAGTTATCTAAAAATAGTTATTTAAAAAACATTAGAAAAAATTTAAATAATTTTCTTTAATAACAATTTTTTTAAATAACCGTTTTATAAAACAAATTTATTTTTATATTTTTTTATTAATAAAAAATGTTTTTAACTTATTTAATAAATAAATATACATTTTGATATATTTGAAATATAGAGTGTCTCTCTCTCTTTATCTATCTATATATATATATATAGAGAGAGAGAGAGACTCCTGTGCACACTAAGTTTGCACAGTGCTGGCGCACACCAATTTTTTTAAAGGATTAAAAAAAATATTTATGCGTTGATTTTTTTTATGTGATATTTAAACATTTCAATGGACCCATGTAAAAAAAAATCAGCTCAATTTTTTTTTTATTATTTTTAAAAAATCGGTCAAACTTTCGCAGCGTTTAAAGTGCTTAAAAGATGCTAAAGTTTGACCTATTTTTTAAAAATAGCAAAAAAAGTTTTTTTTAGATGATTTTTTTTACATGAGTCCGTTGAAATGTTTAGATATCACATAAAAAAAATCAACTCAAAAATATTTATTTTACTATTTTAAAAAAATGATGTGCAAACTTAGTGTGTACTTGAGCCTGGCTCTCTCTCTCTCTCTCTCTCTCTCTCTCTCTCTCTATATATATATATATATATATATATATATATATATATATATATATATATTGGATAGGTATAATAATGGTGGCAAAATGGTCTTTTGAGTCGTAAAAACGGATGTCAACAATCAACTGATGGTTTCCATTAGAAATGACACTCAAAGATAAATATCGTAAACTAGCGTGCGTCAAACCCCAAATATGAAGAACCATTATTCCCCAAACTCAAAATAACCCAATATAAAAACAATTTAACGAGATTTTTTTTTAATAAAAATAACAGTTCTTAATAAAATAAAAATAGTTTTAACAAAGAACAACTTATAATGGAAAAAAATGTTTAAACGATTTTTTTAACAAGAAACCATTTAAAAAAATATAAGAAAGTTTTTAATAATATAAAAACAGTTTTAACGGAAAAAATATTTTTTTTAAAAAACTTTAAAAACAATTATTAGCAAAAAAAAGAGTTTAAACAAAAGAAAACAGTTTTTTTTAAATATATTTTAACAAAATACAAACGCATTTAACAAACTAATTTTGTTAACACAAAAAAAGAGTTTGAAAGAATGTTTTTAACAAAATAAAAACTTCAACAAACAAAAAATTATTTTTAAAAATAATGAGAAATTTGTGAAAAAACTTTTCTTTGCTATATAAGTTAACCAAGAAATGTGAGAAAATGATGATAAATTTGTATGTGGACATGAGTATATATGAAACGTTTAAATGGCAAATATGGGCCATGAAACACACAAATAGTTAGCAAATTCTTCAATTGTCACCATTTATCACATTTGCCATTACAAATAAGTCCTATCAAATGAACCCTGATAGATTATGTCCAAATTCTATGTATTTTTGATCCTTAAATGGCTAACTCCATACTTTAATATGATCTTAAATATTTGCATTGTCTTTATGCATCGCTAAACTCTATATTTTTCTCCATTTAAACACATAGCAATTGAAGCCGGTCTTCCGTTATTGAACGCTCACTATAATTATCAAGCAAACTTTACACATGGAGAAGATTTTGCTGTTGCCGGTGCTACAGTATTATCAGGAGAGGTTCTAGCAAAGCATAACATTTCGTCATGGGTAACAAACAGCTCTCTTGGTGTGCAACTTGATTGGATGTTAGAACATTTCAATTCCACATGTTACCCGGGTTGGTGATTCTTTATTCAAAATCACATATATTAGCCTCTTTATAAACTTGTTATTTTTCTGTTAAAAAAAAGAAGATATATAGCTTGTAATTCACAATATACAAGCAATAAATAATCTAAAAAATATGTTCAACATTTTGACAGATTGTACTGAGTATCTTAGCCATTCACTCTTCATGGTCGGAGAGATGGGAGGTAATGATTATAATTATGCATTTCATCAGGGGAAAACCCTTGAAGAGGTTGAGATAGAGGAGGTCCCTGCAGTTATTCAAGCCATAACAGATACTGTTCGAGTGAGTTTTTATTATATTTATTCGCATACTTAAATTAATAGAGTCATGTCAATTTAATATAGTCATGTTTATTCAATTTTTTACATCCATCAATATGTAATATATAAGTGACCTAATTGTCTTATGTTTCATTACAGACGCTCATTAATATTGGGGCTGTTCGAATAGTTGTTCCTGGACAGTTTCCCCTAGGCTGTTTTCCAATCCAGCTAACATTATTCCGTTCCAATGACTCAAGAGCTTATGATGAAAACCATTGCTTGATTAGAGCTAACGAGATGCTGTCATACCACAATGAAAAACTTCAAGAAGCCCTCCAAGAATTGAAACGAGAATTTCCACATGCAATTATTGTCTATGGAGATATCTACAATGCCTTCCTATGGCTTTACAAAAATGCTAAATATTTTGGTAAGCGCCGTGAATGCAATATAGTAAAATTTAATGCCTTAAGTAAACTATGCCATCGCTTCACTCTCATTTTCGAGTCTCCGGAATCTTATAACAATTATATTACATGTCACTCAAAAAAATATACACCATAATCCCAACTTCAATAAATCTAGGGATCCAAATTATTGTTGTTATAAATTAAGACTTCTGATCAACAATTATAGTAGACATACAAAACATACACAAAGTTTATGTCAACTATACCTCATTCATGACACAATCAAATCATTGCCACATTGTTTTGTATACTTATTTTTTGCATACTGTCTAACATTATTTCTTTGAATGTATCAATTTCAAATCTTAATATCCCAGAGGAATAAATTTTAACTCATATTGTAATATGAAACTTTTCTTAAATATTTTTTGAAGTTAAATCGCTATTTTTTTTAAATAATGTTTTCATATATGAACATGTAGATTGATATTAGTTATGACGGATTTATGCATCCTTCGCATTCACAGGTTTTGACCCAGCGTTGAAGCAAAAATCTTGTTGTGGCATTGGAGGTGAATATAACTATGATTTTGCTCTTGATAAAGCATGCGGACTTCCAGAGGTTCCTGTTTGTCCTGATCCACGACTACACATTAGTTGGGATGGAGTTCATATGACACAGGAGGCGCATAAAATGTTGGCAACATGGATAATTAGTGATATTTTACCGGAGCTCAAGTGTTCCGCTAAATTAGACCCAATTTTCATAGGAAGAAAATCTTTGGAAATAAAGTATTTTTCTTCCATGTAAATTGAAAACCATTAGCCTATCTCTAAAGACTTATGCCAAAGAGAAGCATTTGGTTTCCTAACATGAACGACTATGATGGAATTTTGAAATTATATATAAAAAAGTAAGTTCATACAGAATGATATTATTATGTTGGCATTTTAATTATCTATAGTTTGTAATAAAATTTATATGGGTTCAATTCATGAGTTCTTTTTTTCCATAACTTGTCTCCCTACTTTACTCATCCCTTTTGGCTGTATTTTTACTGATTGAGCATTGCTTCACTCTTATGAAATTTATTATTTATTGCAAGCGTCTCGTAAAACATTGAAAATAACTTCCTATGTTTGTAACAAATGTTGGAAAACTATGAACACTGGCATTTTCAAACGGAATAATGATATGGGTACTGAAACCTTCCCCAAAAGTGACATGGATTTCACTTATTCTCTCACTTACCTATTAAGTGTTGCCTTGTGGTATGAGTCTCGTAAAGGCACACAAATTTATTGCTTTAGGGAGAGGTTTTGAGGGACTCATAGTGGGACTCTTCCAAACGTTTGTGATACATGCTGATCACAATTTTTACCAACTTTTATGTTTCATGTCTCACATTTATATGAAGTTAGAAAAGAAAATTTATTATAATGAAATCAGTTTTATACTCAATGTAATGTGGAAAAAAAATTAGGACCGATTAATAATGTGTGGGTTCTATGGTATATTTTCTCATAAATTAATGTGAATTGGGTAGTTAATAATGCGAGCATCCAATGCATTTTTAACTAATTGACCATATCTAATCTAATATAAATATTCTAAAATAGTGTCTCCTCTTTTTAGTTTGCCATGTGGCTTTAAATTAGCCGGTAATTAAAAAACCTTTCATTCTCTCCTTTACTCAACTCTCTCCTTACGCAGACCTCATCACACCTCAAAAACCCTTTCATCTTCCATTGACAAGCTACAACTCGCAATTACTTAAGCTAAAAAAATGACTCTGTTTCATTTATGACCCATACATAAAGTCCTCCCCCTACACTATTTAACTCCAAATGTAACCGATTATTTCATCCATCTTTTCATGTTCCGGAGCTGCCAAGGTATGCAACAAATTTGCATTCTTTTTGTATATTTGAATATCTTTCAGGATTCAGATGTACAATAACTTGGGGATTGGTAACTTTTTTATACTTATAGCTATTTTGTTTAACCCACAACGGTAGTCATTTCATACCTTAAGTAGGAGGTCTTAATTTTAAACTGATAGTCAGTTATTTTCATATTAGACAATTAGTTTGGTGTTTATATACATTTGATTGCTTTGGTGTCTATATAGTAGGAGCTTTTGATTTTAAACTGATTGTTCTATTGCTTATGATAATGATGCCATAATATTTTTACAGCTATGGTTTCAATTTTTTTTGGGTTTCATATTTGTTTAGATGGAGATTCATTGTTATGAGTAAGGTTTAGGTGCGGTATATTTTATACCGCAAACTGTGCAGTATTATGTTTCTAAACAAATAACGGTTATTTTTAGTATAAAGTATCGTATTAGTCCTCCACCTTTACATGTATCTCAATTCGTCCCTGTCCTTTTTTTATTTTAATTTCAACCTCAACCATTTATCTCAATTTAGTCCCTGTGTAAACTTTTCATCCAAATTAATGATGAAAAATTAATTTTGGATATATTTCAATTTTTTACCCTCCTTTATTGAAAAATAATAAAATGGGTGTAATAAAATTTGAAAAAAACTATTGTAATATTATTATTTGGTTACAAAAACTATTTTTTATTAGAGAATTATAATTTTTATTTTTATTTTATCCCAATTGTTTTTAATTTTTTAAAAGGAAAAACGGTGGCAATCCCAAAGTGGGGTTTCCTTTTATTTCTAATTTTTTTATTAAAAACTATTTTTAGATATTTTTAATAGAAAAATGATAAACATTTTCAAAGCATTTTTTTCTATTAAAGAAAATAAAAAATGGTAGAAATATTCACACGGATATTTTTAAATTTTTATTTCATTTTCTTTATTAAAAAAAATCAAATAGGTGTTATAAAATTTGACCAAAAAAAATGATTTTCATCCCCTCTTTTAAAAGGGGATAAAAATTATTTTTTCGTCAAATTTTATAACACCCATTTACCTTTTTTTTTAATGAAGAAAACAAAATAAGATGTTTAGAAAAACCCGAGATTAAATATTTTTACCGTTGTTTCTTTGCTTTAATAGAATAACTGTAAATATAAAAAAAATGTTTTGGGAATGTTTATTGTTATTCTATTAAATATATATAAATATAGTTTTTTAATTAAAAAATTGGAAATTGAAAAAAAACTATTCTGGGATTGTCACCATTTTAGCTAAAAAAGTGTCAAATATAAACCCATTTTTTTAAAATACCAAAAAATTCATTTTGAGCGAATTTTTTAGGAGTCCCCTGAAATATTTACAATCCACAAAGAAAAATAAAAAATAAACATTTTTTAAATAATGCCACACACCGTGCAGTATAAAACATACCGCACCTGAGCTTTTTTGTTCATTGTTACTTACTCTTCTTGCTCTAGGTCGTAGTAGGACCATAAACGTGTATCGAGTAGGCCAACTACTGGTATATTAAGGACTAAGGGGTCATCACCTCTAAAGGTTGGACGTCGAGACTAACACCTCCTGAAAAACACCAAATCAAGGAAATAATTAGTATGATGAAAACCTAGGGATAAGTCAAAGGAAGTAGAGGAAAAATAAGGATAAGAAACAATGCATCCCCTTCCACTCGCAAAATGATGGAAACCCAGGAGAAAGGCGATCCAAAAATAGTAAACTAATGGAAGGGAAATCTAGTAGGCACATCATGCTCTAAAGACTCAACAACATCCAATAATATAGGGAGATCCACCCACCTAAATGGCACACCCCTGGGTCGCACCTTCCTCTTGGACCCACTTCTAGCTCCTTCACCCTGACCTCTAGGGTGGTAATACATGATGCGGTAACCTCCTCCACCTAGGCCCGACCCTAGGCTACACCATCCTCCCTCGCCCACGCCTAACCCTCGATGTCCAAATACTGACACCAAACTTCTAGGCCATCCATTCCTGTGCTAGGGACAAGGTGGGACTCGTCTTTTATCCTAGGGGAGGCGATGATGTGCCTATGGGGGCTGTGGATGGGGGTGACATGGCTAAGAGGGGCCCTAGGGGTCCGGAGAGATATTTTCGAGAGGTGTTAGATGATTTTCTTAGGTCGTTGGGGGAGGATTTGAGTTTAGGTTATGATGTGGCGTCCCATCGGGGGCTTTCTCCTGGGAGTATCGAGACCCTTCCTTCCTATAATTTTAGATTTTGATGGGCTGGGTCGGCCATCGAGCTCTGGGATAGAAGAGGAGTCCCACCCTCTCCCTAGCACGTGAATGGATGGCCTAGAAGTTTGGCGTCAACAAATAAACGTCAAGGGTCAGGCGTGGGCGAGGGAGGATGGCGTAGCTTAGGGTCGGTCCCAGGTGAAGGAGGTTACCGCAGCACATATTACCACCCTAGAGGTCAGGGTGAGAGGGCTAGAGGCGGGGCCAAGAGGAAAGTGTGGATGAGGGGGTGTGCCAGGTGGGAGGTTGGGTCTTCCTATGTTATTGGATGACGTGGAATCTTTAGAGCATGATGTGCCCGCTAGATTTCCCTTCCCTTAGTTTACAATATTTTTGGATCGTCTTGCTACTGGGTTTCCATAATTTTGGGAGTGTAAGGGGAAGCCTTGTTTCTTATCCTTATCTTTCCTTTACTGCCCTTGACTTATCCCTAGTTTTTCATCATACTAATTATTTCCTTGATTTGGTGTTTTTAGGAGATGGCAGTCTTGACGTCCACCCTCTAGAGGGTGATGACCCCTTTGTCTTCAATATACAAGTAGTTGGCCTACTCGATACAAGGTTATGGTCCTACTACAACCTTTGAAGAGTGGACAATGTCTCGGGTGTTGTCTTTTTCCCATACTTGTGTTCCCCCACATCCCGATGGTGTTTTATATTCCTTCACAGGGTTGGAGAGTAACGCACTATATTTACACTTAAAATCTCCTAGCTATAGATACTATTGTGTTGTGTTTATTAGGTTTGTTAAAGTTGCTATGGATATTTTTTACGTTTGTCACATGGCAACAAAACCGCCTGAATCGCAACATCACCTTTATATCTAGAAAACCCTGGTAATTAAGATCCTCCCTGAGTAGAACGACAATAGGCACTCTGTTCAAAACATTTGTCGGTTCTCTAGAGCCAACCCCTCATTATTCTTCATTCGATTGGGGGAGAAAACAACACCCGAATAGGGACGTCCCACATATGCTGACGAATCACCCTCTCCCCTAGATAGAGATGGGATCCGTAGGGCTCCTCCAGAAATAACCTCTATCCGAACAATGCTCATGCAGTAACACCCTCCCCAGTTACATAGCGGGTCAACTCCCAAGTCACCGGAAAGAAGAAGAAAAAATAAAAAATGAGTTAAAAGAAGCAAGTAGATACTAAATATAAAGAATAAGAAAATGGCGAAAATAAAATGCACCAAAATTACTTACACTCTCAATGGTCATCCGATTCAAAATCTCCCTAGTTGCCTTCAATGTCATAGATGATCCTGATCTCAGATTTCCCTGTGAATATCGGGAAATAAGGGGAAAGCCCCATCCATAGGTGATAAAATCCACGAAATCTCAAAATATGTGGCGCCATATGCAAAAAACCACAATTGTATGACATAAAACGAAATAAATATGTGAAACCTATAAAACTATCAATATAATATCTCGAAAAGAGGGACATTTACTGTACATTTTTGCCAACCCCATCATCCCCCATACATATCCCAAAATCCTAGAGAAATCCATTAGAAAATGAAACCACCAGCGCCCCTTGCTGCCAAAATCCCTCCCATCACCATTAGCAACAAACACCTCGCATACTGTCTCACTGCTGCCAAATCTAACCCTAGGTTCTCCACATGATCCATATAAGCACTCAACAAGCTAACATCTAAGAACTCCCCCTAGCAGGAATGGTCGATATCTCCAAAGTAGCATGCAACTTGTCAGTCATGATTGTCAAAGTCTGTTCCACTACGAGGAGTGACCCATAAAAGGGAAATCCATTAAAGGTGTAAAACTCTATGGGAGTCATAGTCATTTCCCCCAAAAGTAGGAGGAAGGTGTTAGTGGTATCCCATCAATGCTTTCCTAAAGCGGTCATAATCATCTAACTCCTCCTAAAATGAGTGAAGGAAAAACATTACAGTAACATACCACACCCTACTGCATACACGAAGGCATGTACAAATGGGGGAGCCCTTGCTCATGCCCTCTCCAGTGATTATACATAGCCCTTAACTAGAGAATGCCTTCCAAGATGTAAGAAAGAAAAGATACAACATAAACATATGCAAATCAATAATAAGAAAAAGATCTTTCTTTGCCAGGGTTTTAATTAAAGCTACATATCTTCGGTTCTCGCTAACCAGGAAGGTTAACCCATCATAAGGTGACCTAAAACCCCCTGAAGTTTTATCCCTCTCGTTGTTTGAGTTACCGTGTATTCATAATTAAGTAAATTATTCTCGGTTCCCACTAATTAAGAAGGCTAACGATTCATGAGCTAACCCAAAACCCCCGAAGCTTTTTCCCTTTCAGTGTTTTGAGTTATTGTGTATTCACACTAATGTTACGTATCTCAAGTTACAGCTAACTAGGAAGGTTAAATAGTCTTGAGGTGGATTAAAACCCTCGGGATCTTTCTCCTTCTTGGTATTTGACTAAACGTGTATTCACACTTGAGCTACCTATCTTCGGTTCCAGTTAACGAGGAAGTTTAATTAGTCTTGAGATGACGCAAAACACACTATACATGTCCCCCTCGCAGTGTTTAAGTTACCACGTATTGACACTTAAGTTAACTATCTTCGATTCCCTCTAACCAGGAAGGTTAATCAGTCATGAGGTGACCCAAAAACTCTCAGTAGATTTGTCCCTCTCATTATTTGAGTTATCGTGTATTAACACTTCAGCTATCTATCTTCGGTTTCCACTAACTAGGAGCGGTAATTAGTCATAAGATGACATGAAACCCCTCAGGAGCTTTTTCCCTCTTGGTGTTTGAGTTACCTTGTATTCACACTTGAGCTACCTATCTTCAGTTCCTGCTAACCAAGAAGGTCATCTAATCGTGATGTGATCTAAAATTCCCTGAGAAATTTATCCCTCTTGGTGTTTGAGTTACCGTCTATTCACACTTAAGCTACCTATTATTGGCCCCCACTAACCAAAATGGTTACCCAATCGTGAGGTGAACTGAACCCCTCACCCCGATCTTTCTCCCTCTCAGTGTTTAAGTTACCTTGTATTTACATTTAAGCTACCTATCTTTGGTTATCACTAACCAGGAAGGTTAACGAGTCATGAGATGACCCAAAACCCCTCTGGAGCTTTCTCTTTCTAGATGTTTGAGTTTATGTATATTAAAACATAAGCTAAGTATCTTTGGTTCCCACAAATCAAGAAGGTTAACTAGTCATGAGGTGACCCAAAACTTCTCAAAGATTTTTCCCTCTCGATGTTTGATTTATTGTGTATTCACACTTAAGCTACATATCTTCGGTTCTTGAAACCATGAAGGTTAACTAGTCATTAGGTGATCCAAAACCCCACGGACCTTTCTTCCTCTCGGTGTTTGAGTTATAGTGTGTTCACACGTAAGCTATCTATCTTGGATTCCCGCTAACCAGGAAGTTTAACCAGTCCTAAAGTGACTCAAAACCCTCCCATTGCTTTCTCCCTCTTAGTGTTTGAGTTACCGTGTATTCACACATAAATTACCTATCTTCGGTTCTCGCTAACCAGGAAGGTTAACCAGTCATGAGGTGACCCAAAATCCCCCAGAGCTTTCACCCTCTCAGTGTTTGAGTTATCATGAATTAATACTTAAGCTACCTATATTCGATTATCGCTAACCAGGAAGGTCAACTAGTCGTGAGGTGCGCCTAAAGCTTTCTCCTATATTGTCAATATCTAAAGGGTACACACGTGACACACGGGTCTAGTCCATCTTCATCGTACCCTCGTTATGTTTTTTTTGAATTAAGCTAAATCCCAAGTTTATATCATTCTTATTATTATACATATTATTATTATTTACATAAGTATTATTACTCCCATGTTCACTTTTATTCTTTATATAGATATGTTAGGAGTAGATCGGCATTTTCTTCTTTTTATTTTATGTTTCCATTTTTTTAGGTTGATTTTTCCATAGTTCTTCCACATAATATCAATCCCCCGTCATAATGTTATTCAATTATTATATCCAGTTTTTATCTTAGGAAAATAAAAAATTTGAAGTTATCATGTTTTGGTTCCTAAAGCATAAAAGTCCTATCATAAAATATCGAACATTGTATAAAAAAGATAATTCTAAAATAATTAACAAGAAACAAGCCTGAAACCATGTAATAAAACATTAAGAAAAATCAAGAGACTTACACGTGGGTCATTTGCGAGATGTAACCCCAATACCAGGTAGCGCTCACACTCCCGCAAAAGGACCTTTGTGTACTCCTCATCTGCTGGCAAAGGAAGATCATAAGTCACCCACTCCCTCGGTTCCACAGACTTAATATGGAGACCCACGGGCCCCAAAACAGACACCGCTGGCTAAAGCTCCATGTCCATTAGGCCAACCTACGTCTCAGGTCCAAAATCACCGCCCATAGCTCCCTTCTCTCATTCAAATCTAGGACCTGAATCTCGTCATCATCTACCATAATAGGCTCCAAAGGATCCATGGGGAAGAGAAAATCTAAAAGAATTGAGAATAAACTCAAAAATAACTGCAAAAGTCTCAAAGAAGAGAGATAAAACCGAGATAAAACCGAGATAAAAGAAGAAGACAGTTGAAAGAAGTGAAGAAACTGCTAAAAGTAGTCTGCCCTTATACGTTTCGGATGCTGAGACGTTTAGTCGAATGGTTAAACATTTCTAAGAATTTAACAAAATGATGAGACATTTGTAAACATTTAATCGAATGGTTAAACGTTCAGGTGTCCTTAATTAAACGGTTAATTATTTGGTCCCTTTCTAGAAATCCCATCCCCTCATCCTTTCTACCCCTTACACCCACATCCACGCCCATTCAAAAAATAGGCAAACCTATTTTTGACCATTTCAATTTTGATGAAGAGAGTTTGCATGCACACCCTCTTAGTCAGCCGCCTTTATTACACCCCAATTTTCAAATGGAGGTGTGGTCCACTTGTCCCATTCAGTATAAAATCCTCAACCCAATGCTCGTGAAAAATCCTAAGGGTAAAAATGATAAACCACCCCAAAGAAAATAAATAGGGTCAAACCACAATGATAAAACTTTGAAGTGCCAAAGTAAAAATACCAAAAAATATAACAAGGTCATAAAAATCTTTGCATGGGTTCCTTTAATCGAACGACTAAAGGCCCCCTTGACCTTTAACCAAATGGTTATATGATCCCCAAGGTAATGATTGCAAAATATCTGGAAATTTTCTCCCATCCAAACATGTGTCTCCCCCACTCCTACCCCCATAACGTGGTAAAATGATTTACCTAATGTTAAAGGTGTAGACACCCCATCCTAGTACCCCTTAAGTCCTTTCTTAGGTCCCTAAGACTCCTCCTCCCTCCGTAGACCCTAGGTCCTCCTTCGAGAATTGATATGCATGCTATCGGGCCCTTCTGAGCCCCATTTCACTTTGGTCAACTTTCCAACCCGACTGAAGATTAATGAAACCTTGTAGGGCTAGGAATGATCTTTCAAATGGTCTATACCGTGTGAGAATCGGCCTCACGATTCACACGAACTATCCTTTTTTACTTCAAGAACTAATATGTAGGCTACTGACCGCTATCAAGCCTCATTTAGCCTCAGTCAACCCTTCAACCTGAGCGAAGCTAAATGAAATCTCGTATGGCTCTAAATCCCCTTTCCAACATCCAAATCGTCCATTAATCAGACTCATGGTTCAAACAAACGACCCATTTTTATTCTGGAAGACCATCACACACTTTTGAGCCTCATTTGATCTTATTCAGTTATCCAAACCGAGCAAAACTCAACAAAATCTCTTAGGACTATTAATCCCTTCTCCAACGGTACATACCGTACATGAATCGGCTTCACATTTAACATGAATAACCTTTTTTGCTTCGAAACCCCTCGTCCAAAGACCATCAGGTGCTTCCAAACTCAATTTGACTTTGGTCAACTCTCGAACCCTAGAGTGTCTCAATAAATTCTTGAAAGGCTCTAAATTTCCTTTCCATTGGTCCCATCCAAACATGATTTAGACTTATGATTTTCATTTTATGCCCATTTTTTCGACAAAGTTCGTTCCAGACTGCCTATAGGCACCCCTGGCCCCCTTCCTATCGACAGGTTGCACTTTCCTTGGTCAGCATGGCAGGGGTAATGTCGATAGGTAGGCCATGGGTAATGTCAATAGGTAGGCCAGGGGCTATGATGATCATCACCACTTAAATCCTAATTTGGCACTATTTAAGAAGGTCATGACCTCACTCCTAAGGGACCCCTTTTTTATCAATGAAAAACATTCTCTCGAAATCAGAGCGCCGTCATTTCCAAAAAATCCAATTTGCCAACATTCCTCTTACCTCATTGTCATACCACCTTTGTCCACTTACCTCACCTTACTTCACCACTATTACATCACCATAAAATCATCCTACTCTCCTTCAAAAATTATTTGCAAAGTAATCTATGAGGTTTATTCCTACTCTTTTCAAGCTTACATCTTTCAAGTGTTGTCTATTCACCTAATTATCATTTTGATAGCTTACTCCTTTTCTAGCTTATCCTTTTAGTGTTTTTTATTCACTTTATTTCCATATTTATATCTTTTAGTCTTAATTTATTATATCACATCAATTAATATCATTTTTATTATTAGTATTCACATAACATATTCTCATATAACCGAAAAGATAAAAAGAGGGTTTACTTGTAAACTCTAAAAGTAATATTTCCTCATTTTTTCATACTTCTACACTTGAGCACGCTTTCTTCAAAAACATTCAAAAAGGAGTCTTAAATTTGGGTTTGCGATTTAAACCCCACCACTATAACATATCGAACTACGTGGACTTTGATGCCCCTTGGGCTACATAGACGTCCCGAGCAATCTCGAGATTCGAGTCCTGCTTTCCTATTTTATGATTTTATGCTTTCTTGTATTTATTTTGGAGTCATAAACTCCTACATATTTGTGTCCCGCTCGGCATACTCATTCACTTATTCATAGTGTCTTGTGATTCGACGGATACTCACATTATATTTATTTTCATGTCATTTTTTGGGTACAATCCTGAGGATGATTCTGCTTCGTCTTTCCCATGACGTGAGTTGGATGATTTATTTCTCCTATTACTAACACTACACACATGTGTCACTCTGGAGAAAATGATAATATTATCATCGCCCGTGAAATATCTAAAGGGTGGAATGGGTGCCTAACACCTTCCCATTATGTAACTTAGTCCTCAGTCCCTTGATTCATTTAATTTCGTATACATTAGCATGAAATTGATGTTGTTCTCTCGAGACGGCTATATATCTTTTTCTTATTTTGAACAAAATAAGATTTCAACTTCATTTTCTTCGTGTTATCCTCTTTTGATGATGATCGATTTATATTTGGGGCAGCCCATGAAGATATGAGCGTGAGTGGTGGAAAGAGGACTCCTATATCCTCGACTCACCTACACGTGCATGGGCGGAGAGGGGGGACTTCTATAATTTTCCATCTTGTCCCAATTTAGGGGTCGGCTTGCATCGGAGGAATACGAATCGAATGACCATAATGGTGAATCTGCTAGGAACTTTTTAAAGGACTAGACTCTGTTTTCACATGGATGTTATCTCTTTGCTCTCTTACTTTTTTATATGTTACATACGCCTCCACTTATATGTTCTCTTTAATCATATGTTTGCATCTTGTATATATATCTCGTTCTTATCATGATTTCTTTTATTGTCCCATGTATATATCACCTTCTTATCACATGCTTCACCTTTTACTCCCTTATATGTTTTCACTATGTTTCACGCCATGCACACTTGTATATATTCACCATGTTCACTTCACACACTCACACTCAAATATAGTCTCACTCTTACTTACTTGTTTCACAGACCACTTGTAGATTATACATGTTTGGCTTCACTAGCACACACCCTCACTTTTTCCTCGCTTGTATATATCATCATGCTCACTTACACCTGTTTCACATACCACCTGTAGATAATCCATGTTTAGTCTCACTAGCACACACTTCCACATTTCTCTCACTATTATATACTCGCATTCTTTTTTCACTCACATTATTCCCATGTCACTCTTTCACTTTACACATGCTCCTCACTCACTTATATTCACATACTTCACACTCTATGTCTATCCCCATGCTTTGTATAGTTTCCATCTTCCATGTATATACTAGTTAGTTTTGATTTTCATGATTATCCCCCCTTTATTGCATGTTACTTGTATATTCTCCCACATAGTGGTAGCATTCTCTTTATTTGTCATACATAAAACTCTCCATAAGATACTAATTAAGACTCATGCATATTTGCATGCTACATCACCTGAGCATGGCAATATCGACTAAAATTTTGTCCCGTACTGGGAGGTCACTTCATGTAACTACAACCATGATTTAAACCCTCATGAGGTGTGTAAAATCAAAACTCTCTTCTAAAGAAGAAAGAAGTTACATTTAAAAATCAACATTTTTGTTAATTAAATTAGACCCCTTGAAGTTTCAGTAAATTATAAAAGATCCCCTAAAAGTTTCAAAGTAAGATAACATGAGGTATATTTAACCCCCAAATCCTAACTTTACATCAAATTAATCCTTTAGATCTTAATTAAACACAAAATTATAATTTCAACCCTGGAAGCTTTCTAAAGTTATCAAAATACCCCTATACTTTATAAAAAAAGTACACTTTTTAGGCTATAATATTAAATATACCAATAATTATGGACCAAACCAAAAAAACTTCATAATTTCAAGTTTAATCCATGTCCACATGGTGCTACACCTAAGCACTAGATGTTAAAACTTACATGAGAACACCATGAACCCATGTGAGGTACAATTACCCATGAACAAAACTTTATCTAGATAGATTAAAATCCACCTCCCATGAGCTCCAATCAAACCCTTTCATAAAGTAGTATAAATACCCCACGATATTAAAAGTAAAAACTCACCCTACAATTAAGTTCCAAATCTAAAAAATTCTCCCGAATCAGGTACCTTGTCATTTTATGATTCATTTTCAATTCTATTAGTTTTATGCATAGTTAATATAGTTAGAACAATCATAAGATGCAAGCTTTTACGTGTAGAATAGCCTAAGATAGAAAAAATAGGTAGAAACACAATTAAAACTTGAGATTTAATGGTGAATCTTGATATAATGCATTAACATGTTATCTGATGCCACGTACAACTTCATTATAACCTGAGGATCTCGAGTGTAATGGTTAAAAGTCATGAGTGTTCATGTAGAGCTCAAAGTGATCAAAAGTGTATTTTGAACTCAAAAATTGAAAATTGAAAATTCTCCATGTACAATCCATCTTAATCTTTGAAACCAAAATCAAACTACTCTCACATATAGCAAAAATCAACCCAAGTTCATATGAGACCTTGCCATACTCTAGATATCCACGAAGATCAGGTCAAATTTTGAGCAAAAAAAACACAGTTTGGAACTTGAGTTATACTAAATATCAATCCACAAAACTTATATATTTGGATTCCTCATGAAAAATTAGGTTAAGTTTGTTAAGGAATCATCTCAAATGGTATAGCAATGAAGGAGAAAACCTTGGTAAAAAACTGAAACCCTAAAAAGTCAAAATCGAGAGGTTGAAGATGAAGACTTTTTTCAAAAACCTTGACCACGCGCGTGAGGGCGCGAGGCCGATCAGGGATTTCTAATTTTTTTCTCAAAATTTTTATTAATTTTTTTTATCAAAATGGTACAGGACAAGGCCATGTTTGGATATTCCTAGATAAAGTTATGCAAAAACAAGGTTTTAACTTATGAAAACTTTTACAAATTTACAAATTAACTACCCCTCTCAACCTTTTCAACTTATGAATTTTATCCCCAAACTTTGTCTATACATACTTCAAAATATTTTAAGACAAAAATTCTCTACACCAAAGTTCAATAATGATCCTAAGTTCAGTATTTTAAAGTTCCAAGATAATTATAAATAAACCCCTGAAACTTTAAAGGAGACAGTTTTAACAAAAAACTAACTGACCAAACCCCAAATACTTATATACCCACACATTGTATGCAAAAAATCAATCCCCAACTCTTCTAAATATCCTAGTGTGATAGCAAGCCAATCGAATACCAAGCAAGTAGGTTTTTCCTACTTTTTCAATAGTATATTTTGCATATTTGACATCTGCTATTGATATCACAATGTGATAGCTCCTATTTACTCTTGGTGTGTGCATGTTATTATACTGTCATACTATATATCTGGTTAAACATCAACATTATTTGAATTTATCACTAGCATTTAAAGTTAACTAAAGAATCAATTTTAACCCTTCTCATCTAATAATTGGTATCATGTTTCATATTGATTCAGTTACCCTAGCACTTTTGTGCTATTTTTACTATAAGCATAAGTATTAACTAGGAAGTAGACTAATGTGTTATCCCACAAAACTTTCTACTTGGCCTACTAGTCTCAGATGTTTGAGATTCGTGATTTTTGCTACATACGTATGAGTGCCACTTTAATTGTGTGCAAAGCAGGTTACCTTCCCCAAAGGTTCTAGGTTGATTTCTTAATATGATGGTTTTACTTATGGCTTAACTACTTCTATACCCTTTAGTGAACTACTAAATATGGGATCATCAGTTCAAAACTCCCTGGCTTTGTTTACATGATCCTAAATAAACTGGTAATGAACTTTATTTCTTAAACGGACTAGTAAGTATAGAATTATGAGTTTCGACACGTAATGTTCTTATAAACTGATAAGTACGAAATTATCAGCTTATTATTGTCAACGTTTTAAACATTGATTCTATACACACTCTAAGTCATATTTATATCTATATATTTGTTATAGAACTGGTAGAACCTGCTTAACATATTTGTGCTAATTCCTTCCTTCTCCAGATGCATCAGGAGAAAGAGGATAGTATCTCTTACCTATTAGAGACAAAAACCGGTTACCTGTTTGCATATGTGACCATATGGGTAGAGATTAAGCCAGATGGGAGCAAGGAGTGGCACTTTTCAATTTTCTATATTATCGTTTGTACTAAAAACATGTAACTCGCCCCCGCGGTGGTTCCATCCTATGTAAACGTATTAATAATGAATAAAGTTATGTTATTCTTCCTTATCTTTAATTCATTGCTTTATGTGTACTTCTTATTCATTCATACCAAAAGGTATGGTGTGACACTTTGTGATGGGTGTCTGTCATGCGAGGTGCGGTTAACCTAAGTGATATGATTCCCACCTTTTATTGTCCTAGTACCTTAGACGTATATCAAATGGTCCCCCCCGTATCGTACCGCTTGACCGAACTCGCTACGGTAGGTACATAGCAGAAAACTCATTTATGTACGTCGAGTATATCAAATTCTCTCACATATATCATTCCCACGAGGTATATTATGAGGCAATTCAGGTACATTCAGGTATATCAAATGGCAAGTCCACACGTATTGATGAATGATTGCCCTTATAGGCAAGAGGTATATTATGGAAGTCGTGCCAAATGGGAGAACCCTTCCACTAGCCCACCAAATGCATCCACCTCATATTGGCATCTAACCTAGGACACCCATACCTAGTTTACTGGTTATAATGCAAAACTCTGTCAAGATTTTGGGTTGTTATGTCACCCAAATTTTCACATTATTTTACTCATTTTTAAAACAAGACCATGTCCGTGAGTTTGGAAACAAGTAAAACTGTGTCTTACATCATGTACCATATCTTCTCCCCAGGTTCGGTCATGTTAGGCTTTTTCCTTGCATTTTAGTTAAACATAATATAAGTGGAAACTAATAATAATAACTATGCTGAGGATTTTCCTTTCTGCCTCCTTTCAAAAAAAATATACCAAAAACATTTTCCTATTTTCAAGAGAAAAATAAAATACCAAACACATTCCTTCTTCTGTCAAAATAAACCAAAATCATTTATCCTCTCAGGTGTGATCGCGTACCCTGATTTTGGCTTGGCTCCTTATTGGCTCCCGTCTTCTGCCAAACCATCCCGAAGCTCTATAGCTTCCTCAGCTGCTTCCATAAAGTTTTAGAATTTCCTCTGCAAGTTATTCATGGAAGACATAGACCATACTGTAAATGTTCAACTAGATTTGATGACCATCCTAGCCCAACTCAGTATGAAGATTGATAAAATCTAAGCTGAAGTCCAATAGATGCACGACACTGGGTCAAAACTTCTGAGGATCACAAACCCAAAATCCTCTTTCCCCGTGCCATAATATCACCCGCTCCTAAACTATTTTAGGTCCTAAGAGATTATCAACACTCCCCACGTGACCCACCTGCAAACGGGCTGCCACCCTCTAAGCTACTGATTTCGAATCTTTCCTAGACAGGGGCCAATCTGTCGATGCCCTTGGATCCTAAGGAGGAAGAACTAAATAAGATCAATTAGGACCTTAAGCATGTATCAAAGAAATTAGACCAAGTCAATATGTCCAGGAATTACATGGACTACACTCGCATGTCTCCCCATCTTAAAGCCAGACTACCAAAGAAACTCAAGATGCCAGACATTAAGAAGTTCAGAGGCAGCGGACCCCCGATTGTTGATCTACATACATATAACCATGACATAACCCTCTTTAGGGATTTAGAGAAGATAATGTACCAAATTTTTTAACAAACCCTAAAAGAAGGTGCCCTCGGGTGGTTCTTGTCTTTTAAGGAATCCAGAATCCATAGTTGGGAGGACGTGACCAGAGAATTCATATCATAGTACAAGTACAACGAGGAATTAAAAGTTACATGCATAGACTTAGAACTAATTAAGCATAATTCCGGGTAGTCAATCCGTAGTTTCATCTGAAGGTGGAGAGAGAAATTTACTACCATGACCAATAAGCCATCAGAATAAGAGCAAGTGAGTATAGTAATGAAAAATTCTTGTCCTATATCCGAGCATCAATGGGAGGTCAATACTACCCTCATTTTAGAGCCCTCTAGGAAGCTGGTGTAGAGATTAGAGGAGGGATTTCTAGTCGCAAAGTGGAATATGAACCAAAGAGGTTGATCGGGCAGTTTGCGTCGCAAAAATATGACAAGTCAACCAACACCTCAGTCTCAGCAATCAATAACATATCCCAACATGCCACTTCTGGGGCACCTGAAAGCCATTCCAACCATGATAAATAGGAGTATATTGAACTCTATTCTCCCCCATTAGAAGTGTACCAAGCCTTGCTAGCCTAAAACTTCATTAAGACATTGGAACATCGACCGTTGCTAAATTCCCTTACCAAGAACTTGAGACATGAAGCTCAATGTGATTTTCACCAGTTTGCAGGACACACCACGCATTAGTGTTTCCACCTCAAAAATGTGATCCAAAGTATTATAGACCGTGGCATCATCTCTCCACTAGCTAATCCCAAACCCAACACCACTCATATCCCTTTCCCAGCACATGAAAGTGGGGTAAACACCATCTTATCTTAAGGAAACCCATAATTTGATCCCTCTACCCAAATCATGCCTGTCAAAACACCCAGCCTACCTACAATCTCATCGAAACCCCTCATGGTTTGCCTATCCTTTCTCCTGCAACCTTAGAGCTTCATTAATAATATTTATCACTCCTCACCTGAGCCTGCATTATCGTTCGTACGGATCAAAAGGGGGAGGCATGGAACCACCAGCAGCTTTAAACCAGCTCCTAAGATTTGGACTGAAATTACCCACAGAGATGACTACTGACTGCGAGAGGTTCAGATGATTGTTTATGTAAGCCCAAAAATGGGCCCGAGAATAGGATTAATGGGTTATGCCCGTAGAAGAATTCATCTTAGACGACATAGTACAAATCATATCAGTTGTATTCCTTCAGAAAGGGGAGATATGCATTGTCTCCAAGTTGCTTATAGTCCTGATTCTTCAAGGGAGTATCATCCCTTTATTCCTTCACTTCCTCACCGAATAGGAAGACTTGTATGATGATGTCGTAGAAGTTATTGAGTGAATCAATTTCACATAGAAGAATGATATCATCATCACTGGTTGGGGTGATGATTTTGACATCTTAATCGATGAATCAGAGGGCAAGGATTTCCCCTTTTTTAGGTTCCCTAAACCACGGTACAACCCCACTGATAAGAAAATAAATCTGGGGATGGCAATCTTCTTCGAGGATGACATTGCCTGGGATGAAGAGCAAAAACATGGAGTGGAGCCTCTGATTGACAAAACCATGAAAAACACTGATAAATCTAGGGACAGTGACACTGAGGAGTTGTTCGACCTGCACTCATTTAGGTTGAACCTCTACATGATTAGTTAGGAAGCTGCGTTGCCTGACCCGCCTAAGAAGACCACCACCACTAAAACACCTCTCCTCAACTGGCAAGCCATTATAGTCCAACCTATTCAAGTCAACCTTGGTCCTACTATCCACTCTCTCCAAGAGATGCCTGAGCTCATTTCTCTCTCCTATCTCTGATGTCATTGTAAATGAGGCCTACTTTGACAAGGTTCTCACTATTGTATTTCCTGAAAACTCTTTTAATGAAATAAATGAGGATTTTGAGTATCTTGTTGTGATTTATATTAATAATCTTGATTCTAATCAAACTTTTGATGACGATGACTTAGTAAATGAACAATTATTAATTGATCTCAACAAGGAAAAAAATAAATAACATAATCGCCTTCAAACTAATGATGATAAGACTGTTGTTATTAATCTTAGTTCTAGTGGCCATATGTACGAGATTAGGATATGCTCAACCCTCAATGAGCATGAGCGGGTGCAATTCGAAGAGGTTCTGAAAGATTTCATGGGCGTATTTGTATGGTCCTATGATGACATGCTTGGTATTAATCCATAGATAGCATAACATGAGATCCCTACCTTCCCAAAGAGCAAGATTGTGAAGTAGAAGGTGAGGAAGATCCGAACATAATGGTCCCTCAAGGTCTAAGAAAATAATTAAACATAGGCTTAATTCGCGTATTTAAATACACTACATGGCTTGCAAACATCTCCCCTGTGCCGAAATCGGGAGGGAAAGTCCGCATATTCATCAACTATCGAGATCCGAACAAGGCTTCCTCAAAAGATGATTACCCTCTTCCAAATATTTGCATGATCATAGATAACACGACTATCATGCTCTCAAGTCATTTGTCGATGATTTTGTTGGTTGCAATCAGATTAAAATACATCTTGACCACTAGGAAAATACCACTTTCATATCCCCATATGAAACCTTCTGGTACATAGTCGTGCTATTTGGACTCAGGAATGTCAGGGATAGCAACCAAAGGGCTAACACAACTATCCTGCATAACCTTATCCACACAGAAGTCAAGGTCTATGTCAACAACATGATTATCAAGTCCAAGACTCGGGAAGGTCACATTCCTGACCTGAGGAGATTCTTTAGGTGATTGCAACGGTACCAAATGCGACTCAACCCACAGAAATGTGTCTTCGGCATCAATAAAGGAAAACTCCTCGGGTTCATGGAAAGTTAAAAGGGATTGAGATAGACCCCTCCAAATTATAATCCAAACTCGAGATGCCACCGCCCGGGACAAAGAAGAAAGTAAAAAGATTCTTGCTTAAGCTATAATACATCAATCAGTTTATCAACTAACTGACCTCTATATACGAACCCATTTTGAACTTTTTTGGAGGTATTCAACCAACTTTTGAAATAAGGCATGATAATAAGCCTTCGATTAGATCAAACAATATCTCACCTGACCTTCGGTGATCATACCACCCCAGTAAGTTCTTGCCATCCTCCTATACTTGATTATCACTGATACTGGAGTATGGGATTTATTAGCCCACTACATTGAGATTGTAAGGCAAGGGTAATTTACTACGCTAGACAAAAACTAGTTGGGTACGAAGTCAACAACACTTCATTGGAAACAGTGTCGCCCTAGTCTGGGTCATGCAAAAAGTTTGGCACTATATGCTTCCATTTCCTATCAGACTAGTATCCCGAATGGATCCCATAAAATACTTATTAGATAAGCCCGCTCTGTCTAGATGCACGGCCCACTGGCTAATGTTACGGGCCAAGTTTGACATTTATGTCACACATAAAGCTATAAAAGGGAGAGCCATCTCCGATTAACTCATCGACCATGCCATAGAAGGAGCTAAAGTTTGGATCTTCGATTTCCCAGGTGAAGACATCCTCTGCAACTGTCAGGAGGATATGAGGTGGCAGATGTTTATCGAGGGAACTGCCAACAAGAAAGGGTGTGGTATTGGGATACTCAGATCACTCGCTATGGATCTTATATCCCCATTACTATTAAGTTAGGCTTCCCTTGCACCAATAATATGATAGAATATGAGGCATGCATCATAGGACTCAAGATCGCCCTTGAGAAAGGAATCAAACACATGTACGTCTATGGAGACTTAGCCCTCATCATCGAACAAATTCTCTAGAAATAAAAAGTTAGACAAGAAGCTCCTTCCCTTCCATGCCCACCTAGAGGAGTTTGCCTCCCAATTCAAACATATCACTTTCCATTACCTTCCTCACTTAAAATATAGCCTAGTCGACGCACTAGAAACCTTAGCTCCATAGTCGACATGCTTGAGAGAATAACAATGGCCCCCATTATAGTACAGAAATAAGTTGTATCCACAAACCGCTACAACATCGAGCTCACAGTGGAAGAAGATGTAAATATGGTAGAATTGTGGTACTATGACATTTGGCGCCTTCTCAAATATGGTTGGTAACTTCAAGATGCAGAAAAGAAAGACCATGCAACCCTTCGCAGGTTGACTGCCCGAAACATCATCTGTGACAATGCACTTTCCAAAACAAACTTTAATGCAACCCACTTATATTGCATATAAAGGGATGGAATTAAAGAAATGGTGTAAAAAATCCATAGTGGGGAATGTGGTCCCCATATAACCGATCACATGCTTCTTAAGAAAATCATCCGTCAAGGGTACTACTGGACACCATAGTCCAAGACTGCACTGCTTATGTTCGAAGATGTCTTAAATGCCAACATTTTTCCAACCTCCAACCCTTGCCTCCCGAGAGTTATAAAACATGATCTCCCCCTGGGCCTTCTCTACCAAGGGGATATATATCATAGGGAAGGTCACTCCCAAAGATTCAAATGGGCATGAATGCATCTTAATTTCCATTGACTACTTCGTACAATGGGTTGAAGATGAGTTGTACACGGTACTGAATGCAAGGAAAGTGGCTAAGTTCATCAAAAAGAATATCATTTGCCATTATGGAGTTCCCTATGAGTTTATGTCATACGATGGACTCCATTTCGAGGCTCAGGTCACAAAATTAGTCGATGAATGTAAAATTCAAAGTCACAAGTCTTCTCCCTATTGACCACAAACCAATGGCATATAAAGCTTCCAACGATAGACTCAAAACCATCATCAGTAAGATGATATAAACTACAGAGACTAGATCGATCAGATTCTATACACCCTATGGGGCTACTACACCTCCATCAGAACACCGATTAGGGTTATTCCCTATTCTTTGGTATACGACATGTCTCCCTGCCAAACTAGAAGTGCCTTCTCTCAGGTTATGCTCAAAAGAAAAGTCAGTGGGGAATACTAGCATCAAATCTGCTACGATGTACTCTCGCTCCTAGATGAAAAGATATTGAAATTTTTGTAGCATATATTAGGGTACCATCGCTGGATCGCGTGATCATTCAACAAGAAAGTCAAAGACGTTAGTGTCCAAGAAGGAGATCTTGCCTTCAAATAAATTATTGAACCTTTTTAGGATCCGAGAGGAAAGTTAGAACCCACTTGGAGTGGCCCCTATATTGTTAAGAAAATCCTATCTGGTAAAGCCACTATGCTCATAGATCTCGATGGAGAAGAAATGGCATGTCAAGTTAACTTGGATCGTTTTATAAAGTTTTACCTTAGTCTGAACTCTCATCGTTCGATGACTCTTCTCACCCCCCCTTCTATTCTTTATATAAAAAAATTCTTTTCTATCTACTCAGAACTACATGGGACCTGATCCTTTCAAATTCCCCCTCATTTTAAAGAAGAAACTCACAAACTTTCATACCCATAGAGGTACGTTGGCAGTCAATAAAACACAGATGGGAGGCGGTCCTTTCTCTCTCAAAAATTACTATTCCCTCCCCCCCCCAAAAAAAAATGATGGTATCTCTCATCATTTAAGAGAACACAAAGGAATTCGTATCCCTTAGTGATTAGTATAGATAATTCAAATACAACGTTCAATAAAACACAAAAAAATGTCAAAATCACTGTTCTTTTATTTAAAATCAGGAATATGGCTATTATATGAAGTATCGGTGATGGGAATCAAACAAACCACTATCTTCCAAACCCTCATACAACATAAAACCCCTACCATTAACAGTTTCACAAAAGGTCCAAATACCTACCAAACACCTACCCAAAACCAAAAATAAATTTCTAAAAAACTACACCAACTCCTCAAACCTTGTCTTTAACTACCTGATGGGCCCGCCTTAATTCCATTACCTATCTCTAGAGGTCCCTAGGAATCCCACTCTTGATTATGGCTCCAGATGTGCTCCATGTGACGATAGGCATTAATGAGCTTAAATGAGACCACGACACCCTCTTCCAAGGTGTTGAACATTACCAGTCATCTCTACCCACTCTCGTCCACCAAAATCTTCTCAACCATCCATTTCCACAACCACTTCAAATGATCCACGATATGAACCCCACCTATCCAATAGACGTTGACATAAGGGCCCTAGTATCATCCTCAAAGACTCAATAAAATCCTCCACCAAAAAGAAGAGGGTTATGCAAGGAGGAATAATTTTCTCCCATCCAACTTGGCGCAGGAGCCGCCATGGAAAGTAGAAAGAATTTTGGTGAAGACCCCCCAACTTCACATATCGATAGTCTCCCAATTACAAAACAGGCTGCAAGTTCCCTACCACGGTACAGATCAACGAAGGCATTGGGATTTGTGCTCTACAAGACACTAACCCAGTTCTCAGTTGACGGGTTAAAACTAAAGAAAGTCCTAGAAAATAAGTTGGCTACACCCGATAGATGCTACACAGGAGGGGACACCAAGAACAGTCTCTTAGATAACCACATAAATATCATGATAAGGATCCCCTATAAAAAGTCAGTCCACCCCTCCTTCCAAGCATCTAGGTCATTTAAAGTCTTCTCTAATACCACCATAGTATAACTACAGTGGTAGGACATCCATAGCACTATTGTGGCCAGCTGAGGGTCAACCGTCAGATTGCCTATCACCAGCAGAAGCCTGGCAGTCAAACCTAAACCCAATTCTACATCACTAGAAAAGTCGTTATCAGTAAAATCCCTCCGATATACTGAATTTGTGACTATCAGAAGGATGATGTTTCCTCCATCCACCAATGATAGAACTGCTGAAGGGGGGATGTGGAGCAACTTTGCTAATGAAACTTGAGGAGAACGGGATGAATCCATCATAGCTACGCCTACACTACGGTTGCCACCTAACATTGGAGATAATTCCTCATATGTGAGACATACCTCATCTAAGACACACTGGAAAACATGGTCTTCAAGGTACCAGAATTGTATCGGTGCTTCTAAGAGGTTCCAATCTACATCATGATTACACCACAAGGAAACCTGGTGTAGACCAAAAACATCATAGTTAGTATTGTAGTGGAATATGGACTCTAAACCTTCAAGGTAAGCTGAAAAAGATTCGAACACTAGAAGAGCCATTACATAACAAAGGAAGAGAGTTACAAAGAAGATAAAGTGGGATGTGGTGATGGAAAAACCTGTAAGGGGGCCCCTTTATACTAGAAAAATCCACAAAGACAAATCATTCAAAATGTCACGGGCGTCCTGCTCCAAAATTACCCAGAAGTACGTAAAAAGTGCATTAAAAGCTAAGGAAGTGATTTGGACTTAACCCTTATGCCAATAGGCAGTCCAAGGGGTATGCCGATCGATAACCCCCCTTTTTGGGAAATTCTTCACATTCCTCTTTTGTATATATCATTTATAAACCAAGAGAAAAATCATCCTTCGAGTTCTCCTTTTTGGAAATTCCTTATTTCCTCTTTTTTACATAACTTTCGAAATAGAAATTTTCTTTTACTTGTGAAAAATCAATCTTCGAGTCCCTCTTTCAGTTATTTATCTTATCTCCATCTTTGCAAATAATTAAAAAAAACTCAGTAGCAAATTAAAGTGCATTGCTTATATTTAACTTGTTTAGGATTACTACATCCTTTTATAGGTCAAATCAAGAAAAAAAAAGAAAAAAGATATATCGAGATTCAACATAGATCCCTCCAAAATCTCTCTCAAAACCCCCACCTTTAACCACCTCGATGGGCGTGCTTTCCCCGACGACAAATAGTGGACCCCTAACTCCCAGAACTGGAGCTCTCCTTAGATGTGGTCGGTGACACCAAGCAGACACTGATAGACTTCCCCACGTTGTCCAACACTGACTCCATCCAATCTCGGATATCTCACATCCACGTTGTCGACACGCTGACAAGTTGCAAAAAGAACAAAAGCACCAAAAAGAAAATCAAGTCATTAACGAAGAAAAGAAAAGAGGAAATAAAAAAGAGAAAGAGTTGGTCGTACTTCACCTCGGGGAGCCTCCTCGGGAAGACCCGCCAACCCATAAATAGCCGAATGAGGGCAGTGAAGCACCTATGCAACATCCCCACTATGTATCCGAATGTGATAAAAATGGGGTAGAAATATGAAGAACCTAATCTCCCCTACCCAAGTCATTGCACCTCCTCCAGTACTATGGTCTGACATTGACAGTACGCTGGTACCTCTCCTCGATCCTGTCGTAGGTGGAGGCATCTTCTCCACATCATATATGCACGACAGCATCAACTAACGGGTCGTAAAATCCAAATAGTCATACCTCACTGTCATAATAGTGTAATGCATCTATAGTTCACCCCCCATCGATGTTGCCCTTGCCTCGTAAATCATCTCCTTTACCCACCTCATCTACTCAGGGGGAGCGAATGGTGGGACCTACGCATCTCCCTTCATGATCTGTCACACCACCCTCTCTCCAACATATTAGACGTACCCAAACTTGTGTGTCTTTAGCCTCCTCGTCTACACATGCATACTCGTAACCTCTACCACCCTCGATTTTAAGTGCCAAGGTAGAAGGTCACCTATTTCCCAAACAAGAATCAATAGTCTGCCAAGAAATATAATTTTGAAACCACAGTAAAGAAGAAAATCGACAATGACCCTCCATATCCCTTGAGAAGCCCAAGAGTCCGTGCCCTATGCCGATAGGCACCTCCCCAGCCGTGCCTATCGGTAGGCCCCTCAAATTTTTGTTACAAAAATGCCAGAAAGATCAAAAAATTCCCAGAAAATCCACGCAAAGTCAAGAACGTCATTACTCTAAGAAAAAACCATTGTGGAGCACCAAATCAGGTCCTCGTTAATCCCAGTAGAATCGTCGACACTCACTCTTGTCACAACATACTCCCGAGTGGAACCAAAATCCAAATTGCGCCTACACCCACGATAATTTAAACCTTCCTCAGTGGATCCACAATTAGAAAAGCTTCCTCTAAATAACCTTAGGTCATAATAATTAACCTCGTCCCGCTGAATCAATCATTTCAAACCTTAGGTCTACATAATTGACCTCGACTAGCTAACTTGGTCATTTCAAAACTTTAGGCCCATAAAATTGACCTCAACCCACTAAAACGGCCATTTTAATCTTTAGGTTTGCAGAATTGACCTTCACCCACTGAATTGGTCATTTTAAATCTTTAGGTCCACAAAATCAACCTCGATCTAAAGAATTGGTCTTTTTAAATCTTTGGATTTACAGAATCGACCTCGATCCACTGAAATGGTCATTTTAAATATTTAGGTCCGCAAAATCGACCTCGACCCGTTGAATCAATAATTCCAAACGCTTTAGGTTTCTAAAATCGACCTCGACCCTTTGAATTGGCCATTTTCAAATCCTTAGATCCACAGAATCGACCTCGATTCGCTAAATCAGTCATTTAACTCTTTAGGTCGGAAGAATCGACCTCAACCCACTGAATCGATCATTTCAACTCCTTATGTTTATATACTCAATCTCGACCTATTGAAATGGTTATTTTAATCTCTAGGTCCACAGATTTGACCTCGACCCTATGAATCGATCACCTCCACCCCCTAGGTCAGCAGAGTTGACCTCAATCCTTTAATCAATCATATTCTCAAACATCGATAAGTTGTCTATCTTTCGATGACCTCTGCTTGTTCCAAGCTCTCCCGTTGAGAGGCTCTATAGACACCCCATGCTAGTACACCCTAAGTACCTTCTTTGGTCCCTAACACTCCTTATCCCTCCTTATACCCTAGGTTCTGCTCTGAGAACTGATATAGAGGGCACATGGCAATTTTAGTCCCCGTTTGACTTCGGTCAACTCTCCAACCTAAGCAAAGCTAAATAAAACATCATAGGTCTCTGAATCCCCTTTTCAACGATGCATATCGTGCTTGAATCGGTCTCATGGTTCGCACGAATGATCCTTTTTACTTTGATAACTGATCTAGAGGCCACTGGGTGCTTCTAGCATAGATTTATAAAGACCCTTCCTTATTGAAACCATAGGTAGAAATGACATTAATAGAAATATAGAAAGTAATATTTATATTTATTCATCAAAAGAAACTCCCTTTCGAAGCGAGAATGGGTTTTTCATGATACTTAACATATTGCATGAAATGATCCTCGAACAACCACATATTGGCTTGAAAAGCCTTAGCGAAGACTTCTATATGTTTGATTTTTCCATAGAAATATATTCATTCAAGAAAGGCTTCATAGGATGTTGATCATGAATGAGAACATTGGTTACGGAGAATGATGAAGATGGATTCGTATTCACATATGTGATAATTATAAAGGAAAATCAATTATCTTTGATTTTTTTACAAAGAAGAGTTGGCTTTGTTTTGAGTAATAAGACTATTCCAATTACGATACCCGTGGAGAAAGAATCATAATAAATGCAAAGAAGAAGTACCTTTAACCTAGTAGCGAAGAGTCTAAAACTTGCTAACCTGAGCGAAGCTCAATGAAATCTCGTAGGTCTTTAAGTCACCTTTCAACTATCCATATCGTGCATAAATTGGCCTCGCTATTCTCACGAATGACCCTTTTTACTTCGAAAGGCCATTGGATCCTTCTAAGCCCCATTCGACCTTAGTAAACTATCTAAACCAAGCAACTCTTAATGAAATCTCCTAGGACTTTGAATCCCTTTTCTAACAATCCGTACGGTGCATGAATCGACCTCACGGTTCACACGAACGACCCTTTTTACTTCGAAACCCCTCATCGAGAGATCGTCGGGTAATTCTAAACCCTATTTGACTTTGGTCAACTCCGAACTCGAGAGTGGCTGAATGGATTCTTTAAGGGATCTGAATCCCCTTTCTAATGGTCCTAGTCATGCCCGATTTGGACTTACAGTTTGCATTTTATGCTTGTTTTTCTAAAAAGGTCAATTCCAGACTCCCTATAGGCATGCCTTACCCCTGCCTATTGATAAGGTGTACTTTTCTTGGTCAGCATGGCAGGCATTACGCAGCCAAAAAGGTGAGGGGCCATGACGATAGGCACCACCTAAACCCTAAATTTTCACTAGTTAAGGAGACCATGACCTCACTTTTAAGGGAGCCCTTTTTGAGCAATCAAAAGTATTTCCTCAAAATTCGAGCATCGTCATTCCTAAATAATCGAATTTTCCAACATTCCTTCCATTCCTTCCATTCCTCTTACCTAACTCTCATACCACCTTTGGCCACTTACCTCACCCGACTTCATCATCATTACGTCACCATAAAATCAGTTTACTCTCCATCAAAAATCAGTAGTAAAGTCATCTAGGAGGTTTATTCCTACTCCTTTCTAGCTTGCAGCTTTTAAGTATTATTTATTCACCTTATTTCCATTTTGATAGCTTTCTCATTTCTAGCTTATCTTTTAGTGTTGTTTTTTCACTTTATTTCCATTCTAATATCTTTTAGTCTTACTTTATTATCTCACATCAACTAATATCATTTTTTTATTATTATTATTATTCACATCACATATTTTCATAAAGCCCAAAAGGCAAAATGAAGGTTTACTTGTAAACTCCAAAAGTAAGATTTCCTCCCATTTTCACACATTTACATTTGAGCACACTTTCTTAAAAAATAATCAAAGATGAGTCTTAAATATGGGTTTATGAATTAAACCCTGCCCCTATAGCATATCGAATTACATGGACTTTTATGCCCCTTAGGCTACGTAGGCGTCCCATGTCAATCCTAGGATTCAAGTCACATTTTCCTATTTTATGCTCTCTTGTATTTATTTTGTGAGTCATGAACTTCTACATATTTGTGTCCCGCTTGACATACACATTCACTTATTCATAGTGACTTGTGATTCGACGGGAACTCACATTATATTTATTGTTATGTCAGGTAACCTCATCAGCATGATTTCGTTTGGTCTTTCCCATTATGTGAGTCAGATAATTTCTTTATCTCTTTATTCACACTACATACATGTTGATTAGGCATAAATTATTCACATTTATCCCCTTAATTTCGGTATTTTTATGATCCCGTGCGATGTAAATATCTTGGATTTGGCTTATACTTATGCTACTAACCCTTTTTGGCAAGTATTTCGTATTTTGTGTATCTCTTATGTGTTTTACAGGTATTTCATGCAAGTTAGTACCAAAGAGAACTCAAAACAGTGAAAGAAAACCAAGAAACGGGGAGTAAAGGGAATTTTCATAATTTTTAGCCTTATTTCGGAGGTGAGGCCAACTGGAAAGTTGAAGATCTTTTAATTACAAGAACACTGGAAAAAACGGCACCTCAATCGGAGTCCCGGTGTGAAAGTTATGAGCAGTCAAAGATAGAAGAAAAAGTCAAAGAAAGACAGGACCGGTCCGTCCAGAAATTAAAAGAACCGGTCCGCACAGGACTGGTCTGCCCAGAAATTAAAAGAACTAGTCCGCCGTGCCACATTCCAGAGAACTCCGGACCGAAGACGGATCGAAACTGAAGAAAAATAAAAGAATCGGTCCGCCAAGGATCGGTCCGCCCAAGAAATAAAAGAACCGGTCCGGATCCAAGCCAAACCGGTTCGGAGGAGGACATGATCGGTCCGGATACAAGCCAAATCGGTCCGGAGGAGGATAGGACCGATCCGACTGTCGAGATTTTATTTTCTTATCTTCTTCTATTGGAGAGTCCTAGTGCAACTAAAAATCCTAAAGTTTTGTAAGGTATAAAAACCCGTTCTATTATCATTATTTGTACGGAGAATTAATATAATTTTCCATTCTTTTCTGTAAAACCCTAGTTTTGAAGTTAGAGTACAATTTTAATTCCAAAGTTGAAGATTGTTCAGACTTTTGTGATTATAAGTGTTCTTTATTGCTGCTTTTACTTCTTTGGTAAGATTAGGAGTTAATTTCTTCAGTCCAATTCCTTTCTACATTATTCTACAAATTTTCCTTAGTTCAATCATGGTTTTCTGCAATTCAAAAATTGTTTTCATTAGATTCAGCATGCTAGGCTAGATTTTCTAAGGTCGGGATACATGAACCCAACCTCATGTGATAGTTGCGTGTGTATAACATTAATCCTCTGAATTTAGTGATTTATTACGACCGTATTGCGTAGGAACACGACAATTGTAGATCTTTGGATCTCGTTTGTTTCTGGGTAATCGGGATGCTTCAGAATGCAATTTGAGTGTAACTACGATAATACTGATTTACTCATTTCTGATTAAGTGTGGTACGGGCTTGAACCTTATATACGTAATGCTTGGGAGTACTAAATTCTGGGTCTAATTAATTATTTAAATTTACGATTAGTATTATATCTGCAATACACTAGGGTTGGGGGATTGTATTCCCGTCCTGTTTTCTCATCATATAGTTTAAAGTTTTAAATCATTATTCATCAGTTTTTTTTGGTAATTTAGTATAGTCTCACTTTTCATAATTTCATAATTGCATCTAGTGTAGTTATCCCACAAATCAAATCATTTTTTCTTTCCCTTTAGAGTTAGAGTTAGGATTTCCTTGTCTATCCAATGTCGTCACAATTTCATTGTCCTATTTCCTTGTGGATACGATCTCGACTTACCGGCTTTTTACTAAAGCGACAGGCTTGCACTTGAGCCTAGAGAGAACGCACATTAGAGACACACCTCGAGTCGCGTCAAGTTTTTGGCGCCGTTGCTGGGGAATTAGGTAGACTTAGGATTAGATCGAGTCAATCTAAAACTTTGACAAAAAATTTCCAAAAATCCAAAAACATAAAAAAAAATCAAAAAGCACAAAAAGATTCATCATCATCTCTCACAAGCTGTTAATGAAAAATTCGTAACTCACTCCCACACCCAATAATACTCCAACCCACATTCACGAGAATTCGATTGTTGAGTACGATCCTGATAGCCCCCACACTCCTAACGCCTCACAGTTCTAGATTCCACCTCCCACACCGTCACACTCAATCTCAAAGAACACTCTGTTTTCTTTCTTAGGACACACGTCAGAGCACACTCCGAGTACACCAAGTGAGTACGCTGAGTCGTTAAGAGAGAGAGAGATGTCGCAACACGGTAGTGCAGCTGCCGGTGAGGAAGAGGCCCCGTACCACCCGTTGAGAGAAATCTTATATCCCGAACCCACTTTCACTCCGGGATGCATTATACTCCCATATAATACCGGGCAATTTCGTTTTAAAAATGGGATGATCCAGATTTTACCCCATTACCGTGGTATGGATTCTGAAAAGCCATATCTCCATATCAGGGAATTTGAGGATGTGTGTGAAACTCTTAATGATCAAACTTGCACACAAGAGGTGACCCGCCTCAAACTCTTCCCATTCTCATTAAAAGATAAAGCTAATACCTGCTATGGTCTTTACCTCCAAGCTCGATTGCATCTTGGAACCAGTTGCAATCTAGATTTCTCAAGAAATTCTTTCCACCACATCGAACAATCTCCATAAAGGCTCAAATTCAAGCTTTCAGACAATCAGAAAATGAGCCATTTCATCAATGTTACAAGCGTTTCAATGAGTTAGTTACTTCGTGCCCCCATCATGGATTTAATACAGCTCAAATCATTTCTTTTCTCTATAATGGGTTGAATCTTAATTCCAAACAACTCGTTGAAACCATGGGTAGTGGTCCGTTTGTCGAACTAGACAAAAACTTGACGCGACTGAAAATGTGTCTCAGAAGTGCGTTCACTCTGACCTCAAGTGTAAGCCTGTCGCTCAAGTAATAATCCCAGTAATTCGGGTATCTATCCTCAGGGAAGAAGGACAACAGAGTTGTGACGACGGGAAAAGATGGAGGAATCCTAACCTTGACTCTAAAAAGAAAAGGAAAAATGATTTGGTTTTTGAGATTGGTTACAACTAAATGCGATTATGAAATTATTAAGAAATGCAACTACGCTAATCTACCTAAATTATGAATGAAAAATAGTCTGAAACTTTTTGTTTAAATGATGAGAAAAATAGGACGGGAATACAATCCCCCAACCCTAGTGTATTACAGATATATTAAAAAAAAAGGGGGCAAACCCAGTGCACGAGGCTCCCGCATATTAATCTTAAATTTATCTGATTGATTTGTCCCGAAATTTAGTACTCCCAAGCATTATGTATACGAGGTTCAAGCCCGCGTCATACCTAATCTGAGGATGAGTAAATCAGTATCGCGATAGTAGCACTCGAATTGCACTCTAAATCATCACGAGTACCCAGAGGCAAAACGAGATATAAATATCTACAATTGTTATGTAACTAGACAATACGATCATGGTCAATCATTAAATTTAGCGGATTAATTTTATACACACGCACTAACACATCATACTGGGTTCATGCATCCCGGCCTTTTAAACCTAGCCGGACATATTAAACAGAAGGATGCATGAAATAGTAACGTTGCATACAAGCGAGCTTATGATAACACTAGATCGAAATACGTGGCTAAGTATTATAAATGCAGAAATTTATTCAAATCACGCAGAAAAATTACCATGCAAGAATAATAATCATAAAAATAAAACTTGGATTACAACTTGAAAACAAACCCGGGATTGTATTGATCTTGCAGCAATTAATTGAAGTTATGTTCCTAGATGTTCTTCTCTTTTTTTTCTCTAACAAAAACTAAAAAAAACTATCCAGAACTGCTGTTCCTAGGTCACCACCCACGTCCCAAACTGTCTTTTGAGAGTTTTAACCTAATGGGATTCTTTGAACCAATCAGAATGAAGGAGAAAAATTCGCACTTCAGGACCCCCGAACCGGTTCGCATATTACCCAAATCGGTTCGCCCCCCAAATCGGTCCGCGTCTGGGTTCGAGAATTTTTGCTGGCTTGGGGTGCTTTTTCTTTCACTCAACACTTAGAATTTTTCTTGTTTTATTTCCTTTCTTCCTTGAATTTTTCTTCAAATTCAACTGGTCATAACTCATCAACCGTAGCTCGGATTTGGGTGTCGTTTCTTTCAGTGTTCTCGTTGTTCTGATATTTTCAACTTTCCATTTGACTCCTCCTTTGGGATCTGTCTGCAGAATTAACAAAATGTCCTTGAACTTGCCTTCTTAGCTTTTCTTTCATCGTCTCGTTTCTCTTTTGCACTGCTTGCATAATTAACCTGTAAAACAAATAAGAGAAGCACGAAACACGAAATAATTTCCAGCGAAGGTTAGTAGCATAAATGTGCGTCAAATCCATATTAGTTGCATCACTCGGGTTGACAAATACACATAAATTAAGGGACTAAATATACAATATTTATGCCCAATCAAAACCCCCCTAACTTAGAACTTTGCGCGTCCCGAGCAATGTAAAAGAATCCTGGCAAGGCTTAACTCTTGAAAATCACATTTTATTGGGATAGAACACCTTTTTCGCGAGCAAGCGATTGCATTTAGCATATGCAACAAGCCTTTAAACCCTTAAGTCACCCTAGTAGGACGAGTTGTGTCTCGTGAGGGTTTGCAGAGAATATACCCACAAAATTCGACTCAAAGAAAATTCAAAATACACAAAAATTGTGCAATTCAAACTCTTACAGAAAATAGTCATCATCAAGTTCAATAGTCTCAAATCATAGTGCGTGTGTGCGGAGCCGTAAATATTACCGCCAATTTTCACCGATTGATCATTACGCTACTCATCCGAAAATTTGTTTTGATTTCAAGTTCTCACAGAATGCTCTCACAAACGAATCTCTCGGATTATGGCTATTATCTCGGTATGCGTGATATAAAGAGTAAATGTAATGGAAGCAAAATCACGCATACAATTAGAAAGACGGAAATTTTTTGGTGAAAGGATCTCATCAAGGGATTACGGTTTTAAAAACGGGAATATTGCCTCTATTTCGCGCACTTACTCTCCTTTATTATCTTTTGGTGTCTTAGCTCTCCACGCGGTAATCAATTTTCGCAATTTGGACTCGGTTAGGACTTTTCGGGTTTTTAGGGTATATTGGGTAAAATGAAGGAGGTAGGGAAGGTTGGAATTGGAAAAGTAAATAGCGATGTCCGTTTGTGCTTTTTCCGGGCTATTGCTCATTTTTTCTTCTTTTTCTATTTTTTTTTGTTTTTTTTTTTAATTTTTCACTACTTTTCTTTTCTTGCTATTTTTGTTGAGCATAACTAATTTTTCTTGCCCCTTTATATGCACTTTTGGACAAAATTCTGAATTGTTCCCGTTTTTACAATTCCGGGCTATTTGGGTTTTTCGGGTTATCAAACGAAAGGGAAAAATTATTTGGCTCAATTTGGGTTGCAAAAGGGGTGATTTTTCGCATCTTTTTCTGGCCAATATTTTTTGGTGACAAATGAGGGCCTACTTCATTGTCCAAAATGCCAATTGCGTTACCATATGCGTTTCGAGATGAATTTAAGTTTAGAGACTAATTTGGCACGTTTTTCAAGCAATATTACACACATTTTTCAAAACCGATCAAATTGAAAGGATTGAGATCCTTGACAAATTTTTAGGCGCTGAAAAGAACTTTGAGTTAACAATTAACTCGGATTGATTTAAAAACTCGCAAAACGTGATAGGCTCGAATCTCACTGGGTTTGTTAATCTCCACACTTATTCGTTAAGTCGTCAATTTTCGCTCAATTTCCAACTTTGGTCAATTTCGGCTTTGTGTATGTTGAATGTTTACAATTTGAAACTTTAAACCGAATTTTAATGATATTTTTGCAAAATTTGAATTCCAATTTTTATTTGTTTTGAACAAAAATATTTTTGAATTTTTCAAAATTTTATGATTTTTTTTTGGAAATTTCTGGGCATTTTTGAAAATTTGTGAATTTTAGAGATACGCACTTATGCCCCCCCCCCTAACTTAGACTTTTGCATTGTCCTCAAGCAAAAAGGACTAAAATCTAACTCAAAGCGAATAAAAAGTGCGAAAAAATAAAACAAACAATTATGAAAAATGCAAGATTTGATAATAACAATGGGGAAGCATGTGTTACATAAGAGATGGGAGAGAAACTGTGAGCAATTTTAAACCACTAACAACAACTAACATCCACACCAATATATCAAAATAGTCATGGGTTCAAGGTGGAGGTGGGTGTGAGGACCCGGGTGCATTGGGATCATACGGGTCATAAAAGAAGGGTGGTGGAGGCCCGCCGAAGTTGAGTTGGTGAAGGTGGACTTGGAGTTGGTACATCATCCATGTGTCCCTTCGGTAAGCCGCTTGATCTTGATTGTATTGGTTGATGAACCCGTCAAGGCGGGATTCAACTGTCGAAAGGCGGCACTCAAAATTTTCCCCCGGGGGCTCGAAATCAGAATCCTCCTCATCATCCTCAAACTCTTCCTCGCCGACGTCCATCATCAGGGCATCATGAGCCTCATCTCCCGCATCCTCGGCGAGAATGGGACGGTCGGGTTGAGCTACTCGCATTTTGCATTCTCTCCTAGTGGTGGAGGTGCCTCCAATGGGGCGGGGATGTCGAATTTGCTGCCCCGGGTCATCTACTCCGGCTTCCATCAAGAGCTCCGTAATGAAACGGGCGTAAGGGAGTGCAGTTTGCCCCATTCGCCGTACGCGGAATTGATGATGTCCACGTAGAAAAGATGGGCGAGATTGATGGTGCTCTCGGGGTCTAAAAAATGGTACAGGAAATTGGCGTGACGTAACCGGACCACCGAGTCATTGGTGGTTTGGTGGATGGCGCCACAAGCAATGAGGTGCGTGAATCGCACCGTAGCCGCCAAACCTCCGATGGGAAAAGACTCGCGTACCCATTCCTCCCCGGCTGCCATACGAGTAATTCATTCGTCTTTGGTGTTGGGGGTACCATTGGTGGGGTATTGGAATGGCACGGGGAGAATCACCCCTTTAGCACGCATTTTGTGTATTATGATGGCCGCCGAAAAGGAATCTGTATACCATCAAGGTATGCCTCGTGAAGCGTAGAAGATTTGCGAACCAAGGTCGCATAAAACTGGCGGATGGCAGTTTCAAACACGTGAGTGCTAGTTGGAGCGAGGAAAGAGCACCATCCTCGACGATCAAAGAGGGCGGTGACATCGCCCGGAAGTTGGTCCCAATTAACGAAACGTTCGATGTGGATTAGGCGCGTAGCCGAGAAGTATTGCTCGGCCCAATGGCGTTCTTGGATGCGTAAAAATACCCCTTTACCCTCGTCATCAAGGACGGTGGTATCATCATATTTCTTGGGGCAGAAATTTTCTTGGCGAGGACGTGGCATGATGATGGAAAGAGAGAGGGAGAGGAAAAGGATATGGTGGAGAGGAGAGTGAGGGGGAATTTGTGGTGTGAGAAATGGAGGAGGGGTGGGTAGTAATTTATAGGTGTGGAGGGTTGGGTTTTTGTGGGAAATATGAATGGGTGGGAAGGAAGTGATGGAGGGAGTGAATTAGGATGAAAATGGGAAGGGGGAAGAGTTTGGAGGGAAGAAAAACGAAAGGGAATGAATGTAAGGGAAAAAGGAGGGAAAAGGATGAATTTGGAAATAAGGGGGGGGGGGGGGAATCTGCCAGGTACCCCGAACCGGTTCGGAGGTACCGCGAACCGGTTCGCACCCCGAACCGGTTCGGTCTGGGGTTCCGGAAACTGTACTGGTTCGTTTTCTTGGGTTCTCTCTTCTCTCGAATTCTAAGTGTGCTCTCATGCTCTTTCTTGTGAATAATGCCCCTAAAGATATCCTAGACCCTCGGGCTCCCTAAAAATTCCTCGAACCCAACCTCGTATTGCGTGCTAGTTCCCTCGCAATGCGTGCTAATCGGTCTCTCTCGCGACCCATGTTCCCGACTCCTAACGAACCTATTCACACATGACTACTATACATAAGAACTCACCCCATACGCGTCGGGGGTGCGACGACCTCACTCGACAGCTCACTCGACCCCGTACACGGGGTCCGACAACCAAACGGTGTCGACTTCTTTTGCACACGACTCTAGATATGGCTTTAGACGTTGTCCATTCACTTTGAATGTATTTCCACCTTTTAAATCTTCCAGTTCAACAGCTCCATGGGGAAAAAATTCTTCACAACGAACGGGCCAGACCATCGTGACCGCAACTTTCCCGGAAAGAGGTGAAGCCGAGAGTTGTAGAGGAGAACTTTTTGCCCGGGGAGAAACTATTTTCGTCGAATGATGCTATCATGAGCGAGTTTCATCCTTTCTTTTGAAATTTTGGCATTCTCATATGCATCATTGCGTAGTTCTTCTAACTCATTCAATTAAAGCTTGCGGGCTTCACTGGCCTTGTCCATGGCATAATTCAATTGCTTAATTGCCCAATACACTTTGTGTTCGAGCTCAACGGGAAGATGGCAAGGTTTGCCATATACAAAGCAGAAAGGGGACATGCCGAGTTGATTCTTAAATGCGGTACGATAGGCCCATAGCGAATCGTTCAATCTAAGTGACCAATCTTTCCGGGTAGGATTGACGGTCTTTTCGAGAATGTTCTTGATTTCTCGATTCGCTAGTTCGGCCTGCCCATTCGTTTGTGGGTGATAAGTCGTTCCAACCTTGTGAACGACGCCATACTTTCTCAGGAGCTTCGCGAATGGCCTATTGCAAAAGTGTGTACCATTATCACTAATTATCGCTTTCGGTGCACCGAAGTGGGAAAGTATGTGTTCCTGCAGGAACTTTATCACCACTTTGTTGTCATTAGTCTTGGTAGCTATAGCTTCCGCCCATTTAGAAACGTAGTCTACCGTGACAAGGATGTATAGGAAACCCAAGGACGGGGGGAAAGGACCCATGAAGTCAATACCCCAACAGTCGAATATTTCAATGATGAGTATGGGGGTAAGAGGCATCATGTCTTACCGAGTAATGGCTCCCATTCGTTGGCACCTATTGCATGATTTGCAAGCATCATTCACATCTCGGAAGATTGTGGGCCAATAGAGGCCGCATTGCAGAATTTTCGCGGCCGTCTTTTTCTTCGAAAAATGGCCTCCATAAGCTTCCGAATGACAAAACTGGATGACTTTCAGGATCTTGTCATCCAGTACACATCGTCGGATGATTTGGTCGGTGCAATATTTAAAAAGGAAAGGATCGTCGTAAAAGAACATGCGCGACCAAGTAAGAAACCTCTTCTTATCTTGCGGTGTCCAGTCGGGAGGGACGGCTCCCGTGACAATATAGTTCATTATATCCGCAAACCCGGGATACGAGAGGTAGCAAAAAGTTACTCATCCGGAAAGTATTCGTCTATGGGTATGGGATCACTAGGTACGTCGGACGAAAGTCGAGATAAATGGTCGGCAATGATGTTTTCTACTCCTTTCTTATCTTTGATGGAGAGATTGAACTCTTGTAGGAGTAGGATCCACGTTATGAGGCGCGGCTTGGCATCTTTCTTTGCAAGTAGGTATTTCAAATCCGCGTCGTCGATGAAGACAGTAATAGGAAAACCAATGAGATATGACCGGAATTTATCAAGGGCAAAGACTACCGCTAGCAACTCCTTCTCCGTGGTAGAGTAGTTTAGTTGAGGTCCGGTAAGGGTCCGGCTAGCGTAGTAGATGACATGAGCTTGCTTATCTTTTCGTTGGCCCAAAATAGCCCCGATCGCGTAATCGCTTGCATCACACATAAGTTCGAATGGTAAGGACCAATCTGGAACTTGCATGATGGGAGCGGACACAAGCATGTTTTTCAATTTGTCAAAAGAGCTTTGGCATGCTTCCGTCCACTCAAATGGGGTGTCCTTCATGAGTAGGTTGCTTAAGGGCCTAGCGCTGGCGCTAAAGTCCTTAATGAACCTTCGATAAAACCCCGCGTGGCCCAAGAATGAGCGCATGTCCTTCAGCGATTTTGGTGGGGGAAGATTAGCTATGACATCTATCTTTGCCCTATCAACCTCTATTCCTTTGGATGATATTATGTGGCTAAGAACTATTCCCTCAGTGACCATGAAATGGTACTTTTCCCAATTCAACACTAAGTTCTTTTCCACACATCGAGTAAGTAATTTTTCTAGCTTTTCTAAACAATGATCGAAAGAGGTGCCAAAAACGCTAAAATCATCCATAAACACTTCGAGTCCTCTCTCGACCATGTCGCTAAATAAGCTCAACATGCACCTTTGAAAGGTCGCGGGTGCATTACACAAGCCAAATGGCATACGTTTGTAGGCAAACGTACCAAAAGGGCAAGTGAAGGTCGTCTTCTCCTAGTCAAGTACATATACCTCAATTTGGTTATACCCGGAATAACCATCAAGGAAGAAATAGTAAGGGTGGCCCGCCACTCTTTCAAGCATTTGATCAATAAATGGCAAGGGGAAATGGTCTTTCCTAGTTCCTGCATTGAGTTTCCGGTAATCAATGCAAACGCGCCACCCGGTGGTGGTACGTTGAGGAACTAGCTCTCCCTTGGCATTCTCAATCACAGTCATACCCGACTTTTTCGGGATGACTTGAATAGGGCTTACCCACTTGCTATCCGAGATTGGGTAGATGATCCCGACATCCAATAATTTGATAATTTTGGTTCTCACAACTTCTTTCATGTTGGGATTCAGTCTTCTTTGCATTTCTCTAGAGGGTTTGGCATCCTCTTTGAGATGGATCTTATGAGTGCAAATCAAAGGACTTATCCCCTTCAAATCATCTATGCACCAACCAAAAGCACTTTGGTGCTGCCTCAGAATTTTCAATAATTTACCTTCCTGCCCTTCATCTAGGTTAGAGGAGATAACAACAGGAAATGTCTCATCCTCTCCTAGGTATGCATATTTAATATGGGAGGGGATTTTCTTTAATTCGAGGGTTGGAAATTTTTCACTGGAGGGAACCATGTGTGTATCCCTCGGGGGTAATTCCTCGAATCTAAAAACCCAATTAACCTCTCTCACGTCCTCGTCCGACGTACTCTCATCGAGTAGCTCTCTCAACTCTCCAACCTCCCTCCCGAAGTCGATATACATCCCCTCACACTCATATCTCGCCGCTAAACAGGACTCTAAAGCGTCGCCACAGTAATTCTCCTCAAAGTACTCCTCTACTATCTCATCAATGAGGCTCACCGCGTGAAGATCATCTTCCTCCCCTGCATTTTGGGCTATGTGGAAGATGTTGGTTTCTAAGGTCATGTTCCCAAATGTGAGTTGCATTCTCCCATTCCTCGTATTGATGATTATGTTAGCCGTAGCTAGGAAAGGGCGCCCAAGGATGATGGGAACATGATTACTCGAGTAGAAGGAGGGCTCCGTGTCCCAAATGACAAAATCTACCAGAAAGTAGAAAGTGTCAACTTGAACGATCACGTCCTCGACTATACCTCGTGGGATCTTCACTGTTCGATCCGCTAATTGGAGAGTGACCTTTGTGGGCTTGAGATCGCCCAAGTCAAGTTTCCTATAGATGGAGTAAGGGAGGATATTTACGCTTTCTCCCAAGTCAAGTAAGGCTTTTTCAATTTTATTCTCTCCAATGATGCAGGATGTGGTCGGTGCACCGGGATCTTTGAATTTAGGCAGGAGTTCATTTAGTAGAATGGAGCTCACATTTTGTGCTAGAAAGACATTCTTCTTCACTTTCATCTTTCTCTTAACTGTCAACAAATCTTTGATGACTTTGTTATAAGCTGGAATTTGTTTAATGGCCTCAAGGAAAGTTAAATTCAGCTTTACTTGCTTAAGCACTTCTAGCACGTCTTCATGTGGGTTTCCTCTATGGGAGGGAATCAACCTTTGAGAAAACGGTACCGCGGAGGGCGGTGTCACTACTACCTCTGGCCCACTAGCATCTTCTTAGTCACTCTCATTTAAGGGGACATCTTCGGCCTCTTTCGTGCCGGGCGAAATCTCCTTGTCTTTCGTTGTGTCTGGTGGGGGAGGTGATAAATCAACGACTCTCCCACTACGAAGAGTGGTCACAGCTTGACATTGCTCCTGATGTTCAGTGGAGGTGGAGCTAATGCTAGTTTGACCTTGGGGAGGTCTTTGGCCTTGGGTAGGAAACATTCCCTTCTCTTGGACACTCAATGAGGATTGTATTTTTGACAGATTCGCATTTATGTCGCCAATCAGACGATCATATTTGGCATTGGTTGCGGTCTGGATTGCGATGAATTGATTCATGGTATCCTCGAGAGTTCTCCGTTGTGGCGGATATAATTTCTTGAGGTGGTGGTGGTGCTTGCACATGTCCTTGCATGTGCAGGGCTTATTGAAAATGTTGTGGTGGAGGAGGGACAACATGCGAAGGAGGGTTCATTGCGGCATTTTATTGCCCATAGCTAAAACCGGGATGATTTTTCCATGAAGGGTTGTATTAATTTTCGTGCGGGGTACTGAAATTACCCTTAAAACCTCCTATACCACTAACTTGCTCCCGAAGCATTGCTTTGTAGGCGGGTATCGTCGGGCATTCCTCAGTTGAATGTCCCGCCTCACAAATAGCACACACCTTCATGACAGGGTTTGGAATGGGTCCAGCTGGTCCTTTTCCATATATCTCGCATAAATCTCAAAATCCTTTCTCAAGAGTCTCCAATCGGCTCTCCGTCATAGAATTCTTATCTACGTGGAATAGGCCGGACGGCGACGGAGTGGTGGTCACTTGTCTATTTCGATTTTGAGCATTGGGATCAGAAGTGTCCCAGGATTGGGTAGTTTCGGCGACATACCTCGAGTGATGCTCCGCATCCTGGGCATCTAAATAGATAAACGGACCACTTCCCATTGTTTTAACAAGTTGTTTGGAGTTAAGATTCAACCCATTATAGATAAAAGAGATGACTGGCACTGAATTAAACCCATGATGGGGGCATGAAGCAACTAACTCGTTGAAACGTTTATAACATCGATGGAATGGCTCATTTTCAGCTTGTCTGAATGCTTGAATTTGAGCCTTTATGGAGATTGTTCGATGTGGTGGGAAGAATTTCTTGAGAAATCTCGACTGTAACTCATTCCATGATGGAATCGAGCTTGGAGGTAAAGACCATAGCCAGGTCTTAGCTTTATCTTTGAGCGAGAAAGGGAAGAGTTTGAGGCGGATTACCTCTTGTGTGCAGGTTTGATCATTGAGAGTATCACACACGTCCTCAAATTCCCTAATATGGAGGTATGGCTTTTCAGAATCCATACCGTGGTAATGCGGTAGCATCTGGATCATCCCATTTTTGAAACGGAATTGCCCAGCATTATACGAGAGTATAATGCATCCCAGAGTGACAATACACTCGGGATATAAGAATTCTCTAATCGGACGGTATGGGGGCTCTTCCTCACCGGCGGGTGCACTGCCATGTTGCGACATCTCTTCCTCACTTATTCACTCAGTGCTCTCACTGGGCGTGCTCGGAGTGTGTCCTAAGAAGGAAAAAGGAGTGTTATCGGAGACTGAGTGCGACCGTGTGGGAGGTGGGACCCAGAACTGTGGGGCGTTTGGAGTGTGGGGACTATCAGGATTGTACTCAACAATTGGATTTTCGTGAATGTTAGTTGGAGTATTATGGGGTGTGGGAGTGGTTTTAGAATTTTTCATTAAGCTTATAAGAGATGGTGATGAATTTTTTTGTGCTTTTTTTTTTGAAATTTTTTATATGTTTTTTTGGATTTTCGGAATTTTTGGTCAAAGATTTGGATTGACTCTATCTAATCCTAAGTCTACCTAAATCCCCGGAAACGGTGCCAAAAACTTGACGCGACTGAAAATGTGTCTCAGAAGTGCGTTCACTCTAGGCTCAAGTGTAAGCCTGTCGCTCAAGTAATAATCCCAGTAAGTCGGGTATCGATCCTCAGGTAAGAAGGACAACAGAGTTGTGACGACGAGAAAAGACGGAGGAATCCTAACCTTGACTCTAAGAAGAAAAGGAAAACTGATTTGGTTTTTGAGATTGGTTACAGCTAAATGCGATTATGAAATTATGAAGAAATGCAACTACGCTAATCTACCTAAATTATGAATGAAAAATAGTCTGAAACTTTTTGTTTAAATGATGAGAAAATTAGGACGGGAATACAATCCCCCAACCCTAGTGTAGTGCGGATATAATATTAATCTTAAATTTATCTGATTGATTTGACCCAAAATTTAGTACTCCCAAGCATTATGTATATGAGGTTCAAGCCCGCGTCATACCCAATCTGAGGATGAGTAAATCAGTATCGCGATAGTAGCACTCGAATTGCACTCTAAATCATCACGAGTACCCAGAGGCAAATGAGATATAAAGATCTATAATTATTGTGTAACTACGCAATACGATCATGGTCAATCATTAAATTTAGCGGATTAATTTTATACACACGCACTAACACATCAGCATGGTTTCATGCATCCCGGCCTTTTAAACCTAGCCGGGCATATTAAACTGAAGGATGCATGAAATAGTAACGTTGCATGCAAGCGAGCTCATGATAACACTAGATCAAAATACGTGGCTAAGTATTATAAATGCAGAAATTTATTCAAATCACGCAGAAAAATTACCATGCAAGAATAATAATCATAAAAATAAAACTTGGATTACAACTTGAAAATAAACCCGGGATTGTATTGATCTTGCAGCAATTAATTGAAGTTATGTTACTAGATGTTCTTCTCTTTTTTTCTCTACCAAAAACTAAAAAAAACTATCCAGAAGTGATGTTCCTAGGTCACCACCCACGTCCCAAACTGTCTTTTGAGAGTTTTAACCTAATGGGATTCTTTGAACCAATCAGAATGAAGGAGAAAAATTCGCGCTTCAGGACCCCCGAACCGGTTCGCATATTACCCGAACCAGTTCGCCCCCCAAACCGGTTCGCGTCTGGGTTCGAGAATTTTTGCTGGCTTGGGGTGCTTTTTCTTTCACTCAACACTTAGAATTTTTCTTGTTTTATTTCCTTTCTTCCTTGAATTTTTGTTCAACTTCAACTGGTCATAACTCATCAACCGTAGCTCGGATTTGGGTGCCGTTTCTTTCAGTGTTCTCGTTGTTCTGAGCTTTTCAACTTTCCAGTTGACTCCTCCTTCGGGATCTGGCTGCAGAATTACCAAAATGCCCTTGAACTTGCGTTCTTAGCTTTTCTTTCATCGTCTCATTTCTCTTTTGCACTGCTTGCATTATTAACCTGTAAAATAAATAAGAGAAGCACGAAACACGAAATACTTTCCAACGAAGGTTAGTAGCATAAATGTGCATCAAATCCATATTAGTTGCACCACTCGGGTTCACAAATACACCGAAATTAGGGGACTAAATATACAATATTTATGCCCAATCACCCACGATGCTGAGCTTCACCTGAGGTATGTCGCTGAGACTACCCAATCTTGGGATACATCTGATCCTAATGCTCAAAATCGAAATCGTCAAGTGCCACGACTCCATCGGCGTTCGGCCAATTTCACTTAGAAAAGAATTCTATAGCGGACAGTCGACTCGATATGCTTGAGAAAGGATTGCGAGACCTACGTGAGGTATATGGAAGAGGACCAACTGGATCCATCCCAAACCCCGTCGAGAAGGTGTGTACGATTTGTGAGGCGGGTCATTCAATTGAGGAATGCCCGACTATACATGCCTACAAAATGATGCTTCAAGAATAAGTAAGTGGTATATGAGAATTCAAAGGTAATTTCGATGCCCCGCACGGGAATTCTTACAACCCTTTATGGAAAAACCACCTTGGTTTTAGCCATGGGCAACAACATGCTGCGATGAATCCTAATTCACATGTTTCCCCTCCTCCACCACCGCATTTTTAACAAGCTCCACACATGCAAGGACATGTGCAAGCACCACCACCTCAAGGAGCATACATCCCTCCACCGCGGAGAAGTCTCGAGGATACGATCAACCATTTTATCAATACCCAGACTGCAACTGATGCTAGGCATGAGCGCATGATGAATGACATGAATGCGAACATTTCACAGTTGCAATCATCGTGGAGTATCCAAGAGAAGGGCAAGTTTCCTGCCCAGGGCCAAGACCTCTCCAAGGTCAAACTAGTGTTAGCTCGACACCCCATGACCATCCTGAGCAATGTAGCATAATTACCACTCTACATAGTGGGAGAGTAGTTGACTTGTCACCTCCCCCCCAAGACGTACCTAAAGACAAGGAGATTTCTCCCGACATGAAAGAGGCCGAAGATGTCCCCTTGAATGAGAGTGATAAAGACGAAAATAGTGATCCCGAGGTAGTAGTGAAACCACCCACCGCGGCACCGTTTCATCAAAGGCTAATTCCTTCCTATAAAGGAAACACCTGTGATGATGTGCTAGATGTGCTTAAGCAAGTAAAGTTAAATTTACCTTTCCTCGATTCCATTAAGCAGATTCCAGCTTATGCAAAAGTCATCAAAGACTTGTTAACCGTGAAGAGGAAGATGAAGGTAAAGAAAAACGTATGCCTAGCACAAAACGTGATCTGTATTCTACTTAATGATCTCCCACTAAAATTTAAAGATCCCGGTGCACCCACCATTTCCTGCACCATTTGAGAAAATAAAATTAAAAAAGCCTTACTTGACTTGGGAGCAAGTGTTAATACCCTCCCTTACGCCATCTATAGGCAACTTGATTTGGGCGACCTCAAGCCCACAAAGGTCATTCTCCAATTAGCAGATTGAACCATTAAGATCCTAAGAGGCATAGTTGAGGACGTGATCGTCCAAGTTGACACCTTTTACTTCCCGGTAGACTTTGTCATTTGGGACACGGAGCCCTCCTTCACCTCAAGCAACCATGTTCCCATCATTCTTGGTCTCCCTTTCTTATCTACAGCTAACGCAATCATTATTACTCGGAATGGGCGAATACAACTCACTTTTGGGAACATGACTTTAGAGACTAACATCTTCCATATCGCCCAGCATACAGGGGAAGAAGATGATCTTCACGCGGTGAGCCTAATTGATGAGATTGTAGAAGAGCACATTAAGGAAAATTTATGTGGAGACGCCTTAGAATCTTGCTTAGTGTCTAGTCATGAGAGCAAGGGAACTTATACCGCGATTGAGAGAGAGAGAGAGAGAGGGGTTAGAAGAGAGAAAAATAGTGGAGTTAGAGATCGAGAAAGTAAGGGAGGATGTAGGCACTACTCGAGAGAGAGAGAGAGAGAGATATGGTACATGAGCATGGAAGAATTTGAAAAAGAATTCGGTCCGGTGGATGAGAGCCTTAATGACGAAGTCCAAACTCTATTGGATTCATGTAGTCACCCAGAAGAAAGCGAATGGAAAGATAAAATCGATGAATTCCTTCTTTGTGACCATCCACCCATACCACTAGAGGTCCCGAAGGCGAGTGAGGAGAAAATTTATGTTTCATCCGACCTAGAGCATGACCCATGCGTTCCAAAAATGGAAAGAAACTTAGGTGTTCCCTCTGAGTCGATGCACGCAGGCCGCACTTTGAGTAAGCATCACGAGGATCCCTTTCCAATTAGTCACGATGAGTCTCCCGATCTATCCTTTATCTATAGGTGAGGTCCCAACTTGTTTTGATTATTGGTTTACGATATGAAGATGGGAGAGATGAGAGGTCGTCGCACCCCCGACGCATATGGGGTGATTTTTATTGTATTATTGAGTCATGTGTTCGGGTCATTTAGTGTCTTTATGCATTTTCTCCATTTGTTTGTTTTATTTATTGCACTTCTTATTTTGCCTTGTTTAGATTTTAGTCCTTTTTGCTTGAGGACAATTGACCGGGCGGAAAAAGTGTGTTCATGGGAGGACACAATCGTTGTGTGTTTCGCCGCCGCGATACAAAAACCTAATATACTACTACACTTGCGAGGTAAGTAAAGCGGTAAGTCGGGTATCGTAAGAAATCCACAGGGAGTGATTAAATTATAGATGTTAATTGTTTTAAAACTTTAAGAATAAAAATGGTGTAAAAGAAATAAGAAAAGGTGATGGCTGGTTGTCGTGACAAAAGAAAAGAATAAGTTACGCTACACAAAAGTAAAGCGAGGATCGGGATCGCATTCCACCACATGGGCTAAACATCTACTAATTAGAATTACGGTTCGAAAACATTTAATCGAGCATTTACAATTAAGCATAAACATCACACAAGAAGGAATTTAACCCAAAGTTGCAAGATTAAACATTTAACTGAAAATGGTCACACGCGGATTAAATTCGGATTATCGCTATAAACACTAAAGTTGCGTGACAAATAAAGTTAAACGCATAACAATCCAACTTTAATACACGCGGTTTCAATTAAATGCAATTTTACACAAAACCCTAATTTTCGAGGTCCAAACCCAAAAATGGCAGAAACACAATCCCGACCCTATTTATCTAAGGGTACGTCATGAACTAAACTAATTAACAAACCAATATACTAATTACAAGAAGAAATAAATTAATCTAGGCAAGAAAGTAGAGAAAGCAAGTAAATCAAAGCATGGAAATTAAGGAAGACAACTAATTTAATGTAATTAAAGTTAAGGTACAACTTACAAAACAAAGAGTACAAGAGAGGAGTAGGATTTAGCTCCCAACTACAAACCCTAAAATCTAAGACAAAATGAAGATATCAAGTCTAAAAGGAGATCACCCCAACTTAATACAATGTTTCTCTATATATACCCAACTAAAAACCAACTTAAAAATGAAGATTTTCGGACTTTTACTGTAGCCGAATCGATTCGGTAAAGGACCGAATCGATTTGGAAACAGGGGAAGCAAATAACTGGCATTCTGGTGCAAACCGAATCGATTCGGTTTTGGGCCGAATCGATTCGCAGGCAACAGGCCAGAATTTGCAGCTTTGTCCTGTTTTACGGAAAATGCCGCCATTTCTTCGTTATAGCTCGGAAAGAAGCACGGTCGGAGGCTACGCGAAGATAACTCAGAGGAAGACAACATACAAGAAGACATTAGGCTAAAAAAAAAATATGAAATGACTAAAATGCCCTTGAATATGACCTTGAGTGTACTTTTACAGTAAAAACCATCCTAAAAATGTCATAACTCCATCGATACAACTCGGAATCATGCACCGTCGACGGCCACGCGAAGAGAAATCAAAGGGATTCAACTTCCGTGAAGAGCTCGGGATTCAAACCCGAATGCTGGAATTACTAAAATGCCCCCGAAGCTGCAAAAGTCGACGAAACATTTCCGGAAAGCGTCCGAACTTCATACTAAGCATCCAAATACCTACAAAAGCCCAATTAACCCCTGCAAAACATGTTAACATAGAAATCCGAGGTTGTCTGGTTAACGAGCATAAGTATAGGGATTAAGATACCCAAGGGGGCTAATAAGGCGTAGGTTAACGAGTGAAATACGCAATATTTGCGTCGTATCACACCCCCTAACTTACACATTGCTAGTCCCTAGCAATGAAATAGGAAACAACAAGAACTACAAGCAAACCAAAAGCAAGATACAAGTACAAAATGGGATGAAAAAGTAATAAGAAGATAAGTCCACTTTCGCGGGCGCACGATTGCATTTAGCATATGCAATAGGCCGTTAAACCCCTAGGTTACCTTAGTGGACGAGTGTCGTCTCGTTAGGGTTTTCAGAGATGATACCCACAAACATCACATGGTTTCCTCAAAATATGCCCAACCCAACATGAGACAAACTCAACAACAACGAAAAATATTTCAAACATGTTATTAGCATATTGAACGAATTCAAGCTAAAGTCCGTTGTTATTAACAAGTTGAATGCACCTCATAGAATTGAAACTTTAAAAGTGGGAGGGGGGAAAGCACATGCATAGTGTGATTTGGTGAAAAACTTATATAAACCGGATACTAATAAAAGCACGCATACATTCAATCCTCACGGGCATTACGCTCATCAAATGAATTCACTCGAAACAGGGAGGTAACACACGGGACATGCGGGCTAAAGAGTAAACGTAAATGGAAACTAGGCCGCACACATGTCACAGATGAAGAACGCTATATATAAAATGAAAAACTGTAATCTCAATGAAAGGATACCGCACACTAAAAGAGGCGAAATGCATTTTCACAGATTATCAAAACTATTATGACTTTTAAATTAAATGCACCCTAAGTTCACATAGGACTTGCAATAGGGTTATAATGTAGGTTAGGCTAGGGTATGAAATGAAGGAATGTATATACGGATTCAAAGTGTTCGGGATGAAAACTCGGGATAATGGGAAGAATGCGGGCAATATCAAAAATGGAAAGTAACTTCCAAATGAGCATTAGATATATCATCGGGGAGAGTAATCAAAGCTTATTGAACACTATACACAACATATACAACTTCTCTTTCTTTTTCTTTCCTTCTTTTTCTCATTTTCTCTTTTGTTTTCTTTTCTTCTTTTTCTCATTTTCTCTTTTGTTTTCTTTTTCTTTTTTGCTTTCTCTTTTTCTTCTTTTTTTTTTCATACCACTTTTCTTTACTTTTCAAACTCTCATATGCTTAAAATTGCAACCGCAATACAACAACAACATTCAATCCTAAGCAACATTCCAAACAAAGGTATGTAAGGTGTATGTATGGCTTAAAACTCCAATTTGGAGTTGGTTATGGGAATTTGGGTTATGAAAAGAAAGGTTATATTTAGGCTCAAAGGGGTTAACTAGGGAAACATATAAGGTGAGGTCAAGGTCAATATGGGTGATATAACAAAGATGGCATATGATCATTTCACAAAGTTGACGCATTTCTCAAGTCAAAACAATATATGAAATTCATGATCAAGTAACACATTTCAAGTATGAACTCAATTAATGAACGGTCAAATGAAAGAATAGAGAGATTACCGACGAATTCAACGTTTTCAAAGAGGAAAGAATAGTGTATAAAACTCACAAATGACTAAAGGTACGAAGCTTACTCGGTGTAAGTATATACAATGCAACAAAAGATTACCGAGTTATAAAAATCTTAAACCAAATCAATATAACAAGGAAAGTGCATATGCCCATGGGAGAAAGTTTAATTCATGAAGTTATTCACAATATCAATGATTTGAGGACTAAAGTCCAATAACTTCAAAATCGAGAACATGCATCATTGAGTTGTCTATTGGATCGGGCAATTATTGAAATTTATCACTGGAAACAAGGCAAAATGCCCAACAAAGGAGAAAAAAGATAGAAAATATTTTTCAAAATTTTCTAATTTTTCACAAAAAGGCATACTTAGTAACTAACAAGTAAGCAAATCCATGGACAAAACAAAGAAATGGATAGAATATCCTACACCTCCTAACTTAAATGTTGCATTGTCCTCAATGCGCATTAAGAACACAACACAAAGAGAGGAAAAGTACGATATTACCCAAAATTGGGGCGATCTCCATGAGCACGAGTCCAATGAAATCTATAAAACAAGTTAGTACCGAGCATAGCAAAAACAAATAACAAAAAGTTAACTAATTACACTAGACTAAATTAAAAAGAAAGAAAAATAGGAAAGAAAGAAAATTAAAAAGCTAACTATTTACAACCTACTATTTAGGCTTCACACTAACTATACACTAGAAGTCTAAATAGTTGAGGGTCCACCCAAAAATGGATTTGACTTTGAAAGATCAACGGTGGACCCTCCAAAGCGAACATGCCTCCCGGAAAATAAGAATTCCGTTTGAACAACGGAAGGCATGTGGGTGGTGAAAAAAGTGAACCATCGCCAATTTGAAATTTTTGGGGGACGATGGGGGATTTGGATAACAAGGGGGAAAGATACACTTGAGGTCTAAGAAAAATCGACTCATCTCCCAAAGAGTTTTCAAATGGAATGGGAGATGGTGCACACGTCGGGATAACATCCATCGAAAACAAGTCCGGCAAGGAGTCCTCATCGGCAAAAAGTGTAGAAGTTTTAAAAGTTTCTACCGAATCATAGGAATCAATCGGTAATTCTAATGGTTCGATCACGGAAAACGAATATGGTGATGAAACAAATTCAATATCATTCGACTCATCGTCGGAAGGAGATTGAATTTCGGGGGAGAAAGATGCACACTCGATGAGAAATTCTTCAAAAAATTTAGGAGAAACACAAGTTTCCACCTCCTCGTTGTTTTCTGCATAAGAATTCATCTCATCGCAAAGTGCACCAAGTCTCATTCCAGCATCATTTAGGCTTTCCAAACCTTGGGAGTAAAGAAGCAAAGTCTCTTCCAAAGTAGGCTTCCTCGGCTCAAGAGCCTCAGACTCCTCATTTGATTGAAACTCGTCTTCGAAAGTAATGAAATGAAAATCGTCATTGGATTCGAATAATGAATCCAAATCAAGCTCCCAATAACGATTTTCATTGCGATAAATGTTTTCAAGTCTTTCATTTTCAGGAAAATCTTGAAAATGGAAAACTTGAAAACTATCCCCAAAGTAAGAATCATTATTACCTCGTTGTTTGTAGATGGAGAATCCGAGCAAGAAAGTGAGCAACCACGAATCAAAGTTTCTTAGCGCTCAAATATGCTATCCTGCAAAAAAGGTTAAAACAAAGAATACAAATACAAAAGGAAAAATACTACGAAATAATAAAACAATTAATATCTAAAACACACTCCCCGGCAACGGCGCCATTTCGTGACCGGGCGGAAAAAGTGTGTTCATGGGAGGACACAATCGTTGTGTGTTTCGCCGCCGCGATACAAAAACCTAATATACTACTACACTTGCGAGGCAAGTAAAGCGGTAAGTCGGGTATCGTAAGAAATCCACAGGGAGTGATTAAATTGTAGATGTTAATTGTTTTAAAACTTCAAGAATAAAAATGGTGTAAAAGAAATAAGAAAAGGTGATGGGTGGATGTCGTGACAAAAGAAAAGAATAAGTTACGCTACACAAAAGTAAAGCGAGGATCGGGATCGCATTCCACCACACGGGCTAAACATCTATTAATTAGAATTACGGTTCGAAAACATTTAATCGAGCATTTACAATTAAGCATAAACATCACACAAGAAGGAATTTAACCCAAAGTTGCGAGATTAAACATTTAACTGAAAATGGTCACACGCGGATTAAATTCGGATTATCGCTATAAACACTAAAGTTGCGTGACAAATAAAGTTAAACGCATAACAATCCAACTTTAATACACGCGGTTTCAATTAAATGCAATTTTACACAAAACCCGAACTTTCGAGGTCCAAACCCAAAAATGGCAGAAACACAATCCCGACCCTATTTATCTAAGGGTACGTCATGAACTAAACTAATTAACAAACCAATATACTAATTACAAGAAGAAATAAATTAATCTAGGCAAGAAAGTAGAGAAAGCAAGTAAATCAAAGCATGGAAATTAAGGAAGACAATTAATTTAATGTAATTAAAGTTAAGGTACAACTTACAAAACAAAGAGTACAAGAGAGGAGTAGGATTTAGCTCCCAACTACAAACCCTAAAATCTAAGACAAAATGAAGATATCAAGTCTAAAAGGAGATCACCCCAACTTAATACAATGTTTCTCTATATATACCCAACCAAAAACCAACTTAAAAATGAAGATTTTCGGACTTTTACTGTAGCCGAATCGATTCGGTAAAGGACCGAATCGATTTGGAATTAGGGGAAGCAAATAACTGGCATTCTGGTGCAAACCGAATCGATTCGGTTTTGGGCCGAATCGATTCGCAGGCAACAGGCCAGAATTTGCAGCTTTGTCCTGTTTTACGGAAAATGCCGCCATTTCTTCGTTATAGCTCGGAATGAGGCACGGTCGGAGGCTACGCGAAGATAACTCAGAGGAATAGAACATCCAAGAAGACATTAGGCTAAAAAAACAAAATATGAAATGACTAAAATTCCCTTGAATGTGACCTTGAGTGTACTTTTACAGTAAAAACCATCTTAAAAATGTCATAACTCCATCGATACAACTCGGAATCATGCACCGTCGACGGCCACGCGAAGAGAAATCAAAGGGCTTCAACTTCCGTGAAGAGCTCGGGATTCAAACCCGAATGCTGGAATTACTAAAATGCCCCCGAAGCTGCAAAAGTCGACGAAACATTTCCGGAAAGCGTCCGAACTTCATACTAAGCATCCAAATACCTACAAAAGCCCAATTAACCCCTGCAAAACATGTTAACATAGAAATCCGAGGTTGTCTGGTTAACGAGCATAAGTATAGGGATTAAGATACCCAAGGGGGCTAATAAGGCGTAGGTTAACGGGTGAAATACACAATATTTGCGTCGTATCACACCCCCTAACTTACACATTCCTAGTGCCTAGCAATGAAATAGGAAACAACAAGAACTACAAGCAAACCAAAAGCAGGATACAAGTACAAAATGGGATGAAAAAGTAATAAGAAGATAAGTCCACTTTCGCGGGCGAACGATTGCATTTAGCATATGCAATAAGCCGTTAAACCCCTAGGTTACCCTAGTGGACGAGTGTCGTCTCGTGAGGGTTTTCAGAGATGATACCCACAAACATCACATGGTTTCCTCAAAATATGCCCAACCCAACATGCGACAAACTCAACAACAACGAAAAAGATTTCAAACATGTTATTAACATATTGAACGAATTCAAGCTAAAGTCCGTTGTTATTAACAAGTTGAATGCACCTCATAGAATTGAAACTTTAAAAGTGGGAGGGGGGAAAGCACATGCATAGTGTGATTTGGTGAAAAACTTATATAAACCGGATACTAATAAAAGCACGCATACATTCAATCCTCACGGGCATTACGCTCATCAAATGAATTCACTCGAAACAGGGAGGTAACACACGGGACATGCGGGCTAAAGAGTAAACGTAAATGGAAACTAGGCCGCACACATGTCACAGATGAAGAACGCTATATATAAAATGAAAAACTGTAATCTCAATGAAAGGATACCGCACACTAAAAGAGGCGAAATGCATTTTCACAGATTATCAAAACTATTATGACTTTTAAATTAAATGCACCCTAAGTTCACATAGGACTTGCAATAGGGTTATAATGTAGGTTAGGCTAGGGTATGAAATGAAGGAATGTATATACGGATTCAAAGTGTTCGGGATGAAAACTCGGGATAATGGGAAGAATGCGGGCAATATCAAAAATGGAAAGTAACTTCCAAACGAGCATTAGATATATCATCGGGGAGAGTAATCAAAGCTTATTGAACACTATACACAACATATACAACTTCTCTTTCTATTTCTTTCCTTCTTTTTCTCATTTTCTCTTTTGTTTTCTTTTCTTCTTTTTCTCATTTTCTCTTTTGTTTTCTTTTTCTTTTTTGCTTTCTCTTTTTCTTCTTTTTTTTTCATACCACTTTTCTTTACTTTTCAAACTCTCATATTCTTAAAATTACAACCGCAATACAACAACAACATTCAATCCCAAGCAACATTCCAAACAAAGGTATGTAAGGTGTATGTATGGTTTAAAACTCCAATTTGGAGTTGGTTATGGGAATTTGGGTTATGAAAAGAAAGGTTATATTTAGGCTCAAAGGGGTTAACTAGGGAAACATATAAGGTGAGGTCAAGGTCAATATGGGTGATATAACAAAGATGGCATATGATCATTTCACAAAGTTTACGCATTTCTCAAGTCAAAACAATATATGAAAATCATGATCAAGTAACACATTTCAAGTATGAACTCAATTAATGAACGGTCAAATGAAAGAATAGAGAGATTACCGACGAATTCAACGTTTTCAAAGAGGAAAGAATAGTGTATAAAACTCACAAATGACGAAAGGTACGAAGCTTACTCGGTGTAAGTATATACAATGCAACAAAAGATTACCGAGTTATAAAAATCTTAAACCAAATCAATATAACAAGGAAAGTGCATATGCCCATGGGAGAAAGTTTAATTCATGAAGTTATTCACAATATCAATGATTTGAGGACTAAAGTCCAATAACTTCAAAATCGAGAACATGCATCATTGAGTTGTCTATTGGATCGGGCAATTATTGAAATTTATCACTGGAAACAAGGCAAAATGCCCAACAAAGGAGAAAAAAGATAGAAAATATTTTTCAAAATTTTCTAATTTTTCACAAAAAGGCATACTTAGTAACTAACAAGTAAGCAAATCCATGGACAAAACAAAGAAATGGATAGAATATCCTACACCCCCTAACTTAAATGTTGCATTGTCCTCAATGCGCATTAAGAACACAACACAAAGAGAGGAAAAGTACGATATTACCCAAAATTGGGGCGATCTCCATGAGCACGAGTCCAATGAAATCTACAAAACAAGTTAGTACCGAGCATAGCAAAAACAAATGACAAAAAGTTAACTACACTAGACTAAATTAAAAAGAAAGAAAAATAGGAAAGAAAGAAAATTAAAAAGCTAACTATTTACAACCTACTATTTAGGCTTCACACTAACTATACACTAGAAGTCTAAATAGTTGAGGGTCCACCCAAAAATGGATTTGACTTTGAAAGATCAACGGTGGACCCTCCAAAGCGAACATGCCTCCCGGAAAATAAGAATTCCGTTTGAACAACGGAAGGCATGTGGGTGGTGAAAAAAGTGAACCATCGCCAATTTGAAATTTTTGGGGGACGATGGGGGATTTGGATAACAAGGGGGAAAGATACACTTGAGGTCCAAGAAAAATCGACTCATCTCCCAAAGAGTTTTCAAATGGAATGGGAGATGGTGCACACGTCGGGATAACATCCATCGAAAACAAGTCCGGCAAGGAGTCCTCATCGGCAAAAAGTGTAGAAGTTTTAAAAGTTTCTACCGAATCATAGGAATCAATCGGTAATTCTAATGGTTCGATCACGGAAAACGAATATGGTGATGAAACAAATTCAATATCATTCGACTCATCGTCGGAAGGAGATTGAATTTCGGGGGAGAAAGATGCACACTCGATGAGAAATTTTTCGAAAAATTTAGGAGAAACACAAGTTTCCACCTCCTCGTTGTTTTCTGCATAAGAATTCATCTCATCGCAAAGTGCACCAAGTCTCATTCCAGCATCATTTAGGCTTTCCAAACCTTGGGAGTAAAGAAGCAAAGTCTCTTCCAAAGTAGGCTTCCTCGGCTCAAGAGCCTTGGACTCCTCATTTGGTTGAAACTCGTCTTCGAAAGTAATGAAATGAAAATCGTCATTGGATTCGAATAATGAATCCAAATCAAGTTCCCAATAACGATTTTCATTGCGATAAATGTTTTCAAGTCTTTCATTTTCAGGAAAATATTGAAAATGGAAAACTTGAAAACTATCCCCAAAGTAAGAATCATTAGAATGACCGCAATAACTATAATAGTAGGACATGATTACCTCGTTGTTTGTAGATGGAGAATCCGAGCAAGAAAGTGAGCAACCACGAATCAAAGTTTCTTAGCGCTCAAATATGCTATCCTGCAAAAAAGGTTAAAACAAAGAATACAAATACAAAAGGAAAAATACTACGAAATAATAAAACAATTAATATCTAAAACACACTCCCCGGCAACGACGCCATTTTGTGACCGGGCGGAAAAAGTGTGTTCATGGGAGGACACAATCGTTGTGTGTTTCGCCGCCGCGATACAAAAACCTAATATACTACTACACTTGCGAGGCAAGTAAAGCGGTAAGTCGGGTATCGTAAGAAATCCACAGGGAGTGATTAAATTGTAGATGTTAATTGTTTTAAAACTTCAAGAATAAAAATGGTGTAAAAGAAATAAGAAAAGGTGATGGGTGGTTGTCGTGACAAAAGAAAAGAATAAGTTACGCTACACAAAAGTAAAGAGAGGATCGGGATCGCATTCCACCACACGGGCTAAACATTTATTAATTAGAATTACGGTTCGAAAACATTTAATCGAGCATTTACAATTAAGCATAAACATCACACAAGAAGGAATTTAACCCCAAGTTGCGAGATTAAACATTTAACTGAAAATGGTCACACGCGGATTAAATTCGGATTATCGCTATAAACACTAAAGTTGCGTGACAAATAAAGTTAAACGCATAACAATCCAACTTTAATACACGCGGTTTCAATTAAATGCAATTTTACACGAAACCCTAACTTTCGAGGTCCAAACCCAAAAATGGAAGAAACACAATCCCGACCCTATTTATCTAAGGGTACGTCATGAACTAAACTAATTAACAAACCAATATACTAATTACAAGAAGAAATAAATTAATCTAGGCAAGAAAGTAGAGAAAGCAAGTAAATCAAAGCATGGAAATTAAGGAAGACAATTAATTTAATGTAATTAAAGTTAAGGTACAACTTACAAAACAAAGAGTACAAGAGAGGAGTAGGATTTAGCTCCCAACTACAAACCCTAAAATCTAAGACAAAATGAAGATATCAAGTCTAAAAGGAGATCACCCCAACTTAATACAATGTTTCTCTATATATACCCAACCAAAAACCAACTTAAAAATGAAGATTTTCGGACTTTTACTGTAGCCGAATCGATTCGGTAAAGGAGCGAATCGATTTGGAAACAGGGGAAGCAAATAACTGGCATTCTGGTGCAAACCGAATCGATTCGGTTTTGGGCTGAATCGATTCGCAGGCAACAGGCCAGAATTTGCAGCTTTGTCCTGTTTTACGGAAAATGCCGCCATTTCTTCGTTATAGCTCGGAATGAGGCACGGTCGGAGGCTACGCGAAGATAACTCAGAGGAATAGAACATCCAAGAAGACATTAGGCTAAAAAAACCAAATATGAAATGACTAAAATTCCCTTGAATGTGACCTTGAGTGTACTTTTACAGTAAAAACCATCCTAAAAATGTCATAACTCCATCGATACAACTCGGAATCATACACCGTCGACGGCCACGCGAAGAGAAATCAAAGGGCTTCAACTTCCGTGAAGAGCTCGGGATTCAAACCCGAATGCTGGAATTACTAAAATGCCCCCGAAGCTGCAAAAGTCGACGAGACATTTCCGGAAAGCGTCCGAACTTCATACTAAGCATCCAAATACCTACAAAAGCCCAATTAACCCCTGCAAAACATGTTAACATAGAAATCCGAGGTTGTCTGGTTAACGAGCATAAGTATAGGGATTAAGATACCCAAGGGGGCTAATAAGGCGTAGGTTAACGGGTGAAATACGCAATATTTGCGTCGTATCACACCCCCTAACTTACACATTGCTAGTCCCTAGCAATGAAATAGGAAACAACAAGAACTACAAGCAAACCAAAAGCAGGATACAAGTACAAAATGGGATGAAAAAGTAATAAGAAGATAAGTCCACTTTCACGGGCGAACGATTGCATTTAGCATATGCAATAAGCCGTTAAACCCCTAGGTTACCCTAGTGGACGAGTGTCGTCTCGTGAGGGTTTTCAGAGATGATACCCACAAACATCACATGGTTTCCTCAAAATATGCCCAACCCAACATGCGACAAACTCAACAACAACGAAAAAGATTTCAAACATGTTATTAGCATATTGAACGTATTCAAGCTAAAGTCCGTTGTTATTAACAAGTTGAATGCACCTCATAGAATTGAAACTTTAAAAGTGGGAGGGGGGAAAGCACATGCATAGTGTGATTTGGTGAAAAACTTATATAAACCGGATACTAATAAAAGCACGCATACATTCAATACTCACGGGCATTACGCTCATCAAATGAATTCACTCGAAACAGGGAGGTAACACACGGGACATGCGGGCTAAAGAGTAAACGTAAATGGAAACTAGGCCGCACACATGTCACAGATGAAGAACGCTATATATAAAATGAAAAACTGTAATCTCAATGAAAGGATACCGCACACTAAAAGAGGCGAAATGCATTTTCACAGATTATCAAAACTATTATGACTTTTAAATTAAATGCACCCTAAGTTCACATAGGACTTGCAATAGGGTTATAATGTAGGTTAGGCTAGGGTATGAAATGAAGGAATGTATATACGGATTCAAAGTGTTCGGGATGAAAACTCGGGATAATGGGAAGAATGCGGGCAATATCAAAAATGGAAAGTAACTTCCAAACGAGCATTAGATATATCATCGGGGAGAGTAATCAAAGCTTATTGAACACTATACACAACATATACAACTTCTCTTTCTATTTCTTTTCTTCTTTTTCTCATTTTCTCTTTTGTTTTCTTTTCTTCTTTTTCTCATTTTCTCTTTTGTTTTCTTTTTCTTTTTGCTTTCTCTTTTTCTTCTTTTTTTTTCATACCACTTTTCTTTACTTTTCAAACTCTCATATGCTTAAAATTGTAACCACAATACAACAACAACATTCAATCCCAAGCAACATTCCAAACAAAGGTATGTAAGGTGTATGTATGGCTTAAAACTCCAATTTGGAGTTGGTTATGGGAATTTGGGTTATGAAAAGAAAGGTTATATTTAGGCTCAAAGGGGTTAACTAGGGAAACATATAAGGTGAGGTCAAGGTCAATATGGGTGATATAACAAAGATGGCCTATGATCATTTCACAAAGTTTACGCATTTCTCAAGTCAAAACAATATATGAAAATCATGATCAAGTAACACATTTCAAGTATGAACTCAATTAATGAACGGTCAAATGAAAGAATAGAGAGATTACCGATGAATTCAACGTTTTCAAAGAGGAAAGAATAGTATATAACACTCACAAATGACGAAAGGTACGAAGCTTACTCGGTGTAAGTATATACAATGCAACAAAAGATTACCGAGTTATAAAAATCTTAAACCAAATCAATATAACAAGGAAAGTGCATATGCCCATGGGATAAAGTTTAATTCATGAAGTTATTCACAATATCAATGATTTGAGGACTAAAGTCCAATAACTTCAAAATCGAGAACATGCATCATTGAGTTGTCTATTGGATCGGGCAATTATTGAAATTTATCACTGGAAACAAGGCAAAATGCCCAACAAAGGAGAAAAAAGAAAGAAAATATTTTTCAAATTTTTCTAATTTTTCACAAAAAGGCATACTTAGTAACTAACAAGTAAGCAAATCCATGGACAAAACAAAGAAATGGATAGAATATCCTACACCCCCTAACTTAAATGTTGCATTGTCCTCAATGCGCATTAAGAACACAACACAAAGAGAGGAAAAGTACGATATTACCCAAAATTGGGGCGATCTCCATGAGCACGAGTCCAATGAAATCTACAAAACAAGTTAGTACCGAGCATAGCAAAAACAAATAACAAAAAGTTAACTAATTACACTAGACTAAATTAAAAGGAAAGAAAAATAGGAAAGAAAGAAAATTAAAAAGCTAACTATTTACAACCTACTATTTAGGCTTCACACTAACTATACACTAGAAGTCTAAATAGTTGAGGGTCCACCCAAAAATGGATTTGACTTTGAAAGATCAACGGTGGACCCTCCAAAGCGAACATGCCTCCCGGAAAATAAGAATTCCGTTTGAACAACGGAAGGCATGTGGGTGGTGAAAAAAGTGAACCATCGCCAATTTGAAATTTTAGGGGGACGATGGGGGATTTGGATAACAAGGGGGAAAGATACACTTGAGGTCCAAGAAAAATCGACTCATCTCCCAAAGAGTTTTCAAATGGAATGGGAGATGGTGCACACGTCGGGATAACATCCATTGAAAACAAGTCCGGCAAGGAGTCCTCATCGGCAAAAAGTGTAGAAGTTTTAAAAGTTTCTACCGACTCATAGGAATCAATCGGTAATTCTAATGGTTCGATCACGGAAAACAAATATGGTGATGAAACAAATTCAATCTCAATCGACTCATCGTCGGAAGGAGATTGAATTTCGGGGGAGAAAGATGCACACTCGATGAGAAATTCTTCGAAAAATTTAAGAGAAACACAAGTTTCCACCTCCTCGTTGTTTTCTGCATAAGAATTCATCTCATCGCAAAGTGCACCAAGTCTCATTCCAGCATCATTTAGGCTTTCCAAACCTTGGGAGTAAAGAAGCAAAGTCTCTTCCAAAGTAGGCTTCCTCGGCTCAAGAGCCTCGGACTCTTCATTTGGTTGAAACTCGTCTTCGAAAGTAATGAAATGAAAATCGTCATTGGATTCGAATAATGAATCCTAATCAAGCTCCCAATAACGATTTTCATTGCGATAAATGTTTTCAAGTCTTTCATTTTCAGGAAAATCTTGAAAATGGAAAACTTGAAAACTACCCCCAAAGTAAGAATCATTAGAATGACCGCAATAACTATAATAGTAGGACATGATTACCTCGTTGTTTGTAGATGGAGAATCCGAGCAAGAAAGTGAGCAACCACGAATCAAAGTTTCTTAGCGCTCAAATATGCTATCCTGCAAAAAAGGTTAAAACAAAGAATACAAATACAAAAGGAAAAATACTACGAAATAATAAAACAATTAATATCTAAAACACACTCCCCGGCAACGACGCCATTTTGTGACCGGGCGGAAAAAGTGTGTTCATGGGAGGACACAATCGTTGTGTGTTTCGCCGCCGCGATACAAAAACCTAATATACTACTACACTTGCGAGGCAAGTAAAGCGGTAAGTCGGGTATCGTAAGAAATCCACAGGGAGTGATTAAATTGTAGATGTTAATTGTTTTAAAACTTCAAGAATAAAAATGGTGTAAAAGAAATAAGAAAAGGTGATGGGTGGTTGTCGTGACAAAAGAAAAGAATAAGTTACGCTACACAAAAGTAAAGCGAGGATCGGGATCGCATTCCACCACACGGGCTAAACATTTATTAATTAGAATTACGGTTCGAAAACATTTAATCGAGCATTTACAATTAAGCATAAACATCACACAAGAAGGAATTTAACCCAAAGTTGCGAGATTAAACATTTAACTGAAAATGGTCACACGCGGATTAAATTCGGATTATCGCTATAAACACTAAAGTTGCGTGACAAATAAAGTTAAACGCATAACAATCCAACTTTAATACACGCGGTTTCAATTAAATGCAATTTTACACGAAACCCTAACTTTCGAGGTCCAAACCCAAAAATGGCAGAAACACAATCCCGACCCTATTTATCTAAGGGTACGTCATGAACTAAACTAATTAACAAACCAATATACTAATTACAAGAAGAAATAAATTAATCTGGGCAAGAAAGTAGAGAAAGCAAGTAAATCAAAGCATGGAAATTAAGGAAGACAATTAATTTAATGTAATTAAAGTTAAGGTACAACTTACAAAACAAAGAGTACAAGAGAGGAGTAGGATTTAGCTCCCAACTACAAACCCTAAAATCTAAGACAAAATGAAGATATCAAGTCTAAAAGGAGATCACCCCAACTTAATACAATGTTTCTCTATATATACCCAACCAAAAACCAACTTAAAAATGAAGATTTTCGGACTTTTACTGTATCCGAATCGCTTCGGTAAAGGACCGAATCGATTTGGAAACAGGGGAAGCAAATAACTGGCATTCTGGTGCAAACCGAATCGATTCGGTTTTGGGCCGAATCGATTCGCAGGCAACAGGCCAGAATTTGCAACTTTGTCCTGTTTTACGGAAAATGCCGCCATTTCTTCGTTATAGCTCAGAATGAGGCACGGTCGGAGGATACGCAAAGATAACTCGGAGGAATAGAACATCAAAGAAGACATTAGGCTAAAAAAACAAAATATGAAATGACTAAAATGCCCTTGAATGTGACCTTGAGTGTACTTTTACAGTAAAAACCATCCTAAAAATGTCATAACTCCATAGATACAACTCGGAATCATGCACCGTCGACGGCCACGCGAAGAGAAATCAAAGGGCTTCAACTTCCGTGAAGAGCTCGGGATTCAAACCCGAATGCTGGAATTACTAAAATGCCCCCGAAGCTGTAAAAGTCGACGAAACATTTCCGGAAAGCGTCCGAACTTCATACTAAGCATCCAAATACCTACAAAAGCCCAATTAACCCCTGCAAAACATGTTAACATAAAAATCCGAGGTTGTCTGGTTAACGAGCATAAGTATAGGGATTAAGATACCCAAGGGGGCTAATAAGGCGTAGGTTAACGGGTGAAATACGCAATATTTGCGTCGTATCAACAATGCAAAAGTCAAGTTAGGGGGGTTCATAAGTGCGTATTTCTAAAACTTCACAAATTTTCAAAATGCCCAGATATTTCCAAAAAAAAATCATAAAATTTTGAAAAACCCAAAAATATTTTTGTGCAAAATAAATAAAAATTGGAATTCAAAATTTTCAAAAATATCATTAAAAGTCGGATTGAAGTCTCAAGTTGTAAAATTCAAATACACAAAGCCAAAATTGACCAAAGATGAAAATTGAGCGAAAATTAATGACTTAAAGAATAAGTGTGGAGATTAACAAACCCGGTGAGATTCAAGCCTATCACTTTTTGCGAGTTTTTTAAATCAATCCGAGTTAATTGTTAACTCAAAGTTCTTTTCAGCGTCTAAAAAGTCGTCGAGGATCTCAATCCTTTTATTTTGATCGGTTTTGATAAATGTGTGTGATATTGAAAATCGGAAATCGGCAATAAAAAAATCGGAAATTGGAAAATCGAAAATCGGAAATCGGCAATAAAAAATCTTTCCAAAATCGGGAAAAAATCGGATCGGAATTCGGAAAAATCAGAAAATCGAAAAAAAAAACACAGCCCTACATAAATTCAATGACTTTGTTGAATTTGGACATGTTCCACGTAGGAAATCATGTATATAGGTATATGTAACTAATAGAAATGTTGGTTGGGAGTTTGGGAATCGATAATGGTGTTTTGGAGTAATTTGGAAGATGAAACCCATAGGTTGAAACTGCAGTTTCTGGGCAAGAACTGCTTGATCGATCGATCGACCCAAGAACATCGATCGATCGATCGACCCCCTTTCCTCGATCGATCGACCCCTCCTAGAAAACTGCATATTTTCCCCTTTTTGTTTAATTCGGTTTAAATACATGGGAACCCTTGATTATTATTTATAGAGTATAATGGGTCATGAGGAGAACCAGTAGGGTCTAAATAGACTCCATTGAATGAAATTTAATATGGGATGAAATTGTGGGTTAACGAGGAATTTCGTTACACATTAGAGATTGTGCGTAAGATCGTTAATGAATTGAGGGACTCGTGAGAGACTTAGACCAAAAGGTTAGAGAGGGTATACCTACTGAAATTGTATTTAGCAAAAGAGAATACTTCGAGAGATGAGAAGTAAGTATGAAATAAATTTTAAGTGGGAATAAAAGAAATGGATCCCTTATGCGAGATAATTGGGTAAAAATTGTACTAAATACGGTTAATAATAATTATGGGTCATGGGCACACCTAATTTTGAAAATGTGAATATTTATATATATGACTGTGTGACTGTGCATATATTATGTATTTGTGTAAAAATCATACCCGGGCTACTTTCTATCACGGAGGTTTCTGCGCCGGTAAAGTCTTATCTCGATTGGACCTTTATGGGGGATATTGACTCGTACCCTAAAAGATAGTATCCTCGATACATGCTATCTGATAATGATAGTTAGATGTTCTAAGAGACGTGAGGGTATGTGCTGAGATCTTAGGACCTGGAACTATGCTTCGCCTCCATTTGTTTGTATGTTGTGTTAATACAGTTCGAGAGTGATCTGAACTAGTTTTTCCCTTAGTTTGAGTGATACGGGGACTTGATAGCACAGTATGCCAGCACCATAGATTTTATGTGGGGTGTTGTTAGTATATATATTATATGTGTGACTAATATATATACGTATATCTATATGGGAACTTTCTACTGTGCGTATAAGTATAGTAATGAATAAATGCTTCAACTTTATTATAAGTGTTCGGGAACTTTATAACGGTAATGAGTTGTTCTAAATAACGTAAGAAATCTTGAAGAGAATGATTTCCTAAAGTAAATATCTTAACCTTGCTTTTCACGTGATAAAACCTTATGGAGAATAAGTTAAAGAAACTTTAGAGATTTATTAGTACGGTAGGCGTGCACACTAAATGAGAGGTGAGAATTCTCAAGAGAGTGTCGCATACTAACATGGTTGTTGCATTAGCCGATAAGCATTTTAAATACTTGCTAAACTATTTTTAGAACTGTTTTACACTCGGGCTCTGACCCGTTTCCTATCTTTTTCTCTCTCTCTCTCTTGTATATATATATATATATATATATATATATATATATATATATATATGTATGTATATATTACAGGTGCCCAGTCACATGGGTGTCATGCATAGGTTCTTTGGATTGGATGCGCTGCATCTGATGTGGGAGTTGCAGGCCGTTGCTTTAGACGACCTCTTCATTGATTCTATTCTTATTTTAGTTCTGCTTAGTTAGGGCATGTGTCGCCCGTTTCCCTATTCAGTTTGGATTTGTCAGAGATTTACGTTTGTTTATATTTCCAGAATTCAGTATTCCTTGAGAGTTAACTTTTTTCAGGATGATTTCATGTATGGTTATTTGACTTGGTTTGGTTAATCTAGATGGATTAGTTCTTTTGTGTTGATTGCTATCCGTAGCACTTATGTGATTCTTAGACTGTTGATTATTTAAAAAGGTTTTCAAGTTGAAATTTAAAAATGGAAATAAGACTTTAAATTGTTTTGACACTTAGCTTAATTATTTAGGGTGTTAAATTTGTAAATTTTATTTTGTGACAGTGATGCTAAGAATGAACCAAATGCTCACGTTGATTTTTAATCTAATAAAGGACTGAACACCCGGTATTTAATTAGGCGGGGTGTTACAGGTGGTATCAGAGCATCAGGTTTTAGTGCCCTTTGGATCTGTGCGGCTTATTATGCTTCCAGCGTTGCTTTGTTTGATTTAGAGTCCTATGTTTAGGATTGTTGATTTCTATGGTGAGATTCTGTTCTCCTGCTGTAACGTATGTATATTAGTGAATTATAATTGCGTTCGGATGTGTGCGTGTGACGAGCGATGAAGGATGTCAGACGAGGGTCGTTAGGCGGACATCAGGAGGCATGGATTAGTTGAGGTTGTAAAGTATATTCAAGGATGATGACCGTAGTCGAGGTCACCCCTATTATGGCACGAGAGTCCAGGACTGTAAAGACGGCTAGGACGCCGCCTACGATTACCAAATGCTGCTATAGTCAAAAGAGAAGCCGAATCAGACTCACCCAATGTAGTACGCTTGGGAGAGGGTCAAATGGAAAAAAAATTAAGTAGAGTCATCAGCAAAAATTCTATAAATGAGAAAATTGTGTGTGTTACCCAACGAAGGTAATATATTCAAAAGTCTTGGACACATGGAGGAGTGTGGTTAACTAGAAATGAAAATTTGGGGTAAAATTTTTTTTGACTCAGCGGAGCAAAGTTCCAATAGTGGGAGTCAACCACCACCGTTAGTAGTGAAATGTTGAGTCAATGGAAGGACCTTAGGTACAGTTTAACTGCACGTTCTTTCATAAGTTGTTCAGAATAAGATATGAACGTTGTTCTGAACCCATTACGAAAGGACCAAACAGGGGTCCATTTGTAAATGGATTTAGACTTTTAGCAAATCTTGTATCAGCGGGAGTGGATACCAATAGTAGAGAATATTTAAAATTAACTCGTGAGGAAAGATTGACAACACTTAAAGAGAATTATGTTGGATAGTCGATCCATATGGTGACAATGTCACGCATTGTCCATAGATATGTTAACGCTCTTATGAAGGGAGCTAAAGTAATCGGAAGATTTATTGGAGAGTGAGTCTAGGTGAAATTAGTTAGTAAAACACCGCAAGGGGGAGATCCATCAGGGGGCTCATTTAAATGAGTCGGATAGCTGATTTCTTACCAAGCGATGGTGAATTCAGTGAGGGTTATTGAAGCTAGTAGCACGTTCCTTAGGGCCAACAAGGATAAGGGAACAACGGGGGTAGCCATCAGGAATCGAACCTACCAAAGTTCGAGAGAATGGCAGTCCTAATATGGTTAGTATAGCAGGTGATAAGTGGAATATGTGTAAAGGTATTTTTTGGAGAGTGAAATCACATGCGTTAATGTTTTCCCTTAGTGAGTAAAGGGACAAGAGTAGGATGCCTAGTAAAGGACAACGATTAAAGTAGTTTTTGTTTTGGTTTGGACAGACATGTTACGTCCGGGGACCATTTGTGCAGTCAAGACGATTGGCAAGGTAGAACTATGAGTTTTATCCTCGGAGGATGAGGCGTGTTTTATGTTACACGAGCGAGTCACTATATTTTGTTCATTGCTAGATTAATATGTGAGACGAGTTTAATGTGTATGATTATAAACATTATTATGTGAATATTTTCCCTAGTGTAGCGGGATTATCCTTAGTTCTATCCGCGGAGGATGAATGGGTGTATTAATAGTGTTATATACTTTATTGAGATTACTCATTTCGGTGATGTGATACACGAGTATGATATTGTCTTGGTTACAACTTTATAGTAATGTTTAGTACGATAGTAGGCAGTTATTGCAAGGCTATCGAAATGGTTGCATTAGTGCAGCATGTTTTGTTCTGGCGAGGCCTCACTTGCGAGAGGGTCGGACTCGCACTTATATTATCTATTCTAGAGACTTCGGAGGGGATAGTGGGCACGAGATATTCGATCCCGGTGTGTGTAGGGACTTCATTATTATGATTCAGTATGTATTGGGTTTACTTGAAATAGCGTTGCCAAAGCCGTTTATTGAAAATAAACTATTTAAGCAACTCCGAAAGTTTGTTGAAGAAACTCTTTACTTAAATCAAACTGATTTTGAACACAAGATGTGTTAACAAAAATTATGTACGAGATAAGGACAAGATTTGATAACAAGTTTTAGTAAACAGTTTTAAAATATTTTAAATTCAGCACACATCAGACTGGGATGAGAAGATGTAGAAATATTAATACTCAGGATTTTCAACGTGGTAAAACCTCAACCTTGAGGAAACATCCACGACTCCCTCTACGGAGTAAAACAAGAAAATATCACTAAAACAAATATGTGAGTTACAATCTATTTAACTAACATGCACACAATAACAAGTCTATACAAGTTCAGGATTATACCCTCTGGCGTCCTTAAACTTTTCTGCAGATCTTGATTGTTGATGTAGTCTTCTCAGTTTGTCAACTCTTCCTTTGTTTCAGCAGTATACGTCGACTTATGTTCACCAAATCTTATAGCCAACACTTTCAGTGTATGTAGTGTGAAGATGTTTGTGAAAAGTGTTCTATAACACATGCATGCACACACGTACTCTTATTAGTTACAAACAATCCTAACAAATTACATATAAAGTCTATATGCAGTAAGTTTGTTATTTTTCTTTCTTACAAAACCAAGAACCTTTTGACCTTTCAAAATAACCCAGATTCCACGGAGATCTTGCTTAAGAAATCGGTCAAGACCTTTCTCAATCTCTTTTGAAAATATTTAGGAGATTGAAAACCCTCCAAGTGCGAATCCAACTAGGTCAGGTTAAGTTTTGTAAAAACAGAAACAGAAAAACATCTATTGTTGATTCTGATTTAAGAAAATGTTTTAACATAAAACAATCAACAACGAACTTCTCAAGATGAGAAATAAAATGCAACTAAGTGTGTTGTGACATGAAAAATTTCAGATCTATGATTTCTATTGAATCAGAAACAAGATCTGAGTAAGTGTCTAAGTTGGAAATAAGATTTTATGAACACAAGGTTACAGCAACCCAAGATCACTCAACTCGAACTCTCATAAACTCAAGAAACACTAAGGATGGTGTTTATTTGGTTATGGTGTTTTTGGAGAGGTAAGTGGTTTAGGTTGGAGAAGATTTTTAGACGAAGTTAGGGTTTCTAACTTGGCTCTCTGGTTTCTCTCTCTCTCTTCTCTCTCTTCTCTCTCTCTCTCTATTCTCTGAGACTTTTCAAAATGACAAAAGCTTTCGAAGGCTGAGATGAGAGTCCTTTAAATAGTAAGAGGAGAAGGTTCCAGACTATCGTTCAAAAACAACGTTTGAGATTGAGTCAAGCTTATTTGACTTCAATCCAAGGGCTCACAACAGGCGGTGGATTAAACAGGCTGTGATTGGCTTAAAGGTTTACACGGGGATTCACTCAGGCGACATGCAAGCCATTGATAAGGGTTGATCCAAGGGCTGTAAACATGCGAAGTTTTGTCTCTGTAAAGAAACACAACTCTGGCCAATCAGAGAGCAGCAAGTGTTGGCCATAGGACGAATGCAATCGCGCGTCCCAAACTAATTACAAAGCCAACCCTGGAGTCTCTGGCGCTTTCGGTTTCTACCAAGAGTAACTTAAGGCCAAAAATCACAACAATACATATTTAGATATTAACCCCAAAACTTTTTAAATCAAGTTTTAATTTAATAAAACCTTAATTAAAAGATGTTTAAAATTCCCAAAAAATTAATAAAAATCAAATTGAGGGATTTAAACACACTCACCACATTAATACACATAAAGGTGCAATATGATATGCAAGAATTAAGTTCTAAGTGTGTGAGTGATGGCTATAGTCTCAGGATCATTACAAGATGAATAGGAGAAGAAGCAACACAATCTCTGAGGCTCTTTGGTTTCTAGGATGGACACAATTTTGTCACAATTTCCAAACTAGATGAGCTCTTATACAGTCTAGACTCAAATGAGTCAAAAGTATAAGGGCTTCAATCTCCCCCTTTGGAAATATGAGACAAAATCTCCTTTGAGTCATCTAGAACTCGTAGGGCGACAACAAATAAGAAAAACCTATTCCTATAAAAGTTCTATCTACCCAAATCCTAGAAAGCAAAAATTACATAACTCAACTATATACAGTTTAACATCCTATTATTACAATAAAGAATGACTGTACAAGAAGAATACCTGCAAAGAATTACTAAGATCAAGCTGTTTAGTATATGCAGAGATAGACTCAAATTTCTCCCCCATTTTGTCTCAAATGGACAAAGGGAAGGAACTTGGAAAAATATAACAGGTATTTACTCGACACAAATCATACCAATAGATTTACGTAAAGAAATGAATCTATTATAATCAAGAGGTTTGGTAAACAAATCTGCAAGTTGTAGATCAGTTGGAAGATAATTGATTTCTAATTCCTTGGTTTCAACTAATTCACGAATAAAGTGATGTCTTATTTTAATGTGCTTATTTCGCGAGTGTTGAACTGGGTTCTTAGAAATATTAATCACGCTTTGATTATCACAATAGAGATGAAGTGTGGGTTCTAAAATACCATAATCACTTAGCATTTGTTTAAGCCACAATAATTGGGCACAACAGCTACCAGCGGCTATGTATTCAGATTCAGCAGTCGAGAGAGATGTGCAGTTCTGTTTTTTACTACTCCATCCTACCAAGTTATTACCAATATAACAACATGCGCCTGAAGTGCTTTTACTATCATCAGTACAACCAGCCCAATCAGCATCAGTCTACCCAATAATAGTGCTCGGTGTGTCATTCGTGAACCAAATTCCTAAATTTAGAGTGCCTTTAACATATTTAATTATCCATTTAACAGAGTTTAAATGGCTCTCTTTGGGGTTGTTTTAATAGCGCGCGCAAACACACACAGCATACATGATATCAGGACGCGAGGCAGTCAGATAGAGTAATGTGCCAATCATACTACGATATAAAGTAGGATCTACAGATTTTCCATTTTCATCTTTTAACAATTTTTCGGTAGTACTCATAGCCGTTTTAGCACTTTTAGCACTCTCGAGGCCAAATTTCTTAACTATCTCTAATGCTTACTTAGTCTGCGAAAGAAACAATCCATCTGGTTGTTGTTTGACTTGGAGACCTAGGAAGAACTGTAACTCCCCCATAAGGGACATCTGAAATTCCTTGCTCATTATTTCAGCAAAAGATTTTACTTCTGAGGTATCCAAATATGATATCGTCTACATAGACTTGAGCGATAGTAATGTGTTTGCCAAAATGTTTGACAAATAAGGTTTGGTCATTTCCACCTCTTTTGAAACCTTTATCCAGCAGAAAACTGGACAGGCGCTCATACCAAGCTCTAGGAGCTTGCTTAAGACCATATAAAGCCTTTTTCAACCGAAATACATGATTAGGATAATTAGGGTCAATGAACCCTTTAGGTTGTTCTACATAGGTTTCCTCGGCAAGTATTCCATTAAGGAACGCAGATTTAACATCCATTTGATATAATGTAAAATGCATGTGACAAGCTATAGCAAGAAGCAGACGAACTGATTCTAAACGAGTAACAGGAGTAAACATCTCGTTAAAATCAAGTCCTTCTATTTGGGAATAACCTTGAGCAACTAGTCTGGCTTTATTTCTAATTATCGTCCCATTTTCATCAGTTTTATTTTTAAAAATCCAACGAGTACCAATAACCTTTTTGTGATCAGGACGTGGAACAAGATACCATACATCATGAATAACAAATTGTAAAAGTTCATCCTGCATAGCAGAAATCCAGTGAGAGTCATTCAATGCCTCATTTACATTCTTTGGTTCCACAAGAGAAACAAAGCATGCATAAAGAGCATAATTTCGAAGTTGGGATCTTGTACGTACTGGCTCACTAGGGTTACCAACTATGTTGTTTATGGGATGATCTTTAGAAACCCAGTTAGGTACTTCAGGTGACTCAATAGGTAATGAATTATCTATTTCAGAAGAGTCATTTTCTAAAATATTTGACGATTCTTCTTCTATAGTTAATTTACTAGTCTTGCTTTCTACAGTAGTGTCACTAACCATTACATTTATGGATTCCATTAAGGTTTTAGTGCGAAGATTATACACCCGATAAGCTCTACTGTTAGGTGAATATCCTAAGAATATGGCTTTATCTCCCCTACTCTTAAATTTAGATAAGTGTTCCCTATCTTTGCACACATAGCAGGTACTACCAAAGGTTCTAAGGTACTTAAGATTAGGCTTTTTATTGTACCAAAGTTCATAAGAAGTTTGTTTGGAATTCTTTCTAAGATAGACCCTATTAATAAGATGGCAAGCTGTACGAATAGATTCTACCCAAAAATACTTAGGTAAGTTCTTGGCATGGAGCATGACACGTGCCATCTCTTGAAGGGTTCGATTCTTTCTCTCAGCTATACCATTTTGTTGAGGCGTCTTAGGAGCACTGAACTCATGTTTGTAACCATTATAGTCACAGTATTCTATAATACCAGTGTCTTTGAATTCACCACCTCTATCACTACGGATTCTATTTACTTGAGTGTCTTTCTCATTTTCAATCCGTAAAAGAATCTTTAGAAAAGTTTGAAAAGTATCGGATTTCTGTTTTAAGAAAGCTACCCAAGTGAATCTGGTGAAGTCATCAACCATAACTAGAATATAACTGTGTCCACGGAGACTAACAGTTTGAGAAGGACCCATTAGGTCCATATGGATGAGTTCTAAGGGATTAGAGGTAAGAATATCTTTAACCCTTGTATGAGGTGCTTTAACAATTTTTCCTTCTTGACAGGGACCACAGACAATGTTATGAATAGGTTTAATTTTTGGTATTCCTCTAACTATTTGTTGAGAGGACAATTTAATCAAATTTTCGTAATTAATGTGACCCATTCTGTTATGCCATATCTCATTGTCATCCATTCTGGCAACATTACAGATTTCAGAACTAGACATGACAGTATAACAATTGTCAGGAGTCCTGAATCCTGTAATTACGCATTCTCCCTTTTCATTTAAAATCTTGCAATTGTTCCTTGAAAAGGTAACAGTATAGTTTGAGTCACAAAATTGAGAAATGCTGAGTAAATTAGCCTTAAGACCTTTAACTAAGAGAACATTTTCAAGAACAGGAAGTCCTTTTTCTTTAAGAGTTCCTTTGCCTATGATCTGGGATGATACTCCATCACCAAAAACAACTTTTCCACCATCAAAGTGGGTTTTATTTAAAAGTTTTGTATCATCACCTGTCATATGCTTGGAACATCCAGAATCCAAATACCAACCAGAAGTTGTAAGTTCAGCTTTTAAGGCAGAAATAACAATATTACACTTCATCTGGGGTACTAGATCATCTTTTCTAACCCAAATTGCTCTGGTTTTCTGTTTGCGCTTGTTTGCTCTCATTTGATAAAATTTGCGAGCATTAGATTTTTGTTGAAAAACATTTTGCACATGATTTTGAGTAAATTTAAACACCTGAGCATTTGATTTAGAAAATTTTCTGGGATTCCTTCTAGTAAATGTCCTTTTAGGTTTAGTCTTTCTATTCCTATAGTTGGAGTTTTTGTCTGGTGGCCTGGGAAGGACATAATTGTTATGACTCCTCCTAGAATAGTTAAAGTTTTGATACATGGAAGTATTGTAGATAGGCTTAATCAGTCTCCTAGCATAGCAATCATCGAAAGAATGTCCGTATATATCACAATAGGAGCAATAAAGATTGCTCAGAATGGGGTTTACCTTAGGAAAGTCTCTAAACAAAGGTTTTGAGAAATTTTGAGGCTGAATTTTATTCCTAGGTAGCACAGGTTTGAAAGCAGGTTCACTTTTCCTAATAGGGGGGCAGACATATTTTCCCTTTGGTAAACTTTCATGCTTAGAGCAACTTGCATCTCCAGTGTTAGTGTTTTAATGATCAAACTCAGTTTTTAGTGAATGAAAGTCTGGACATGTTTCAATAGGTCTTTTGCCTCCTGACACAAATTTGATAGGTTCAATATGTTTTGTTTGTGTCTTCAAATTGGGGCAAAACCCTATACCAGTTCGATCATCAGAATTGGTTTTAGATTCAGTAACAAATCCATCAAAACAGTTTGAATTATTTTCAAATTTTGTAAATTTTTTGAAAACAGTTGCTGTCTTTTCTTTAGTTTGTTCCAATTCTAATAATGTCCCTTTGTATTTTTTCTCCAGAATTTCATTAGCTTCAGTCAAAGTTTTCAGTTTTTCATCAAACACTTTGATATCACTTTCATGAGACATGCATTGAGTAGTATACTCTTCAGTATTCAGTTTTACCATCAGGCTTAGATCCTCTAGCTTTTTGGTAAGATCTTTCACAATCTTTTCTAGTCTAGTGCTTTTCTTAAGAGTTTTGGCATATAGAGTGTGAATGTCTGGGAGATCTTCATTGTCTGAGTCACTAAGTGAAGTGTGTGAAGTGACCCCTAAGGTTTCATTTCTTAAACTCACGCACCCATTGACATCAGCAGTATCGATTCCCTTTTGACTCACACACCCCGAGGAAGAAGTATTAATGTTCTCAGTAAGTAAAGCATCTAAACTAATTAAAGTATGATTCAAGACAACAGTGCTAGAATTACTAGACTCATCCTCACTATCAAGCACATGCATATCATCATTATATATGATTTTGGCAAAGAAGGATAAACAAGGATCAAAACCATCAGATGTCTCAGGTTCCTCATTTTCAGAGTCACTTGAGTCATCCCATGTTTTGCAGATGTTGGCTCTAGAGTGTTTGTTTTGGGTATTTAAATTATCTCTACAGTCTTGAGCAATGTGTCCTAGTTTACCACATCTATAGCATTCAGTCTTCTTGAGGTCTCTGTGAGGTCTTGTGTTGTCCTTGTTCTGTTTGTCATGAGGTTTCTCATGAGGCTTGTGATTTGGAGGAGTAGAATAATTAGACTTGCCCTGTCTATTTGCAATACTATTTCTAAATTTGACAATTTTATTAAATTGTTTTGTCATTAGGGCAATCTGATTATCTAGACTTTCTAAGTCACAGTCCTCATCAGAATCATTACTAGGAGTGTTTAACTCAGGCTTAGTCATCTTAGAAGTAAAGCTAAGATTGGAATTGGTATGTTTCCTATGAGTGTGGGTCAATTGTTTCTTAAACTCCAATTCCATTTCCACAGTTCTTAATTTACTACTGAGTAATTCAGGAGTGAGATTTATATCACACATTTCCTCAATAGCATATCTTTTATTGTCAAATTTCTGTGGTAATGATCTCAGAATTTTAGACACAATTTCTTATCTATCATAAGTTATACCATTAGCATGCAGTTTAGTGACAATATCAGTCAGGTTCATATAGAAGTCATTAAAAGACTCAGATTCAGACATGATTAAGGAATTATACTGTTGAATTAACATCTGAGTTTTAGCAGCCTTAACCGTAGAGTCTCCTTCATGGGCAATAATCAAAGTATCCCATGCTTCCTTAGAAGTAGTACATGATGAGATTCTCTTGAACTCATGTTCATTTATGGACATAAATATAGCATTCTTTCCTTTATTATTATTGCGAGAAACTTGTTTCTCTTCTTGAGTAAACTCACTTAATATTTTCTTAACCCTCTCATTACTTCCTTCAGTGGCTGGTTTAGTAGGATAAAAGTATCCATTTTCAATAATGTCCCAGACATCATCTCCCAAAGTTCCTTGAATGAAAGCAATCATCCTTACTTTCCAGTAAGAAAAATTGGTTCCATCAAAGACTGGAGGTTTGGTCAAGTTACCATATCTTTCATTTTTCTCGTCCATGATTGATTTTGAGAAAACAGTTTCAGAAACTCAGGATCTTTTTGAAAAAGTTCACCAAAAGCTCTGATACCAATTGAAATAGCGTTACCAAAGCCGTTTATTGAAAATAAACTATTTAAGCAACTCCGAAAGTTTGTTGAAGAAACTCTTTACTTAAATCAAACTTATTTTGAACACAAGATGTGTTAACAAAAATTATGTACGAGATAAGGACAAGATTTGATAACAAGTTTTAGTAAACAGTTTTAAAATATTTTAAATTCAGCACACATCAGACTGGGATGAGAAGATGTAGAAATATTAATACTCAGGATTTTTAACGTGGTAAAACCTCAACCTTGAGGAAACATCCACGACTCCCTCTACGGAGTAAAACAAGAAAATATCACTAAAACAAATATGTGAGTTACAATCTATTTAACAAACATGCACACAATAACAAGTCTATACAAGTTCAGGATTATACCCTCTGGCGTCCTTAAACTTTTCTGCAGATCTTGATTGTTGATGTAGTCTTCTCAGTTTGTCAACTCTTCCTTTGTTTCAGCAGTATACGTCGACTTATGTTCACCAAATCTTATAGCCAACACTTTCAGTGTATGTAGTGTGAAGATGTTTGTGAAAAGTGTTCTATAACACATGCATGCACACACGCACTCTTATTAGTTACAAACAATCCTAACAAATTACATATAAAGTCTATATGCAGTGAGTTTGTTATTTTTCTTTCTTACAAAACCAAGAACCTTTTGACCTTTCAAAATAACCCAGATTCCACAGAGATCTTGCTTAAGAAATCGGTCAAGACCTTTCTCAATCTCTTTTGAAAATATTTAGGAGATTGAAAACCCTCCAAGTGCGAATCCAACTAGGTCAGGTTAAGTTTTGTAAAAACAGAAACAGAAAAACATCTATTGTTGATTCTGATTTAAGAAAATGTTTTAACATAAAACAATCAACAACGAACTTCTCAAGATGAGAAATAAAATGCAACTAAGTGTGTTGTGACATGAAAAATTTCAGATCTATGATTTCTATTGAATCAGAAACAAGATCTGAGTAAGTGTCTAAGTTGGAAATAAGATTTTATGAACACAAGGTTACAGCAACCCAAGATCACTCAACTCGAACTCTCATAAACTCAAGAAACACTAAGGATGGTGTTTATTTGGTTATGGTGTTTTTGGAGAGGTAAGTGGTTTAGGTTGGAGAAGATTTTTAGACGAAGTTAGGGTTTCTAACTTGGCTCTCTGGTTTCTCTCTCTCTCTTCTCTCTCTTCTCTCTCTCTCTCTATTCTCTGAGACTTTTCAAAATGACAAAAGCTTTCGAAGGCTGAGATGAGAGTCCTTTAAATAGTAAGAGGAGAAGGTTCCAGACTATCGTTCAAAAACAACGTCTGAGATTGAGTCAAGCTTATTTGACTTCAATCCAAGGGCTCACAACAGGCGGTGGATTAAACAGGCTGTGATTGGCTTAAAGGTTTACACGGGGATTCACTCAGGCGACATGCAGGCCATTGATAAAGGTTGATCCAAGGGCTGTAAACATGCGAAGTTTTGTCTCTGTAAAGAAACACAACTCTGGCCAATCAGAGAGCAGCAAGTGTTGGCCATAGGACGAATGCAATCGCGCATCCCAAACTAATTACAAAGCCAACCCTGGAGTCTCTGGCGCTTTCGGTTTCTACCCAGGGTAACTTAAGGCCAAAAATCACAACAATACATATTTAGATATTAACCCCAAAACTTTTTAAATTAAGTTTTAATTTAACAAAACCTTAATTAAAAGATGTTTAAAATTCCCAAAAAATTAATAAAAATCAAATTGAGGGATTTAAACACACTCACCACATTAATACACATAAAGGTGCAATATGATATGCAAGAATTAAGTTCTAAGTGTGTGAGTGATGGCTATAGTCTCAGGATCATTACAAGATGAATAGGAGAAGAAGCAACACAATCTCTGAGGCTCTTTGGTTTCTAGGATGGACACAATTTTGTCATAATTTCCAAACCAGATGAGCTCTTATACAGTCTAGAATCAAATGAGTCAAAAGTATAAGGGCTTCATTACTGTTGAGCGAAAAGATTTATTTCACTATTATGTTTAGCGCTCATGACTTGGTGATAGGAAGAGCGCATTGATCTATCTATCCTTTAGAGATGTGAGAGTTAACAGTTATACCCATATGTTTGGGGACAGGATTTCGAGAATCTTGATTGTATGTATTCGAGGTTTATGGATTGTGATTACCACCAATACTTAACGATAGTGCAATTGGCGAAATGTCTTTGTTTAAGTGTAATTACGAGAGGAGATGTAACTTTTATGTCAAGAGACGGAATAAAGGGGTACATGTTAGGGACGGAGGGCCTAACGGATTTCGATAACCGTCAATTCTAGGTAGTAGTGTATCGGGGGTTCCTTATTTAGATTTCGCTTTGCGAGATATCCCACGCATGAAACTTAGCGTAAGGTTGGAAGTAGGAAGATGTTTGGTCATTAGTCTATGAGTTTGGTACCTCGATCGTAGTAGGAGCAGGTAATTATATCTGTATCTTGGAAGTTGAATTATGATTTAAGGCCAGTGGAGTTGATTGTGTGGTAAGAAAGCATTGAAAGTTTTATTTTATCACCACGAGTTGAAGGGGTGGAACGATGATAAGAAGGATTTATAATTTCAATTTTCAGGGTGATTGAGAGTACCCAAGTGTTGTAATCACGTTTTGATCATAAGGAAAAGAAAGAATTGGGTGTTATGTGTGAAACGTATGTGATACTTACGCTATTATGCATGGTTTATAGGGTGTGTGGGCATCCTGGTTAGATGATGTTAGAATCGTCCGAGTTGAAGGGATGTGGGACTAGACGTGTCCAATATATGTTTGTGGGACTAACATAAAGTAGTGGAAGTGGTAGAGTGGATTAAGCGTCGTGTGAAAGACGATAAATTCATATATATGTGTGCGATCGGAGTAGCACACCCGAATTTGGTTGGAAGGCCGTGGGAAGCCATTTAAAAAGGGGTATTCCTTGAGAATGGTAGAATTTAATTATTATGGAGAACACTCAGAGCGGAGTTGTAATTAGTCAAATGTTGAGAGCGACTGACGGGTACAAAGAGTGAAGATGGTAATATGGTATAAAAAGGTCCGGAAGTGCACATCGTGGGGAAAAAGTCCATGGGTCGGAACTTTCAGTATAAGCAAAGTAAATAAGGGGAGTATTAAGTGTCACTTAATGTGAGACATTACAAGTAGAAGTCAATGTCGAGCGGAACATAGTGAGTAGTCTCCGTGGGCACTACTCATAAATAGAAATTAGTTGGAACAAGAGGAGCAACTAGAGAATTTTGTGGCTATCGATAATTCCTATAATGGAAGAGGCCGGTAAAGTCGGTAAAGTTTCTTGGATGAGTTGGCAACCTCAAGGTAAGATCAAGAGTTCCTTCGAACGTGTAGAACAAGATGCCAAAGAAGGAAGTGATTGACATTCCTTTGGGGTGATTTACAATATTAGCTAGCGTGTCTCAGTCTTCCTTTGAAAGGAAGGATCACACCGGTACGTGGTCCTACACTGTATTTTTCTGAATTAGGTTGAGATTTTTGAATTCCACCTTCAATATGGGATTTTAGGAAGAATCGGGGATATCGTTTCATTTTGATCAGGTTATATCACCCATAATTCGGGGAGCAAGCGAGCGGTGATTAACCATTAGTGGAGCAGTGTGAAAGTAATTTTGGATTCATTGTATTGTGAGCAAGATGCTTATTGAGGTTTTGGTGTGGAAAAAAACCATAAATTTTCTCACTCTGAATGTTAAGACATGGGCAGATAATCAGAAATTTGGATTGGTCGAGTTAGAGTCCGATAACTATGGTGGAATTACCACGACTGTTTTAGGCGAACAAGAGTGGTCAGATGTTCGTATGGTTTCTCTCAGAATGGGAGTTTTGTGTTTAGATAAATTCGAGTTGTTGTTCGTAATGAGGTGCGGCCTCCTAATGATATTAAAATAATGAGAGTCAATGATGTATAGGCTCGTCTTATATGAATGTTGTCGGATAGGAGCACAATGTGCAGTGCCGTTAATAAGAGTGTTAAAAAAGCTTGCTGTGAAGCGGGGGCTATAGTGATTAATCGTCTCACTATGTAGATAGTTTGCGTACTGATAAGATATCAAGAGTTATTTTACCAGATAGGCCTTATTTTCCGAATTGTGGGATGAAATTACGTTATTAGGGGGGAAGTATGTAATACCCCGTATTTTTATGACTTTTAAATTTAGGGATTTATTAAATTTAATTGAGAGAGATTAATTTAATATTAATCCAGAAATTTGTTTTAAATATTTACTAGCGTGGCGAGAATTAGCAATCATTGGAAATTTGTTGATTTGTTAAATATTACTTATTGAGTAGAGTAATGTGTCGAATTAAATTTATTGAAATTGTCACGATGGAATAATATGACAATTATGAAAATTAAGTTAGGACGCGCCTGTGTCTTATCGGGACTAAATTATTATTATTATAAGTGAAAATTATAAATTGCTCGTATGGTCATTTCGAGGGCGCCAACATGTTCGGAAGGGTCGAGATAGTCAGAAAAGTGTACCCGGGATTTTAGTTTGGGTCTCAAGTCATTTTTAGGCCTAATTGGCATCCCGGGAGGGTATAATAGTCATTTTGTATTTTTGGGTAATTAAACCCATGAATTTCCCTAAGATATATTATCCATTTGAGTTAGGCTTTTAGGGTTAACAATCACAGAACCTAAGAACGGCCATGAGAGAAGAAGGTAGGAAGCTTTCCAAGCAATCCAAGGCCAAGAACTCATCTATTTGCACCGCCGCCACCACCAAAACGTAGATCGCATGACGAGGAACGCAGCCATACCTTTTTCATACACAAATCAAAACCTTGAATTCCAGGCAAATATATATCTTGCTTTGTTTTTAGTTAATGTTTCACCCATGTTAGTCTAGGATTATTAGGAAAATGTTTTATGGAAGAAATTGATAAGTTAGAGACTTTAAATTGCATGTTTTAGAGGAACTAAATGTATTCCGGACATACCCATCATATGTAGAGGATTATCCACGAATTAGTATGGATTTAGAGGCAAGAAATCTGGAAAAGAATTAGAAGAATGAATGTTTCATGTAAAATTAGGGTTCTTGATAATTATGTTAAATTATCCCATATATTCAATGCATTTGATGAATTTAGACATGTTTCATGTAGGAAATCATGTATATAGGTATATGTAACTATTAGAAATGCTGGTTGGAAGTTTGGGAATTGATAATGGCATTTTGGAGTAATTTGGAAGATGAAACCCGTAGGTTGAAACTGCAGTTTCTGGGCAAGAACTGCTTGATCGATCGATCGACCCAAGAACATCGATCGATCGATGATCGATCAATCGACCCCCTTTCCTCGATCGATCGACCCCTCCTGGAAAACTGCATATTGTTTACCTTTTGTTTAATCCGGTTTTAATACGTGGTAACCCTTGATTATTATTTATAGAGTATAATGGGTCGTGAGGAGGACCAGTAGGGTCTAAATAGACTCCGTTGAATGAAATTCAATATGGGATGAAATTGTGGGTTAACGGGGAATTTCGTTACACATTAGAGATTATGCGAAAGATCGTTAATGAATTGAGGGACTCGTGAGAAACTTAGACGAGAAGGTTAGAGAGGGTATACCTACTAAAATTCTATTTAGCAAAAGAGAATACTTCGAGAGATGAGAAGTAAGTATGAAATAAATTTTAAGTGGGAATAAAAGAAATGGATCCCTTATACTAGATAATTGGGTAAAAATTGTACTGAATAGGGTTAATAATAATTATGGGTTGTGGGCACACCTAATTTAGAAAATGTGAATATTTATATATATGATTGTGTTACTGTGAATATATTATGTATTTGTGTAAAAATCATACCCGGGATACTTGCTATCACGGAGGTTTTTCCGTCGGGACAGTCTTATCTCGATTGGACCTTTATGGGGGATATTGACTCGTACCCTAGAAGATAGTATCCTCGATACAGGCTATCTGAGAATGATAGTTAGATGTTCTAAGAGACGTGAGGGTATGTGCTGACCTCTTAGGACCTGGAACTATGCTTCGCCGCTATTTATTTGTGTGTTGTGTTAATACAGTTGGAGAGTGATTTCCCTTAGTTTGAGTGATACGGGGACTTGATAGCAGAGTATGCCAGCACCATAGATTTTATGTGGGGTGTCGTTAGTATATATATTATATGTGTGACTAATATATATACGTATATCTATATGGGAACTTTCTACTGTGCGTAAATGTCGATAAGTAATGAATAAATGCTTCAACTTTATTATAAGTGTTCGAGAACTCTATAATGGTAATGAGTTGTTCTAAATAACGTAAGAATTCTTGAAGAGAATGGTTTCCTAACGTAAATATCATAACCTTGCTTTTCACGTGATAAAACCTTATGGAGAACAAGTTAAAGAAACTTATGAGATTTACTAGTACGGTAGGCGTGCACACTAGATGAGAGGTGAGATTTCTCAAGAGAGTGTCTATACTAACATGGTTGTTGCATTAACCGGTAAGAATTTCACATGTTTGCTAAACTATTTTTAAAACTGTTTTACACTCGGGCTCTGACCCGTTTCCTATCTTTTCTCTCTCTTGTATATATATATATATATATGTATGTATTACAGGTGCCCAGCCACATGGGCGTCATGCATAGGGTCTTTGGATTGGACGCGCTGCAGCTGCTGTGGGAGTTGCAGGCCGTTGCTTTAGACGACCTCTTCATTGATTCTATTCTTGTTTTAGTTCTGCTTAGTTACGGCATGTGTCTCCCGTTTTCCTATTCAGTTTGGATTTGTCAGAGATTTACGTTTGTTTATATTTCCAGTATTCAGTATTCTTTGAGAGTTAACTTTTGTCATGATGATTTCATGTATGGTTATTTGACTTGGTTTGGTTAATCTAGATGGATTAATTCTTTTGTGTTGATTGCTATCCGTAGCACTTATGCGATTCTTAGTGTGTTAATTATTTAAAAAGGATTTCAAGTTGAAATTTAAAAATGGAAATAAGACTTTAAATTGTTTTGACACTTAGCTTAATTATTTAGGGTGTTAAATTTGGAAATTTTATTTTGCGACAGTGATGCTAAGAATGAACCAACCGCTCACCTTGATTTTTAATCTAATAAAGGACTGATCACCCGGTATTTAATTAGGCAGGGTGTTACAACTCCATTAGCAAAAATTTGGCTCACACTATAAGGTAAAGAAACTCTTTAGAATTTGAGTATGTACCACACACACACACACACACACACACACACACACACACACACACATATATATATATATATATATATATATATATATATATACACACACACACACACATTATCTCATTTAGCCTAGCCTCTATTTAGGGGACCGAGTATGCACCTTACAACGTTTTTAAAGCCTGATCTTTAGCCCAAAACCTTTGTTTATTAAAACGACATGCTTATATGTTAAATAAAAGTTAATCAAATGCCAAGACTAAATACAACATGAAAAAATATGTTTCAAAATCATTCTCACGAAAGAGTGAGTGAGCTGAGTCATTCCGAAACATTGGTAAAATCAAAGTCTAAAATCAGACTACTCCCACCACTTCTCCAAGCGAACCAAGCCCGTAGCTATGACGTCATCCCGAAATATGTGTTTTTTTGCAAACACTTGTTAAGCACCGTCCGTTTATTAACATATTTTTAACATATAAATATTTCATTCCAACACAACGAAATTTCTACTAAGGACTAGGCTACATAAATACCATAATGAGCTATATTGTATACTCGATATTCCATTGCCTGCACCTATAAATATATACCATTTATTGGAACTACATTGACGTTTATCCCAAGTCCTCTTTGGTACATAGGAACTATAATGGTCCTAATTCGTGAAGCCCGAACATTGTAATACGTCTCTTGACATATTATTTATTATGGATACCTCCATATCTAGTCCAAATATGGAGCAACAAGCCCAAGGCTTATGACACCTCTATTATTTTAGTTATGTCAATAGGGTATACATAGGTCTCTATATGTGTCTTCTGGTCCACTTCAAATAAAAGATGTGGTCTTGGTTTCCTTACATCTTTTACACAACTTCCCTTCTACACCTCTAAACTAGCCCGAAGGATAAATTTTCCATTAGATATCACCCGAGGATAATGACATGATATGACACTATCTGCGATCTTCAGGACCACTCCCATTTTGAACCTCCCCCGAAGATACCCTTTGTCCTACATATAGCTCCTCCTCTTAATCCAAGTCCTAAACTATCACACACATCACGTTTGAACACGTGTACAATCGTACTACATAGGCTTTGATCTCGTGTCTATAAGAGTACGTATCGAGTCTTTCTTGTAAGCACAAGTCTCGATAATATATCCTTTGATATGTTGTCACAACATAGATGCATCCATAATTTATTTATTACCTTTACATCTCTCCTCAAACCTCGAATGAGATATCAAACTATCTCAAGCTGTGAATTCTTGCACACACACACACACATAACCTTAACTGCTACCCATTACACAAACTGAGATCCTTTGCACCCTTATATACTCTAATTTCCACCCGTTATACAAGATAATATTTCTCGCATACTTACATACCTAATAACATCCACCCATTATCCATATACACACTCGCACACAAGCACTCTTGTGTACCCCCACCAGTTTAAGTGCAGTTCCAACATCTCTCACTTATACTAGTTTCTACCTAAGAACATATCTACGCTTTAAGATAATTTCAAATTGAGGTCTCCCAAAATGCTATAAAATAAACTTAAAAGTAATCACATGATGTAAAGAGCAATAATAAGCATATAATTAAGTAAGTATAAAGAATGAGTTGGGTGCCTAACACCTTCACCACTTGTAATCTTATTCCTGAACCCTACAACAAGAATATCTAGATCAATCGTGTGCCTAAAAATACTTTGGGATTAACCCAAAAGGGCTAACCCGAACCTTTTGTTTATTTTTAAATAAAATAAACTTGCGACTCTAAATAATTGATAACCCCTTGCACAGAATATATAAAATTGAATATGATGTCTAACAGCTTCCAGGGAAAATCATCAAACCATCTAATCGATAAATTAAACATCAGGGAGAAATGGTGAACCGAGATATAAGCACTCCCACGTCCCCATAGGGATCACAACGAATTATAGAAAAGCGTTGACCAAAGCCTCCTCCTCCCCCCCGGCCCATTTAGAGCCCATAACACCCCAAAAATGATTGGCTTTTGGAGGTAAATTACTTTTACATTAGTTCTTCCTCTTTTTGTTCTCGACTGCTTCAGGGGAGACATATTTCTTATTATCTTATTGGGGAGGCTATGGAACACCTCGTCGTGACTGCATCCTTAGCATTCATGTATTTCTGAGTTGTCTCAAGAAACTCAGTCATGGATCACAGGGGACTTTTGTTGAAACACCTCAACATATCCTCTTATGTGAGGCCTAATATGAAGGTCGCCATCCAGATTAAATCATTTAGATCGCAAAATTTGAGAGCATCTTGGTTGAGTCTCTTATCATAAACTCTGAGAGCTTCTTTATACTTCTGTCTAAAGTGGACGAGATAAGTGACAGTCTTCCTCATTTTTTGGGTCCTTATGAAATGGTAGACAAAAGACCTAACCAATTATGTAAAGCTTCCAATGGTTCGCGGCTTGATCTTGGAAAATGAGTGCCTAGTCATTCCCCTTAAAGTGGCAGGATAGTCTCTATATAAAAATCTCATTTGGGTTATCTTGAATGATCATGAAGGGCCTATTAGTATCCATATGGTCTATGGGATCTTTGGACCCATCAAACGGTTCAATATTAGGCAACATCCATTTTGGGGTAAGAACGTAATGTTGGACCTCATTGGATAATGGATGTAACATCTTCTGGGGAGATAGCTCTATGGTATTGGGAGTTTACATCTTGTACTTGTTGAGGAAGTTCCCTAATAATTCTTTCATCTTCTTTATCTCATTATCCCAGAGCCTAACCACTTTGGAACCTCCATGGGACTAATCTCCTTGGAATTATAACCTATCCTTAATGTGGATAAGAGTCATTAACCATTTAGGATCTTTGGCTACATCCTGTAGATCATTTTCTCCTTCCAATCGGGGCTCTTGATTCTTTCTCCGATTCCATTATGTTTGGATCTATCATGTTCATCCACCTATCCTTATTTAAAGCATCCATATCTTTGAGAGAGTGAGTTAACTTGATATTGGTTGTCATTCCAATAAAAGAAAAAATTATATGAAATGAATGGAACTAGTCTCTCCCAAGATGATGCCAAACTAGTGGGTGTTGAAATCACGTGGGACCTCAGACTTAATAGGTGGTCCCCATAAGACCTCAAAAGACCTCAAATGGGTTAGTGGGGAGGTGTGTCAAAGTGATAGACAAGTATATAAAGTGGTTTGGACCTCATCTGAGGATCCTACGTCCACTTTTAAATAATGTTTCACCACATATTAAATAATAATAGGAGTATTACAATCTAGGATACCTCTTGAGTTTTGATCAGAAGAATCTGAGGTCACTGCGGTCTTTGTTACTAATATAGAGGACCCTAGGAAGGAACTGATGGAATTCTCTAAAGGTTATCAGCTCTTAGTTTATGATTTAATAGGGTATACAATACATAAACAGTTTTAAATGACCTAACTATAGTTATTTTTCTACCAACATTAGGTTAATGGTGTGTATGACAATGAGTAGATAGTTGCTTGATCTATTTTCCCTTTGTTCTACTTGTGTATGATGATTTTAGCATTCCTTCAGTTGTACATAATCCTCCCATATATATGCATTCCCTTGATGATAGAATGAGTGGACTATAACAGTATAGTCAGGGCCTCCTCTAAGGTCTAACAATTACAGTATCAAGGTGGGGTGTGGGAGAAAGGCCTACAAATAGTGTAAGCTTGATGGGTGAAATTAATACTGGTGGGAGTCATCAATGTTAGTGCAAATGACTGGCAATGGGAGATAGAATAATTTCTGTCCTTTTTACCAGCTCTCCTAATAAGGTGCACAATCTTAGCCGGATGTTTGAGGGTCTGGAATTGGCAGAGGTTACTGCTTAGGTGGTCATATGGTATGTTGCAATAATATTTTCCTAAAATATGGGATATGAGTTCTCTAAAGGCCATTTCTCTTCATACTGAGGTTCGACATACAAGTCTAAGATAGAGGGACACTGTTGTTGAGGTATATGAGCTTGATTACTCAGATGATTGGGAACGACTGAGCATTTTGAGGCAGATGAGGTCTATGATACTTTTATGATTCCAACCTCAAGGCATCTGTGGTCTTAGGAGTTTCTCTATGAACTGGCAAAGTCTGTGGTTGACCATATGACCTCTTCTCTTGGATGAGTGAAGATTAAGGGGTTGCGAACCCTCAGAATTTCATTAATCAAATGTGGCATAATCAATAACATATAGTATTAATATGTTATCAAAATAGAGTGTTAATGTGAGTCAAGATTGTAAGCATAATCTAATTGAGAATTATTTCTGATATAGTGAAGATTGCACCATATTTGTACGTAAGCTATCATTTTAGGGCAAACCACGTAAAATTTGGGTTCTCTCTCTCTCTCTCTCTCTCTCTCTCTCTCTCTCTCTCTCTCTCTCTCTCTACTTCAATTCAATTTATTCAACTTATCACTTTATTTTTTACTATTAGGTAATTAATATAATCAATCTAATATTGTCTTAATACCAATTTCTCTCACCAACAATTTGGTATTGTTTGTGGGAAATAATATAGCCATGCCTATTTTCCCCTAATTTCTATTTTAAGCACAAGGATACTCTAATTAGAGTAGCCATGAGGAAAGAGGACTTATACCACTAGGTTATGAAGGGTTAGAGCATTAACCTCTCATTTAATTACTTAGATGCATTTTAAAATTAACTAAATATGTCGATTTTATTGCAATATTTCTTTTTCATTTATCCCGATTAGTCTATTTATGTTAGAAACCCATTTGGGATAAATTTTATTTTGTCAAGAAATTTTCACTCGATTTGGAACCAAGCAATATGGTTGGGTGATATGTTGCTTCAGTGTCTAACATATCTAATTTGCACTGAGTTTTGAAGAACTTGGTCAGAACTTAAAAGAGATGTTGGAGTAGATGAGAACCTTAAAATAAATACGTATAGCAAGACAAGGCCCTCCAGCGCTAACATATCTAAGTTTAAAACCCATCACATTAGTAGTTGGATAAGAGGTTAATCGATGCAGAGATGTGCCACTCTTAGAACCACACAAAGATAGGCGATATGGGTTCGTAGAAATATTTACTAAAAATCCTTATTGTCTGAAGTTGGGGATTAGGTGAATGGAGACATGAGTCATCCCAACATGAATCATCTCGGTATGACACTTATTATTAACAAGGATGAGTTTGAACAATCAAGACAACATAGTCTAGTAGCTATACAATTGAACCATTTAGTCCTAGTGTATTCTAAAGGATAACTATTGGGTAGTAACCCTTAGGCCTCTAGAGGACAACAGGGGAGCGAGAATCAAGAGGAATTCTTTATGTCAATGACAAAGGGGGACTCCTCTTTGACCAGATCAATGCGTAGTAACTAGGGATTGGCCAAGGCCAAATCCAATTTGAAGGAAGGGTCCAGAGAAAAACATGGTTGATTTGATCATCCCTGAAGCATATCTATACACAAAATGGAAGAAAACTAGGAGATCTAATGACGGACAAAAATCCCCTTTAGTTTTTTTATATTGAAGGATCGCCATTTATTCAAACAATTTTGAGCTACCCACCCCAGCCAAATTTAAGTCGTCTATTATCACTCCAAAATAAAATGGGAAATCAAATTACGTGCACCATGTAAAACAATACTAAGATGTAGTCTATGTCTACTCTTTTTTGGATGAAATGAAATGCATTGTTGAGCTTTTTCTAGCACTTTAACTAGACCAGCTCAAGTATGGTACACGGGACACCCGAGGGGTCAGATTAGGACTTTTAGACATCTAGTTAACCTATTTGTAATCAACTTATGCCTCGTCACAATGTCTGCCAAATAGGTATTCCGCCAGTGAAGTGTTAGGAGGAGGAAGAATGAGACCACATATGAGTACATCACCTACTTCAATAATGAGAAGCTTTAACTCATAGATTATAATGAAAAATATCTATCACGGATATTATGATAGAACCAAAAGTAGGAATGTTATATTGGGATCTAGAAAAATAATCTCCTGACACTATGCCCGAGCTCTCAGCTAAGGTCATGAAGATCATGGATAATGAAACACTTATTGTAGCCAAATAAACCAGCCTAGCCATATCCGATGATGGAAAGAGTGTGGATAGAAAGGATAACCTAAAAAATGCGACCAAAAGACACATTATAGAAATTTGATGAGTAACACCACTCACAATGGGGTTCCATCATACTTATAGTGAGTATCATGATAAATAAGAACCAAAATGGACATTGAAACTTAAATCATCCATTGGCCAATAAAATCAGAAGAAGTTGTGTGAATTACGCAAGGGTGATAATCATATACGGCTAAATGCCTTACCTGAAAGACAAGATAATATTGTTAACTTAAATTTATCGACGTGAACAAATATATTAACAAGTTTGGCAAGCCTCATACCAAGAAAAGGAAGAAAGATAAATATGTAGATTCGTGTTCCTTCGTAATAGATATGATAAAAGGGAAAAAGTGAATAGAACGATGAAGAATCCAAAGATGATGAAGAGTTTGAACTCATAAATAAGCCTAAAGAACTAAAGGAAACCATCAGTGTAATTTCTCTTAGGATTTACATTATTGTAGGAGGTCTGTTCGATGGTGATGAAGCTCCAGAAAAAATAAAGGTATATGTATATGAGTTTAAGTTATGTATAGGTTAGGGATGAACTAAGGTGAACCTAGTTGCATAAATGGAGAGTCATATTTGTAAAGTCAACACATACTATCTTATTGTAGAGTTTCCAAAACATAATCTCAATGGTCTATTATACCCTCATAATAACACACTGGTAATGAGATTATTGTTCATCACTATATCATTTAGAGAACCATGATCTAAATAATAACTCAAACGATGTACTCTTTATAACTCTTACAAAAAAAACAAAGCTCTTTGATAGGAAGCTACAACCTTATAATCACCCCTTAGTTGGTGCAATTAAATTGGACGTTACTGTAAGAACTTGGCAGAGTTGCAACAACCAAAGGATGAGTTTCTCTGTCCTTCACTACACCAAATCTTCCGAATTATCACGGTCATTGACCTTGAAAAGTTGGACTTGTCAAGGTCAATGATCGTGATAATTCTGGGGGTGATAAAGAAAATTGTCACGGACGTGTCACGGTCATTGACCATGACAAGCTTTTAAAAATTATCACGGACGTGTCACGGTCTATGACCGTGATAAGTTTTGTCACGATCATAAATCGTGACAAACCTATGATGTTTTTTAAAAGCTTGTCAGGATCAATGACCGTGATAATTCTGGGCAGAATTTAAAAAAAATCTGCTAGGCAGTATGACCACTGCCACTGCCCAGCAGTATATTTGTACCTGTTATAGCAACATTATACCTGTTCAAACATCATATATCCAAATAAAATAGAGATAATGAAAATGTACATTCAAAACAATATGCATTAAAAATAATATGCATAACGATATAATCCAAATATAATTCAAATGTAACAACTTAAAAACAATTCAATTCAAATAATGTCACTACATGTCTGGGGTAAGGTTAGCTCAGAGGAGGTGAGAAGGCCACATGACATACGAATTGACACACCCATCAATATACATTGTTCCGCATTGTTCGCGCAACTACAAGGGGGAGATCTCCTTCCCGGGTATCACATGTGTGACGAGCACCTTGGACTCGATGTCTTGAAGCAAATGTCCATGAACTGGCATACCCTAGATGGTATTCGGGTCCCTCAACCCGGCCCTATCCGCTGGCCATTAAATATGTCCAGTATAAACACGCTCAGCCAACCAAGTGTTGACATCAGTTGGTTGAAGGGAACCAAATAGGGGAGTGGATCATCAAAGTCCGCACGTATCGGCGATGAAGCAACGAGGTCCACATCCTCGTCATCCTGCACCTCGTCCTTCTCCACCTCCTCCTCCACCACCTTCTCCTTCCTTTTCCCCTTACGGTTTTTGCCCAACTAATGATTCATGAATGAGAACATATCTTGGACTGACGCCTATAAATGGGACAACTTCACGTCATGCGAGTCCACCGTTTGAGCCAATCCAGTGTCGCTCGTCTCCAATCCTATGATCCTAGACTTGGCCACACCCGAGCTCACCCCCTTGTCCTCCACTTGAGATCAGTGCCAAGCACTTGGCTGAGTGAGTCTATTGACAAAGATGCCTTGTTGGCATCAGACTGCGACTCATGCACTTCTTTAAGTTTTGCCTGAAACGACAAAAAGCACATGATTAGTAACATAAGTAAATAAAAAAATTATAACGTTATTAACAAAAAGTAAACTGTCAGATTACTTACAATCATGACCGCGATGCTCGGGGACACCTCCTTATCCTTCCCCTTCTTTGTCTGAATAGCCACATAAGTATCGAGCCTATGTGGCCTACCCCCAGGGCCATTCCCTGTCCCCTGAAATAAAATAAAGTAAAATTAGTATCGGCCCCGCAAAGTAAAATAATGCAGTATAATAAATTTCTTTAGTTATAGAAAAATTAAATCTTACCATCATCCTATGATCCACCTCGGCGTAAGACGTCCGGTCGAAGTAGTGCACGTCCGTCTTTTTTGCGCGGTTTTCCCTCCCCGATTGGCGAGATGCCAATTGTCTCTCCTCAATCTCATTCTCAATAAACTGTTGCCATTTTGCCAATGAGATCGGCTCCTTCGACGAGACAGATTCACGCATTCGGATAACGGACTCTCGGGGTCTTCCCAAAGTATCGGGTCCGTATATTTTTCTTCCACGTCTTATGTTGCTCCCTCAAATGCTCTAAGACGAAATCGCGTAGCTTTGGATCCAGGCTGAATTGTTCCTGTCCAACAAATACGATGTTAGTTGCGAATAAATATAAATATAAATATAAAATGAAATCGAAATTGAAATTGAAATTGAAATATTCATATAAATATAAATATAAATACATTACATGTAGTGCAACCCAAACAGCTAACTTGATCTCATTTGGCACCTCCCTCCAACTAGTGTACCCCGGGCTGATGATCGTCTTTTCCAGCTCGAGGGATCTCGCTAATAGCCCCATCTTGTTCTCGACAGCCATCCCCAATTTTTCATATTTGGGGAGCCTAGGGGCCGAGGAGCCCTCTTCGCCTCCGCCACCATCGAGCCCAAATGACATCATCATATCCAGCATCATCATCCTCGCCTTAATACCTGAAGAAGACATTTGCTGTAAAAAAATATTGTTATTAGAGGAAGACATGCAAATATGTACAATTACTACAAATCCAAATGAATTGTTACTATTTAACACCTTAATTATGAATTCCAAAACAACAACATTTAGCTCATAATATGTACAATTACTACAAATCTGAAACATCCCCACTCCCACCCCTACTGCCCACAGGTCTCATACACTGTGAAGGAGGGATGTTAAGTGGGGCTAGGATCACTGGCCATACACTCTAATTGGTGCTTAGATTTACAAATGGATTGAAACAATTTGTTGATATAGCTAAACGAATGTTGCGTTTTTCTCGAGGAAAATAGGGATACTCATAATTCATCATCCTCCAGGCTGCAGAATCAATAGGATGACGCATGAGATTACCCCCTACTTATGCCCTAGCATGCCAAGTCATTGCCTCCGCTATCCATGGTACTGTGAAAATTTTCTTTAATCTAGGCCCAACTGGAAAATATTTCAATACATTTTGAGGCACTTTTGAGCTTGTGCCTTCCTTACTAGTAGATTGGACATATCTAGGTTCATCACATACCGGACAATGATCAAGATTTTCGTACTCCTTTTGGTATAGTATGCAGTCATAGACACAAGCATGAATCGATTTATACTTCATTCCCAAACCTTTCAAACTGCTCTTCATAACAGGATAGCTATTTGGAAGCATATTCTCCTTGGGTAGTAACCCCTTCACCCATTTCAGAATTCCTATCATGCTATTGCCAGACAAACCATACTGCGTCTTCAAACTGTGCAGACCAACCATGGCATGTAAAGTTATTTGATCTTTCTCACAGCCAGAGTATAACGGTTGGGTCGCCTTAAATTTTAAACTTTGGTAGTCATCATCAAGGTTTATCGTGATATCTTCACGAGCACTTGAACCTTGTACATCATCAGTAACCTCATTCTCCTCTACTTCATAAACTTTGTACTCATCATCAACTAAATCCTCTAACATATTATGATCTATGTCTTCCCCTTCTACATTTATCCTACTTGTTGAAGGTTGTTGTGAAGGTTGTTCGGGGACAAAAGAAACTTTTAATTCACCGTGAAAACTCCAAAATCGATAACTATCTTGCATACCCGATTTTAATAAATGTAGTTCAACTATTTTTCACTCAAACACCTTACCATTCTTACACCTAGCATACGTACAGGGAAACTCGTCATCATTATGACATCTCTTTGCGTATTTCACAAATTTATTAGCAACTCTGCGAAACACATCCCCCATTCTATTTATCTCACCCATCCACTCTTTGTATTTCGGATATCCCATCACAGCTACGACAATTAATCACCTATTAAAGGTAAGAAGTGTATATTCATGGATTAGTATAAACAAAACTTAGATTTATAGTATGTTTTATTTAATTATGTCTTCGATTCTTAAATTTCAAATTTAAATTCAATTTATAATAGAAATTCCTATTTCCTCCATCTCCTTTAAAGGTTGAGCCGTCCTATCCCATTCAAGACCGCATATTTCTGTAATATACTTAACGGCTCATGCACATTGTTATGATTTGAGGAAAATTCGACAGCATATCCCCTTAGTTCTCTAAGTACACGACGTAGATTGGCAAGTGTGAGTGTTATTTCAATTGATCAATTGAAATAACAGTCACACTTGTCAATCTAGTATGTACCCAGAGAACATTAGAATATGACTGCAGAACTTCCTCCAAAAGTAACAACTTTAAGCCACTAAGAATATTATTATACATAAATTATGCAGTCACAAACGGTCCAAACGGGACAATTCGAGAGATCTCATTACAGGGGTAATGACTCTCGAACGGTTCTAAGGGTTATTGAATGCGTACGCATAAGAACTAGAAGGCTAGTATCTATGCGCACTATATGTAATTTCAAGTATATATATATATATATATATATATATATTGTTCGTTATACAAAGTAATTTTCAAAAAAAGTTTAAAAATCCCACCCCCATATGGACAATAATCTAGTGGTCATGCCACTTTTAAAATTAACCAACCCAATATCGATCCACTATAATCCAACCGTAATAGCAACAACAAATGTGTATCCCGTACTCCTTCTAATTCATCTACTCAATTAATTCTTTTCATCAATTAAACTAACAATTAAAGTATACAATTATTAATTTACTAATTTACAATGATGGGCAATCCTACTTTCATATATTAATTTACTAAAAAAATTAATAATCAATCAATTCATTTACAAGGGACACTACTTGCATATGAGGGAAAATATCTAATAAGCCAATAAAAATTTAATAAAAAAATTAACAAACCCCACTCCCGCCCCATTTCCCCTTGCCCCATCCCCCCCCACACACACACCGCCCCACCCCCCGCCGCATCATTTCCCCCTCCCGCACACTACACGCACGCATACACACACACACACACACACACACACAGCCCCACCCCCTGCCTCACCCCCCAGTCCTGCCCCCTCCCCCCCCACCCAGCCCCACACACACGCACACCCACATACACCCCCTCCCCTCCCCACCCACAGCCCTTACCCACCACACACGCGCGCGCGCGTGCAGATATACACACACACACACACACACATATATATAAATGGAAGAGAGAGAGAGAGAGAGAGAAAGTGGAGGGAAACAAAGCGGTGAGAAAAAAAGGAGGGGAAATGATTTTTTGCAGCTAAACATGTCACGGACATGTCACGATCTTTGACCGTGGCAATATTATAAGAATTGTCATGGTCATTGACCGTGACAAGGTCTTATCACGGTCATTTACCGTGACAAAAAAATGCATATTTTTTTATCACGGTCAATGACCGTGACAAGTCTGGTCGGCTAAAGGGTGCCAATTTGGCCTTTTTGGTGTAGTGCTTGATCAGAACATCATATATGAATAAAAAATCAACTTAATTTTTCCCCTTATCACTAAAAGAAAACAGGAAGTGGAGAATGTGTGTTGATTTTACCAACTTGAATAAGGCTTACCCAAAATACCATTACACTCTTCCCCTGAGTGATCAATAAATTGATGTTACAGCGGGCCATAAATTTTTAAGATTTATGGATGCATACAAGTTTCACAATCATATTTCCATAAAGATAACAAATATAGAAAAAACTTCATTCATTATCGATTAAACAATCTACTATTAAAACGTTATGACCTTCAAGTTGAAAAATATTGAGGTTGTTGTGGAACCATGTTAGTAAAATGATTTTGTTATTCATTTTTAAATGAAAATCATACTTGAGGGAATTCATTATATTGATGTTCTTTAAATATATTGTTTGATTTGTTGGTCAATCGTGCTTAGTAGGAATTCGGGTGAGTTGGATACGGTGTGATCAAAGGAGATAGAAATTCCAGTTATAGCACTATTAAATAATTCACAACCCAAAAAAGAGATTGACATCATGTCGAAACTGTTGCGATACAATCCTAGTGGTTTATCTCAAATTACGAGAACATATTTGATGGTTCGAGAACTTGTATGATAGTTTGAAAGAGGAATGTAACTGGTACATCCAGGAATGTATTAAAAAAACCACCCATGAGATTTAAATTAAAGGGATATCTTGATTAGACTTAGGTAATCTCAAACCATTTTAAAAAGGTTCAGAAATTTTTAATCTCAATAATTATGAGGATTACAATGCTTGCATAAATATTTCTTTAATTGTTATGGGTACGATTTGATTTTATACCGGGTCAATAGAACCCCCTCATGTTAGGTAATAGTTGTAAGGCCCTAAAACATGATTAGGAAGGTTAATTACATGATTAATTATAACTTAGGAGTTATAAGTTATAAATTGGTTATGTGTGTTAAACATGTTAATTATCATGTTTAGGGGATGCATGCTCATGTGATATATGTGTTGTTTACATTAGGTGCTAATTGAGCTTATGATCGGGGATACCATGTTTAGAACATATGATTAGTTATGTGCTTAAATGCACAATAAATTATGTTTTTAATGCATGATTATGTTTATAAAAGTAAATAAGGGTGTTGATACGAAATTGGCAATGTTTGGTCGCCAAATGTGAAAGTTTTGAGATTTTCGGTAAATTGCTACTTTCCTGTTCGATGCCCAAATTAGGCGTATTAGTTTATGATTTTGGGAAAACATAAATTATGAAAGTTGTATATATATGAATTAATATTATAACACAACAAACGGTGGGTTAAACGGAGGCTCGTACAAGAAGTTATACCGAAAGTACGAAACAAGGGCAAATATGTCCATCCCTTAAGTGACAATTGTCTTATTAGCACACCATGTGCTATTTTTTGATTGGTTAAAGGGTGGGTGATGGTTTGGCCGACTTAAACTGTATAAAACAACTCCTTTGTTCAGAAAATTCAGACATGAACAAGAATTTTGCCTAAAGAGAGAGGAAGAGAAGAAAGTTAAGGAATAAATCTTTGGAAATTTTCCATAAATCAAGGAATCCTCGTAAGGTAATTACATCTTTATTAAAGTTGGTCACATGGATGAGTTATATATTTATCATGTCTTTATTTTTGATTTGGATATATATTTTAATGATACTCATATTGTTGAATTGTTTTGGAACAAGGATGGGTTAAGAACACAAGTTAAAACTGGAGCTAGGATCGTAAATGCATACTTTAAAGTCCTAAATTTACATCATCTTTTCGTAAAGCATTTTGATTTAGAAAATTAATTATTATGATGTATATTTCTGCTAAAACATGTTTATTATATGTTTCCATGAATTATACTCAAGGTCAAGGTTATGTATGCTTAAAAATGTTATGTTATGCCTTAATGTTGTATTTTGACTTAGTTATGCTAAAAATGGTATAAATCATGGAATACTTATTGGAATTGAGTGATTGAAGTTGGAGAGAAAAATATACTCATACCTGTATAACATATCCGAAAATTATATAAAAATACCAAGGAATGAACCCTTGGTGATAGTTTGAAGTCTTGGTTTAAAATCTGCCCTAAAGGAGCAAGAATGCATACCAGGTGTTTGACGTTTTGCTCGACATAGAAAATGAGACCTAAAAATTATGAAACATTAAATTTATATTATTCAATGTGTTTACTAATATTGGGTGGAATATCATGGAAAGTTATGTTGTACAAAAATTATGAGAATTTCATGAAGTTGAAGTTGTGTTGTTGTTTTTCTTGAGAAATGATTTGGAAAAGGCTGTAATAAAATGGGCATAACTTTGTCTAGAAAATTCGTAATTAAATTTTGTAAATTGTGTTAGAACCCTAATTAATTGAGTGTTATAGAAATGTGAAGTGTCATATTTAATTCCTCCTTAGTTATTTCAGATTGACCAAATGATGTGATGTATTACTGGGTTTGATGTTAATCGGTGTATTCAAATACTAACGACATTGACTTGTTAGGTGGGGAAGCAGCTAATACTACCATACCAAGGAAGTAGTTGGTATTAATCTTAGAAGTAAATACAAGGTGAGTGACCTTCCTTATGAAATATAAATGCTTATAATTTCATATGGAAATGTGTAGTTAAACACATGTGTTAAAATGTTTATGGGAGTGATGTTGTATTTATAAAACATATGCATATGATTAAAAATGTTAAGAGATGTTATATAATGATATGGACTAGTGAGTCCTTTATCTAATGTTAAGGACTGTGGTGGGTCCTACGGGATGTGGCGGTCCTGTTAATCCAACTTAAAGGTTTGTGTACTCGGGCCTAATAAAGGGATGTGTTGGTCCCTAATAACTGTGGTGGGTTAATTGGACTGTGGCAGGTCCAGGCTTGCGAGAGTTTCACAATTCCTGTTGAGTTATAGCATTAGAACAAAATAAAAATGGTTATTCAAATTGATTATATGTGTGGTATGTGGTCATTCACTAAGCCTTTATATATTACACTCCTGTAATGTTTTGTTTCAGGTATGCTTATAATTTGGAGTCCACTGCCAAGTTAGGACCTTAAAACGGGGGAATGAAGGATATTTAGTATGGTTTGAATATCAGGATTTCTTTTGTGTAATTATTAAACTAAGGATCTTGGTTATGTAAAGTTATGTAGTACTTATTAGTTATAAGTAAAGGCAGTTATGTTTTCATCTACACATACCTTTGGGAAAAAAAAATTCTTATGTTATTTTTCCTTAAAGACTTAAATTAAATAATTGTTTAAGCGAGTTTATCTCTAATTAAAAGGATGAGTTTAACAAAAATTAAGTCAGGGAACGACAACTTGGTATCAGAGCGTGGTTATTATGTTCTGGACAGGGTGTGAGGGTCTATATTGGCAGTGGACACTAGAACGTGAGTTTTCTATGTGTTTGGATTTTGACTAACAATGTTAATATTAAACTGCTACTATTGTATTTTGTTTAAGTTAATTATATTGCAGTTAGTGATGGATCCACGCGAGGCGCATGATGGAGCAGAGGGTGAGTCATCTTATGTTCCTAATAGTCAGCAAGGACATAGACATGTTCAAGTGGAGGAACCAGAGGTGCAACAACAACCTATTGATGACGTGGGAAGAATATTACGTGTTGTGGCACAACTTATGGAACAAGCAAGAGGTGGACAACATGGTGGGGATTGGGATAAATTGCATGAGAGGTTCATGAAGTTAAATCCTCCAGCATTTACTGGGACTACTGATCCGTTAGTGGCAGAGGGGTGGATTAGAAAGATGGAAACAATATTCAAGGTGATGGAAGTGCGAGATGAACAAAAGGTTTTGTTAGCAACCTTTAGGTTAGAGGATGATGCAAAGTTATGGTGGGACGCAACAGAAAGATTACTTACTATAATGGGGGGAGTGGTGCCAATAAAAACTCCACAAATTACATGGGAAAGGTTTGTAAAGGTGTTCTTTGAAAAATATTTTCCAAGGCTTTATAGGAAAGAGAAAGAGGAAGAATTTATAACGTTGAAACAGGGGAATCGAACAGTGGTAGAGTATAAAGCTTTATTTATATCCTTATCTAGATTTGCACCTGACTTGGTGAGGACGGAAGAAAGTAAATGTGATCGGTTTCAAACCAGGTTGAGTGTAGATATAAAAAGCATGGTTGCTAATATGAAGATCACGGATTATGTGGACTTGGTGGATAGGGCCATGGTGTCAGAAAAGTCAATAAAAGAAATGCAAGTTGAACACTCGAAGAAATCTAGACATGATAGTATAAGATCATATGGATGGGAGGCGGGAACCTCAACTTAGAGTGTAGCACGAGGAGTGCCTAAGGGCCAAGAATTTAAAAATAATAGAAATGCACGTGGAAGATTTCAAGCTCGAGGTGGAAGGACTGGGATGAATCGGTCAGAAAATGCATCTGTGATGGGATCGAGGGCCATATTTTGTTATAGATGTGGTGGTCAAGGGCACATGTCTCGGGAGTGTACAATAGCTGAGACGACACCTTTATGTTTCCATTGTCATCAACCGGGGAACTTACGAAAGAATTGTCCAGCGATGGGAGCTACAACTTCAGTTGGGAGTGTGACAGTAGGAGATAGGATTTCTACACCGAAAGTACATAGGGGAGGTAGAGGAGGCGTGTCTCAAAACCAAGGCCAAGGCAGAGTGTTTTCACTGACGCAACAAGATGCATAAGCTATGCCTAACGTAGTGACAGGTACACTTCCTATTGGTGATAAAGATGCTTATGTGTTGATAGATCATGGTTCTACACATTCTTTTGTGTCTTTGCTTTATCTGTTGCATCTTAATAAACCATTATCATCATTAGATTCTGGTTTAGCTATTGTTACTCCAGTGGGTGGGTTGGTTTTTATTAAGAGGGTATATAGGGAGAGTGTGGTACGAGTGGGTGAAAAAGAATTACTAGTTGACTTATTACCTCTCGATATGCGTGACTTTGATGTGATACTGGGTATGGATTGGTTAACCTCATATCATGTATGTTTGGATTGCTTTAAAAAGGAGGTAATGCTTCGATTACCGGGTGAACCTGAATTTAAATTTATTGGGGAACGAAATGTCACTCCAGCATGTTTGATCTCTGCTACAAAATGTTATGAACTGCTAAGGAAAGGATGTGAGGGTTATCTTGCTCATGTGGTGGACGCACGATAAGAGGATGGAAAACTATCAGATATACCAGTAGTTAATGAGTTTGCAGATGTCTTCCCAGAAGAACTCCCAGGGTTAGCACCAGACCGTGAGGTGTAATTTTCGATTGAGTTGGTACCAGGAACTGCACCAATATCTATTGCACCATATCGTATGGCACCTGCAGAATTAAAAGAGCTAAAGATACAGTTGCAAGATTTGTTAGATCGTGGTTTTATAAGGCCTAGTGTATCACCATGGGGAGCCCCAGTATTGTTTGTGAAGAATAAAGATGGAATCATGAGGTTGTGCATCGATTATCGTAAATTGAATAAGGTGACTATCCGTAACAAATACCCACTACCCCAAATTGATGACTTGTTTGATCAGTTACAAGGAGCTAAGTTGTTTTCCAAGATCGATCTCAGATCTGGATATCATCAATTGAAAGTAAGAGACTATGATATTTATAAAACTGCTTTTCATTCCAGGTATGGACATTATGAATTCCTTGTCATGCCATTTGGGCTGACAAATGTATCAGCTGTATTCATGGATTTGATGAACCGTATATTTCACCCATACGTGGATTCTTTTGTCATTGTCTTCATTGATGATATTTTGATATATTCTCGTAGTAGGGATGAGCACGAACACCACCTGCGTATTATTTTACAGACCTTGCGAGAGAAGCAGTTATATGCTAAATTTTCTAAATGTGAATTTTGGCTTGACGGGGTAGTATTTTTGGGGCATGTTATTTCTGCTCATGGTATTTGTGTTGATCCCAAGAAGGTTGAAGCAGTAATGAATTGGTAAAGACCAACTAGTGTGACAGAGGTGCGTAGCTTTTTGGGATTGGCAGGCTATTACAGGAGGTTTATACCGGGGTTTTCTTCTATTGCATTGCCATTGACTAAACTTACCAAAAAGGAGAACAAGTTTGTGTGGAGTGATGATTGTGATAAGAGCTTTGAAAATTTAAAGGGGAAGTTGACATCAGCTCCAGTATTGACTATCCCAACAGGTATAGAAGGTTTAATTATTTATAGTGATGCTTCGTATCAAGGACTTGGATGTGTATTAATGCAGCATGGAAAGGTAATTACTTTTGCTTCTCGATAGTTAAAGATACATGAACGTAACTACCCTACTCATGATCTCGAGTTAGCTGTAGTAGTTTTTGCATTAAAGATCTGGAGACATTACTTATATGGTGTTAGTTGTGAAATTTTTACTGACCATCAAAGCTTAAAATACTTGTTTACTAAAAAAGACTTTAACTTGAGGCAAATAAGGTGGATGGAACTTATAAAAGATTATGATTGCACGATACATCACCATCCGGGTAAAGCTAATGTTGTTGCCGATGCTTTGAGCAGAAAATCTCGAGGCATAGTATCTTGTATTCATTGTACTCGAGTTGACCTGCTGAGAGACTTAGCTTTAATGGGGGTGGAATTAACTTTGAATGAGTCTTACGGAATAGTATCACATTTAAATCTTAGACCCACGTTGATTGACTGGATTAAACAAGCATAGGCAGGAGATGCAGAATTGAAGAAAGTTAGAGATAATATGAAAAAGGGTAAAGCAAATGGATTTTTTACTCGGGATGATGACATTGTTATGTACGGTAACCGTTTGTGTGTACCTAATGTGCCTGATTTAAGAAGAACGATTTTAGAGGAAGCGCACTGTTCTTTATATGGTATGCATCCAGGGAGCACGAAACTGTATGGAGATTTGAAACAATGTTATTGGTGGTCGGGAATGAAACACGACATTGCAGATTTTGTTGCTAGATGTTTAGTTTGCCAACAGGTGAAGGCAGAGCATCAGAAGCCAAGTGGTTTACTACAACCATTGCCTATTCCTGAGTGGAAATGGGAACATGTTACTACAGATTTTGTTGTAGCTTTACCAAAATCATCCTTAGGGTTTGATTCTATTTGGGTTGTCGTTGATAGGTTGACTAAGTCTGCACATTTTCTTCCTGTTAAAGCTACTTACTCCATGGATAGATATGCAAAAATATATGTGGATGAGATTATTAGATTGCATGGCGCACCAGTTTCTATTATTTCTGATCGAGATCCTAAGTTCACTTCTCACTTTTGTCCTAGTTTACAACAAGCTTTGGGGACTAAATTGAAATTTAGTACATCTTTTCACCCTCAGACTGATGGGCAGTCAGAAAGAATGATCCAGACACTCGAAGATATGTTACGAAGTTGTGTATTGGATTTCAAGGGCAGTTGGGATGAACACTTGACACTAATAGAGTTTGCTTATAATAATAGCTATCATTCGAGTATTGATATGGCTCCTTATGAAGCTTTGTATGGGAGAAAATGCAGAACTCCAGTGTGTTGGACTGAAGTAGGAGAACGAAAACTACTTGGGCTAGAAATTGTACAGCAGACTACTGAAAAGATCAATCTTATCCATAATCACTTAAAGGTGGCGCAAAGTAGACAAAAAAGTTATGCAGACAACCGAAGGAAAGAATTGAAATTTGAGGAAGGTGATCGAGTATTCCTACGTGTTTCTCCTTGGAGAGGGGTTATGAGATTTGGGAAGAAGGGAAAGTTGAGTCCCTAGTACATTGGCCCTTATGAGATAGTAAAAAGGGTTGGAACTGTAGCTTATAAGTTGGCATTACCACCAGAATTGTCTCTAATACACGATGTTTTTCATATATCCATGTTACGTAAGTATGTGCCCGATCCTTCACACGTGTTTATCTCACAACCGATAGAGCTTCAAGATGACTTAACCTATGTGGAGGAACCAATTGCTATTGTAGATCGAAAGGGGCAAGTGTTACGTAGTAAAACCATTTCACTAGTTAAAGTGATGTGAAGAAATCGGAATGTGGAGTATGGCACTTGGGAAGGGGAGGATAACATGAAGAAGCAATATCCTCATCTATTTGGTAAGTTTCTTATGCGTTAAATTTCGAGGACGAAATTTTTATAAGAGGGGTAGAATTGTAAGGCCCTAAAACATGATTAGGAAGGTTATTTACATGATTAATTATAACTTAGGAGTTATAAGTTATAAATTGGTTATGTGTGTTAAACATGTTAATTATCATGTTTAGGGGATGGATGCTCATGTGATATATGTGTTGTTTACATTAGGTGCTAATTGAGCTTATGATCGGGGATACCATGTTTAGAACATATGATTAGTTATGTGGTTAAATTCATAATAAATTATGTTTTTAATGCATGATTATGTTTATAAAAGTAAATAAGGGTGTTGATACGAAATTGGCAATGTTTGGTCGCCAAATGTGAAAGTTTTGAGATTTTCGGTAAATTGCTACTTTCCTGTTCGATGCCCAAATTAGGCGTATTAGTTTATGATTTTGGGAAAACATAAATTATGAAAGTTGTAGATATATGAATTAATATTATAACACAACAAACGGTGGGTTAAACGGAGGCTCGTACAAGAAGTTATACCGAAAGTACGAAACAAGGGCAAATATGTCCATCCCTTAAGTTACAATTGTCTTATTAGCACACCATGTGCTATTTTTTGATTGGTTAAAGGGTGGATGATGGTTTGGCCGACTTAAACTGTATAAAACAACTCCTTTGTTCAGCAAATTCAGCCATGAACAAGAGTTTTGCCTAAAGAGAGAGAAAGGGAACAAAGTTAAGGAATAAATCTTTGGAAATTTTCCATAAATCAAGAAATCCTCGTAAGGTAATTACATCTTTATTAAAGTTGGTCACATGGATGAGTTCTATACTTATCATGTTTTTATTTTTGATTTGGATATATATTTTAATGATACCCATATTGATGAATTGTGTTGGAACAAGGATGGGTTAAGAACACAAGTTAAAACTGGAGCTAGGATCGTAAATGCGTACTTTAAAGTCCTAAATTTACATCATCTTTTCGTAAAGCATTTTGATTTAGAAAATTCATGATTATGATGTATATTTCTTCTAAAACATGTTTATTATATGTTTCCATGAATTATACTCAAGGTCAAGGTTATGTATGTGTGATACCCCGACTAATTAAATACCGGGTAGCTACTCCTTTATTAAATCAATACTAAATGCCAAGTTGGTTCAGTTAATAGCATCACTGTCGAAAACATTTTAATAATTACTAACCACCTAATATTTAAAAAGTAAGTTGCAAAATTTTAAGTTAAGTCTGATTACCATACAGAAAAAGAATAATGGAAGAACAACATAATTCATTCACCATAACGAAGTAATGAAATAACCAACAAATAATAATAAGTCCGGAGGAAACTCCTCACAACAATCCCACAACTGAAAATAATATGACAAGTCTGAATCCTGAATTAATTACATGCCAGAAGTCTGAATAACTGAAATAAATGAAAAGTCTCTAAAAGGAATGGGCGACATGCCCTACAACTGATGAAATCTGAATATAGAGCCAAGATAGATGAAGCGTCTACAAGCAAAGTCCTGTAACTTCCACAAACAGCTACAGCTCGTCACCTGAATGAGGATCCTAAGCATGGTGTCCTTGTGGCTGGGCACCTAAAATGGTTTTTACAAAAATAGATTTGAAAGCAAATGGGTTAGAGCCCGAAAGTGGAAATCATTTTAAAAACAGCAAGTGTTTTAATAACATTAAAACATTAAATGCAAAATACATGTTAGGACGTGCACTCACATGAAATTCTCACCTCTCGACTACATGTGCACTCCTAACGTACCATACCCATCTAAATGACATACATAACTAACTCAACCGTAATAAGTTCTACGCCTTACTACTCGATTCCCATATTACGTTCTAGCGTTACCAATTAAATAGAGGGCTTTACTTAAACTCAGATTCTCAATTAGTAATACAATTCATTTCAGGTTATCCCCTTATGTTTTCTCAAAACGTTTCCATATTTATACACACAATATCACATGAAAGTTCTCCTTAATTAATTGTATATTATTCACATCATAAATATACAATACAAGCACCCCGAGACTAGCTGCAGGGCACACATACTCTGCTATCCATCCCGGTACATCACGTACATAAGGATCACGCATTCCGAATCTCTCAGGAATCGTTCTCAGATAACAACAATCACAAACAGTGGAGGCGAACACAGTCACATCACATGGGTCACGCACATACCTACGCTCCCACGATCAGCAGACTTATTAACATCCCAATAAGTCCTTCTCTGACCTATGTTCTCGAGGTACCAGTCTAAATCCGGGCAACACAAGGATTAGAGGTCCCTAAGAGAACGTAAACCTCCCGTGATAGCAAGTATGGTAGGTATGTCATACACATAAAATCATATACATATACTAAGTATGCACACATCTTAGTAATCACCATAATATATTTATGGTACACTTCTCATTCTCGTACCGACATATAATGCTACACAATTTATATGTTCCCGGTTAATATAATTATTTAGGCCGTCAATAGTTCTCGCATCGTAATAGACACTCACGTCCTAATTCATAATTTCCCTTAGGTTCAAACTACACTTCTAGGTTTTACTCCTCATTATATCCCAAATATACCAAATATATCAATTAATCATCAAGGAAGTGTTATCTCTACATATACACAAGGTTATTGGACACTCGGGATTAACACAGGCTAAAAAGCCTAAACTGTCAGCTCGTTAGAAGTCTCATTCGAACGAGAGTTCGTTCGAACGAACTGGGTATCTAACGAGATCTCGTTCGAACGAAAGTCATCGAATGAACATTCAACTCGTTAGAAGGCAACCTGTCCACTCGTTAGAATCTCGTTCGAACGAGCTCGTTCGAACGACCTGGGTAGGTCTTCTAACGAGAGGCCAGTTTCGAGCCCATAAATTCCTTAACTCGTTTTTCCAACTTTTCTTCACCTCTAATCTCCTCTAAACATCAAACCAACAATTGTACATGGGTTCTAATCAATCCTAAACATACTTAGGTCATATATTAACGTTTATATAGGGCCAATTCTTCCTAAACATCATTGAATCATTCAAATCCCTTCATTTATCCCCAAATCATATGAACATGAACCCTAAAATTTTAAAGTCACCAATGGGCATAATTAAATCCGTTTTTGTTATGAACAAGGTGTATTTCCATCAGAATAATCCTCCTAACACAATTCTACATGCAATCCTTTCATCAAAATATAAAATTCTAACTCTAATTAATGGGTTTTTATCAAACTCCCAAGAACAATACAAATTCTGTCAATTTCCTACGCATGGAAGAAGCATTCTTTGTAATAAACAAAATTAAACCACTTGCCTTATGTGTATCTCTGATTTTGATGTCGAATTGATGAAGTGTTCTCTCTCTCTCTGCAGAATTCTCCTCTCTTCTCTCTCTACAAGCCTTCTTCTCCAAAGTGACAATGGTGGCTAGGGTTTGCCTTAGGAACTCTTTTGGAATTAATTTCAATAACCTCCGTAGCCCATTAGGTTATTAGTGGGTTTAGTGGGTAATTGTCAAATCAGATATTAATTCCTAATTTTCGTGGGTTTTAATTCCCAAAAATCAAAAATTACCAAACTACCCTTATACGTTGCCGGTATGGCCTAAAAATGCCCCGGGACCCAAACTAAACCCCCCGGCTAGTGTTTTCTGACTATTTCGACCCTTACGGAAGCGTTGGAGCACTCAAAAGGACCATACGGTTAATAGAAATAAAATTCACTTTTTAATTAAATAATAATATATTCCTGACGCGACTATCACACGCGTCTCAACAAAATTTCTAAATTGCCGTATATCAATCTCACGACAAGTTTCATACACATTATAATCAAATACCATCTCGCATCTCGCTAGTATTTTAATCCAGATTAATTTCCAATTAATACACATTTAATTCAATTAATCCCATAAATAAATATCACAAAAATACGGGGTATTACAGTATGCATAAAAACTTTATGTTATGCCTTAATGTTGTATTTTGACCTAGTTATGCTAAAAATGGTATAAATCATGGAATACTTATTGGAATTGAGTGATTGAAGTTGGAGAGAAAAATATACTCATACCTATATAACATATTCGAAAATTATATAAAAATACCAAGGAATGAACCCTTGGTGATAGTTTGAAGTCTTGGTTTAAAATCTGCCCTAAAGGAGCAAGAATGCATACCAGGTGTTTGACGTTTTGCTCGACATAGAAAATGAGCCCTAAAAATTATGAAACATTAAATTTATATTATTCAGTGTGTTTACTGATATTGGGTGGAATATCATGGAAAGTTATGTTGTACAAAAATTATGAGAATTTCATGAAGTTGAAGTTGTGTTGTTGTTTTTCTTGAGAAATGATTTGGAAAAGGCTGTAATAAAATGGGCATAACTTTGTCTAGAAAATTCGTAATTAAATTTTGTAAATTGTGTTAGAACCCTAATTAATTGAGTGTTATAGAAATGTGTAGTGTCATATTTAATTCCTCCTTAGTTATTTCTAATTGACCAAATGATGTGATGTATTACTGGGTTTGATGTTAATCGGTGTATTCAAATACTAACGACATTGACTTGTTAGGTGGGGAAGCAGCTAATACTACCATACCAAGGAAGTAGTTGGTATTAATCTTAGCACTAAATACAAGGTGAGTGACCTTCCTTATGAAATATAAATTCTTATAATTTCATATGGAAATGTGTAGTTAAACACATGTGTTAAAATGTTTATGGGAGTGATGTTGTATTTATGAAACATATGCATATGATTAAAAATGTTAAGAGATGTTATATAATGATATGGACTAGTGAGTCCTTTATCTAATGTTAAGGACTGTGGTGGGTCCTACGGGGTGTGGTGGTCCTGTTAATCCAACTTAAAGGTTTGTGTACTCGGGCCTAATAAAGGGATGTGTTGGTCCCTAATAACTGTGGTGGGTTAATTGGACTGTGGCGGGCCCAGGCTTGCGAGAGTTTCACAATTCCTGTTGGGTTATAGCATTAGAACAAAATAAAAATGGTTATTCAAATTGATTATATGTGTGGTATGTGGTCATTCACTAAGCCTTTATAGCTTACACTCCTGTAATGTTTTGTTTCAGGTATGCTTATAATTTGGAGTCCACTGTCAAGTTAGGACCTTAAAACGGGGGAGTGAAGGATATTTAGTATGGTTTGAATATCAGGATTTCTTTTGTGTAATTATTAAACTAAGGATCTTGGTTATGTAAAGTTATGTAGTACTTATTAGTTATAAGTAAAGGCAGTTATGTTTTCATCTACACATACCTTTGGGGAAAAAAATTCTTATGCTATTTTTCCTTAGAGATTTAAATTAAATCATTGTTTAAGCGAGTTTATCTCTAATTAAAAGGATGAGTTTAACAAAAATTAAGTCAGGGCGCGACAATAGTTGTGTTAGTACATATTAAATCATAATTCGAAGGAATCCATGTCCCAGGGACAACTTGGATTGTGATACCCCCTTAATAGACGTATAAGATTTTTTACACTATTTAAACTTGAGCCGGAGATTATTTTTATAATTCGATGGAGTAAAAAAATAAATTAAGTCTAAGAATCAAGGAATTTATTAATGTTAGTTAAAGTAAATTATCGGTAGATTAATTTGACCAAGCGGGTATCGAAAGTTTAACGCGGGGAATCACATTATGTACCATGATTAACTTTGTAAATAAGACCTCCTTATAATCGAGTGATTTTTGGGATAATTAAATTTGAGTGCAATCATAATTATTTAGCATAATTAATTATGATTAAATAAAGAAAGGAAATAAATTACGAGATTTTTAATTTAGGATTGATGAGTACTTATTTGGAAGTCAATTTAATTATTTATCTTTGGCCTATAGTATAGTCCACATACCTAAGTAGTTAGGCCCAGATTCTCAAGAAACCTAGTTTGGCCTAAGTCACCACTTAAACTAGTATATATTGGCCTAAATTAGGGTTTTAAACTCCATAATTTATTATTAGGGTTGGTGATTAGGGAGAGAAAACATTATTCACATTTTTGTAAAGAGGTCAAGATAGAGAGGACCATATCTCACTCAAAAGCAAGAGATTTATTCTTCAAAGGTGCCAACACATATACATAGCTTTGGGAGGATAATATACTAGAAGATAAAAGAATTTCGGATCTTTCAAGTAAGATTTTGGAGATCCAAAACAAGGGATCCCCTCATCTTAAATAAATACCTTTCTACATATCAGATTTCAACCGGATCCGCAAAGGTATTTTATTCGAAACCATGGGTTCATTTTCCAAATATAGTTTTTTTCTTTTTTTACTTTTTATTGTACGATTATTCAAAGATTCAAGGGCTTAATTTTTTTCTTCCACATATATCGATCCCCAACAATTAGTGTCAGGGCCTTTGGTTAAGATTAATCGTGCTTTAGAAAGATCCATGATGTCCAACCTTGAAAACCCTAGTTTTGTATGTTGTGGGATTGTATATCGTTTTGTATGCTTCCATACTTACATGTTTTTATAGATATTTTTTGTTTGAATCCTTTCCATCATGGTCACATGTGTTTTTTCTATGTGAATGGATCCAACGGTGGTTTATTTGCAGTTATTTGTTATTCCTGAATTCGATATGGCTGTAATAATTAAGTTTTTGTAATTATTCATTATCAATGTATTTGGAGACGATTGTGAGGGAATTTATTATTTATTTACACTTAGGTACATGTATTTATGAGGGTTTCGGTGATGGAAAAAATTTAGTGAAGTTTCATGAACATCTAGATAAGTTATGGCCATTTTGCATGCAAATCACGTAAGGAAGACGAAGTTGTTAGGATATAGGGACGGATCGATATGAAGTCCCGTCAGATCATTCCAAATTAGGGTTGGATCGAACCAGTTTTAGCTCGAATCGATCCAACGGAGGTATTCACCAGAGCTTGGTTTCTTTTATGGTGGCTTCAAGCGTTTTATGTGGTGATTCTACTTCATCATTCTTTCCGGACGAGGATGGATTCTTTCCGGTAAGAAAAATCATCAAGAACTCTTCCTTTAAATTAATTTTATTTCAAATGGAACTCTACGTCATGAGTAAGTCTTATCCAACAACGATTCTTCGTCTTGAAGAGTTTTACTTCAAGCAGAGTTCTAGGATATGATGGATAGAGAATTAGTTTCCTAAATAATTTTGATTCCTTGATTATTATATTTATTATAATCCTACCATCTAGTATGTTGATATTCTGTGTACTAATTAATTTTTTTAATTAGGATCACCCAATTTTATGAATAACGTGGATATTTTTGTGATCGGTCTAGGTCACCGTTTTTCTAGAAAATTTCTTTTGATTATTCATTACTAAACTGAATTTAATCGAGGTAATTAATATAAAGGTATAAATTAAATTGACATCTTCGGGTGTGCATTTTAATTATTTTTTCATTTAGTTTTGAAAAATTAAAAATATGATATCGAAATTTTAATTTATACAAGTAAATTATAAAATTATTAAAGGATTTAATTCAGTCTTTTATAAATGAATAATTGTCTTTCTAAAACCGTCAAGGTTTAAACACTAAGTTAGAGAGGGGTTTCAACATAAACCCTGTGGTTTTCATCTATATTTTAAAATTATGATGCGATTAATTCCTCGTGTCAACTTTATATGGGCCCCCATCAAATGGTTTTAATCACGAAATTTTAAAATTCTTAAGTGAAAGTTTATTGAAATTAAATATGAGTGTGTTTGGCCCTCCCATAGAGGAAAATTTTCACGAGTGACTCTAATGTTATTAAACGAGTTAATGGTGTACACTTAAACATAACTAATGATATCCTCCCCATCGAAGTCATTGTCATTAGGTGTAAAGGGTATGCACTCGCTTTAAAAAGCTCTGATACCAATTTTTAAAATCTTATGCGATACTCATTTCAATAGTCGCGCAAATTCCAATCATAAAATTATTTAATCAAAGTCAAATTATGAATTAAATCAATTCAGCCCTTAAACTCAAATAGCTACGTGTGTGGAAGTGTCAAACCATCATAAATAAAGTATGCGACACAAAGTTCAGGAAAAAAAACCTTTCGGGTAAAAACCTTTTATTTCTAAAACTTTGACAAGTTTACAATACCATTGACTTGCAAAAAACTTGATAATCTCCCACAAGTGTAACGCACGGTGTCTTCGTCAAACCTTCAAAGCAACGAGTAGAAATCAGCAGTGGTTCACGCGCAGCTATACCACAAGGACACACAGTCTTAAAACTCCGCAGAGGCTCCTTCCACAATAGCACGCAACTTTTGATTATAAAGATCTACCCACAAAGGATGAACAATAGCAAACTATATTTTGGGTTCCACAAAACAACTCACCCAAAAGCAATTGGCATTGTGAATTGTAAAACAAAAGTTATGAACCCTTAAATGGTTGGAGAATAGTATAAAAATGAATTATGTGAAAACTAGTTTTTCTCCACACAAAAATCAAGTAGTCTGCATGTCAGTACAAAACTCCAATCATTCGAACGAGATACGATATCGTTCGAGCGAGACAAGCTCTCGTTTGAACGAAAACGCTGTCATTTGAATGACAGTCCCTGATCCCCTTTTTTTTTAAACTTTCAGTATTTTAAATAACATGAAAACTTCAAAAATTTAAACTGTTCACGGGATCACAAAAAATTTATCCAAAACTTTTATCAGAAAATGTTTTTAAAAAATAAAAACCATTTATAAAAATTTCAAAAACCATTTTTCATAAATAGAAAAATATTTTTACTTTCATAAAAATATCCCAACACTTTTAATGTGAAATGTAAATGGAACTTAAACATAATTTTACCAAATTCATTGTGGGGGTTGAATGTTGAAGTCTTATTGAAATTTGGATCGTCTTGTGTAGATGTGACCTTCTCAATCCTTCGATGACTTGTAGTGGCATACGGAATAACTAATTGTAACGGATAATGTCCTTACAAATCTCCCCCTATGTCTATGCCGATACAAAATAAAAAAATTCGAATTCTAAATCTCAAATGACCTATACAAATCTACCCTCCCAAAAACTCAAAAGTGAAAAGATAAACTGTCAAGTCTTCAAATTTGGCTTCAACAAACAATTTTTCAAAACTTCAATCTTTTCTCATCAGGGTGTGCAATCCAAAAATCTTCAATTTTACCTAAACACATGACACAAAGGAAATACCTCGTGACGTATCGAGTTTGAAATTATATAAGGCATAAACATAAAATCATAATTAAATTCTCCCCCATAAAATCATAATTCATTCTCCCCCTTTTTATATGTCCGAAATAGACAAGGAAAAGAATAAGTCACATAAAATAAATCGGGGAGTCACAAGAAACCAAGGAAAACGAACTATTTTTGATTTTTCAGATTTTTCATACAAAAATGCAAAAATGATGTTAGAAAATCACACACCATGAATTTACACTAAGATAACCAAATCATCGATACGAAATGAAATTGTGTGAAGAAATTCGATAGGAAAAACAACTCAATCATATCATATGTGCACGATGCATAAGTGTACTCCTAACGAATGAACATCAAAATAGTCCTTAGGTGCAGAATTGTTAAATTTAGATGACATCGTATTAATCATATCAACAAATCAAAGTAAAAATGATTTTCACACTAATAATGTCCAAAACTATGTAATGTTTTTTCATGACTTTCAAGGACGTGCAAACCATTATAAATTCCATCTAAACTCCCTCATTAAAAGATAATGCGTTTTATTTTGCTTATGAGGTGAGAAAACTAAAATCTATTGGCCCATTTTTTAGCATAATTTTCTTTTTATTGCCTTTCAATTTTTTTCGGGCTCTTTTAAACCTCATTGGACCCCGGATAATTTTCAATTCCTCACTTTTTTAGGTCCATTTAAACGGTGGCTTACCTTTCACATCCCTTTTCCATTTTTCAAAATAAAACACACAAACTCACAAACGGTTTATATCATGTATTGCTTTTTGTCAAGTTTTATCGCATTGGGTTCGTTGTATAGACAAAATTAAGATGAAAACACTCAACCAACATGTGATAGACAAGCATAAAAGTCAAACAAATCCATGAATGTGTGCAATAAAGGACAAGAAGAGTCAATCATGTAGGTAGCAACATTTTATCATCTCAAAGACTCCAAACTTTGTAAAGTACATGAATGACGCAACATATTGTCTCAAAACACTATCAAATAAGCACGTGGATATGTCATGAAGTTGTGACTTGGTCATCCTAAATGTAAATTCATAAAAAGTGCAAACAAAAACAAAACTCTTTTTGGATTTTTCAAATTTTTCTCAAAAAGGAAAATCTTTTTGTATTTTTCGAACACTTTTCAGAAACAACCCAACTGTACCAAAAAATATAGCAAAATTAACTAGGGGACTACAAACAGAAAAGAAAAAATTCTCTAGGTGTCGCTCGAACGAAGCGCCAAGTCGCTCAAATAAGAATAGATCTCGCGAGAAGCATCTTTGCTCGAAATCATACGTCGCTCGAACTAAAGCCAGTCTCATTTGAACGAGAAAACAAAATTTTCCCAGTTTCCCAGAATGTCAGGCAGTTTTGTCGAGTGAATTTTTTTTGTGAAAATAGTTTCTCAAATGGGCAAACAGATCCAAAATAGTGCTAAAACAGTTGCAAAAAATAATAAAAAACGTAAACTACACACTGATACATACTAGCAATAGGCACAAAAATGATATCATGAAAATCATCCTATGTTAGCAAAAAGTATAGACCTCATCCAGTAGGTACGGTGGAGTTTCCCAAAGATGGTAACATTTTTAAAACAACTCCATCAAGTCATGTGAAGCCTTGACCAAAAACTTTTCTTACTCTCGAATATGCGCAAACTCTCTATCATTATGTGCAAGAAAAGTATCATGAGCAGGTGCATGTGTGAGAACATGTGTAGAATCAAATCGTGACACATTCCCCAACTTAAAATAAAATTCCCTAAGGTCTCCTCTCCTTTTGCAATGGGAGAAAACATAAACAGGCATAGGTACACCTCTTTCAGAATGTCTCCTACGTTCTCTCCTAACATGTATAGGAGCCTAGGTGGGTTGGGTTGAAAGTCATGTGAATCTAACTCTAAAGTAAGAACCAACTCGGGTGCAACAACAAAAGTAGACTCACTGTTATGACTTATTCCTAAACTCTCACCACTTCCCAAAATAGGATTGAGAACCATCTTTCCCACCTTCTTAGATGCGTTCTCCAAAGTGACTTTAGCCTCCAAGGCATGCTTAAGATCTGTCTCTAATTGTGATATGCGGGCTACAAGCTCACTCTTTTCCCTATTCAAAGCAATCAACTGCTCACTCAAAGAAACCCTCACTTTCTCGAGTTGACTTGATTTTGCCTCAAACTCTTTCAAACTCTCAATATCTCTATCCAAATCTTTCACCTTGAGACCCAACTTGTTATTCAATTTTTTAGTCTTTAAGGTCCTGGCGTACAACTCTCGAAACGTAATTTGGAGCTCATTCTCATCATCACTAGCGTACTCGCTCTCAGACTCGCTAGAAACACTCAAAACCTCCTCGCGGGTATCACGTGCACAATTGTCCTCGTCGTCGTGGGACAAAGTGGGTGTTCTACCGTGACTAGCTAAAAAGGCAACACACATACCATAGGCTTTTTCATCACTGGTATCATCTACCTCATCCTCACTATCACTCAGGGTTGCTGGCATAGAAACTTTCTTTCCCTCTCTCCTAAGTCTAGTGGGACACTCAAATGACTTGTGTCCTCTCCCCTCACGCTCAAAATATTTCACATTTTTAAAATTTTCTTCACCCTCTTTCTCTTTCTCACCGTTTTCTTTTTTTTTTTCTCCGAAAATCTTTTATTGGAAGAATTTTGTTTCGAAAACTGGAGAATTTTTTTAAAATTCTTTGCAGGCAGGGCCATGTCAAAATCAGACTCGTCCTCAGACTCAGACTCGCAAAAACTCACTTTTTTTCTTAGATTGGGATTTAAGCGCTATCCCTCTATCATTAGGTTTGACAATGTCGGGAAACATATCAATTTCGTACGTCTATAGGTCTCCTACAAACTCTTCTAATTTCAGACGATTCAAATTTCCTAAGGTATTCAAAATAGTCACTTTAGGGATAAAACGTTTAGGCAGCGATCTTAAAATCTTTTTAACCACTCATGCATCAGGTATAGGCTCACCTAGGTAAAAACTAGTGTTGGTAATATCAGATAAACGTGCATAAAACTAGTTAAAATACCCAGTCTCTAACATAGTGATTGTCTCAAATTGAGTGTTCAAATTTTGAGTTTTACACTCCTTGACAACGTTAGTGCCCTCGTGGATGAGTTGCAAAATATCCCACGCTTCTTTAGATGTTGTGTACGTCATAATTCGTCAGAACTCGTCGCGGGTGATGTGTCCGAAAATTGTACTAAGCCCACGTGAATTGTAAGTGCTCCACCTAAACTCTTCCTCAATCCTGTCTGACACGGGTTTTAAATTAGTGACATTATTCGCAGTGACAGTGGGAGGAGTCCAACCTCTTGGACAAATGACCCAAACTCTTTCATCGATTGCTTTTAAATGGCAAACGATTATATCACACGGAAATTCTATGAAACATTGCGACAAATTTAAAAATATGATTTTTCAAAAAAAAAAATCAGTATCACACAATTTTGCAGAAAAATAGGAATACGCGATAAACTAGCGTAACCTACTCTGATACTAATTTGTTAAGGGTATGCACTCGCTTTAAAAAGCTCTGATACCGATTTGTAAAACCTTATGCGATACTGATTTCAATAGTTTCGCAAATTCCAATCATAAACTTATTTAATTAAATCAATTCAGTCCTTAAACTCAAATAGCTATGTGCGTGCAAGTGTCAAACCATCATAAATAAAGTATACGACACAAAGTTCAGGAAAAAAAACCCTTTCGGGTAAAAACCTTTTATTTCTAGAACATTGACAAGTTTATAATACCGTTAACTTGCAAACAACTTGATGATCACCCACAAGTGTAATGGACGATGTCTTCATCAAACCTTCAAAGCAACGGCTAGAAATCAGTAGTGGTTCACACACAGCTATACCACAAGGACAAGAAGTCCATACACGCAGTCTTAAAACTCCGTAGAGACTCCCTCCACAATAGCACGCTGCTCTCTATTGTAAAGATCTCCCCACAAAGGATGAACAATAGCGAACTATGTTTTGGGTTCTACAAAACAACTCACACAAAATCAATTGGTATTGTGAATTTTAAAATAAAAGTTATTAACCCTCAAACGGTTGGAGAATAGTATAAAAATGTATTCTGTGAAAACCATTTTTTTCTCCTACAAAAATTGAGTAGTCTGACACCGAATATATAGAAAATATGAGGCGGTGACGTGTCAGTGCAAAACTCCTATCGTTCGAACGAGATACGACATCGTTTGAGCGAGACAGGCTCTCATTTGAACGAGAACGTTGTCGTTTGAATGACAGTCCCTGATCCCCTTTTTAAAAAAGAACTTTCAGTCTTTTAAAAAACTTGGAAAACTTCAAAAATTAAAATTGTTCACGGGATCACAAAAAAGTTTATTCGAAAATTTTATGAGAGGATGTTTTTGTAAAATAAAAACCATTGATAAAAAAATTTCAAAAACCACTTTTCATAAATAGAAAAATATTTTAACTTTCACAAAAATATCCCAACACTTTTAATGTGAAGTGTAAATGGAACTTAAACATAATTTTACCAAATTCATTGTTGGGCTTGAATTTTAAAGTCTTCTTGAAATTCGGATCGTCTTGTGTAGATGTGACCTTCTCAATACTTCGACGACTTGTAGCGGTATACGACAGAACTAATTGTGACGGACAATGTCCTTACAATAGGTGTGGGACCAGAAGATGCCGACTATTCAATTATGTAAGACATAAGTTACTGAACTGTATAAAGTAGATAATTGAAAGACGAAAGTCTATCTAGTACAAAATTTATGATTCTTAGATTTCAAACTGGTCTCTTTATTCAACCCACTTGCTTCCATCTTAAAGGACAACAAACATAAACATTTTCCTTACTGCTGAGGAGTGTAGGTTTGTCTTCACTGAAATCTAAATGCCAAGCCTGAGGAAAAGGAACCCAAAAGGGATGTCCAAGCCTACCAGGGGTGGGAAAAATATGATCAAATGGCGCATTATTACATTTCGTTCTCTATGAAAAATGTGTTGTAACATCAGCAACAACACATGTCAAGTTCATATGGCATGATTCCAAACCTTAGGGACATATTTTAGGATCAAAATTGTGTCACAAGGTTTGTTAAAACAAAGATGCTATAGGGTACTCCCATTTATGATCACATTCTTAAGATGTTGTCCATCTTGGGATAACTAGAGGTGCTTTGGTTTAAATCGATGGGGAAACCGACATCGATTCTGTGTTCTAATCTCTGTCATAAACAATTTTGCCTAAACTATTCTATGAACAAGTTTTATTACTCTCTTGCACAACTTCTCAAATAACTCCAAGCGACGAAGAGTATCACAAAGCATAAGGATGCGGTTCAGGTTGTTGATAAAGGCCTGTCTTCTTATGTACCACAAAGTAAGAAGAAAAAAGTCTCAGGCACAACATGCGGTTATCGATAATAACTTTAAGCCTCAATGACGGTCTTCTTAACGAGGAAAAATGTAAATGGTAATTTCTCCTTAGTCATTGAGATGGGATAAGAACGAGAAGTATACCTCTATTAATATACTGAAATATCTAAGAAGTGTGAATGCTTAGTATATGTAGTTATCTGTGTATAACATACCTACCATGCGTGCTATCACGGGAGGTCGACGTTCGATTTAGGACCATCTAATCTTTGTGTGCCTACGGGGGGGATTTAGATTGGTACCTCGAGGGCCTAGGTCAGAGAAGGACTTATTGAGAAGTTACTAAGTCTACTGATCATGGGAGCGTAGGTATGTGCGTGACCCATGTGATGTGACTATGTTCGCCTCCACTATGTGTGTTTGTTACTTGTCAAAACGGTTCCTGAGAGATTCGAAACACGTGATCCTTATGTACGTGATGTATCGGGATTGGATAGCAGAGTATGTGCGCACCGTAGCTTAGTCTAGGGGTGCCAGTATTGTATAATTATGAGAAGATTGATGCAATGAAATATTGAAGCGAAATATTTATATAAGTGAAAGTGTGAATTAATGTTACATCTTTGTAGAATTAAAATTGGGAAAACGCTTAGAAATTGTTATGATTAATTCTGAGAATCAAATGAAAGTAAAACTCCCAGTTTATATAAAGGCATCGGGAATTAAACCATGATTAGTTTAGTAAACACCAATATTGAAGTGGACAAGTTTGATTGTAGAATAACTAGATTTGGTTACGGATACGTTAGGAGTGCACAGATAATCGAGAGGTGAGTATTTCATGTGAGGGCACGTCCTAACATGTATTTTGCATTTATTGTTTAATGTCGTTAAAACACTTGCTATATTTTAAACTATTTTCACACTCGGGCTGTGACCCGTTTGCTTCCAAATATATTTTCTTGTAAAAACCTTTTAGGTGCCCAGCCACAAGAACACCAAGCATAGGAGTTCCATTCAGGTGACGTACTGTAGCTATTGTGGAAGTTACAGGACCTTTACAGTAGACGCCTCCACTTTCGATCTTGACTCTATGTTATCAGATTTTTCTCATCTGTTGGGCATGTCGCCCCATTTCTTTAGACACTTTATTTATCCAGTTATATCAGATTTATGGGTTGTAATTAATTTAGTGATGCAGACTTAGTATTTGTTTATTCATGTATTTGGATTATTGTGAGGAGTATCCCTCCAGATCCATTACTATTTTATGGTTATTCCATTGTCATTATGTTGTGGTGGTTATGTTAGCATTTCTTAATTTAATTATTCCATGTTAATCGGATTAAATTAAAATTGACAACTCACTTTTTAAATATTAGGTGGCTAGTAATTGCTAAAACGTTTTCGACAGTGATGCTATGAACTGAACCAACTTGGCATTTTGTATTAATTTAATAGAGGAGTAGCTACCCGGTATTTAATTAGTCGGAGTGTCAAAGGTGGTATCAGAGCATCAGGTTCTAGTGTCCTTATGATCTGTACGGCTTATTATGTTTCCGTTGGACTTTCTTTGATGTAGAGCCCTATATTTTAGGACTGTTTTGTTCTTTTCTGTATGCTTCGCTCTTCAGCTATTTTGAGATAATAACTGCGAACTTATAAGACTTTACTCTCATTTCATATGCCTCCACGACGTGCACAGCGAGTTCCTAGGGATGCTCAGCCCGAGCCACAGCCTGTACCAGTTCCGGGCACTATGAATGCCACAGAGGTTGCTGCTATAGTAGCCCAAGCGATAAATGCCGCCCTCGCAATTGTGCAGCAGGCTCCACCTCAGGCACCGGTAGCCGCGTCAGTTCAGGCTCATGCATTCCCGTCTGCTTGGGAACGTGTTCGTGATGCTTTTCAGAAAGCACACCCTTCAGAGTTTGCAGGTAGATCCGATGTTGTTGTGTCTAGTTAGGGGAGGAAGGAAATTCAAAGGCACTTAAGGATGTACGAGTGCACGGATGTTCAGAAGGAGATACTGGCTACTTTCAAGCTAGTAGGATCAGCATTGCAGTGGTGGGAGTCCATTACCACCGCGGAGGTGAGAGACGCCCTTTCTATTCAGGAGTTCTGGGTGCGGTTCGACCGTAAATATTTTTCGTCAGCTATTCACACTGAGAAAGTTAATGAACCTCAAGCAGGAGGGGAGGACTGTGGCCGAGTATGAGGCCGAATTCACTAATCTGTTGAACATTATTCCCGATGAGATTATGACTGAGGAGAAGAAGATTCAGAAGTTCATGGACGGATTGACTTGGGGGATCCGACAGCACTTATTGGGAAATCTTTCGTTGGCTACTTACTCTGATGTGGTTAACGCAACACTGCTTCACTGCCAGGATCACCGCTTTCACATGTCTGAGAGTAAGAGATCAGGAGAGTCCAGCCATCAGGGCGGGACAGGGGGAAATGGTGCCAACGGGGCACAATCTGCTCAGGGTCAGCAAAGGAAGGGTGATCAGGGTTCCCAACAGGGGGATCCTAAGAGATTCGGATCTGGGGGTTTCAGGAATGGTCAGGGAGGTTTCAGACATGGCCATCAGGGTCAAAACGGCCATCAGGGCCAGCAGGGCCAGAATAGTCAGCAGCAGCAGTTTCAACAGGGCCAGCATGGTCAAGGTAGGAATGGTAACGGCCATCAGGGTTGAGGACAGCAGGGAGAGCGAGGGGAAACTTCCCGGGGAAGTGCTTCGTGTGTGGAAAGATTGGCCACAAACGCCAGGATTGTCCTGATAGGGGTAGGGCTCCACCGCAGCAGCAGCAGGGTGCTCGACGTGAGCCACAGAGGCCTATGTTTCCCGCCGCCCTCCCAGCACCACCACAGATGGCAGCATTACCACCCATCCCAGCGGTCCCAGTCCAGCAGGAATAGCTTCAGTATGGGAGAGTGTATCAGCTCCAGCATGCCGCAGTCCCACAGGATCCACCTGCTATTGAGGGTATGTTCTCTATTCAGGGGACTATGGGACGTATTTTATTTGATATGGGGGCCACACGTTGTTTCATTGGCACGAGATTTGCACGCACTATTGGGTTGTTAAACACTGCAGAGAGCACGATTATTTGTGTAGATTCACCGTTGAGTAGGGGTTATGTGATTTCCCTTATTTGTAGAGGTGTGGGTATAGAGATAGGGAGATTTACTTTACCCGTTGATATGCTAGTACTAGAGATGACAGAGTAAGATGCGATTATTGGTATGGATTAGTTAGTTGCGTACCGAGCCATGATTGATTGTTTCAGTAGGAGTATTATTTTTGCCATTCCCGGGCAGGAGATATTTTTAGTGGCGATTCCTCACCCCGAGGGAGGATCGTCCACACACTTGTATTACATAGAGGAGGAGACCTCTAAGGAAGTGGTATTACCACTTGATTCGATTCCCATTGTTAGTGACTTCGCTGATGTATTTCAGGATATACCTGGATTACCTCCTAGTAGAGAGATAGATTTTGTTATTGATTTGATGTCGGGCACTCGACCCATTGCCTGCACACCGTACCGTATGGCTCCAGTGGAGATGAGAGAGCTAAGAGATCAGATAGAGAAGTTATTGGGTCAGGGGTTTATCCGAAGGAGTACTTCGCCGTGGGGTGCCCCTGTGTTATTCGTAAAGAAGAGGGATGGATCGTTGAGGTTATGTGTAGATTACAGGGAGTTGAATAAGGTCACGATACGGAATAAATATCCATTATCCTGAATCGATGACTTATTCGACCAGCTGAGAGGAGCTTCCTTCTTCTCAAATATTGACTTGTGATCGGGATACCATCAGTTGCGTATCAGGGAACAAGACGTCTCAAAGACTACTTTCTTGATGAGATATGGTTCCTATGAGTTTTGAGTTATGCCTTTTGGCTTAACCAATGCTCCAGTCGTGTTTATGGACTTGATGAATAAGGTGTTTAGAGAGTTTCTAGACCAGTTTGTCATCGTCTTTATTGATGACATCCTGGTTTACTCCCAGACAGAAGAGGAGCACGCCGAGCATTTAAGACAGGTTTTGCAGACGTTGCGTCAGAACGAGCTTTATGCAAAGTATGAGAAATGTGGATTTTGGCTGAAGGAGGTTCAGTTTTTGGGGCATATCATTTTAGACCGGGGGATATCTATTGATTCGGAGAAGGTATTTGCGGTGAGGGGGTGGGGACAGACCATGACACCGATTGAGATCCGTAGTTTCTTGGGCCTAGCAGGACACTACAGGAGCTTTATTCGGGGTTTCTCAAAGATAGAGAGTCCTTTGACACATCTGAGTCGCAAGGGTGTGCCATTCATCTGGAGCGATGCCTGGCAGTTGGCATTCGATGAGCTAAAGGACAAGTTGACCTCAGCGCCTGTGTTAGCATTGCCCAGATCGGGATTTGAGTATTTAGTTTACACCGATGCGTCCTTACAAGGACTTGGAGGTGTGATGCAATAGGAGAGTCAGGCTGTAGAGGGGTCTTGGAGGTAATCTTGAGAGTAGGGGCAAATCCCCAATTAGCAACAGTGTTTGAGATTAAGCAACCGAGGCAGCTCAAGGGTGGCAACTCAGTGAGCCAGCTTGGCACGGCATCTCATATTTTAGCTTGTTGTATTAGTCATATTGTATTTTCATTATTAATGACTGTAAGCTTTAACGGTTGTAATGACATAACGATAATAATAAAGGAGTTTGTATGAGGTCAAACGGTACTCGCGAGAGACCAGGCTTGGCAGGGTCTGGGAGAGATTTTATGCTCTATCGAATGACCTCACCGTGGGAACTTTAGAGGGACTTGGCTCGGAGGATTGAGAAGTAAGGCACCGTTGGGGCTTGTCCTGACCATCTTGGATACGCCTGGTAAAACACCGAAGGACCCTGACCATGGAACCTCAAGCAGAGCAACTTCGAGTTCCATCGGGCATAGAGTTATGCACCAAACAACCCTCTACTTAATGTCACATCTACTGTAGGTGATGTCACTAGCCAGCTAAACAATGTCAGACATGCACTTGAGTAAACCACCGTGGTATTTGGGGCTGCCAGGCAGTTGGTAAGCCACCTCTGCGATAACAGCCCCGAGACACAGTGGTTAGGCAAAAGGCATGTCTTGGCATTTAATGTTTATGACGTGGAGACAACTAGTGCATCAGGCATTTAATGTTGTGACGTAAGGTATGAGGGATGTCTTTTCATAGTTTTTAAGGACTGAGTTGCCTCGGGGATGGTGTGGGGGCTATTTAAGGACCCCAACCACCCCTGAGGAGAGGCATGATCCTTTTGAGAACCCTGGAGTTTTTGTGAGAAAAAGACATTAGAAAAGAGAGATTTATTGCAAACCATAGGGTTTATCCCCTCACCATTGTCATTTATTGTAGAGCTTTTAATACTTGACAAAGATTCCTGAGGGTAGATGGTATGTTTTTACCTGCCTACCAAGGTGTATCTAGGGTGATTACTTCTCTCTCTATCTAGCTAAGCTACTTCTAAGGGTCATTACTATCTCCTGAGTTATACACGAGAGTTTTGTGAGTTTAAACCGAGTTTATCTCCATTAGGTCTGTGTTCGTGTGTCCTATCATTAATCCAAAGTTTTGGCCAGGATTAGCTTATCATTACCATGCTCAAATAGGGGTTACGCCTCCATCTTATTTAAACTACCCTCTTACACAGGCCATAGCTTATGCTTCCCATAAGCTTATGCCTCACGAGAGGAATTACCCCACACACGACTTGGAGTTAGCTGTATTCGTATTCGCTCTTCGAATTTGGAGACACTATCTCCTGGGGGAAAATTTTCGGTTGTTCACAGACCACAAGTCTCTATAATACCTCTTCATGCAAAAAGGAGTTGAATATGCGTCAACGTCGGTGGCTTGAGTTTGTGAAGGTTTATCAGTTTGATATCCAGTATCACCCAGGAAAGGCTAATGTGGTAGCAGACGCGTTGAGCCGTAGGCCAGTAGATGAGTCGGCCGAGGTGTGGAAAGCTAAGCGGAAGGAGTTGGGACACTAGGATGTAGTGGCCCGATCGTTCATGTCTGTGATGACTATTACACCTCAGATTGTTACAATAGTGGTAAAGGCCCAAGCAAATGACTCGTTCTGTCAGGAGCAGATAGTTCGATTACTAGCAGAAGGAGTCGAGTCCTATACCGTTAGCTCAGACGGGGGATTACGCTTCAATGGGAGACTGGTTGTTCCGAAAGGGGAAGACTTGCGACACGAGGTAATGATGGAGTCGCACGGCTCACGGTTCGCGGTACACCCTGGTGGGGATAAAATGTACAAATACATGATACGACAGTACTGGTGGAGCGGGATGAAGAGAGATATTGTCGTGTTCGTTTCTAAATGTGCCACTTGTCAGTTACTAAAGGTGGACCATCAGAAATCGTCAAGACTTCTACAGCCATTAGAGGTTCCGACGTGGATATGGGAGAGCATATCCATGGACTTTATCACGGGGTTACCTACGTCTCAGAGGGGTCACGACTCCATATGGGTAATTATGGATAGGTTAACCAAAGTTTCTCATTTTCTACCCGTAAGGATAGACTACACTACGGGATAGTATGCTCAGATTTTCATTGCGGAGATAGTGAGACTTCATGGGGTACCTCTAAATATCGTGTTCGACCGAGACAAGATATTTGTTTCATGATTTTGGGAGAGTTTCCAAGAAGCCATGGGTACGGAGTTGCGGTTGAGTACGGCTTATCATCCGCAGACTGATGGACAAATAGGGCGGACAAATCAGATGTTGGAGGACATGTTGCGTATGTGCATCCTAGACTTTGGAGGTGGTTGGGAGCGAGCAGTACCTTCCACTGGTGGAGTTTCCTTATAATAACTCCTAACAGTTCACCATTGGCATGGGTTCATTTGAGGCGTTGTACGGTAGACCTTGTCATTCCCCAGCATGTTCGTTAGAGGTGGGGGATAACAAACTCCTTGGGCCGGAAGTGATTCAAGATACTTCGGCAAGGATAAAGATGATACGAAGTCGCATTCGGGTAGCTCAGGACCGGCCGAAAAGCTATGATGATGCCAAGAGGTTCTTCAGAGAATTCAAGGTGGGGGACCAAGTGTTACTCAGAGTATCTCCTATGAAGGGAATCATGCATTTTGGGAAGAAGGGAAAACTGGCACCAAGATATGTGGGACCATTTCCTATCATCGAGTGTATTGGGCCAGTTGCGTATATACTTGGGTTACCGGAGCACTTGCATAGGATTCATGATGTGTTCCATATTTCCTCGCTAAGGAAATATCTTAGGGATGATTTGGCCCACACTCACATTGCTTTGGAGGACATCAATCTTCAGCCCGATAGTTCCTACGAGGAGGGGCCGATTGTTATTTTGGACCGAAGCGAGCGGAAATTGAGGTCGAAGATAGTACCGTTAGTACGTGTGCAGTGACGGCATCATAATGCCGAGGAGTACACATGGGAGCACGAGGATGAGATGCGCGAGCGTTATCCAGATCTATTTTTACCAGGTATTCTTTAGTTCCGAATTTCGGGATGAAATTCTGTTATTGGGGGGGAGTATGTAATTCCCCATCATTTTATTGATTATTACTTAAAGGATTAATTAAATTAAATGAGAATTAATTGGGAATTAATTCGGATATAAATACTAGCGATATGTGAGTTGGTATTTGATTATGATGTTAAAATTGAAAATTTCATGAGTAATGAAAATAGTAAAATTGTCGCGAGGCGGAAATACGACAATTTGGAAATTTAGTTGGGACACGCGTGTTAGTCGCGCCAAGAATGAAATTATTTGAATTAAAAAGTGAATTATATTTTTATCAACTGAATGGTCATTTTGAGTGCGCCAACGTGTCCGGAAGGGTCGAAATAGTCAGAAAACACTAACCGGGGGTTTAGTTTGGGTCCCGGGGCATTTTTAGGCCATACCAGCAACCCAAAAGGGTAGTTTGGTAATTTTAAAAATAGGGGAATTAAAACCCACGAATTTTAGAGGTTAATTTTATTATAGTAATGAACCCATTGAGTCCATTATCATCATTTATCAAGTAGTAGGCTACGGGAGTTAAAGGGAGAGTCCTTAGAGGTTCCAAAAGAAACCCTAGCCACCATCACCATCTTTGGGAGAAATCTGTAGAGAGAAAGAGGAGAATCAACCTTCATCCTTCGACATCAAATCAGAACATCTAAGGTAAGTGGTTTAATTACATAAATTCAAGTGAATGTTTCCTCCATGATTAGAATTGAATATATATCTTGTATTGAAAGTGATTGAGGGTGAAAGGTGTGCACGTGTAAGTGCACAATCGTTGTTTTTGTTTCACCTCCTCAATACAAAAACCTAAGTTACGACTACACTCAACTGGTGAGTACAGCGGTAAGTCGGGTATCGAATCCACAGGGAGTGTTCGATAGATCGCAACAGATTATTAATTCAGGAATAAAAGTGTAAAAGGTATTTAGAAACTAAAAAGGGAAAGATGCATAAAAGGGAAATAGTAATCTAGGCGAGTGTATTGAAACTAGATTATGAAAGCGAGTAAAACTATAGGTTGCGTCGAATATCCCTCACCCGAGTTAATTTGTATAAAATGGTTCCATGGATCGACGGGTTATTACACGTGCGTCTCGTTTCGACAGTTAATTAAATCAAGGGTTGTCACGCCCTAAATCATCATAAAAGCCTAATAAGATTTTGGCATCAACAAATATCCCGGAAATTACGCGCAAAAGGTCGTAAGCACGGGACATACATGATATGCCCCGTCAAATCTCCTAGGCGTAATAACTAGGACAACGCACCCGAAATAGACCCGTAAACACCATCACCAAAGCAAAGCAACACGTCAACTCGAGTGAGTTCCATTCAAGCACAACCTAATTTAGATTAGCTATAAAGCATGTTAAAAACGCGGTAAATGGAAAGCGGGAATAAAGGCGATAAATGTATACTACAAAGCAAGTGAAGAAAGCATGTGAATCTAATTAAGAAAGCATGTAAATCAAACTATCAAAGCAAGAAAGAAGGAAATACAAACTATATAAATGGAGGGGATGATGAATAGTGCAACAATCAATCCAAAAGGGTGTCAATCCAAGAACAATTGAAGAACAACTCTTCAAAACCCTCAAAAACCTAAGCTATTATAACCTAAAATCGTTTTGTCTATTGAATCCCTGTTTATTACAACCAAAAATTGGCTTAAGTAGTAAGTTGGAATAAAATAAAAGAAGAGAAAATATCTGCTGGAAAAACAGGGGATCGATCGATCGACGGGGGTCGATCGATCGACAGTGTAAATCGTGGCAAAAATAAGAAGGCTCGATCGATCGATCAAGCAGGGCAGCCAAAAAATAAAAATATGTACAATGAGCAACACACACGCATGGTCACGACAAAATGAAAAATAAAAGAAAACAAATGCAAATGCGTGAGAATGCGCATGTGAAAAATAAAGGAAAAAAATGTTTTTGCGACTTTTTTGATTGTTTTCTTAAGAAATGCGTGCCGGGATGCATAGTCTCCGCAAATTCAAGTCCGTTGAACCTACAAAAGAGTTAGAACCAAGCATACAAAAAGAAATAAAAAGAGATTAACTAATTACACTAGGCGAATATGAAGAAAAATAAAAAATGAAGAAGTTAGTATATACAACATACACTTAGGATGTGCAATTAACTATATACTAAAAGTTTAAACTTTTGAGGGTAAATCCAAAACACAATTTGAAATTGGCGGATCAATGGTGGACCCTCCCGAACATGCATGCCTCCGAGAAAATAGGAATTCCGTTCGAACGACGGAAGGCATCTGTAAGGCGGTAAAAGTGAACCATCACCAATTGAAACTTTGGGAGGGAGGATGGGGGATTTGGATAGGACGGGCAACAAATACACTTGCAGGCCGAGAAAACATGAATCAACTCCCGAGTATTTTAAAGTTAGAATGGGAGGCGGCGTACATGAGGACAAAGATGCCGTTATGGAAAGCGGCTCGAGCGAGTACTCCTCGTCGGTGAAAAGGTTTGGAACTAAAAAGTTTTGAACCGATTCATCGGGTACTCGAATTGGTACGACAGTATATAATGAAGACGGGGATGAAAGAAATTCAATCTCAGGCGATGAGTGATCATCACTTGAGAATTGAATTTCGGGAGAAATAGGATCGTTTACAATGAAACTTTCTTCTTTGAAAATCAAAGAAGAAACGAATTCATTGCAAATAGATACCATGCCTTTTTCATCCTCATTTTCATTATCTACTATACCGTGGGTCAAGTCAAGGATGATTTGTTCCAAAGTAGGAACGAAGTCCTCATTTGGTTCAAAACAGTCCTCGACTTCGGCAGTCTCCGAAGAAAAGTCGTCGTCGGATTCAAATAGTAAATCCAACTCGTGTTCCCAACAACAATTTTCTTCCTGATAACGTTCTTCAATCCTCTCATTTTCAAGCATACACAATCCCTCACCGAAAGTCATCGGGCTAGGAGCGAATTCTTGAAAATGGGAAGTTTGGAAATTATTCTCGGGACTACACTCAAAATCATTAACATAGGAATTTTGAAAATGATTACAATTGGATTCAAAATTCTTATCATAAGGATCTTGCGACCCAAAATCAGAATGATCATGCACAAAATTGCTGTAATCCAAACTTTGACTTTTGTAATACTCACCCAATGTCATTTTAGATGTTGCAGCTTTTTGGGATTGCAAGTATTGACCAAAAGTCAAAGGTTTACCGGAATTTTGAGAATTATCATTAGGATTACCAGAAAAGTTAGAATAAGACATGCTTACCCCAACGAAGGCTCGAGAGGGCGACTTCCACAACAATGATGTGCGGCGGTGAATTCAAGCGTTCCTAGGCGCTCAAATGTAGAAGTCCTGCAAAAAAGGGTTAAAAGAAAGAATACAAATACAAAGAAAAGATTACTACGAACTAATAATACAATTACAATCTATAACAAAACACATCCCCGGCAACGTCTCCATTTTGATTGAGGGTGAAAGGTGTGCTCGTGTAAGTGCACAATCGTTGTTTTCGTTTCACCTCCTCAATACAAAAACCTAAGTTACGACTACACTCAACTGGTGAGTACAGCAGTAAGTCGGGTATCGAATCCACAAGGAGTGTTCGATAGATCGCAACAGATTATTAATTCAGGAATAAAAGTGTAAAAGGTGTTTAGAAACTAAACAGGGAAAGATGCATAAAAGGGAAATAGTAATCTAGGCGAGTGTATTGAAACTAGATTATGAAAGGGAGTAAAACTATAGGTTTCGTCGAATATCCCTCCCCGAGTTAATTTGTATAAAATGGTTCCATGGATCGACGGGTTATTACACGTGCGTCTCGTTTCGACAGTTAATTAAATCAAGGGTTGTCACGCCCTAAATCATCATAAAAGCCTAATAAGATTTTGGCGTCAACAAATATCCCGGAAATTACGCGCGAAAGGTCGTAAGCACGGGACATACATGATACGCCCGTCAAATCTCCTAGGCGTAATAACTAGGAAAACCCACCCGAAATAGACCCGTAAACACCATCACCAAAGCAAAGGAACGCGTCAACTCGAGTGAGTTCCATTCAAGCACAACCTAATTTAGATTAGCTATAAAGCATGTTAAAAACGCGGTAAATGGAAAGAGGGAATAAAGGCGATAAATCTATACTACAAAGCAAGTGAAGAAAGCATGTGAATCTAATTAAGAAAGCATGTAAATCAAACTATGAAAGCAAGAAAGAAGGAAATACAAACTATATAAATGGAGGGGATGATGAATAGTGCAACAATCAATCCAAAAGGGTGTCAATCCAAGAACAATTGAAGAAAAACTCTTCAAAACCCTCAAAACCTAAGCTATTATAACCTAAAATCGTTTTGTCTACTGAATCCCTGTTTATTACAACCAAAAATTGGCTTAAGTAGTAAGTTGGAATAAAAGAAAAGAAGAAAGAAAAGAAGAGAAAATATCTACTGGAAAAATAGGGGATCGATCGATCGACCCCTGTGGTCGATCGATCGACAGTGTAAATCGTGGCAAAAATAAGAAGGCTCGATCGATCGATCAAGCAGGGGAGCCTGCTGTTTCCCCTGTTTTAGCATGCTTTCCATCTCCGCTCAATTTGCCGTAACTTTGTCATACGAACTCGGAATCATGCACCGTTCATGGCCACATAAAGCTAAAGAGGAGAGATAAAACTTCCGTGTAGATGTCAGGCCAGGTGCCCAATCTGTGAAATGACCAAATTGCCCTTGAACGTGCGGTTGTGTATGGAAATTGCGCGAAATGCTTCCGGATCCCATACTTGGTACCTAAATACTTACAAAAGCCCAATTATACCTCATATAGCATGTTAACAGTATATACCGAGGTTGTCTGGTTAACGGGCATAAATATAGAGATTAAGGCACCCGAGGGGGCTAAAATGCGTGGTTTGACGGATGAAATACGCAATATTCGCGTATTATCAGAAAGTTTGATGAAAACTCATGAAATTTGAGGTAGAAATCGTAATCCTATATGAGGGTCGCATGTAGAATAAGTTATGGATGAATTTCATATCCAAAATATATCTATTGATGATTTAAAAACGGATTTATAAGAAATATCTGTAGACATTAAATTCTGTGTTCATGTTTATAGGGTTTGGGACAAGATTTGGGAATTATGATGATTACATGTTGATCTAGGAGGTATTGACCCCATATGTATGTTAAAGAGTCACTTGGGAGGACTTAGTGTAGCTTAAACACATTAAAACTTAGTTTGGATGATCATAGGATGGATTTATAAAGGAGAAAAAGGAAGAAAATTGAATTTTACAGATTTCTGGGCGTATTCTGCCATCTCGTTAGAAGACCTGCCCAGGTCGTTCGAACGACCTCGTTCGAATGAGTTTCTAACGAGATGAGAGTATCCCTTCTAACAAGTTGGTAGTTCGTTCGAAGCCTTTCGTTCGAACGACACTCGTTCAAACGAGACTTCTAACGAGTTGACAGAATGGCCTTTCAGACCTGATTTTATTTCAAATGTTTCGTAGACTTAATTAACAAAGAATTAACCTTCCCTTATTGACTGGTGGGTATAATTGTGAGGATTTGGGGTACGTTGAGGAATAGAACTTAGAATCTTATAGTAGACCGGATGACAATTATTAATTTGGAAACGAGTACCTATTACGACGTGAGAAGAGTTGACAACTCTAATGCATTTAAAACGGGAACTTATAAACGTATAACAGTAACTGATGGGATAAGAACGAGAAGTATACCTCTATTAATATACTGAAATATCTAAGAAGTGTGAATGCTTAGTATATGTTGTTATATGTGTATAACATACCTACCATGCTTGCTATCACGGGAGGTCGGCGTTCGATTTAGGACCATCTAATCTTTGTGTGCCTACGGGGGGGATTTAGATTGGTACCTCGAGGGCATAGGTCAAAGAAGGACTTATTGAGAAGTTAATAAGTCTGTTGATCATGGGAGCGTAGGTATGTGCGTGACCCATGTGATGTGACTATGTTTGCCACCACTATGTGTGTTTGTTACATGTCAAAACGGTTCCTGAGAGATTCGAAACACGTGATCCTTATGTACGTGATGTATCGGGATTGGATAGCAGAGTATGTGCGCACCGCAGCTTAGTCTAGGGGTGCCAGTATTGTATAATTATGAGAAGATTGATGCAATGAGATATTGAAGCGAAATGTTTATATAAGTGCAAGTGTGAATTAATGTTACATCTTTGTAGAACAAAAAATGGGAAAACGCTTAGAAATTGTTATGATTAATTCCGAGAATCAAATGAAAGTAAAACTCCCAGTTTATATAAAGGCGTCGGGAATTAAACCATGATTAGTTTAGTAAACACCAGTATTGAAGTGGACAAGTTTGATAGTAGAATAACTAGATTTGGTTAGGGATACGTTAGGAGTGCACAGATAGTCGAGAGGTGAGTATTTCATGTGAGAGCACGTCCTAACATGTATTTTGCATTCATTGTTTAATGTCGTTAAAACACTTGCAATATTTTAAACTATTTTCACACTCGGGCTCTGACCCGTTTGCTTCCAAATATATTTTCTTGTAAAAACCTTTTAGGTTCCCAGCCACAAGGACACCAAGCATAGGAGTTCCATTCAGGTGGCGTACTGTAGCTGCTGTGGAAGTTACAGGACCTTGACAGTAAACACCTCCACTTTCGATCTTGACTCTATGTTATCAGATTTTTCTCATCTGTTGGGCATGTCGCCCCATTTCTTTTAGACACTTTATTTATCCAGTTATATCAGATTTTTGGGTTGTAATTAATTTAGTGGTGCAAATTTAGTATTTGTTTATTCCTATATTTGGATTGTTGTGAGGAGTATCCCTCCAGACCCATTACTATTTTATGTTTATTCCATTGTCATTATGTTATGGTGGTTATGTTAGCATTTCTTAATTTAATTATTTCATGTTAATCAGATTTAATTAAAATTGACAACTCACTTTTTAAATATTAGGTGTCTAGTAATTGTTAAAACGTTTTCGACAGTGATGCTATGAACTGAACCAACTTGGCATTTTGTATTAATTTAATAAAGGAGTAGCTACCCGGTATTTAATTAGTCAGGGTGTCACAAAGATATCCATATCCCGTTAATTTAACTATTAACTTACTTTCATATTTTTCAAGTTGTCTTACAAACTTGCCTTTACAATAATGATCATCATGCTCAAAATCGCCTTTTCACTTTATTAATCGGGGTACCAATCCATGAGTGTTATACAGCCTTTCACCGACTCCCACGATCCCGAAATATGTTACTAATTACTGATTTTCGATTTAAGAATTAAGCCTCAACCTAGGGCTCCGGGTCCTTCTTAAATTTTTCGATTACCTTTGAGTGTCTTTTACTTGTTACATCTGTGTAAACATTTTTCCTTTCTTTCTTATCCGTTTTAAGCTTTTTTTTCTTTTTACTCGCTGATGAGGCCAAATATCGAGGATGAGACTAGTCCCAACATGTAATTTTTCAAGTTTCACACTTTATCAAAACTTCATTTTCATTTTACCTTTTACTCGGTATTTGATCTTTAAAACCAACTTTATTTACCAATTCTTGTGAAATTTTGAGTTCAAAATACCCATTTATACACTTTAATGCATTTTCACTATTCACGCACACTTATAAACTTGGATTTATACACCTTCCCAAATGGCTTCTTTTCATCTTTACTTTACAAAATATGATTTTTCACTACACAAAATTGAACTCTTTTGAGTAGAGTCCTTTAGTTTTAAAATTTTACTCATAAGTCCAATTTTTTTTACAAAAAATGACATTTTTGTAGTAAAACATTACTTTGTCATTTCAAGACTTATATTTTCAACTTGTTGACTCTTATCATTCTATGTGTTCATATTATTTCAGTTAAAACGAACTTTTCAAAACAATACTCATGTTTGTAAAAGTTACTACTTAATCCAAACTTTCCATAAAATTATACTTTTATCACCAAAACTGTACTTTTGACATTTCAAGACTTGTCTTATAATTTAATAATTTTTCATTGTTACCCTTTTTCTTGGTTTCACCTTGGGCCTTAACTTTTTAATATTACACATTTGAACCCATATTTTTACTACTTTAACACTTAGCACCTATTTATTTTTATTTTCTTCAAGTTTCTCCAACTTTGTTCACATAAATTATATCATTTTATGTGATTAGTATTCTAAAATTTTCAAGTTTATCATTCCGTTCTTAAAATCTCATTTTAATACAGTTTTAACATACTTAACCCATTTATCCCAACTACTATTTCTTCATAAGTTTAATAAAAACCCTTATCATGAAATCAACAAGTTTAGCATGATTTATGCAAGAAATAATTAGATTAAACATTATGAAATTTTCCTTCTTTCAAACTTAACTTCAATCCATTTTTATCCAATATTCTTCAAAATATATTCATATGTAGTGATAATAAGCATAAGTTGTGATATACATATGCATATATCTAGCATGCTTTGATTTCAAACTTAAAAATAGTGTATAACCCCTACCTCTTAAATATAATAAGTTTGATAGAGATGTTGAAAAAAATTAAGCTCCAAACTTTCTGAATTTTAGTTCTTCTAGCAATTATTTTTCACACCCAAAATAACACCTCTATAATGCTTGGAAACACTTGATTACGGAAGGGTAATTATGTGGGATAGTATAAGTGAACCATAGGGAGACTAAGTAAGATCTTTTTGAGTTAAAATGCCAAAGAGAATGTGTATTTTCCAATTGGACTAAGTGCAGATTTTCATTCCACATATACGGTAAATAGCCCCCTACAAGCCACCCTACATGTCCCCTACCCACCTCATATGACCCCTACCCATTAGAAGTTCTTACCCTACTGCCTAAAGGGTCTAAAAATATCAAGAAAGTGGTCAACGCCCAAAGGGAGCAATCTAAAACACTACATAAAGTTGCACACTCGACAAACTACAAATATAGGCATTCTACAGGTGCCGAATCGATTCGGCCACTAGCCCGAATCGATTATCACCAGACAAGTACAATTTTTTTTAATTGTTGAGTTCACATCAATAATTATTTTTATAGTTTTGATCTTATCTTACCCAATTTTTCAAACGTGAAAAATTTACGTAATGCAAATTTTTCAAAAAATTTGACTATGTATCATTTAACAAAATTCGGGCTTTACAATACTCTCACAATCAATGCAATATACCATGTGTAAATATATGGGAATGCCATATTTTATCGTTTCAACTAAAATGCAATGTCTTACGATGATGGGATTGCCATCATTTTTTCATCTAAGCATGTATATATATATATATATATATATATTATATATATATATATTATATATATATATATATTACATTCAAGCATGCTCTTATATAATAAGGGATTACCTTCTATATCACAAAGGTAGTATTGTTGCCAAAATATTATAGTGGTTGCAAGAATAATTTTTCTATCATTGTTCATAGCATATCTTGAGGCTAGTTTAGCGTATCCCGGTACAAATCGTCACACCAAGAAGACGAACCGAACTCAAGCATCTCCAAGTTTGGAGACTTCTCGACATCTCGAAAGGTATAAAACGATTTAGAGTTTGAATTAATTCATTGAATTATATTTGGGATGTTTATTTTTTATCAAAAAGACGAACATGATTTTTTACTTGGCGAAAATATATTTTTGGAAGACTTATAGATGGAGTTTAAGAAAAATGGAGTTTTGACATTTCTGTCACAAACGACATTTGATGTCATCAAAACGACATTACAGTGTCGCTCAAACAATATGGACATGTCGTTCTAAATATGGACATATCGTTTGAACGACCTACCGATCTCGTTCGAACGACCTCGCCAACTCAAGTTTTTTATGAATACCTGTTTCGTGTTTCATTACGTTTCAAGAATTTTGCCAACGCAAATCTGTATATCAGAAGCAAAAGTTCTTCAAGTTTTGTGTGTCAAAACACTGTTTTAATTCACAACAAAGCACCTTGAATATTGTACTTGTGAATTAGTTTAGAACCCTAGAAATTTATATCTTCTGCACACACTTTGGTGGAGAGGCACTCCATTGCTAACTTGTGATACCTGCGGGGATTTACTGCTGAAGATGAAGGTTGAGGTTAATTCAGAGAATTGCGCTCATGTGACTCTTACAAGCATCATAGTTGTTCCTTAGAGATTTTTGAAGAATAGTGCATTATGCTTGTGGGGGATCGAGTAGTCTGTAAGCCGATTCTCATGTAAATTTCTAAGTGAACAAAGGTTTTTTCCCGAAAGGTTTTTTCCTGAATCTTGTCCTTGTCGTATTTGCATAGTTTGAATTATGTGTTTTATCACCTTAGATTCATGCGTAGGATAAAAAGATAGAATAAATTTAAAATTCCCTTTTGCATTTAAAATTGGTATTGTATTTTTTGTTAAAATCGCCCTTTGCGATTGTTTTCACACTTACAAATTGGTATCAGGCAGGTTGCACTAATTTATTGTGTTTGATCTTGTTTACCTACTTTTTGGGTGGTTGTTTTTTCATTGCTCCTATGTTTGTGTTTTTATCTCTCGATGGATTGAATTTGACGTTTGCCAAAGAATTTAACATTTGTCAAAGAATTGAATTTGGTAAAGTATTGAATTTGACACTTGAATTTGACGTTTGCCAAAGAATTGAATTTCTTGAAAATCATTTTAAAAATGTTTTGGAACTTTTGAAAACGATTCAAAATCAAAGAGATGTCGTTCGTGGGAAGTTGGTGGTTTATATGATGACTTTAAATCTTTAGCAGTGGCCAAAAAGGAGAGTGATGATAGAGTCCTATTTTTAGAAAAAGAATTGGAGAACTTTAAAGTGTTTGTTCCAAAGAGGAAAAAAATATTTTCATTAATGATTTTATGGCATATCAGGAGACTCTTAGGGAAAAGTTTGCTTTTATTAAAGGTGAGCGCGATAACCTTTTGGAAATTTTTGAAAATTTGAAGGCCTGAATGTAAAATTGGAGGAGTTTAATTCTTTGCCTGAATCAAAAATTTTGAGGTTGAAAAATGATTTAATAGACTCAAGTAGTGATGATTATGGCACCCTAGTTTTTAATACTTTCATTGCTAATTCCAAGACCATAGTTTGTTTTAGAGGGCCAACCAAAACCAAGGACGTTAGAAAAGGTCAATTCGTAGGTAACATTCCTCCCGTTTACACATGTTCACATTGTGGTAGGAAAGGTCACCTTAGGCATTTTTGTTTTGATCTTGGAAGAGATCCCAGGATGTTTAAGGACAGTGTCATGTCGATTCCCATAACCCCTCGAGTTAGGTATACACATGTTTAGGTTAGGAAATCACTTTTGGAGACGTTAAATGTTAGGTTCGTTGATTCTCACATGCTTGCACGTGATGCGTCACATGCTGTTTCATACTATTGATTTTTAGCATGATTTTTTTTGTCATACCCTAGTTGTGCTTCATGATATATTTTTACTAGTGTTATGACATGTGAACTTTTTGTATTATATTTTTTTATTGAGTCATATTTGAAAAATACAAAAAGATTTTTGGTTTTATATATTTTTTGAAAATATAAAAAGATTTTCCGTTCTTTGTGTGTGTTTGAATCCAATTCACTACACAATTTCCATCTGGCGAGGACAATTGGTTATAACTTTAGATACTTGAATTTTTTTAACCATATTTATGGAGTTGTTTCGATATTGATTTGCTTTATGGATTTGACTTTGTTCATGCCTCTTCCCACACATTCACTAGCTTATTGAATTTTGACTCCATGATGTACATTTAATCTTAGTGAGATGTTCTCTTATCAATCTTGTCATCTATACATTTATCTGACTATGGAGGATTTGTGCGTGTAAGAACCGTTGCTCATGAGGATTTTATTTAGTATTGAAAAAATGATGAGTGTATACGGGAAAGGGATGCGAGAGTATAATGAACTCATCGTGAAAGCCACCAGTTGAAAAAATCCAAAGAAAAATTATGGCAATAAAAAGAATAATATGCCAAATAGGGGACAAATTTGTTTAGCTTGATATATTCATTCAAAAGAAAAGAAAAGAAATATGTTGAGGGAGTATGGATGGAAGTATCAACGGGTTTGCACAAAGACAATGAATCCCAACTATGCTTATTTTGTCATGACGCTATTGATTTGTAGAATCATCAATATTATAGGCTTGTGTGCATTGTATTTATTTTATTCATTAAGTTCAACTTTAATTGTCATTTGAGGATAAAGCTCAGTTTGATAAAGTTTTCCAGTCAATTAGAACTTCTTGAACATATTTGAGTGTTTGGGTTATAATTCTTATGTTTTTAGATCACACCCATTCATTCCATTCCGCACGTTTAGACACGTAGACACTATGCTAGTGTGTAAAGACTAAGTGTTTTTTATCGTGTTATGTGGTCGTTTATACCTATATATGTGTGTCAGATTTTCATTGATACATTTTTCACATATTATATATGGTATGTTCATGGTATTTGTGAAATTTGTATTTTTTGAATAAATTGAAAATTTTCAAAAATAGTTGGTGTGCTTGCCTTTGAGATGACCATTACACATGCTTAATTTACATCTTTTGTGATGATATCTTTTCTTTGTTGTGATGTTTTGTACTTAATGCTTATTGTTTTATACTTCTTTGTATATTTGTCTATTACTATAAAAACAAAGGTGGAGAGCTAAATAAAATGGAGTTTTTGATGAGTTTGAATTATGGGGGAGAATTTTTTATTTATGCTTACTTTGCTTGAAACTAGATGTGTCACGAAGGTATATGCTTGTTATCTCATGTCTATAGGTACCTATTTACAGCATTTCAAGACACACGAATGAAGACAAAGTTTGGATTAAGGGAAGAAGATGAAGTTTTGAAGACAAAAAAACTCTTGTCATTCCGTTCTAGGGTTGGGAAGGGTGTTAGTACTTTTATAATAGGAGATTTTGATTTTAATTTGTTGTTCGATCATTCTTTTAATTTTTACCAAAATAGCCAAAGGGGGATATTTGTAAGAACAATTTTTCTGTCATTATTCATCGCATATCTTTAGGCTAGTTTAGCATATCCCATTACAAATCGTCTCACACCAAGAAGACGAACCGAACTTAAGCATCACCAAGTTGAAGACTTTCCGATATCCTGAAAGGTATAAAACGATTTAGAGTTTGAATTAATTCGTAGAATTATATTTGGGATGTTTATTTTTAATATAAAAGACGAACGGGATTTTTTACTTAGCGAAAATATGTTTTTGGAAGACCTGTAGGCGGAGTTTAAGGAAAATGGAGTTTTGACATTTCTGTCGTTCTAACGACATTGCAGTGTCGTTCTAACATCATGGACATGTTATTCGAACAACCTGTTGATCTCGTTCGAACAACCCCATAGACTCAAGTTTTTTATAAATACCTGTTTCGTGTTTCATTACGTTTGAAGAATTTTGCCAGCGAATTTCTGCATATCAGAAGCAAAAGTTCTTCAAGTTTTGTGTATCAAAACACTGTTTTAATTCACAACAAAGAATCCTTAATATTGTTCTTATGAATTAGTTTAGAACCCTAGAGAGTTTGTATCTTCTGCATACACCTTAGTGAAAGGCACTCCATTGCTGATTTGTGATACCGGTGGGGATTCACTGCTGAAGACGAAGGCTGAGGCTAATTCCAAGGACTGCAGTCATGTGACTCTTGAAAGCGTCATAGTTGTTCCTTATAGATTTTTAAACAATAACGCGTCATGGTTGTGGGGGATCAAGTAGTCTATAAATAAACTCTCTTATAAATTTCTAACTAAATAAAGGTTTTTTCCCTAAAGGGTTTTTTCATGAATCTTGGTCTTGTCATATTTGCGTGGTTTGATTTATTTGTTTTATCACCTTAGATGCATGTGTAGGATAAAAAGATGAAATTGATTTAAAATTCGCTTCTTCATTTAAAATATCATTGCATTTTTTATTAAAATCACCCTTCGTGATTGTTTTCGCACTTATAGTGGTAGGATTTATGTTTGATAATCACTAAGGTGTTATTGCCACCTTGATCTCATGAGTGGGACTAACACTTAAGTTTAACAATAATGGATATGCCGTCAAATTTTAGATCATGTGATCACATTTGAAGAATGACTTGATTGTAGATCCGATGTCTAACAACTATTGACTTTTCATCAGTAATATATTCAAACAGAAGTTTTCTTGAGCATGTAATTTTGAGTCTCTAGTGAGAGTTTCTTTACACAAGTTCTAATTAACTAGGATAAGCATGTAAGAACATTGGAGAATGTTATTCATTGATATTGTGAGCTTATAGGTCTGAGATATATCATATTGGTATATCATTAAGTTCATATAAGGTGGTGTATGTGAGGATCATATCAAGTGTATATCATTAAATTAATTTCAACAATTTTAACGTATTGATGCCATTGAGTGTTATCACTTTAATCGAGTCATAATAAAATAATTGAAGAATTTCTTCTCATGCATTAATGATCAATATGATATACCCTTGTAGCATGTGTCACTGATATTTCATTTGTGAGTGCTAACAAGAGAGATGTATCACAACAATGGAGATTCATATTTTAAGCATGTGTGGTAATGTTTGCAAGAGGCATTTATGTGACATTTCAAGATCATCATTCCTTTAATTATGTGTGAAAAACTCTTTTTTCTAGCTTGTTTCACATATCATGGTTTTAACATCATAAGTAGGTGTGAATACATCAAGGATAATTCAAGGGAGCATATAGGATTAGGCGTGCAAAGCATATTTTTCCTAAGTGTTGTCCAGTTCTAATATGTTGTCATGTTGTGTTACTTTACCAAAGAATCAATTATGAGGCAAACTCATAGATTAAGGATTCATGAACTCGGAGTTTATTTTACTAAACTATTGGGAATTTATTCAGCGAAAGTTATGTGAGTTCTTATCTTCAAGTCACTATAACTTCTACGTGTGTGGTGACTATGTGACAAGTTTATCAAAAAACTCATTAATTTTGATATATCCTAATGTGACGTCTATTACGATGTGTAAGATATAAGTGTGAATGTTCAACAATCAATTTTCACTACCAATTATGGATTATGATATGGTGCAATATGTGTTCAAAAAGTGAATGAAGGTGTAAGATTTATAATGTGATCACAAATCATCTCAAGTGTGAGATAAGAGCAAGATTAAGAATAATCATACTAGAACAAGGAAGAAATATTTTCATATGAAAGTGAATGTGTATGTAAGTTTTACAACAAAACTTTTATAAGCTCATTTGGGCCCCCAAATTATTTTTCAAAACTAATTTCACTTTTAAAGACTTTTGCTTTGTATTAAGGCTACTTTGTTTCTCAAACTTAGTTTTCTTTTTCACAAACACTTTTTAAGGACAAGAACCTTCACATTCTTCTTTTTTAAGCAACCTTTACTTTTCACAACCTCATTTTTCTTTTTCAATCAAGGACTAACTTTTCAAAAATCCCCTCTTTTGGATATAATCTTAAAACTCAAAATATGTTTCTTCAAAGTAAGTGTCAATGATATAGGATCTGATACCAATTGCTAACCTGGAATTCTAAGAAGGGGGTGAATTAGGATCATTACATTTATTTAACTTTTTCCAAATTAAACTTTTTATTTTCCGAAATCATTTTATAATATTTCCAACTTTGTTAAAATATTTTCTGAGTGGGTTGATAAAATGATTTCTCGTTTCCTTATTGTCTTGCATCCATACACATTCACATTCATATTCAAGAATAAAAGTACTAGGCCGATTAAAGTAAACCATGAATGTAAATATAGTAAGGGGTTATAAGGTTTAAAGTAATATTATAAACAGGGTTATAACGTTGTTTGGCCTAATTTATGTTCACACTCGAGACGGTACTCGAAAAACTACACTATCTCGAGCTCACTTAAGGCTGAACGAAAATCCTCATAAGGAATCATAAAACTTTTCAAATCATAACCAACAAGATGCTGAAGTCATCCTTGCCCAAGAGGTACCCACGCAAGAGCCCAGTGTATTTAAATGCCTTAACTCCCCACAACAACATCACTATCGGCTATGAAGATACAATAAATATCACTGTAGGTAACAATAACAAGATTTGTAACCAAAATATAAAGCAAAATTGCTTAACAAAAATAATGATGAAATGGGTTTGCTTTCTCTCTCTAAAAATGTAAACAAATGAGTGATCACAAGTATGATGTTCAAGTATATGTTTAGTTTAGGATATTTATCTTAGGAGATTGGGGTTTAATCTCTAAGCATGCATGATATTTTTGGGTATCTTGGTTTAAGAGAGATTTTGTGTTTAAATCACTTTGAAGCTCAAGTAGATTTCTGGGATTGGATATTTATTTTAGGATATAGGGGTTTTAATATCTAAGCAAAAATTATGTTTTCGGTATCTTGGTTCAAGATAGATTTTGTGTTCAAATCACTTTGAAGCTCAAGCAGATTTTTGAGTTTGCAACTTTGCCCTTTTTGAATAGGTATTGTATTGATTTCACTTTCTAGAATTCTCAAAGGTCTAATTTTTTGTTTACATTCTTGCCACAAATGGTATTTGGGTATGATTCTTTAGCTCAAGTGGGTATTTTGTTTGGAAGTTGGCTAAAAGGAGTTTGGACCTTGAGGATTTGGTTCACTTGGGTTTGGGGTTTAAAATTTTGCTTCAATAGAGATTTGGGTTTAAATATCACGTATATAGAAATGGGTTTAGGAACTTAGAGTCTCTTTATAGAAAGCTCAAGTAGGATGAGATAAGTTAGGTATTAGTCTTGGTTGTTTGGAATAAAGGTGTGACGCCCCGATTCCGGGTGTCAATGCAAAAAACTTTTTATACTTTGATTTCATTCAAGAAAATCCTCTTTTGAAATAAAAACTTTCCTTTGGACTTGTGTCATAAAATTCATTTAATTTAATTAATGAAATGATGTCTAACATATGAAATTCATAGGAATACTTGAAACAAAAGAATTTCATGGAATAAATAATAACTACGATAAAATCCACACTATCTTGTATTATTATAAACCAAATTTAATGAACTTTCATTTAAAGTCAAATGATAAAAATCATTGTTCGAAATTAAATTACATAATTAAAATGAATAGTCATAGAGCTCTAATTGTGTGGACAAATCTCCTTTCTTTTCCTCTTACCCTTATCGTTTCCTCTACCTGAACTACCTGAGGGTTAGCAAATGTCGGGTTATGAGCGTGCGCCCAGTAGGAGAAATGGTAAAAAGTATATATCGTACAAGGAATATCTATACACAACATGTATTTTAGTAATTATGAAATCATCCTTCGTTTGATCAACTGTTCTCATGAAAGATGTATCGCAACCATGAAACGTATGATATAACCATGCAACCCGGGTGATGAGCCCACTCACACTTAATCTTTAGTGTTATACTGCACGTATATTGTAAATTTAACCATTAACTTTCTTTCATATTTTCCAAGTTTTTCATAAACTTGCTTTTATATTAATGAGAGTCGTGCTCAAACTCATCTTGTCACTTGATTAATTAAGATAACAATCAATAAGTGTTATAGGGACTTTCACCCCCATGTCGTAATATGCTCCGGATCAGTGGTCTTAGGCCAAAGAATTAAGTTGAACCCTAGGAATTCAGTTCCTTCTTAAATTTTCTGGTTACCTCCGAGTGTCTTTTATTTGTTACATCTTTGTAATCCATTTCCTTTCCTTCCTTCTTATCCTCTTTTAAGCATTTTTCCTTTATTTCCTTTTGTCGACCGATGAGACTAAATACCCAGGACAATATCGATCCTAGCACACTTTATTTCAAAGTTTCACATTTTATCAAAAGTCCATTTTCCTTTCACGTTTAACTCGGTATTTCCTCTTTTGAAAAAAATTTTATTTACCATTTATTGTGAAAGACCTTTGAGTTCAAATACTCGTTTTATACACTTTTGTGTTTTTCACTACTCATGCACACTTATAGGCTGGCATTATATACAGTTTGCCAAAAATGCTTATCTTCAGCATTACTTTACCAAATATGAGTTTCGCCACATAAAATTAACCTCTTTTAGCGAAAGTCCCTTAGTTTGGAGTATCTATTCATAAGTCCAACATTCACATAAAATGATTTTTGTGTACTAAAACATTACCTTTACCATTTCAAGAATTATATTTTTAACTTATTAAATTTACACCTTCTATCTTATTTCTTACCATTTCATGTGTTCATATTAAACCATTTCACACTTCTGGCCCAAACACTTTATATGTCTCACTTTTAATCCATTATTTCATGTTTCTTAAGGATTCTCTTCACATAAATTGCATCGTTTTATGTAATTGATATTCTAAAACTAACAAGTTTACTATTTCATTTTCAAAAGCTCATTTTAATATATTTTTATCATACTTAACCCATTTATCCCAACTATACGAGTTTATGTTCATAAAATTGAGATTTTATGCCAATAAAACCAAACAAATGCATCCTACTATTTCTTCATAAGTTCAATATAATATTATATCGTGAAATTAGCAAGTTTAACATAATTTATGCAAGAAATAATTAGCTTAAATATTTAGAAATTTATCCTTCTTTCAAACTTTAACTTTTATCCATTTTCTATCACATATTCTTCAACATATATTTATATGTAGTGAAAATAAGCATAAGTAGTCATGTAAATCATAAATATATGCATATATCTACCATGCTTTGAGCCCGAATTGATTCAGCCCCAGCTCGAATCGATTCGCATGTGACAAGTACGAATTTTTGCTTCTAATAATTTTTTGAATACTTTATTTATTCTAATGATAATAGATTATAGATATAATTATATAATTCGTTTTCTTTAATTTATTTTGATCAAATTTAAAATAAGTAACTTAATTTACGCAGTACATGATATTTTTAAATTTTTATCCTTAACCTTAATCACAATTAAAATAATCTATTCAAATTAATCCGATTAATTTCTCATAACAAGACTTTATTAATTTCAATAAAATCGGGCATTACAACCTTCCCACCTTAGGAATTTTTGTCCCCGAAATCAAAATATTGAATAGAATTAAGTAAATAATTAGGATGTGTCCTTCTCATTATATATTTTAATTCCCAAGTTGCTCCCTCATTGCCACTTTTATCCCAAACGACCATGAGAAGGGGAATCTTCTTCTTAAGAAGTATGTGCTGCTTGTGATCTACTATTGCCAATTGTCTGGTCTCGTAGGAAATATCATCCTAGATATCTAACTAGACCCAATTAATTATATGAGACAAATTTGGAATATACTTGCATAAGACGGATCCGAAATATACTTTCATAACATAGATATGTGAAAATTGTATGAACATTATCCAACTGAGGTGGTAAAGCTAAACGGTACAATACTGGACTAATCCTATCCAAAATCTCAAACGGTCTTGTGTATCTTGCTGCCAACATTCACTTATTGTCAACCCTCATAACCCCTACAATAAACTTTATCTTTAGAAATATGTGATCATCCACATTGAACTCTAAATTGAAATGATGAATATCTTTATAATTCTTCTAACGGCTCTGGATTGTTTCAAGTCTAGCCCGAATGACTTGAATCTTTTCATTGGCCTACTCAATCATCTCTGACCCTGAGATGTGATTCTCGCTGACCTCCTCATAACAAACTTGTGAACAGAAAGGTCTCCCATATAAATTTTGAAATGGTACCATCCCAATAATATCCTGGAAGTTATTGTTGTAGTCAAACTCTGCTAACGGTAGGTGGTCATCCCGACTATCCTGAAAATCTAAAGTGCAAGCTCTCAACATATCATCGAGTATCTAAATAGTTATCTCAGACTATCCATCCATCTGTGGATAATAGAATGTAATGAGATTTATATTTGTTCCCAGCTCCTGTTGCAGTTTATTCCAAAACATGGACACAAATCTCAGATCCTTATCCGAAATAATAGATAAAGGTGAATCGTGCAACCTTATGATTTCTCGTATGTAGAGTTTGATAAGCTTGTCCACATATGATAGGAAGGAAAGGTGCTAACTTGGTGAGCCATTCAACCACAACCGACACCACATCATGCATTGCCTGAGTCCTGGGCAAAGCTATGACGAAGTCCATCGTTATGTGCTCCCACTTCCAATGTGCTATCGGTAGTAGTTGCGACAACCCAACTGGCTTCTGGTGATAAGCCTTTACTTTTTGGCAAGTGAGACACTTTTTCCACAAAAATCACGACAACCTTTTTCATTCTCGACCACCAGTAGTATAGACATAAATATCTATATATCTTTATACTTCCTGGATGAATTATTCTATGTGTCTGGTGTGCTTCTGGCATGACCTCTTCCTTGAGCTCCTCAATACTCGAAACTACCAACGATCATCAAGTCCTTGATTGGTACACCTAATAAGATGTGATTTCAAAATTTTGCCAAACCTTCATCGAAAGACTATGCATCGAGAACCTCTTCTTATACTACAGGTCTTGCAAGCATCGTGTGGATATATGTGTGATTCTTCCCCGTTTAACCCTCAATTCATAGCTCTAGAGATCTTGCATCATCTTACTACATTATCATTTCATTACCGCATAAGATACTCTTAAATTCCTTCTCAATGCGTCGGCAATAACATTGGCCTTACCTGGGTGGTAATGGAGACAACCGTTGTAATCTTCCATAAACTCTATCCATTGCCTCTACCTAAGATTTTCGTCTCTCTGATTAAAAATATATTGGAGACTTTTATTATCCAAGTACACCTTGAACCATTCACCATATAGGTAATATCTTTAAATCTTAAGGATAAAGACAATTGCTCCAAGATTTAGGTTGTGCATTGGGTAATTCTTCTAGTGTACCCTCAATTGCCTTGATGCATAGGCTACCACTTTATCCCCTTGCATCAATACTGCTCCTAAACCTGCCCCTGATGGATCACAATACACGGAATACTCCTTTCTTTGCACCTGCAAGATAAGTAATGGTGTTGAAGTCGATCAAGTCTTTAACTCAGGGAAGGCCACCTCACAATCATCTCCCCACTCAAAGCAAACATCATTTTGTGTTAACCTGGTAGGGTGTGAAGAAATCTATGAGAATCCCTAGATGAAACGCCAATAATACTCGGTGAGTCCCAACTCACCTCTGTGATTGTCTTCGGCTATTCCCAAATCACCACTGCTTTAATCTTTATTAGATCTACTGAAATCTCTTATCATGAGAATACATGTCCAAGACACCTGACCTTGTCGATCCAGAACTTGCACTTACTAAACTTGGCATACAAATGATTTTCATAACGCAATTGCAAGGTCGTATGAAGGTGATCCTCGTGACCAACTTTTGATGCCTAGTAAAGTAGGATATCATATACAAATACCACAATAAACTAATCCAGGTACGAGTGGTAAATCGGATTCATTGGGTCCATAACTGTTATTAGTACATTATTTAACCCGAATGGCATCACTAAGAGTTCATGATGCCCGTATCATGTCTTGAATGTTATCTTCTGAATATCCTTAGTATTGACCCTCAACTAGTGATAGTGAGATCGAAGATCAATATGCGAGAATGTACTCGCTCGTCTTAATTTATCGAAGAGATCTTTAATTTGCGATGTGGGATGTGTGGGACACTTGTTTTTTATCGTAACACGATTCATCTCCTTATAGTCAATACAAAGTCTGGGGGAATTGCCATATTTTTGGCAAAAAGAACTGATGTGCCCCACAGTGACACACTTAGCCTGATAAGACCCGTTGATATCAAATCCTCTAATTGTATCTTCAATTCATTCAGCTCGGTTGGAGCTAAATAGTGTGGAGGTATGGAAATAGGTGAGACACCCTTGTGTACCATAATTACAAAGAATATCTCCCTCTGTGGTGGTAACCCTGGAAGTCCTCTAAAAACATGTCTGGAAACTCTCGTACAACCGAATGATCAAAGACCATACTTTCGGGACCATCTTGTACCACAAGTCTTGAAATCCATCCAAAATAATTTCATTGTTCCTTGGTGCTGGTGTATTATCAAGGACGGCTTGTGAGTTGTTCCCTGTTAAATCTGTAACTGGACTCGTCCGCTAATAACACTAAAACATTATGCCGAAAACATTCAATAGTGGCACTAAGGCATGAAAGCCAATCCATACCAAGGATTACTTTAAAATTTTCCATATATATGATAATGAAGTCATATTTGAGCACATAACCTCCCCCAACGATGACATAATCACGACATATGTTATTTAAAGAAATACCTTCATCTAGTGGAAATCCCACGAATATAGGGGATACAAATAATATATCCCTAAGACATAAAATATGATGCACTTGATATAAATGAATGTGATGTGACATAATTAAATAAATATCGGACCCACGTATGGAATATTAAAATCATACCGTCAATCAAAGTGACATCTGGTCGAACCATAGGTTGAGTAATATTATAAGCACGCTCTTATGTGATATTGTTATTCTGGATGCACTGTTGGTTCTACTTACCTGTCCATCGTAACCATAGTTTGGTCATAAAATGTTAACATTTTACCTGCCTTAATGAAACCCCTTATACTACTGAGGTTTTTGGGTAGGGGTTGTAAAGCTAGAGTTTCGTGTTGGTTGAAAGATAGAACCCTGGTTATTTGGCTGAGTACCACTTCATCTCTGGGGGGCATTCCATCTTCCAATTATAAGGTTCCCAATAAAACACCCTTTGCCTCGATGCACTGACCCCTCACATAGACTCTATGAGGAACCATTGCCCGATGTCGCCTTTAACTTGGTAGAGAATCGCTTGGAACCACCGTCCTTATGTTTTTTTTCCTCTATTGTTGTTTTTCTTATTACCATTTGTCCTTTTCTTATCCCTTATAAACTTATCATCTTCATAATCCAATTCTAGCCTTTTGTATTTGTTCACCATCTCTCGAAACCCATAAACATCTTGGACAACGATAAGCCTCTAGAAAAAACGGTTGAGACCCTTTATGAAAAAATGGGTCATTTCATTCTCATCTCTTTCTACATACCATTCATAATCCGGCAAGCTCTCAAACTTGATCTTGTATTCTCCAACGGTCAGCTTCCCTTGGAACAAGTTTCGAAACCCATCCCTCTTCCCATCATGAAAATCTTTAGGAAAGTATCGGTCCAGAAATGTATCCCAGAAATATTCCTAAAATATTTCTCCAATCATAGTGGCTTGCCTGTTATCCACCACTTTTAGACCTGGTCTATAAATTGAAATGTAGCCACACAGACCTTATAAGCATGATATAGTTCAAGGACCTACAAAATACGAGTGACGCACTGCAGCCACACCTCAGCCCCTTCGCTCCCTATTATCCCGTTAAACATATGGAGATTGAGTTTCCTAAACTCTTTTAATATAGTGGCAGCCTTACTTCTCTTCACTAATCTACCATCTCCTTGGTGCTGCTGAGAGAGGGAATCAGCCAGTTGCCTGACTGCCTGAGTCATTTGGCATAAATCATTGGTGTTTCCACTAGTATGTTTGCCACTAGTAAATCCACCTCCTCTACATATAGACGTTCTAAAAAAAGGAAGATAGTTTAAATGGGATAAAATTAGAGAGAACAATTATTTAGAGAAACCAAAACATAAGCGCACTCTGACACACACATAACAGATGCTCTGATATCAAGTTGTGATGCGTCGATTATGGGTATCAATGAAAAAAACCTTTTTATACTTTGATTATATTCAAGAAAATCCTCTTGCGAAATATAAACTTGCTTTTACATTTGTTTCGTAGAATTCATTTAATTTAATTAATGAAATGATACCCAACTTATCAAATTTATAGGAATACTTGTAATAAAAGAGTTTCATGGAATAAACAATAACTATAGTCAAATCCATATCATCATCTAATATTACAATCCAAATTTAAAGTACTTGGATTTAAAGTTCAAATGATAAAAACCATGATTTAAAACAAATTGCATAATTTAAAACAAATAGTGACAGAGATCTAATTATGTGGACAACACTCCTTTCCTTTCATGTTAACCTTACTGTTTCCTTTACCTAAAAAATCTGGGTGGTTTGGCAAATGGCAGGGTATGAGCGTGCACCCAATAGAAGAAATACTTGTTGAGAATATATTGTACAAGGAATATTTATACATATAACATGTATTTTAGTAATTATGAAATCATCCTTCATTTGATTAAGTGTTCGCATACAAGATGTATCGTAACCATGCAACATGCATTATAATCATGCAAACCAGGTGATAATCCCACTCACACTTAATGTCTAGTACTATACTACCCATATCCCATTGATTTAACCATTAATGGACTTTCACATTTTCCAAGTTATTTCATTAATTCGCCTTCACATTAATGGGCATCATGCTCAAAATCATCTTTTCACTTCATTAATAGGGGTATCAATCCACGAATGTTATACATCCTTTCATCGACTGCCGTCATGTCGCAATATGCTCATGATCAGTGGTCTTGGGTCAAAGCATTAAGCCATACCTTAGGGCTCCGGGCCCTCAATAAACTTTTCGGTTACCTCCGAGTATCTTTTACTTGTTACATCTTTATAACCATTTTTCCTTTTTTTCTTTCTTATTTACATTTAAGCATTTTTCCTTTATTTACTTTTATCGAACGATAAGGCCAAATACCCAAGACAAGACAAGTCCCAACACACTTTATTACCAAGTTTCACATTTTGTCAAAAGTCCATTTTCCTTACACCTTTAACTAGGTATTTCATCTTTTCAAAAAAAACTTTATTTACCATTTCTTAAGAAACTTAACCTTTGAGTTCAAATATCCATTTTATACACTTTTGTGTCTGTTTTACTATTCACGCACAGTTATAAGTTGGCATTATATACACTTTGTCAAAAACGCTTGTTTTCATCTTTACTTTACAAAATATGAGTTTTCGCCACATAAAATCCAACTCTATTAGCTAAACTCCTTTAGTTTGGAGAATTTATTCATAAGTCCAACTTTCACATAAAATGGCACTTTTTTACTAAAATATTACCTTTGCCATTTCATGACTTATATTTGTAACTTGTTAATCTTACACCTTCTATTTTATTTCTTATAATTTTGTGTGTTTATATTACTCCATTTCACAAACACTTTACTTGTTTCACTGTTAATCCATTATTTCATATTTCTTAAGGATTCTCCTCATATAAATTTTATCATTTTATATGATTAATATACTGAAACTATCAAGTTTACCGTTTTATTTTCAAAAGTTCATTTTAATACACTTTCATCATACTTAACCTATTTATCCTAAATATATGAGTTTATATTCATAGAAGAGGGGTTTTACTCCAGTAAAACCTAATAAATGCAACCTATTATTTCTTCATACGTTCAATATAACATTTTATCATGAATTCAACTAATTTAGCATGATTTATGCAAGAAATAATTACCATAAATATTTTGAAATTTATGCTTCTTTCAGACATTAGCTTTTATCCATTTTTATCACATATTCTTGAACATATATTCATATGTAGTTATATAATAAGCATAGGTTGTCATGTAAATCATACATATATACATATATCTAGAAAACTATGATTTAAACTTAAAAATAGTGTAGAACCCCTACCTCTTGAAGATAATAATTCCTTTGATGAAAAGGTAGAAAATAAAACCCAATAAGTTCCTATCTCCTTGCAAGCTTTCTTATCCAAAAAAACACGCCTTTAACACCCTCTTTAATCCTTCATAATGGAATATTGGAATAGTGGTCTTATAATCTTAAAGTATAGAGATAATGTGAAGATTTTAGGCTACTAAAATGGGATAGGAAGAAGACTCAAATGGTCTTGCTTTGGGGTTGGGTTATTCTCAGCAGAATTGAGACATTGAATGGGCAATGCCTTTCATTCTTCTCTCTATAATAACCCAAATTATATTCTAATGATCCACCCATCCCTCAATAATGTTCCCACTAGGTCTAATGGGGTTGGAAGCCAGATATCACGGCCTAAAAATGTGGGAGGGTCGGTCACTTTGTTCCTCAATTATTCCAAAAAGTTGATTACTTAAAGGAGGCCAAAACGCTACTTTTGAATCGATTTAGTCCTAGCCCGAATCAATTCTCATTTGTGGGTATGCATGGATGGATACACGTTTAAAGAAAGTCGAAGGTGTAAATCATTTATATGGCCTTCTTTAGAACCCTTATGTGTTAAAACTTCTATATATTTTTGTATATTAGTTGGAATTAAATAATTATAGTTGGAAAGTAAAATAGACTCATTGTATAACATATTCAAAAATTATGTGAAAAAACCAAGAAATGAATCTTTGGTGATAGTTTGAAGTTCAGGTATAAAATCTGCCCCAAAAGTGTAAGTATGCACACCATGTGTTCAATGTTTTGCTTGACATAGCAAATGAACCTTAAAAATTATGAAACTTTAACTTTGTATTTTTCAATATGTTTATTGATGTTGGGTGAAATATCATAGAAAGTTATGATACAGAAAAATTATGAAAATTCTTGGAAGTTGACTGGACGATAGAGGAGTCTATAGGGCAAATTTGTTATGTAGGAAAGAAATGGGCATATTTTGCTCTAGGAAACTTGAAATGATATTTCATCTTCTGGATTTGGAACCCAATATGTTAAGGATGAAACTACTAAGAAGAAATTAAAATATATTTGGCCTATTATTTGGGTATGGTAAATATCTTACCATGAAGTTAGATTGGACTTCATTTACGGTATATGATTTAAATGGGATTATATAATGCTTATGAATTGTATTAAGTTATTCTTTGGATTGTTAATATACTTATGATGATACTAATATTGTAAGAATTTATATGTGAAAGGAAAAAAAATGATTGAACAAGTGCCAGAAAAAGGCAAGCAAAAAACACATGAAGTGGCCAAGGTAAGTGTACTCACTGGAAAGAGATGTATTATACGTAGTTATGGAGATGATTTGAATATCACTCACGGGTAAGATGTATTACAGATGATTATAGATACAATTTGAATATCACTCACGGGTAAGATGTATTACACGTGGTTATGGATACGATCTTAATATCACTCACTGGTAAGATGTAGTATACATGGTTATGGATATGATATGAATATCACTTACTAGTAAGATGTATTATACATGGTTACGGATATGATCAGAATAATATTGAATATGAATTTGTTCATTTTGGTTTACCGAAATGTGAGGTTACTCCTCGACCCGGAATGGGGGAGGTTTGTCTGTTAAAGACAAGGGGTTACTTCTCGGCCAGGAATGGGAGAGAATTGTCTATTGCAGACAGGATATGTGAATCATGATTGGGAGAAGTTGGTCATTCTTTATGAATGAGCCGGATAAGTATATAATTGGTCATTCTTTATGAATGAACCGGATAAGTATATAATTGGTCATTCTTTATGAATGAGCCGGATAAGTATATAATTGGTAATTCTTTATGAATGGGCCAAATAAGTATGCATATATCATCAAGAGGATATGATTTATTGTATTTAATTTTATGCAATAGTGTAGTAGTGATGCATTTGCTGAGCCATTTTGCTCATGGTTCCTATGTTTATGTTTTTCAAGTATTGTGATATCACTGCCAAATCTAGGAGTTCGGTGGGGTTAGAAAGGGATGCATAAAACAATGATTTGGTCAAACGTAAATGGGGTAATTTAAGCCTACTTGTCTTTTCAGTAAGTTTGAATAAGCATAATTACCTTAAAATTGTAAAAGGCTTTTAGTTTGATTCATGTTAATAACTGGAAAAAAAAAAAGATACTCATGTTTATGGTTTGGTTAAGGTAATTATGATTTGACTCACTTTGACATTGTAGAGGTTCTGGGGGGAGAAGCGTCCAGATTTGGCAGTGGAAGTAGAAATTATTTTGAGTCATTAGCAAATTGGATTTATTGACTAACATTTGTAGTTTTACATATATATTGTTGTATGGGATATGAAATATAAGGATCTTGCAGGAAAGAAAATGAGATGTTAAGGTTTATTTGGAGATGACGGTGAATACAAGTATTTTTAGATGAATCATTGCATTGTTTTATTTGTGGTATGGACAAACATGTCATTGAAGGAAAAATTTTAAAGACAAAATGTGGTATACAAAAATTGTGAAGTATTGGAAGTAATCTCTTCTTATACTGCAATATGTAGACTTGAGTTGTGTCACTTATTAAAACATAGTTTGGTGTGTGCCCATTTATGTGGGAGAGTGAGGTACAGGAATCCATAGTCCGTTAAAGGATGAGATGGAAAATTGTTAGAGTGTGAATAAAATGAAGGTTCACATGGTAAAGGTGAAGTGAGAAGATTAATAGTTGTGTATGTTTAAATTTAATATGTGAAATGGTTTGAAATTCAATTACTAGTCAATAATTCACAATTGATTTGAATATGGGTTCATACTGAATTATAATAAGTAGAAGAAAAGAGTAATAAGAGTTGAGATGTATTTTTTTTAATAGTGTGAGTATATGTAGTGAATATTACTCTTGGGATGTTTTGAAATGATTATATGAACAGCGGAGTTGAGACGAAGTGTTAAAGAGTTGAAAGTTTAAAAATAATGGGGAGCCTTTTTAAGAGTATGTGTTGTGTATGAGTATGGGAAAGATGCTAATCAGGTTGGAATATCGACAACGAGTTTGGGTGGAGTGTAATACCCCGTATTTTCTATGATATTTATTTTTGGGGATTAATTGAATTAAATGTTTATTAATTGAAAATTAATCCGGATAATAATATTAACGATATGTGAGTTAGTATTTTATTATAATGTGTATACTTGGCATTATATGAATATTGGAAAATATTGAAATTGTCACGAGATTGAAATACGGCAATTTGGGAAACTTTGTTGGGACGCGCGTGACAGCCGCGTCAGGAATATAATTATTTGAATTAAAAAAATGAATTTTATTTTTATCACCTGTATGTTCATTTTGAGTACGTCAACGCGTCCGAAAGGGTCGAGATAGTCAGAAAACACTAGCCGGGAGTTTAGTTTGGGTCTCGGGGTATTTTTAGGCCATACCGGCATCATAAAGGGTATTTTGGTAATTTTGTATTTTTGGGAATTAAAAGTGACGAAAATTATAATAGAAATCTGACTTCTTCTTTAACCCACTAAATCCACTAACTACACTAAGAGACTTAATGGGCTACGGGAGAAGTTGAAATATAGTCCCAACTTACCAAAAACCAAACACACCTCCATTATCATCATCCTTGGGAAGAACTTGTAGAGAGAGAGAGAAAGGAAAGAATTCTGCAGAAAGAAAGATAGAGGACAGATTCAACCTTCAAATTCAACATCAAATTCAGAGAAAGATTAAGGCAAGTGGTTTAAATTCATTTGATTCAAGCTATGTTTTTCCATGTTTAGGAATTTTCGAAATTGATCTTGGAAGATGATTTAGACCCATATATTGGAAGATAAAAGTTATGAATTATGTTAGGGGTTGCATGTAGTAATATTCTGGACGAATTATATGTTCAAAACAGAACCATTGATGATCTAAAAATGGAGTTTAGTAGTAGTTTATTGATGTTCTTGAATGGGGAAGAAATCTAGAAATTTTTGATGTAGTCTTGATCTAAACAAAGCCTTTGAATGATGAATTATGGGTTTTAGAATGTTAATACTGTTGTAGAATGATAGTATGATGATATTGTAACCTTGTTTTAGAGTTTCATGCTTGAAAATGGTGTTTTGGGACGAATTGGTAACTGCAAAATGAAGCAGTCCGTAACCATACCGGGTGCGTTCGATCGATCGATGTTCTTCAGTCGATCGATCGACCACCATCGATCGATCGAAGGTAAAGGTCGATCGATCGACATTCCCAGAATGAGTAAAGTTTTTCCCTAATTAAATTTTAATTGTGTTAATCCTTGAATGATATTATTGGAGACCTTATGAATACCCTTAACCTTAAGGAAGACTAGTAGGCATGATTATGAGATTGGACCTTAATTGGAATTCAATTTGGGGAATTATTCTAAATTAATGAAATTCGATAATTGAGATAATATTTGGGTTAATAGGGTAAATTTGAATAAATTGATGAAATAAGGTTTGGGGCAGAAGTAAAGACCTTAGGTGTAAAGATGTTATATGGGGGAATAAGAGGAACTTAATAGTCTATTCGAGATAGGTTTTAAGTTTAAGAAACTACGACGTGAGACGTGTCGACAATTTAATTTCTATATTATCGGGATACTTGAAATATATGAATTTGGAATAATGGTATAAATATTTAGAGTATACCTTTATTAATATCGGGATATCTAAGATGTGTGAATGCTTAGTATATATTGTATGTGTATGACATACCTACCATACTTGCTATCACGGGAGGTTTACGTTCGCTTAGGGCCTTCTTATCCTTGTGTTGCCCGGATTTAGATTGGTTACCTCGATGAACATAGGTCATAGAAGGACTTATTGGGATATTAATAAGTTTGCTGATCGTGGGAGCGTAGGTATGTGCGTGACCCATGTGATGTGACTGTGTTCGCCTCCACTATTTGTGATGTTGTTATCTGAACGATTCCTGAGAGATTCGAAATGCGTGATCCTTATGTACGTGATGTACCGGGATGGATAGAAGAGTATGTGTGCACCGCAGCTTAGCCTTTGGGGTGCTTGTATTGTATATTTATGATGTGAAAATATACGGTTAAACGAGAAGGAATTTACTATGTTAAATTGTGAGTATAGTTATGGTAATATTATGTAGATAAAAAGGGAACTTATATCTATAAATGGTTTTGTTAATAATTGGGAATCCGAGAATTAAAGTAGGACTCTCTATTTAATTGTTAAGGTTGGAAATTAAACGTGAACCGAGTAGTAGTGTTAGAAACTCTTCAGAATTAGATAGTTATGAGATAACACATGAATGGGTACAGGAACGTTAGGAGTGCATAGTTAGACGAGAGGTGAGTATCTCATGTGAGAGCACGTCCTAACAAGTATTTTGCATATACTGTTTTAAATGTTTTTAAAGCACTTGCAGGTTTTTAAAATATCTCCACATTCGGACTCTGACCCGTTTGCTTTCAAATCTATTTTTTGTAAAACCATTTTTAGGTGCCCAGCCACAAGGACACCATACATAGGATTCTCACTCAGATGAAGAGCTGTAGCTGCTTGTGGAAGCTACAGGGATTTGCTTTTAGACGTTTATATCATTTGGATTCCATACTCAGTATTCCTCAGTTGTAGGGCATGTTGCCCAATTTCTATTAGAGACATTTCCATTTCAGCTTTTCAGACTTTGGCATGTATTGATTCAGTATTCAGTAATTCGTTACTTACTTCAGTTGCGGGATTTTGTTGTGAGGAGTTTTCCTCCAGATTTATTTATATCATGTGTTGGTTATTCTATTATTTCGTTATGGTGAATGGTGATATTATTCTTACTTTAAATCTTTTACTGCATGTTAATCAGGCTTTAATTAAAATTTGGCAGCTTACTTTTTAAATACTAGGTGGTTAGTAATAATAAAAATGTTTTCGACACTGATGCTCTTAACTGAGCCAACTTGGCATTTTGATTTAATTTAATAAAGGAGTAGCTACCCGGTATTTAATTAGTTGGGGTGTCACAGGTGGTATCAGAGCATCAGGTTCTAATGTCCTTTAGGATCTGAACGGCTTATTATGTTTCCGCTGAGCTTTCTTTGATGTAGAGCCCTGTACTTTAGGACTGTTGTATTCTTTTGTTTATGCTACGTTCTTCAGCTACTTTAAGTTTATAACTGCGAACTTATAAACTTCATTCTTATTTCAGATGCATCCACGACGTGAACGACGAGTTCCCAGGAATGCAACGCCAGAACCACAGCCCGCATCGGTTCAGGGCACGTTGAACGCCGCTGAGGTTGCAGCCATAGTAGCCCAAGTGGTAAATGTCGCACTTCCCGTAGTTCAGCAGGCACCACCTCAGGCGCTGGTTGCCGCGCCAGTACAGGAAAATGCATTCCCGTCTGCTTGGGAACGTGTACGTGACGCTTTTCAGAAAGCGCATCCGCCAGAGTTTGCAGGTAGCTCAGATGTGGTAGTCTCGAGCCAGTGGAGGAAGGATATACAACGACACTTGAGGATGTATGAGTGCACGGATGTTCAGAAGCAGGTGCTAGCTACTTTCAAGCTAGTTGGGTCTGCATTGCAGTGGTGGGAGTCTATTACCACCGTAGAGGAGAGGGATACTCTCACTATTCAGGAGTTCTGGGTGCGGTTCGATCGCAAGTACTTTCCGTCAGCTGTTCATACGGAAATGAGGAGGAGATTGATGAGTCTGAAGCAGGAGGGTAAGACCGTGGCCGAGTATGAGGCCGAGTTCACAAATCTGTTGAATATCGTTCCGGATGAGATACCGACAGAAAAGAAGAAGATTGAGAAATTCACCGACGGGTTGACTTGGAGGATCCGTCAGCATCTGTTAGGGAATCTTTCGTTAGCCACTTATTCTGATGTGGTTAACGCTGCTTTGTTACACTGCCAGGACCACCGCTTTCATATGGCTGAGGGCAAGAGATCGGGAGAGTCTAGCCATCAGGGCAGGACTGGAGGACATGGTGCCGGTGGGGCACAATCTGTTCAGGGGCAGAGGCTGAGTGATCAGGGTTCCCAGCAGAGGGATCATAAGAGGTTTCGATCAGGGGGTTTCAGGAACAGTCAGGGAGGATTCCGAAATGGTCAGCAGGGTCATAACGGCCAGCAGGGTCATAATGGTCAACATAAGCAGTTTCAGCAGGGCCAAGGGAGGAACGGTAACGGCCACCAGGGCCGGGGACAGCAAGGGCAGAGAGGAGGAAACTTTCCAGGGAAGTGTTTCATTTATGGCAAGACTGGCCATAAACGCCAGGACTGTCCTGATAGGGGCAGGGCCCCACAGCAGCAGCAGCAGGGAGCTCGACAGGAGCCTCAGAGGCCTATGTTTCCCGCCGCTCTCCCCGCACCGCCACAGATGGCAGCATTGCCACCCATTCCAGCAGTCCCGACTCAGCAGGGGCAGCTACAATATGGACGTGTCTATAACGTCCACCAGGCAGCAGTCCCACAGGCACCGCCCGCGATTGAGGGTACGTTTTCTATCCATGGCACTATGGGTCGGGTACTGTTTGATACGGGGGCTACACATAGTTTTATAGCTACACATTTCGCGAAGGCTTTAGGGTTGTTAGCCACAGTGGAGAGCACAGTGACGTGTGTCGACTCACCATTGGGAAATGGGTCACTTATTTTCTTTATATGTCGGGGAGTAGGGGTAGAGATTGGTAGTCTGGTATTACCTGCAGATATGTTGGTATTAGATATGCATGTTCACGATGTGATTATCGGTATGGATTGGCTCACTGATTATAGAGCCATGATTGATTGTTTCGGTGGGAGCATTGTTTTTGCCATTCCGGGGCAAGAGATGTTTGTAGTGGCGATGCCTCGCCCAGAGGGAGGCTCGACCGCTAATTTGTATTACCTAGAGGAGGATACCTCTAAGGAGGTTGTGATTCCTTTAGATTCGATCCCAGTTGTCAGGGAGTATTCTGATGTGTTTCAGGAAATACCAGGCCTACCCCCCAGTCGAGAGATAGACTTTGTTATAGACTTATTACCAGATACGAGACCTATAGCACGCGCACCGTACCGTATGGCTCTAGCTGAGATGAGGAAGTTACGGGATCAGATTGAGAAGTTGTTGGGTCAGGGGTTTATTCGGAGAAGTACTTCACCGTGGGGTGCCCCTGTGTTGTTCGTGAAGAAGAGAGATGGTTCACTGAGATTATGTGTGGACTACCGGGAGTTAAACAAGGTCACGATACGGAATAAGTATCCGTTGCCTCGAATCGATGACCTATTCGACCAGTTGAGAGGAGCTTCTTGCTTCTCAAAGATTGATTTGCGATCTGGTTACCATCAGTTGCGTATCAGGGAGGAGGATGTCTCGAAAACTACGTTCTTATCGAGATATGGTTCTTACGAGTTTTGGGTTATGCCATTTGGTTTGACCAATGCTCCAGCAGCATTTATGGACTTGATGAATAGGGTGTTCAGGGATTTCCTAGATCAGTTTGTCATTGTCTTCATCGATGATATTCTGGTCTACTCCCAGACAGAGGAGGAACACGCCGAGCATTTGAGACAAGTTTTGCAGACGCTACGTCAGAATGAGTTGTATGAAAAATATGAGAAGTGCGGGTTTTGGCTGAAGGAGGTTCAGTTTTTGGGGCATATTATTTCCGACCGGGGAATATCGGTTGATCCGGGGAAGGTATCCGCGGTGAGTGAGTGGGGACAGCCCACGACACCGACGGAGATCCGTAGTTTCTTGGGCCTAGCAGGATACTACAGGAGGTTTATTCGGGGTTTCTCCATGATAGCGGGTCCCATGACACATCTAACTCGTAAAGGTGTGTCGTTCATTTGGAGTGATGCCTGTCAGTTGGCATTTGATGAGTTGAAGGACAAGTTAACCCCAGCACCTGTGTTAGCATTGCCGAGACCGGGAGTTGAGTATCTTGTTTACACCGATGCGTCCTTACAAGGACTTGGAGGTGTACTGCAGCAGGAGAGTCAGGCCATAGCTTATGCTTCCCGTAAGCTTAAGCCTCACGAGAAGAATTACCCTACCCATGACTTGGAGTTAGCGGCAGTGGTATTTGCCCTTCGTATTTGGAGACATTACCTTTTGGGGGAGAAGTTTCGATTGTTCACGGATCATAAGTCCCTACAGTACCTATTCACGCAGAAGGAGTTGAATATGCGGCAACGGAGGTGGCTTGAATTCGTGAAAGATTATCAGTTCGATATCCAGTATCACCCGGGGAAGGCTAACGTAGTAGCAGACGTGTTGAGCCGTAGACCTGTAGATGAGGTGGCGGAAGTGTGGAAGGCAAAGTGGAAGGAATTGGGACACCAAGATGCAGTGGCTCGATCATTCATGTCTGTAATGACTGTTACACCGCAGATTGTCACGAAGGTAGTGAGGGCACAGGCAAACGACTCGTTATGTCAGGAGCAGATAGTTCGATTATTGGCAGAGGGAGCCGAATCCTATACCGTTAGCTCAGACGGGGGATTACGCTTCAATGGGAGATTGGTGGTTCCGAAAGGGGAGGAATTGCGGCATGAGGTGATGGCAGAGTCGCACGGCTCACGGTTCGTGGTACATCCCAGAGGGGACAAAATGTACCAAGACATGAGACGTCAGTATTGGTGGAGCGGTATGAAGAGAGATATTGCCGAGTTTGTTTCTAAATGCGCCACTTGTCAGCTAGTAAAAGTGGATCATCAGAGACCGGCAGGACTACTACAGCCGTTGGAGGTCCCGATGTGGATGTGGGAGAGCATATCCATGGACTTTATCACGGGGTTGCCTATGTCACAGAGAGGTCACGACTCCATTTGGGTAATAGTGGATAGGTTGACCAAAGTCGCTCATTTTCTACCCGTGAGGACAGACTACACTGCAGGACAGTATGCACAGCTCTTTATTTCTAAGATAGTAAGACTTCACGGTGTGCCCCTAAATATCGTGTCTGACCAAGACAAGATATTTGTTTCACGGTTTTGGGAGAGTTTTCAGCAGGCCATGGGCACGGAGTTGCGGTTGAGTACGGCGTACCACCCGCAGACCGATGGGCAGACCGAGCGCACAAATCAGATGTTGGAGGACATGCTACGTATGTGCACCATTGATTTTGAGGGTGGATGGGAGCAGTACCTTCCACTGGTGGAGTTTGCTTACAACAACTCCTACCAGTTCACCATTGGCATGGCTCCATTTGAGGCGTTGTACGGTAGACCTTGTCGTTCCCTAGCATGTTGGTTGGAGGTGGGGGACAACAAACTACTTGGGCCGGAAGTGATTCAGGATACTTCGGCAAGGATAGAATTGATTCGGAGTCGCATTCGGGTAGCTCAGGATAGGCAGAAGAGCTATGCTGATGCGAAGAGATTCTTCAGAGAGTTCCAAGTGGGGGACCAGGTTTTGCTCAGAGTATCTCCTATGAAGGGGATTATGCATTTTGGGAAGAAAGGGAAGTTGGCACCGAGATATGTGGGACCATTTCCTATTATTGAGCGGATTGGACCGGTTGCGTATAGGCTTGGATTACCGGAGCATTTACATCGGATTCACGATGTATTTCATATTTCCTCGCTTAGAAAATACCTTAGAGATAATTTGGCTCATTCTCTCATTGATGTGGAGGACATTGATCTCCAGCCAGATAGCTCCTACGAGGAGGGGCCGATTGCTATTCTGGACTGAAGTGAACGGAAGCTGCGGTCAAAGATAGTTCCGTTAGTGCGTGTTCAGTGGCGACATCATAATGTCGAGGAGTCCACATGGGAGCGCAAAGATGAGATGCGCGAACGTTATCCAGAGTTATTCTTACCAGGTACTTTCTAGTCCCGAATTTCGGGACGAAATTCAGTTATTAGGGGGGAAGTATGTAATACCCCGTATTTTCTATGATATTTATTTTTGGGGATTAATTGAATTAAATGTTTATTAATTGGAAATTAATTCGGATAATAATATTAACGAGATGTGAGTTAGTATTTTATTATAATGTGTATACTTGGCATTATATGTGTGATAAATGATGAGGATGAGATTGAAGATGAAGATAAACATTCACATCAAACATATAAGAGATAAAGATTTTTAAAGTGGTTCGGCTATAAGGAAAAGCCTACGTCCACTGTTATTTTATTCCCAGGGGTTTACAATAGCACAATGTGGTAGAGAGAGGGAGAAAAAGGGTGTGGATCTTGTGTATGGTGTCTCTCGATTCTTGGTTTTTTTGGATCTCTCGGATTTCCCTCTCTTTTTGGCTAAGGGAATACATGTATTTATAGTGGTGGGGGATAAAGAGATTCATTGTATGTAGACATTTATACATTATGTCTACATTCAACGAATCTAATTGTTGAATTGCTTGGTATGCTATGTGTTGTCATCTACAATATAAATGTACATTAATGATCATTAAATGCGTAGTTATCCTTTGATCTTCCTGGTTGGTATGCCGACCAACTCTCCTCGGGTGCCAACTAATGGTGCCGACCAACTTTCCTCGGGTGTCGACTAACTCTCCTCGGGTACCGACCAACTCTCCTCGGGTGCCGACTAACACTCCTCGGGTGTCGAATATTGCCACGTAAGATGACACGTGTCCTTTTCTAATTGGTCCTCGTAGATGGATAATTTTTGCGTTAACAGAAGCCCCCAATGCTCCATGCTTGATGGTTTACTTGAAAGGATGGAGTATTTATTCTGCAGTGTTGCTCGGTGCTCGTGAAAATCTTGATCTACTTTCTTAATTTGTTCAACATAAAGTGCATTATCTCCTGGACGACATATGATGCAGGCTGATCAATGGTTGCTAATCTTTCTTTTGAGGAACTCTGTGTGCTATGTATCACCCCTGGGAATTTGGATGCAGCCATGCCATAGTATGCAGCTTGTAGCTTGTCATAATCTTCAAGTATGTTGATTGGTTTGCTAGCCGACCGACTGCTTCTTGTGTCGAGCAACTGAATGCTAACTTTACGTGCTTGATTTTTCTGATTTATGATCCTCTGAATACTTTGTCGAGTAACATACTAGCTTTTGAACACAACTCTTTAATCTGATTAGTACCAAGCTAGTGGTGTACTTTGAAACATTTTCTTACAACTTCTTCTTCATTATTGGTCGAGACAGTAGTAGCAAAGATCTCAGTGCTGTAGATGCTGATTTTGACTTCTACCTATGCTCGGGGACGAGCAAGAGGTTCTCGGGGATGAGCAAGAGCTGCTCAGACAGACCATCTGTGATGAACATCAGAATGCTGAAAGATCTTAACTTCATACACTCCCCTTATGCTTTGGATGATCCTCCTGCTGGTAAGGAACCTGTTTTAAAAGCAGAGGGAAAGAAACCAATAGAATAGGAATCTCAATGTAATAGTTAGTATACATGCTCATTCTCAATGTATTTTGTTTTTTGAATTTAATGAAAGACTTTCATTTTTATTCGCAATCTTAATTGCTATTGTCTTGTAAATATCAAACACTTTACATTTATGCATATGTATCTGTTAAAAAGATAACAATATTGTGTTGTTCATCGACCAACTTAGTAATAAAAAAGTTACAAGTATTAGTAACGTTGCTCGATCACTTAATAATAAAGTAATGAGTATAAAAATGTTTAAATTTTTTCCAACCAACCAAGGTTGTTAAATTGTGCTCATCAACCAATTATGGTTAGTGAGAGTTTATCCTCGACTAACCATACTTGGTAAATTTTTGTCTTTTTCATAAAATGTGTCCGACCAACCAAGGTCGATAAATTCTCCTCGTTGACCAACTACAATTAGTGGGTTTTTATCCACGACCAACCATACTTGGTTCAGTTTGGAATATTTTGTTCTTCGAGGAACTTTTATATTTTCTGTAATAATCTTACTTTCCGACCAACATAAGTTGGCATGTGAGAGCATATTTTGTTTTCAAACCAACCGAGATTGGCATTTTTAAGAATGTTGTTCTTGCCCTTTTTCCAACCGGAGTTGGTCATGGGTTCGAACTATCAGGTTCTTTCGAACTATCGGGTTCATTCGAACTATCTGGTTCTTTCGAACTATCTGTCCACTAGTTATCTTACCAACCGTAGTTGGTCACGCTAGTGTACGCCTCCTAACCAAAGGAGTATATTTTTTGGTTCTTTCGAACTATCTGGTTCTTTCGAACTATCTGTCCACTAGTTATCTTACCAACCGTAGTTGGTCACGCTAGTGTACGCCTCCTAACCAAAGGAGTATATTTTTTGGTTCTTTCGAACTATCTTACCAACCGAAGTTGATGATGGGTTTGAACTATCGGTGTTTGCTTTTATTGCTGGGCAGCGTAGTGTTGCACACAATACTGAATATAGCTCATTAATCCAATTAGCCTTACATAACCTCTTTTTCAAACCATTTAGTAATGTTCTGCTCGTCACTTCAGTTTGTCCATTATTCTGAGGATGACCTGGTGCTAAATGAACCTTCAAAATATTTGACTGATGACAATAAGCGGCAAACTCCTCGTTATCGAATTGTGTTCCGTAGTCTGTGATGATGGCAATGACGAGGTATTTGAATCTTCCTCGGGTCGTCGGCAGTGGTCCAACCAAATCAATTCCCACATGGCAAATGGCCAAGGATAAGTGATGGGTGTCAACAATGTTTGTGGAGTTCTTCAAATGGAGGAAAAGCATTGGCACTTGTCACATTTCTTGGTATAAGCTATACAATCAGCTCTCATCGTCGGCCAGTAGTATCCCTGCGTCATCACCTTTTGCAAAAGTGTCTGACCTGCTACATGGGCTCCACAGGACCCTTCATGGATCTCTTTAATCAATTCTTTCACCTCGGAGGGATGTACACATCTTTGCAAACCTGCCATAATTCCTTGTCTATACAAAATACCATTAATTAGTACATACCGAGTAGCTTTAAACTTCCATTTCTTGGCAGCGAGCTTATCCTCCGGTAATTGTTCATCCTCAATATATGCTCTGATGGGATCCATCCAAGATGTTCCTAAATCAAGGGTAATAATATTCATCGTCAGGTCTTCATCTATGCTCCGACTTTCTAATACTTCAATTGGTATCGTTCTTCGCAGCTCGGTACGAGTAGCTGATGCTAATCGGGCCAAGGCGTATGCTCTCACATTCTCCATTCTTGATATTCTTACCAGTTGAACAGCAACAAACTCTGATACTAACTCCATCACCTTTGCTTGATACTTGATCATCAATTCTCCTTTGGCTGCATATATTCTCAACATTTGGTTTACGATCAATTGAGAATCACTGAAGACAATAACCTGCTGTGCCTCCATAGTATTTGACAAATTAAGACCTGCAATCATGGCCTCATACTCAACCTCATTATTAGAAGCTTTGAATTAGAAACGTAGGGTGTATTCCATGTCGACCTCGTCTGGGCTGTTCAAAACGATCCCTGCCCCACAGCCTGTAGTGCAAGATGAGCCATCTACATATAGCCTCCATATAGGTAACTTGTCTTCTAATTTCTGGTCTGACAGAGTTCCTCGGTGGAATACTTGTCGCTTTCTTTCATCATGTCCTGATACTTCTGAATACACCTCTTGAATTTCAATATACCTCCTGAACTTCAATATTCCTCCTGAACTTCAATATCAAAAGTAATTCCTGAGCAAGAAAAACAACTCCTGAATGATGATTAGTCGGGGCCCCGACCGTGTGAGTTTGTGGAGTTGACTTTGATGCTCGACTGCATGATGTTATAAGAATGTGCCACCAAATGAACAAATATATCTGTAATAGAAGCCCCCAACTGTGGAATGTGAACTTTGAATGAGATTTATCGACCAATACCAACCGGAGTTGGATTTTATCTACCAACTGGAGTTGGATTTTGTCTACCAACCGGAGTTGGATTTTATCTACCAATCGGAGTTGGTGGTAATTGATAATAAATGATGAAGACTTCCTCAGAGCTTACCAACGGATTGTTGGGAATAAGATAATATAAATGCTGGAGACCTCCTCGGCGCTGACCAACAGATTTGTTGGGAATAAGATAATATAAATGCTAGAGACCTCCTCGGCGCTGACTAACAGATTTGTTGGGAATAAGATAATATAAATGCAGGATACCTCCTCGGCGATGACCAACAGATTGTTGGGAATAAGATATAATAAATGCTGGAGACATCCTTGGAGCTGAATAAGATATAATAAATGCTGGAGACCTCCTCAACAGATTGTTGGGAATAAGATAATATAAATGTTGGAGATATCCTTGGAGCTGAATATATGATTATAAATATTTGTCGAGCTCCATGCTGAAATGAGAATAGAATATGTATCCAAATAGATATAAAGAATAATTAAAAATAATAAAGTGCCTCGCCGATCAGTCGAGGTAGAATCATATAATGCCGAACAAGAATAAGATCTTTCAGAACATAAGAATATGGCCGAGAACGTTGTCAGGCCTGAATATAAATAAGAATTATCCGAACGAATGTTGTAATTCTCCTTAAAGCTGAATAAGTATCTTGTCGAGGCATAATTGCAGAATGCCGAATAAGAATAATATTTTCCAGAACATAAGAATATGGCTGAGAACTTTGCTGGGCCTGCATATAAATAAGAATTACCCCGACCAACTATCCGTTGGGGGTGGCATATAATAAATGTTATAGTTCTCCTCAGAGCTGAATATGATAATAAGTATCTCGCCGTGCTCCATGTTGAGATGAATATAGAATATGAATCCCAATGGATATATAGAATCATTTGTGTTGGAGCAGATATCATAGCAATAATAAAATCAATAGTTCCTCGCTGAGGTGAAATTTCATACTGCCGAGCTATGATAATATTTTTCAGAAGAGTAAGATTATTTCCGAGCATTCGTCGGAGTTGAATCTTGTACCTGTAAAAATTAATATCTTGCTCTACCATTTGTGTAGGCTGAATTGATTAGTCATGAGAATAATTTACTCATCCAATCAATATATGATATGTATATGCTTGAGAAATAAAAATATTAATTTCAAAATATAAAATAATATGGTTTATGCCAAATGTGTGTGAGATGGACAAATTATTATCAAATGTGCATCATAAATAAGACGTAAAGTTTTTTGTAAATTTATTTAATCTTCAACAACTAATCAGGTATAAGTCGCTGTTTGAAAATTATTTTATCACTTGGTTTTAAAAATATTTTTGGGGTGATCATAAGTTAAAAAAGACTTAAGCCCCCTGCTTGTCCCCAAGCCGAACTCGTGTTTAAAGAAATATCAGGGGTGCTTAGCATTTTTTAATACCCCAAGATTCTACTGCTGCCGACAAACAACATGGATGTTGCCGACCAACATTTAAGGATATCTCAAATTATAGAATATATGGTTGGATGATCAGAATATATCGAATCATTAGATCAAAAAATAACATTCAATGTAAAATTTAAGCCTTAAGAATGTTAATTAAATGAATAAATATATAACCCACTAGATCGTGTGATTTCGACAAAGAAACCTTGTGATGTGATGAACGAGGGGCCAACATATCAAATTTGTGCCCAGAGTCTTGATATGGTCATGATTATTTTACTGATCCTCTTTTACAAGAGGTGGGTAATGATTTTTCAGGTGAGAGAAAATTATTTTTTATATTGATCCCTTCCTATTCCCAATTTGGAGAGATAAAAATATGGTGAATGATTAAAGTTATTACCAAATTTATATAAAAAAATCAATCAATTCGACTTTATTGACATAGATGGAAGATGAACCAAATTAAGTATATAGTTCATAAAAGTGAATGCAAAGAGACTCAAACTTGAAGAGAAAGAGAGAATATATCTGGGTCATGATTTCCATGAGAAGACTTTTTATTGTCTTTAACCTTTTCCCATTCTTTTATTAAAAATATGATTGGAATTTGAATAGACATCAAAGATCTTACAAAATTTATTTCAAAATCAACAATGAAAATGATTAAATCTTATCATCGTCGTATATATTGGTATATGTAATCATTTAAAATATTTATTCCATGATATAAAATTAAAACTTGAGAATCAAGCAAAGAGTTATGATTTATGAAATCTACTATTTTTCAGATTTCTAAATAAGAATTAATATAACAGTTATGATTTTAAAATCATGATATGCAATAATTTGCAAATAAAAATTGGACAATTAATTTATGTATATAAACATAAAAATCATGATTGAATCAAAAGATGTATGTATAATATATAATTGATTATACATATAGAAAATAAAAACTTAGATTTTGATGGAGAACAATGCTTGTAACACGTTTCCCATAGCCAGCGCCAATCTGTTGAAGACAAAAAATGGCCACTGCCATTTTAGTGGCGTCAACAGCAGATAAATGATGAGGATGAGATTGAAGATGAAGATAAACATTCACATCAAACATATAAGAGATAAAGATTTTTAAAGTGGTTCGGCTATAAGGAAAAGCCTACGTCCACTGTTATTTTATTCCCAGGGGTTTACAATAGCACAATGTGGTAGAGAGAGGGAGAAAAATGGTGTGGATCTTGTGTATGGTGTCTCTCGGTTCTTGGTTTTTTTGGATCTCTCGGATCTCCCTCTCTTTTTGGCTAAGGGAATACATGTATTTATAGTGGTGGGGGATAAAGAGATTCATTGTATGTAGACATTTATACATTATGTCTACATTCAACGAATCTAATTGTTGAATTGCTTGGTATGCTATGTGTTGTCATCTACAATATAAATGTACATTAATGATCATTAAATGTGTAGTTATCCTTTGATCTTCCTGGTTGGTATGCCGACAAACTCTCCTCGGGTGCCAACTAATACTCCTCGGGTGCCGACCAACTTTCCTCGGGTGTCGATTAACTCTCCTCGGGTACCGACCAACTCTCCCCGGGTGCCGACTAACACTCCTCGGGTGTCGAATATTGCCACGTAGGATGACACGTGTCCTTTTCTAATTGGTCCTCGTAGATGGAGAATTTTTGCCTTAACAATATGAATATTGCAAAATATTGAAATTGTCACGAGATTGAAATATGGCAATTTGGGAAACTTTGTTGGGACGTGCGTGACAGTCGCGTCAGGAATATAATTATTTGAATTAAAAAAGGAATTTTATTTTTATCACCCGTATGTTCATTTTGAGTGCGTCAACGCGTCCGGAAGGGTCGAGATAGTCAGAAAACACTAGCCGGGAGTTTAGTTTGGGTCTCGGGGTATTTTTAGGCCATACCGGCATCATAAAGGGTATTTTGGTAATTTTGTATTTTTGGGAATTAAAAGTGACGAAAATTAGAATAGAAATCTGACTTCTTCTTTAACCCACTAAACCCACTAACTACACTAAGAGACTTAATGGGCTACAGGAGAAGTTGAAATATAGTCCCAACTTACCAAAAACCAAACACACCTCCATTATCATCATCCTTGGGAAGAACTTGTAGAGAGAGAGAGAAAGGAAAGAATTCTGCAGAAAGAAAGATAGAGGACAGATTCAACCTTCAAATTCAACATCAAATTCAGAGAAAGATTAAGGCAAGTGGTTTAAATTCATTTGATTCAAGCTATGCTTTTCCATGTTTAGGAATTTTCGAAATTGATCTTGGAAGATGATTTAAACCCATATATTGGAAGATAAAAGTTATGAATTATGTTAGGGACTGCATGTAGTAATATTCTGGACGAATTATATGTTCTAAACAGAACCATTGATGATCTAAAAATGGAGTTTAGTAGTAGTTTATTAATGTTCTTGAATGGGGAAGAAATCTGGAAATTTTTGATGTAGTCTTGATCTAAACAAAGCCTTTGAATGATGAATTATGGGTTTTAGAATGTTAATACTGTTGTAGAATGATAGTATGATGATATTGTAACCTTGTCTTAGAGTTTCATGCTTGAAAATGGTGTTTTGGGACAAATTGGTAACTGCAAAACGAAGCAGTCCGTAACCATACCTGGTGCGTTCGATCGATCGATGTTCTTCAGTCGATCGATCGACCACCATCGATCGATCGAAGGTAAAGGTCGATCGATCGACATTCCCAGAATGAGTAAAGTTTTTCCCTAATTAAATTTTAATGGTGTTAAACATTGAATGATATTATTGGAGACCTTATGAATACCCTTAACCTTAAGGAAGACCAGTAGGCATGATTATGAGATTGAACCTTAATTGGAATTCAATTTGGGGAATTATTCTAAATTAATGAAATTCGATAATTGAGATAATATTTGGGTTAATAGGGTAAATTTGAATAAATTGATGAAATAAGGTTTGGGGCAGAAGTAAAGACCTTAGGTGTAAAGATGTTATATGGGGGAATAAGAGGAACTTAATAGTCTATTCGAGATAGGTTTTAAGTTTAAGAAACTACGACGTGAGACGTGTCGACAATTTAATTTCTATATTATCGGGATACTTGAAATATATGAATTTGGAATAATGGTATAAAGATGTAGAGTATACCTTTGTTAATATCGAGATATCTAAGATGTGTGAATGCTTAGTATATAATTGTATGTGTATGACATACCTACCATACTTGCTATCACGGGAGGTTTACGTTCTCTTAGGGCCTTCTTATCCTTGTGTTGCCCGGATTTAGATTGGTTACCTCGATGAACATAGGTCATAGAAGGACAAATTGGGATATTAATAAGTTTGCTGATCGTGGGAGCGTAGGTATGTGCGTGACCCATGTGATGTGACTGTGTTCGCCTCCATTATTTGTGATGTTGTTATCTGAACGATTCCTGAGAGATTCGGAATGCGTGATCCTTATGTACGTGATGTAACGGGACGGATAGCAGAGTATGTGTGCATCGCAGCTTAGCCTTTGGGTGCTTGTATTGTATATTTATGATGTGAAAATATACGGTTAAACGAGAAGGAATTTACTATGTTAAATTGTGAGTATAGTTATGGTAATGTTATGTAGATAAAAAGGGAACTTATTTCTATAAATGGTTTTGTTAATAATTGGGAATCCGAGAATTAAAGTAGGACTCTCTATTTAATTGTTAAGGTTGGAAATTAAACGTGAACCGAGTAGTAGTGTTAGAAACTCTTCAGAATTAGATAGTTATGAGATAACACATGAATGGGTACAGGAACGTTAGGAGTGCACAGTTAGACGAGAGGTGAGTATCTCATGGGAGAGCACGTCCTAACATGTATTTTGCATATACTGTTTTAAATGTTTTTAAAGCACTTGCAGGTTTTTAAAATATCTCCACATTCGGGCTCTGACCCGTTTGCTTTCAAATCTATTTTTTGTAAAACCATTTTTAGGTGCCCAGCCACAAGGAAACCATACATAGGATTCTCACTCAGATGACAAGCTGTAGCTGCTTGTGGAAGCTATAGGGATTTGCTTTTAGACGTTTATATCATTTGGATTCCATACTCAGTATTCCTCAGTTGTAGGGCATGTTGCACAATTTCTATTAGAGACATTTTCATTTCAGCTTTTCAGACTTTGGCATGTATTGATTCAGTATTCAGTAATTCGTTACTTACTTCAGTTGCGGGATTTTATTGTGAGGAGTTTTCCTCCAGATTTATTTATATCATGTGTTGGTTATTCTATTATTTCGTTATGGTTAATGGTGATATTATTCTTACTTTAAATCTTTTACTGCATGTTAATCAGGCTTTAATTAAAATTTGGCAACTTACTTTTTAAATACTAGGTGGTTAGTAATAATAAAAATGTTTTCGACAGTGATGCTATTAACTGAGCCAACTTGGCATTTTGATTTAATTTAATAAAGGAGTAGCTACCCGGTATTTAATTAGTCGGGGTGTCACATGGAGATTGAGTTGTATTTGTCTTTTTACGTACGTGTTATCACTAAGAGTATGACATATATGTAACACCCCGCCCGCCCGGGGAGAGCGAACAGAGCGCTAATGCGATAAAATAAATCCAAATCCACAAATCACAAGGTATAGAGCATCTAAGTCCCACAACAACAAAAGAGAAACTACAAATCTCAATTTCTTCAAATAAATACCAAGTCTCTCGAATAAATACAACATCTAACTCGAATAAAAATACAAATCTCCAAAGCTCTATACATCAAAATAATACAAATATTTCCCAAATAATCCATGCTAAAATCAATCTCCATAGCACCCCAAAAATTCGTGCTAACCTGTCACTAAAAGAAAATATGGGGAAGTACACAATACGACAGGAAAGATGCTCAACAAATATATTAGCAATAAGGCGTAACAACACGAGTACGAATATTCAAATAAAAATTCAAATCTCAATAGCATTTCATCATTATATTTTCTCAACAACACTTTAACCGGGTCACCAGGCCTCACCACATCCGTATATGCTTTATCTAGCCATAGTCCGGGAAACAGGAATTTTGGCGGGTGCCCAACCTCTGTGCCATATTAAAATCTCATGACAACGTGCTCATCAACAATATAATGATACCACATGAATAAAAATAATTTCAACAATTATTTTCCAGATTTCAATGAATTTATCAATTCAAATATGAGTTCAATTAAACAAGAATTCAAAGAGAATGACAATCGCGAGATTTAAGGAGCATATTGTGTAAAACCCCATACCTCAAACCATGATGAGAAACCAATGATCACATCCTTAAGATCAACTCAAAAGATCTACAGAAGCTCCTCCAAGAACCTCCAACAAAAATAGCCCCAAGAACACCTCTAATCTAAGGTTGAAACTCACAAATCTCAAGAGCCAATGTGTATATAAAAAGAAGAGGAATATAAAATATATTTGCTGCAAAAATTTGTGCCAAAAGTATGTTAAAAGTATTGCCCACGACTTCCTTTTATAATGCAAAGAAATGAAAAGTTGGAATCCAAAAGACTCCTTTAAATACGACAAATAAATGAAGAGTTGGAAGTCAAAACAACTCTTGAAAATTACTTAATGTTCGCCGACTTAGAATTCCAAGAGTTAAAAACATTTAAAAATCATTTTAAAATCCGTATTAACTCCGTTTTCGAAACCGTTTGAAACTCTCGCCTTTAAAAATAATAACCAACATATTTGAGCAATAAAAATCATTTTATCAAAAACTTTATTTTCCTCCATTTTCCAAAAATTAATTAAAATAGCCCAAAATTACGCGAGTTGTTACACTTCCCCACTAACAATGGAATTTCGCCCTCGAAATTCGCCGAATGCCTAACTCTCAAAATCAGGCCAATAATCTCCAAAAATAATCTCGTCGCCAAAAATAATTCCTCACATCTAATCTCGAAACCTATCACGAAGATCACCTAAAATTTGCTATCTCCAAAAATTGTTAACCACGCAATGAACCCAAAACCCAAGCCCCGAGGGTTGCCGTATACCTAAGCTCTGATACCATTTGTAACACCCCGCCCGCCCGGGGAGAGCGAACAGAGCGCTAATGCGATAAAATAAATCCAAATCCATAAATCACAAGGTATAAAGCATCTAAGTCCCACAACAACAAAAGAGAAACTACAAATCTCAATTTCTTCAAATAAATACCAAGTCTCTCGAATAAATACAACATCTAACTCGAATAAAAATACAAATCTCCAAAGCTCTATACATCAAAATAATACAAATATTTCCCAAATAATCCTTGCTAAAATCAATCTCCATAGCACCCCAAAAATTCGTACTAACCTGTCACTAAAAGAAAATATGGGGAAGTACACAATACGACAGGAAAGATGCTCAACAAATATATTAGCAATAAGGCGTAACAACACGAGTACGAATATTCAAATCAAAATTCAAATCTCAATAGCATTTCATCATTATAATTTCTCAACAACACTTTAACCGGGTCACCAGGCCTCACCACATCCGTATATGCTTTATCAAGCCATAGCCCGGGAAACAGGAATTTTGGTCGGTGCCCAACCTCCGTGCCATATTAAAATCTCATGACAACGTGCTCATAAACAATATAATGATACCACATGAATAAAAATAATTTCAACAATTATTTTCCAGATTTCAATGAATTTATCAATTCAAATATGAGTTCAATTAAACAAGAATTCAAAGAGAATGACACTCGCGACATTTTAGGAGCATATTGTGTAAAACCCCATACCTCAAACCATGATGAGAAACCGATGATCACATCCTTAAGATCAACTCAAAAGATCTACAGAAGCTTCTCCAAGAACCTCCAATAAAAATAGCCCCAAGAACACCTCTAATCTAAGGTTGGAACTCATAAATCTCAAGAGACAATGTGTATATAAAAAGAAGAGGAATATAAAATATATTTGCTGCCAAAATTTGTGCCAAAAGTATGTTAAAAGTATTGCCCAAGACTTCCTTTTATAATGCAAAGAAATGAAAAGTTGGAATCCAAAAGTCTCCTTTAAATAAGGCAAATAAATGAAGAGTTGGAAGTCAAAACAACTCTTGAAAATTACTTAATGGTCGCCGACTTAGAATTCCAAGAGTTAAAAACATTTTAAAATCATTTTAAAATCCGTATTAACTCCGTTTTCGAAACCGTTTGAAACTCTCGCCTTTAAAAATAATAACCAACATATTTGAGCAATAAAAATAATTTTATCAAAAACTTTATTTTCCTCCATTTTCCAAAAATTAATTAAAATAGCCCAAAATTACACGAGTTGTTACAATATAATGAATATGATTGACATTATATGGAGTCACCAAGAAGTATGTGTAAGGATAATGTGATATGTGAGATACAGTAAGGGGATATATTAACGTATTTGTATAGGTTATTTGAAAGAAATATGACATAATATTTAAAGAAGTATTAGGGGGTTATTAAGTATGGTTAAAGTTTTAAATGGTGATATTACGTTTAACATCCATGTTACCAAACGGGTAAGATGAGTGTATTAATGATATTGCATAAGAATATCATGTTAATAAACATTGGGATGAGATTATGATTGTAAAGTTACTGTGTTCGATAAATGACTTGCTAAGGTCATTGTATGTTTAGTTAAAAAAAATAATCAAATGACACTGAAAAAGGGAATATAGTGAGAAGTTATATTGAGTTCATAGTGCATGACTGTAAAATATACATGAAGGTGAATATGAAATCTTGGTTAAGAATAAACATTTAGTGAATGATTGTTCGATTTCGATATATGAAAAGTAGTGAGGCTATATTTAGAATAAGAAATCATAAGAACAATATTTAACATACTCTTAAATTTCAGAAATGAAATGGAAACTAGTTAAAGTCAAACACGTGTATTTGGTGTTAAATGGAAGATGGAAATATGATGTGTAATAAGCTAGTCTGTTAATATGATAATTATGGTTTGAAATATTTCACGATGATAAGGATAGACTATAAGAATGAAAGGAGAAAGGTAAAGAATGATACTAGGTTTGTTAAAAATGTTCACTCATTGTGAATATAGGCTGATACAACTAATAATCTATTATATGAGAATGTTCGACATATATATATAAAGGCATGAAGTAATATATGTGTTGGGAATTGGTTTTCATTGATAATAAATCATTAAATGATTATCCTTACGTGTAAATGATAAAGAAACTGAAGATAGTATGAAAGAAGACTTGTCATACATTGAGGAACCAGTGGAAATTATTGATCGAAAGGAGCAAGTATTAAAGAATAAAGTTAACCCTGTAGTTAAAGTATTGTGGAGGATCCATAAAATTAAAGAATCAACTTGGGAAAGGTAATATAGTATGAGGAAATAGTATCCTCAATTGTTTGGTAACTGAAATTCATACTAAATTTCGGGGACAAAATTTTCTAAGGAGTGAAAGTTGTGACAACTCAAATATAATTATAACATATCATTTTTAAATCATGCTTATCTTATGGTATGGGGATAATGTGTTATTGGTGTATATAACATTAAGTTATTATTTTTAGTCTAATCTTACCTTCATAACTCATGAGGTATCGAATTAGTTACATATAAAAATCTTTGAAGTTTTCTGTAGGAATGTTCAAGTTGGAGACTAGTTTTGACACTTATAATATTATAATTGACTTGAGGTGAAAACTACATAGTTATAGATATATGAGTTAAGTTTGTAACATAGCAAACGATGTGGAAAACAGAGTCCCGAGTAAGGAGTTATGATGAAATTACGACACAGTGGTAAATCTATCCATTTGTTTAAATGGTATTTTGTCTTTTATGTACATCAAATATCTTAAATTGATTGGTTGGTAGGTGGGTGCAAGCTTGGCCGACTTAGACACTTTTAAATGAACTCCTCCTTCAGACAAATGCATCCATTAAAGAGTTTGTCTTGAAGAGAGAGAACCGAAAGGCTTAGGAAGAGAAGGACGAGGAGAAGTTGGAGAAAAATCCATAAAAATTACATAAACGTCCCTTAGGTAATTCTACCCATAAATCTTGTATCTTTTTTTATATTAATTATTTAAAGAATATAAATCATCAATTGTTTATTAAAATTTCATGCCTTTGTGGGTATGCATGGATGGATACACGTTTAAAGAAAGTTGAAGGTGTAAATCATTTATATGGCCTTGTTTAGAACCCTTATGTGTTCAAACTTCTATATATTTTTGTATATTAGTTGGAGTTGAATAATTCTAGTTGGAAATGAAAATAGACTCATATATGTATAACATATCCGAAAATTATGTGATAATACTAAGAAATGACTCTTTGGTGATAGTTTGAAGTTCAGGTATAAAATCTGCCCCAAAAGTGTAAGAATGCACACCATGTGTTCGATGTTTTTCTTAACATAGCAAATGAACCTTAAAAATTATGAAAATTTAACTTTGTATTTTTCAATATATTTATTGATGTGGGGTGAAATATCATAGAAAGTTATGACACAGAAAAATTGTGAAAATTCTTGGAAATTAACTGAACGATAGAGATGCTTATAGGGAAGATTTGCTATGTAGCAAATAAATGGGAATATCTTGCTCTAAGAAACTTGAAATGATATTTCGTCTTTTGAATTTGGAACCCAATATATTAAGTATGAAACTACAAAGAAGAAATTAAAATATAGTTGACCTACTATTTGGGTATGGCAAATATATTACCATGAAGTTAGATTGGACTTCATTTACGATATATGATTTGAATGGGATTATATGATGCTTATGAATTGGGTTAATTTTAAGTTATTCTTTGGATTGTTAATATAATTATGATTATACTAATATTGTAAGAATATATATGTGAAAGGGAATAAGAACCGATTGAACAAGTGTCAAACAAAGGCAAGGAAAAAAACACATGAAATGGACAAGGTGAGTGTACTCACTGGAAAGAGATGTATTATACATAGTTATGGAGATGATTTGAATATCACTCACGGGTAAGATGTATTACACAAGGTTATGGATACAATCTGAATATCACTCACGGCTAAGATTTATTACACATGGTTATGGATACAATTTTAATATCACTCACTAGTAAGATGTATCAAATTTCTCGCTTTAGGGATCTTCTCGGCTTTAGAAATCTTCTCGCTTTTATCATGTTTAGAAGTATCAAATTTCTTAAAATAATTTTTAAATTTATCTTTGTTAATTTTAAGAAATTTTCTAAATTTACGAGCAAATAAAGCCATGTTTTCCGAGTCACTATCACTCTCGCTCTCTACTACTTGTTGGACCTCTTTTCGGGCTTTTAACGCAACGCCCTTTTCGATTTTCTTTTCAGTTTTAGAGGGAAACATATCTAGTTCATAGGTTTGTAAATCACCTACAAGCTCTTCTAATTTCGTAGAGGCTAAAGTTGGTAAAGAATTTAACACGGTCACCTTTGGAATAAATCTATCGGGTAGGGACCTTAAAATTTTCTTTACAACACGGTCATCAGGTATTTTCTCTCCCAAGTTAAACGATGAATTAACAATATCTTAAAGTCTAGCATAAAATTCATCAAACGTTTCTTTTTCATTCATTTTGATAGTTTCAAATTGAGTGGTGAGGTTTTGGAGTTTTGAATCTTTAACGACACTAGTTCCTTCATGAGTTACTTGTAAAATATCCCAAGCTTCTTTAGCGGTTTCACACGTCATAATACGTCGGAATTCATCCGTGTGACAGCACTAAACAAGGCATTTAAACCACGGGAATTGAAATTAGCAAGTTTAAACTCATTTTCAGTCCATCTATCGGCGGGTTTGATGACACGTTCATTTTCAATTAAATAAGTTGGTGGGGACCACCCGTTAACAACATACATCCAAACTCTCTCGTTGATAGACTTTAGTGCCGATCTCATACGCGCATTCCAATACGCGTAGAAGGATCCATCAAAAATAGGAAATTTTGAAAATGGGGAAAAATCCATTTTAGCCAAAAATATTTAAGGATCGTTAACGAAATAATTTATCGTTTTTGGCTCTGATACCAATTTGTTAAACGTGAGAATTTCCTTTTTAGATAAATGCAGAAGAGTTAGGAAGATGATGGTTCAATAAAATTAATCAATTAATATATTCACTTAAACCAAATTAAAAATTCATGCCCTAGAAGTTGCCTAAGTCATAATTAACAATAAACCAAAGTTAGGCGAAACCAATTTTAGCAAAGGACTTGAGTAAACCAAATTTAGCCAATATTTAATTTAGCACCAAATTAAATGAGTGTGATGATTTAAACCGAATTTTATCTTGAATTATTCTAAGCATGCGTTTTACGTTATTAAAGCAAGATAAAATAAACAAATCACACTACGCCGCGATGTACGAGGAAAAACCCAAGACGGGAAACAACCTCGGACGGCCCTAGCCACAAATCCACTAGATACGGAATTACAATTATAAGACAGGTAGACTTACAACGACTGACTCGATCCCTCTCAAGCCTCGATGCTTCTTCTTGTAGACACCTCTTCCTAGCGGATAACCTCGGAACACCATCGCGGTCTCAGAATCCACCGATAGGGCTTTCTATGGTCACCGTCACCCGAGCAAGGAGCCTTTCTCCAAGTGGGTAGAATCACAACAAAATATCTTCTTCTTTGATGGATGTAGAAGCAAACCAAAAACTTCTCTTTGAAACGGAAGAGATAAACCGGTGCCAAAACTCCAAGCAATTTGATATGTAAATAAGAACTTGGACTAAACACAATTGGGTGTAAACTAGAGTGTGAAGGATTTTCTCTTTGAAAAATAACACTCAAAACATGAACATTTTCCTAAACCATTTTTGCTCTCAAACACTCTCTAAGAGATGGAAATATTTTGGAAAAGTTATGGAAATGTTAAGTTGGAAAATGTCATTCCCGCACCTATTAAAGTCTGTGAAAGTTGGTTAAAAACCAAGTGGGGAAGTGGGTGCAAAACTGCCAAAAAACTGCCAATAACTGTTCCCGCCTGACAGCTCGTTCGAACGAAATCTCGTTCGAACGAAATCTCGTTCGAACGAGTCTTCTAACGACGGACCAGTATGCCTTAGTGGGAACTCGTTGGCAAAACTCGTTCGAACGACATCTGGTTCGAACGAAAAAACTCGTTCGAACGACATATCTAACGAACGACCAGAAAGTTTGAAAAATTTATTTTTAGCCCAGAAAACTTTATAAACATTTATTTAAAGTTTTAATAAATCATTTCTTAAAACCAAACGCAGTTTTTATAAACCTAACACCCAATAAACTTGTTCCAAGCTCCTATATATATATAATTGCATTCATACCTTGGGAGCATGGAACTATGATTGATGACGTAGAAACGAGGCACACAAACCGGCATTTTGATGAAGCTTTAAACTCTTTGCCGCTACGTCTTCAACAAACACTTCATAGGCTTGAGAATATTACAATTTAAATATTATCCCATGAATAAATGTTTTGGTCCGGAATTGAGCCAAAACTATATATGGACTCAATTGGAAATTTGTGTCCTTACAAATCTCCCCCTTTGGCTATTCCGGGACAAAAACCAAACAAAAATCCTAAAGGGCCGTCAAGCTCACTAGACTCAAAAACATAACCCACCCAAACTTGACTCAACCCAAGGATCAAACGCTTTGCCGTTTAAACAATGCCGCTATAGAAGAAATCCTGCACACTTAAGAAAACTAATCAAATGCATAGGGAATATCAAAGTATTGAATGCAATTAATTAATTACTCCCCCTAAATTAATTATCCCCTTTATCAAACACATGACCTACTTAGAAAGACGTCTCCCCCTAAGATAAATCTCCCCCAAACTAAGATACGATAACAATAAGATTAGATACCATTTCTCCCCCTATCATCATTCTCCCCCTTTTTGTTCAGGAATAGACAAAGGCTTAAAGAACTAATAAGCATAAAAGCATGTTTAAGCTTAAACTGATAAGACATGAAAGCATATGGGCAATAAACGCAAGGCAAAGACAAACAAATATCATATATATAAACTAGAAATATACCAATGAAGTACTTGCATATATATATAGATATAAACACACATATAATACAAGATACAAAAAGTTTGCACACTCGTATGGCAAAAAATGTGTCATATGTAAATGTAAGTGTTGGGGTGTGAACTAGCAACAATTAAATTTAGACCCAAACACTTAATAAACATTCACGGAGTTCTCATTTGATTGCAAACTTTATCACATTTAAATATAACCTCATGTGACAATATAGATTGAACTCAATGAACAAACATACACAATGCATACAAGCCTAGCATGATGATGATTCTACAAACCAAATAGAGTCATGACATTAAAGACAACTAGGATAAACGAACATTGTGCAAACCGTTGATATACCATCCAATTCTCCCTCAATAAGCATATATATTCTTTTTCTTTTGAATGAATATATCAAACAAACATAGGCCTTGGCAATTGTTTTCTTTTTAATGCCAAATATTCTGTTTTTAGGCCTTTGGATCACGTATTTCTTTTAGATCCAATAAACGGTGGCTTACTATCGCAAAGGATCACTTAGTCCTTTCAGATCCCTTCCCCGTGCATATTTATTTTTATCAGTTTTCATTTTTTTCACACAAATCTCACATGCAACGGATTTTGACATGCACTAGTCCTCCTAGGTCATAAATATGTAGATGACTAGATTGGTAGGAGAACACCTCAAAAAGCTCAAATATAACATGTGACATTAAGATTTCAAAAGAGATCGTGCATGTGTGGAAAGAGGCATATAAAAATAGAATCCATTTAAACAACACAAAATCCAACTACTCCATAAAATATGGTAAAGAACATTTTTAAGGATGGACAATCTAAACCAAAAGTTCTAGCCACATGGGAGCGTAAACGATGGGATTCAAACTCAAGTATATGCCACTTAAAGTGTGTCAAACCAAAATACACAAAAAAAATCTGTTTGAGTTTTTTAACATTTTTTAACCAAAAATAAATTGTATATACTCAAAAGACAAACAAAAATCATTTGTATTTTTCATTAAGCTTAAATGAAATAAATAAAACACAAATGATAAACAAAAATCTTTTTATATTTTTCAATTAATTCAACCACAAAATATAATACAAAAAGATAAACAAGTCATAAGTTCTAGCATATGATATGAAATGAGGCAATGACTAGAAAATGACTAAACAAACATACATTTAGCATGTAAATATAGCATGAAGTACAAACGCTAAAGTATGCAAACACTAACACATTCATCCTTTAGATTTAGCAAGGGAGGAAGCATGTGGAAGTAAATGAGAATCATAAACCCTATTTTGTAAGGCAACCAAGTCGGATTTCCTAACCCAAATTAATGAAGAATGACTATCTTGAGGTGTTGGAGCGTTAACAACCGTGGTTACTTTACTTTGGGATTTTCTAGGAATTCGTTTAAGATCAAAACAAAATTTCCTAAGATGACCTTTTCGACCACAATGTGTACAAGCAAAAACATGTCGAAAATATTTACTTAAGGAGTGATCTTTAAATGCATTCCTAGTAGATTCTCCTAAAACATTGGTTTGGGCATTATGAGTAAATTCATTATAAGTGTTGAAGCCTAAACCGCAAGTGTCATTTTTAATTTGGATCGTTCCTAACATTTTATCTAGTTTTTCCGAACGACATTCCAAATCAAATTTGACATTACTAGAATCTTTTAATTTATTTTGCAAATCAAAAATGTTAGACTCTAATAAAATATTTCGCTCTTCAAAATCAAGAAGCTCCTTTTTCAAGGATTCCATTAAACCCCGTAAGGCTATCTCTCTCGCCTTCTACATATTCAAGATTCTCTTGAAGAGTCCTCTCATGGGTCCTAAGGTCTTTTATTAAAGCACTTTCATCAACGACCTTGACACTTTCTCTTAAACTAGCTTCTAACTTCAAATTAGCTCTTTTCAATTTAATAGATTTTTTATAGAGCTCTTGAAAAGCATTTTGAAGTTCACTCACATTAACCTCTTCTTCATTTTCACTCTCTGTTTCTTCTCCACTCTCACTATCATCAAAAACAAGAGAATCATGTACAATGACCTTGGAAGTGGCATGTGCTATCGTTTCATCAATCGATGAGTTCTCACTATCGCTCACATGACTAGCCATAAAAGCCACAAAATTTTTCTTAGTGGGGGAATCGGGCTTCTCTTCCTTATCACTATCACTAAGGGTCGCATTATATGAGATGGGTCGCTTACCCTCGTTCCTTAGTTTAGTGGGGCACTCATAAGCCCTATGGCCATAACCTTCACAACCAAAACACTTATTAGACTCGTCCCTATCTAAATTTTCATTACTAGGTTTAGGGATCTTCTCGGCTTTAGAAATCTTCTCGCTTTTATCATGTTTAGAAGTATCAAATTTCTTAAAATAATTTTTAAATTTATCTTTGTTAATTTTAAGAAATTTTCTAAATTTACGAGCAAATAAAGCCATGTCTTCCGAGTCACTATCACTCTCGCTCTCTACTACTTGTTTGACCTCTTTTTGGGCTTTTAACGCAACGCCCTTTTCGATTTTCTTTTCGGTTTTAGAGGGAAACATATCTAGTTCATAGGTTTGTAAATCACCTACAAGCTCTTCTAATTTCGTAGAGGCTAAAGTTGGTAAAGAATTTAAAACGGTCACCTTTGGAATAAATCTATCGGGTAGGGACCTTAAAATTTTCTTTACAACACGGTCGTCAGGTATTTTCTCTCCCAAGTTAAACGATGAATTAACAATATCTTAAAGTCTAGCATAAAATTCATCAAACGTTTCTTTTTCATTCATTTTGATAGTTTCAAATTGAGTGGTGAGGTTTTGGAGTTTTGAAGCTTTAACGACACTAGTTCCTTCATGAGTTACTTGTAAAATATCCCAAGCTTCTTTAGCGGTTTCACACGTCATAATACGTCGGAATTCATCCGTGTGACAGCGCTAAACAAGGCATTTAAACCACGGGAATTGAAATTAGCAAGTTTAAACTCATTTTCAGTCCATCTATCGGCGGGTTTGATGACACGTTCATTTTCAATTAAATAAGTTGGTGGGGACCACCCGTTAACAACAGACATCCAAACTCTCTCGTTGATAGACTTTAGTGCCGATCTCATACGCGCATTCCAATACGCGTAGAAGGAACCATCAAAAATAGGAAATTTTGAAAATGGGGAAAAATCCATTTTAGCCAAAAATATTTAAGGATCGTTAACGAAATAATTTATCGTTTTTGGCTCTGATACCAATTTGTTAAACGTGAGAATTTCCTTTTTAGATAAATGCAGAAGAGTTAGGAAGATGATGGTTCAATAAAATTAATCAATTAATATATTCACTTAAACCAAATTAAAAATTCATGCCCTAGAAGTTGCCTAAGTCATAATTAACAATAAACCAAAGTTAGGCGAAACCAATTTTAGCAAAGGACTTGAGTAAACCAAATTTAGCCAATATTTAATTTAGCACCAAATTAAATGAGTGTGATGATTTAAACCGAATTTTATCTTGAATTATTCTAAGCATGCGTTTTACGTTATTAAAGCAAGATAAAATAAACAAATCACACTACGCCGCGATGTACGAGGAAAAACCCAAGACGGGAAACAACCTCGGACGGCCCTAGCCACAAATCCACTAGATACGGAATTACAATTACAAGACAGGTAGACTTACAATGACTGACTCGATCCCTCTCAAGCCTCGATGCTTCTTCTTGTAGACACCTCTTCCTAGCGGATAACCTCGGAACACCATCGCGGTCTCAGAATCAACCGATAGGGCTTTCTATGGTCACCGTCACCCGAGCAAGGAGCCTTTCTCCAAGTGGGTAGAATCACAACAAAATGTCTTCTTCTTTGATGGATGTAGAAGCAAACCAAAAACTTCTCTTTGAAACGGAAGAGATAAACCGGTGCCAAAACTCCAAGCAATTTGATATGTAAATAAGAACTTGGACTAAACACAATTGGGTGTAAACTAGAGTGTGAAGGATTTTCTCTTTGAAAAATAACACTCAAAACATGAACATTTTCCTAAACCATTTTTGCTCTCAAACACTCTCTAAGAGATGGAAATATTTTGGAAAAGTTATGGAAATGTTAAGTTGGAAAATGTCATTCCCGCACCTATTAAAGTCTGTGAAAGTTGGTTAAAAACCAAGTGGGGAAGTGGGTGCAAAACTGCCAAAAAACTGCCAATAACTGTTCCCGCCTGACAGCTCGTTCGAACGACATTTCGTTCGAACGAAATCTCGTTCGAACGAGTCTTCTAACGACGGACCAGTATGCCTTAGTGGGAACTCATTGGCAAAACTCGTTCGAACGACATCTGGTTCGAACGAAAAAACTCGTTCGAACGACATATCTAACGAACGACCAGAAAGTTTGAAAAATTTATTTTTAGCCCAGAAAACTTTGTAAACATTTATTTAAAGTTTTAGTAAATCCTTTCTTAAAACCAAACGCAGTTTTTATAAACCTAACACCCAATAAACTTGTTCCAAGCTCCTATATATATATAATTGCATTCATACCTTGGGAGCATGGAACTATGATTGATGACGTAGAAACGAGGCACACAAACCGGCATTTTGATGAAGCTTTAAACTCTTTGCCGCTACGTCTTCAACAAACACTTCATAGGCTTGAGAATATTACAATTTAAATATTATCCTATGAATAAATGTTTTTGTCCGGAATTGAGCCAAAACTATATATGGACTCAATTGGAAATTTGTGTCCTTACAGATTATATGAAAAGTATTTTACGTGCATGTATCGAAAGCAAAAAGAGAGAATTTTTATCATTAACTCAGGGGATTATGTCAGTCGGGGAGTATGAAACTAAATTTATATCTTTGTCTCGATTTTCATTATGTTTCTTACATGATGAGGAGGACAAATGCACCAGATTTCAGGATGGATGGAATTAAATTATCAAGTCTAGACTCACTGCACTTAAAATGGTATATTATACTTCTTTAGTCAACAAAGCTATTATGGTTAAAGGAGATGTTAATGATGCAATAAAGAATAGGGAACAAAGGGGAAAGAGGAGTCGATTTGATCCATCTCAGCAAAAGGAATGTAATATAGAATACTCAAAATAGGAGGGCCAAAGATTTCATCACGGTGGAGGGACTATAAATTATGTTTAGAATAGGGCATCAAGCAGTTTTAAGGGTGAAGGATCGATGGGCCAACAGAATAGACAGCAGGAGAATGCGAATGGGCAGTATAAGCCTATTACATGCAATTTTTTTCAAAGCCGAGGGCCATATTAATCCATATTGTCCCAAGCTAAAGGGAGTAGAGTGTTATCAGTGTCATCAAATTGGCCATACCAAAAAGAACGGCCATATGTTAATAGGAGGGACTCAAACAACTACTGCTAGTCGAGGTTCATCACGTGGAGGCATAGAGAGAGGAGGAGGTAGAGGACAGGCTAGTGGTTCCAGGTCTCTGGGAAGAATATTTGCTATTACTCTATAAGATGCTCAGGGTACTCTAAAGGTGGCAACAGGTACATTTTTTTTCATGAATAAACCTACTTATGTGCTTATTGATCATGTAACTACTCATTCATTTGTAGCACTATCATTTACCATGAATTTGGGTAGACCATGTTCTTATTTAGATTGTGCTTTATATATTTCTACACCTATGGGGGATTTGATGTTAGTGGAGCTTGTGCATAAAAATTGTGTATTGTATGTGGGGGAGAGGGAGTTGACCATTGATTTAATTCCACTAGATATTCAAGATTTTGATATTATCTTGGGTATGGACTGGTTATCTTTCTACTATGCATCAATTAACTATTTTTGCAAGGAAGTTCCATTTAATATGCTGGGGGAGGAAGAATTCAAATTTATTAGGGAGAGAAATGTGGTTCCAAATTGTCTTATTTCGGTACTTCGGGTGAGGAAATTGTTGAATAAGGGCTATCATGGTTTTTTAGCATATATTGTGGATACAAACAGGGAATTAAAAAAATTAGAAGATATCCTAGTAGATAAGGATTTTGCAGATGTGTTCCCAGACGAATTACCAGGGTTACCACCTAGCAGAGAGTTAGAGTTTACTATTGACTTAATGTCTGGTAAAGCTCCAGTTTCTGTTTCTCCATATAGAATGGCACCTGTGGAACTGAAGGAGTTAAATTTTCAACTACAAGATTTGCTAAATAGAGGTTTTATTTAACCCAGTATATCACCATGAGGTGCTTCGATAATATTTGTGAAGAAGATAGACGACACCATTTAACTTTGTATTGATTATCGACAATTGAACAAGGTAACCATTCGAAATAAATATTTATTGCCTCGTATTGATGATTTGTTTGACCAATTACAGGGTGAAAAAGTGTTATCAAAAATTTATTTGGGATCGGGTTATCATCAATTAAGGGTGAGAGATTGTGACATTTCAACGACAACTTTCCGTTCCCACTATAATCACTATGAATATTTTGTAAGGCCATTTGGGTTAACAAGTGCTCCTGTGGTGTTTATGGATTTAATGAATCGAGTATTCTATCCTTTCACAGATTCATTTGTGATTTTCTTTGTCAATGATGTTTTTCTATACTCACATAGCCAAGAGGAACATGAGAAGCCTCTAAGAGTTGTATTGAAAGTCTTGCGAGATAGTCAATTATTCGCTAAGTTTAGTAAATGTGAGTTTTGGTTAAATAATGTAGTATTTTTGGGTCATGTTGTTTTGGGAGATAGAATCTATATTGACCCTAAGAAGGTAGAGGCAATTATGTGATGGGAAAGACCAAGAAATGTAATGGAGATAAGAAGGTTCCTAGGATTGGCTGGATAATATAGAAGATTTATAAAGGGGCTTTCATATATAGCCTTACCGTTGACTAAATTAACCCTAAAGGAGGTGAAATTTGTGTGGAGTGAGGAATATCAGCACAACTTTGAAGAGTTGAAAGACAGGTTAGTATCAGCTCCAGTTCTCACTATTCCATCCAGTGGAGAAGGTTTTGTGATTTATACCGACGCTTCACATCAAGGTCTGGGTTGTGTTTTCATGCAACACGAAAAGGTAATTTCCTATGCATCTAGACATTTAAAGGCGCATGAACATAATTATCCTATAAACGATTTAGAACTTGCGCCTATTCTTTTTTCCTTAAAATTGTGGAGACATCATTTATATGGAGAGACGTATGAAATTTTCACTAACCATCAAAGTTTGAAATATTTATTTACACAAAGAGACTTGAAATTAAGACAAAGACGTTGGATGGAGTTAATTAAATACTATGATTGTGCCATTCACCATCATCTCGGGAAGGCCAATGTTGTTGCAAATGCTCGAAGTCAGAAATCATCGAGGAGGTTATCTTGTATTCAATGTGCACGAGTTGGTAATATTATGGAATTAAGACTGATGGGAGTAAAGTTGAACTTGACTAAAATAGGGGCGTTAATTGCACATGTTACAGTGAGACCTTTATTGGCAGAACGAATACAAGCATTGCAAGACAAAGATACATTTTTAGAGAAGAAACAGTTGGAAGCTCAAGGAGGTGAGCCAACACATTTTGTTGTTATTAATGGTGGGATTATTTACTATAAAAATAAAATTTATGTTCCTAATGAAATAGCATTAAAAAGAGATGTTCTTGATGAGGCACATAGTTCTGTTTATTCTATGCACCCAGGGATCACTAAAATGTATAGAGATTTGAAAGAATTTTACTAGTGGAATAATATAAAACGTGAGATTGCATATTTCGTTGCCAAGTGTTTGGCATGCCAACAGGTTAAGGCAGAACATAAAAAACTGGCAGGGTTGCTACAACCATTGCCTATTCCAGAGTGGACTTGGGAGCATATTGCTATGGATTTTGTGACGGGACTTCCTCACTCTCAAAAGGGACATGATTCTATTTGGCTGGTAGTTGATAGATTAACGAAGTCAGTACATTTTATGCCAGTCAAAACTACTTACACGGTTGATAGGTATGCACATATTTTTATTGATAAGATTATATGCTTACATGGAGCACCAGTGTCTATTGTGTTTGACAGAGATATCACATTTACTTCAAGATTTTGACCTAGCATTTCATCCACAAAAATATGGACAATCGGAGAGAACTATCACTACAAGATTTTACACCATTAGCAACAATATTTAGCAACACAAGCTACTTTTGTTGCCAAATATACCCTTTCGGCAACAAAATCTTATTTATGTTGCCAAAAAATACCATTTTACATTGTACTTTTGACAACATAAAATAAAACTTGTTGCCAAAAGTTAAAATTTTAAGCGGGATATGGGAGGGAAATTATTTGAAGCTTTAGCAACATTGTCTTATGTTGCCAAAAGTCATATAACTTTCTACAACATAGACCCGTGTCGCGAAAAGAGAGCGGCTTTGGAAACTAGAATTTTTTGCTGTCAAAATTATTTTATATATAAATTATACATTTAAAATACATTGAAATCTTAATAAACAAAACCGTAAAATAAGAAACCCTCGTTTCGGCTTTCTCTTTCCCTCTCTCTCTCTCTCTCTCTCTCTCTCTCTCTCTCAACGAATCTCTACTCCACTACCGCCGGCTGAATCTCTGCTCCACCGACCACCATAATAGGTGTAATACCCCGTACTATTAAAGATTTTAAATTATAAAGGTGGGCATAATTTGGTAAATTGAGGAATTTCTATGAATAGTAATTTTGGAATTTATGAGTGAAATTAAATAAATTCAGAATATAAAGTAAATAGTAAATATTAGTTTGTAAGTGTGAGATTAATATTTACATGGATTATATTTTCTTATGAGACTAAGTATATGAGTGGATTATTTTTAATTACATGTCGCAAGTTGGGTAAAGCGATAAAGGAAATATTTTAAATGGGAAAATACGTGTATTGAACGTGTTGGGTCAAAATAGAGAATTTTAGTTAAGTGACTCGGATGGAGATTTTGACTGCGCCATTGGGTTCGAAATGGCCGAGATAGTCAAAATAGAGTACCCGGGGATAATATTTGGATTCCGGGCATTTTTGGACTAGTAGGGACTCATAAATGAGTACACGAGTCATTTAACAATTGGGTATACACCCAATTTCGGGTTTAATAAGAGAAAACCCTCATTTTTGCCCCAAAATCAGATCTAAGAGAGATAAAGAGAAGAGATAAGGGAGAGAAGAAGAGATAAGGGAGAGAAGAAGAAGAAGAAGAAGAAGAGAAAGGAAGAGATTTTCGGTCAAAATTCGCGAGATTCGACTCGGGGTCATCGGATTTAATCCACGAGGCAAGTGTTTACTTGCTTTATTAATTTAGTGTATTTATTTCTCATATTATAGTTGGTGTGTAAAACTTTAAAGATTTTTGGGATGAGTTTTCGTGAATCAAAAAGGCTTTTTCAGAAAATTAACGAGTAAAATCTGAATAATATCAAATTTGAGAAATTTAGGAATTAATTGAAATTAATTGTTGGATCTGGGTTCTAGGATGATTAGAACCCTTTGTATGTGTGTATTTATGATTGATTGAGGTTTTATGTTGATGGGTAAAAAAAATAAAAACCTCGGAGGTGTATTAATGGAGGTTTGGGATTTTGGACAAGATAAATAGCAACTCCGTAGCTTGCGAGATAAATTCGGACAGGAAGAGGGCAGATTCAGCTCTCGGTCAAAACACAAAAGTTGTAGATCTTTTCGAAACGGTCACGTGGGTGCTGACCGCGTATTTTTCTGATTTTTCTATGAATTATTATGATTTTTACAAGATGGTCATTTCAGGGTGAAACCACCAACTCGGAAATGCACTCGAAAATTTGAAAAAAAAATAAAGGCTAGAATTATTTGGAGATAAATATTTGGGGTTCCTAAAAATAGTGTGGGGACTTCTAAATATATTTTTTTAGTAAGGTATGTATCTTGAGTTTGATGAAAGTAAACCCCAAAATTTATCCAAATAGGGGTGTTTGGGAGGAGTAACACTCGGGGTGATGTTTCGGTGGGGCAAAATTTTATATAAGTAATTGTGCGGGTAGAAAACACACTTATATGCTAATTTTGATTGAGTAAAATCCTATGAGGTGACTAGGATGAAATTTAGGATACGGGCTAAAGAGAATTGAGCAGTCATCCTATACGTCTATTTATGACAATTATTATAGGTGAGAGGAATGCCTATCGTTATTTATGGGACAAATAAATATATCGGTGTTGTTGGTATTGTCATCGTGCGGTGAGAAAAAACTTGGAAATAATATATTGAGGATTAGTCAAAATTCATAAATGCGTAGAATATTCGAGAGATCAATATACTACGTAGGAAATTTATTATACGGATTGTGCGTATGCCCGAATGTTATTATATACGTGGGTTAAATAATTACATATAGGAAATTATGTATAGGTGAGAGAAATACCTATAATTATAATATGTTTGTGTGAATACCAAATTGATGATATATTTATATAGGTGGAATGTGTACCTATATGATTATTTATTATGTGTATGACATACCTACCATACTTGCTATCACGGGAGGTTAGCGTTCGTCTGAGGACAATCTTATCCTGTGTTGCCTTCGGGGGGATTTTAGATTTGGTACCTCAAGAACATAGGACTGTGAAGGGTTTATTTGTGAGTCGATAAGTCTGCAGACTATGGGAGCGTAGGTATGTGCGTGACCCATGGGTATGTGAACTATGTTTGCCTCCAATATGTGTGATTTCTATTTATACGGTTCCTAAGTGATTCGGAATGCGTGATCCTTATGTGCGTGATATACATGGACACCGCAGCTGAGCCTAGGGGTGCCATATATGCATATATGTATTGTGATTAACATATATCTGTACTTGAGATAATCCACGGATGCTTAGTAAATGAGAATGACTAAGCCACTTATATTTTAATTCGTGGATGATTAATATACTTGTTGCGTATAGTATATTGTTTATATATATGAGATGAGATATCATATAACCTAACATTGTATAAAGTGAAAAGAATGAATAAAGTGTGACATTACTTCCGGTAAATGAATATCCGGATTTATATGTATATGAATCTTAGGTTCTAATGAGAACTATTAATAAATACGGGATGGTATAAATATGGTATTATTGAATTCCTAACGGATCCCGATGATCAACATTATCACGTACTAGTGTATCGTGGGGGTTCCTTGTTTGGATTTCTCTTTGCGAGACACCCCACGCACGAACGTAACGTAATGTTGGGAATGGGGAGAAGTTTAGTCCTTAGTACTCGAATTGATGAGGATTATTAGAAGGTGGGTAATTACATTAGTTAGGCAGGGTAGCTTAACTAGGTTGTTTAAAAAGGTATGCGATAGTTGTGTACTATTAGAAGAGGGGTGAGTGGTATCTCATGGGAGTGCGATACCAGTTTAAATATGAGAAATAACATATTTTTTAAAATATGGATTTTAATGCACTTGCTAAAAAATATTTTCACAACTCGGGCTCTGACCCGTTTCTATATTTTTCCCCTCTTGCTATATATATAGGTGTCCAGACACAGGGATGCCTGGACGATGATTCTTTCGAGTCAGACGTTTGTTGCAGCAGCTGTGGATGCAAGCAGGTTTATATTAGACGCTTCCATCATTGAGATCTAGATAGGAGGTATTGTAGAAACATTATGGCTTATGGCCCAACTGTACTCATTTATTCTTTTATCGCCTTTTAGTGCGGCATTCGATTTGGTTGTATTATTGTACCGAGTGTTCGGTTATTTTATTTTATTTCATTTCAGTTGGTGCATATAAACTGTTGTAATTTTTATTTGAATGGTTTGGTTAAAAAGATTTGTTAATTTAAACTTTTGTCGTCGGCCTAATAGGATATTAGTAATTAAATTGATTTTCGACAGTGATGCTAAGAATGAACCATATGAGACACCTGTTTTAATTTGATATAGGAGTGATCACCCGGTATTTTATTAGGCGGGGTGCCACAGGTGGTATCAGAGCATCAGCTTCTAGTGTCCTTAGGAATCTGTGCGGACGTACTACGCTTTCAGCATTGCTTTTGATTTGATATAGATCCTTATGATTAGGATTGTTGATATTCTCGTGTGAGATTTCGTTCTCCTGCCATAATGTTAAATTATTATAAATCTTTTGCGCACTCGTTCGGGATTCGTGTGCTGATCGACGTAGGGCGACTAGGAAAGTCTGCTGTGTGGGCAGCAGGAAGCGAGGCTTAGTTAGAGCTATAAGTTGATATTGGAAATGAGGACCGCGGTAAAGATCATATTCCTTGTGGCATTGTCGGATTGTTGCAACTACTACTAAAATATTATAGTTAAAATTATCAAGAATCGTTGTACTTGAGAATGGTGCTAAACTTTAATTAACAAGTAGAAGACTCAGAAGCTCTTGCTTAGAGTTCGGTATGGAATTACCCATATGTGAAAATTTAAGGAAATTTTTTTCACTCGTGAGAGCAATGTTGAAATGGTGGGGACGATAATCACCATATTCGGGGGAGCATGACGTATTGCTCATAAATTAATCTTACAGATGGATTTTTTTTCCTTAATAAGAATGTGAAATTTAGTGAATTAGATGTTAATCACTAAATAAAAATGGATTTTTTATAGATGAAGAAAATAATTTTGGGTTTATGTTAATATAACTCATGGGAAAATTTATGGATTTGTTGGATTGACTTTAAGATTGAAAGGCTTTAATCCCTAAACTATGCTAAGAAGTGTTTTAGGGTGACTTAGAGTGGTTTGGGAACCTTGTATTTGGGTTGGAAGGAGTTTTGGATTGAATTGGAAGAAGACAAAATGGGAAGAACAAATTTTGGAAGATGAACAGTGCATTTGCAGAAATTTTGTTAGAAATCTGCCCAAGTCGTTCGAACGAGACTTCTAACGAGAATTCTAACGAGGTTCCAGTAGGTAGTTCGTTCGATGTTGGAAATGTCGTTCGAACGAGAATTCTGGGTCTTCTAACGAGATTCCAGAACGACTCTTAAGGCCCGATTTTTGTTCTGAACTTCTCGTAGACTTATTTAAATGAGTGTTAAGCCTGTACGAATGTCGAGTAACTTAAAATTTATAAGTGAGCGAAGAATATGTACGATTAGCCGAACAATATTATATATATATTGTGTATATATATATACGGGCATATTCAGACGTATATATGAGATATGTTAAGTATATATGTGTGTGATTGTTATACTTATATGATATGGTTTTTACCGAGTCGGTGTGATAGTCCGACCACTGGTACCCAGGATGTTGTGTAATTAATTCCCTAGAAGATGATAGCATTGAGAGACTGCATCCATTGAGTTATAGCTCTGAGGGATGGTTATTATACTTATATAGTGTATGATATATAAGTATGGATGTGGTGACGATTATTATGCAACACAAATAAATACGAGAGAAGCTATTATCAAGGAAGAACAAGGAATATAAGATGCCAATCACACAACAAAGGATGTACGTGGTTCAGCCAAGATGTGCCTACGTCCACGGTGGTGCAGTCGATATTATTTCTATATACTCCAGAGAGTAATTACAGAGAATACAACTTATCCTTTTGCCCCAGACCTAGGGTTTAATATATACATGTACATGTAGGTAAGTGGAGGTGATGGGTTTCTCCATGTTTTCCATCTCCCCTATAACTTCCAATTGTGGGAACGTGGGGGAGACCGGATCAATATAAGAGATGAGGGGCCCGAACTTTGGGCCGCCAGGACTGGGCTACTCGTCCAGGCCCATGGTTCTAAATTTTGGGTACCCACAATTGCCCCTAAATTTGTTGGGCCATGTTTATGGGCTCAATGGATTTAAATGATCAGCCATTATGGCTGATTTGCGATTCCTCGAAAGCTGTGAAGTTGATTTGGCGGCACCCGCTTCGCTTATTGTGCGCTATGATTAGAATTTGAAGGCTTGTTGGAATAGCCACTTTCTCTTCCGCCGCTTCAGCCTTTCCAGTACTCTTCTATCTTCTGAGAACTCTAGCGCCTCGTACCTTCTTCTCTCAATTTCTAATCCCATAGTTTCTTAGTTGTCTGAGCTCGTGCTTCTTCGTCACTTGGACTGATTGTTTGAGCTTGTGCTTCTTCATCACTTGGGCTGATTGTCTATTTTATAAGTTTCTTGTGCCCTTTCCTTGTACTTTCTCTTTGGTTTGTAGCTTTTCTTGGGTCTTCCAATGGCGAAGATTGGGAATAGGTAAATCTCTGAGTTTAGGAAGTTTTACAACATTCCTGAGTGGGTAGATATTGAGTGTTGTGCCTCCCCTCCTAGGAATGTTAGGGATATAGATGATGCTCACTGGATCCATGTTCTGTTACTTTCCCAGGGGGGACTCACTTTTCCTCCCAATGATTTGTTCCTGCATTTCTTTGGCTATTTCAATATTGTTCCTGCACAATGCTCGCCCAATGTGTGGAAAATAGTAAATGGTGTCCATAGGATAAATCAATTGTATGGTACTAGGTTAGGACTTGTCGAGGTCTATTTCTGTTAATCCTTTTCTCGAACTAGCTCAGGTGTCCTATACCTCAAAGCTAGGAGCCCTGATAGGGTATTGATAGTAAATCTACCTAATTCCCATAAGGACTACTGGCAAGAAGGTTTCCTTATTAGGAATTGGCAGTTCCCTCCCCAATTTGAAGGGTCGAGGTCTGAGAGGTTCTCTGTTCCTTTTTATGGGAAGGAATATATAGGTAGACATTGTACTGTTGTTTCAACTTTTGTTGATTTGTGACCTTGCTAACTCTTCTTTGATTTTTCTTGCGCAGCGAAGTCAAAGAACTTGGAACCTGCACTCAACAAGGTCCGTCTTTTAGAATTGGAAAAGGCATGGAAAATCAGGGAGACCTTAGGTGACGGCGAGCACCCCAGATCTGCTGCCTTCCTACTCGAGTATAAGAACGTTGGCTCTAGCTTCATAGCGAGGCCTGTGGATAGTATACCAGAGTTTGACTCCTTCGAAGATACTGCTGCAGAGCCTATCCAGCTGGACGAGGAGGAGAGCAGCTCTGAAAGTGACTTTGCAGGAGCCGTGAGTAATTTGGGTGGAGGGAGCTTTAATAATAGCAGTTCATCGAGCACTTCTAGCAGTTCAAGTGAAGAAATGGTTCCCCCGAGGAAGAACTTAATTAGGGATGATGATGAGGAGGACCACGTGATCCTTGCACAGAGGTCAAAGAAACAAAAAGCCACTTCTGGGGCCGTGGCTACTGATTCCCAGTCCTTCGCTCAGGAGCAGGAGAGGAGAAGGAAGGAAGAGGAGCAGGTGAGAGAGAGAGAGAGGAAAAAGGAAGAAGAGAGGAAGAATTTGGAAGAAAAGAGGAGAGCGAAGGAGAGGAAGAAGAGGGAGAGCGAGAAGGAGGAGGAGGAGGAGAAAATGAGGGTTGAGGCGAGGACGAAGGTTGGGTAGGCCTTAGTCCCAGTATCTGCTCTGCCTGAAGGGGCCTCCGTGGCAATTTCTCCTCAGCTAGCCCCGGCTCTGATCGAGAGAGCTGTCCTCCCGACTGATCGCCAAAGGGCAATAGGTTCAGAGCACCTAGCCCTTCAGGCTAGTCGAAGGCTTGCTCTGGTAAGGTTTTTTTTTCTCTTGCGTATTTCCGAATTCCCTCATTTTCCTCTTCTAATATCTTCTCTTTTTCGCAGTTTGTTACTGACTTTGCCATGTTGTATCGTTCACGCGACGAGCTGGTGAAGAAGAACAGTGAACTAGAGCAAGAAAACTCTGCCCTGAAGCTGAAGGGTAAGGAGATCGAGGCCAATTTTAAGGCTATTGATGCTGCTCGGATCTCATCTGACTTGGCTCTTGCCACTGCGAGCAAGGAGAAGGATGCGGCGATCACAGATCTAAGGGATCTGAGGCAGGCCTACGACCTAGTTTGCTAGAGCAAACTTGCTGTGAAGGAGGAGAAAATGGTTCTTTCTGAAGAGCTGAAGAAGGAGTCCGAGGCTTTCACTGCCAAGGAAGACTCTTACAATTTCGGCTGGGCTGCGGCATACGAAGATGCTGAAGTTTAGATAGGCTATATCAGCCATCTGAACTTCAAGAAAGGATGGAACAAGGCTCTCGTAGTTGCTGGGGTGGATGTTGCATCCCCACTCTTCGATGAGCACGACCCAGGGCCGAGGCCAGTCGTAGACGAGGACCCTGCCCCAGCAGTTGAAGGCCCTAATCATGTCCCTCAGGCGACTCCTGCTGATGTTTCTCTTGTTGAGGGGATAGAGGTCAGCCTTGCCGAGGACAGTGCTCCTGCTGATGCTGATAAGGAGAAGGGGCCATCCACCTCTGGGCCTCCTGAGGTTGCTAATTGATAGGGTTTTTGTATTTTTGCATTTTCTAGTCTGTAAATTTTCTTTCTTCAGTCTGATGTAACTTCAATATTTATTAATGAAAAAGCTTCATTTCTGCTTCTACTGATCTCTTTCTCTCCTTTATCTTTCTTTCGCTTGTATTTAGTTGATGTGGATGATTACATCCCTGCTACTTCCCAGTTGGGTAGGACCCTTGGTCCCAATGCGAGCCCTGAAGTTCGCCAGGATTTTTTTAAGCTTTGCAAGTCCCTCAGGTCTAGAAATCAGAAGTATAAGGAGCAATCCGAGCTAGTGTCTAAGCTGAAAGACAGGCTCCGAGAGATGGAGGATATTGGTGCCTCAGTGCAAGAGGAAGTCAATCTGCTGAGAACAAGACTCCTAGAGGCCACCGAGGTCAACCAAGTTGGGGAGTTCCTTCAGCAAGAGAATGAAGACCTGAGGAGGGAAGTCTTACAACTTGGGAGCATGAACCAAGCACTGTTCCGACAGTTCTGCAAGGCTCCTCGTCGTCGCGACCAAGATCTGGTCATGTGCTGCGAGGCTCTACTCGCCCTCCCCCTCCGCGAGCTGGTAGTAGCATCAGGGGCAGAAACAGAGAAGCAGAAGAACTTCGTGATAAGGAGATGGAAGAACTCTGCGATGATGTTCGGTGAGCATATATAATTGCTGCTGGGCTTCAAAGGGACGTCACCCGGTTGTGGCACTTGTTCAAGAAAGGTCCTCGACAAGCGTGGGCTGACGGTTATAATCAAGGCTGGTCGGATGCTCCAACAAGGCTATCTGAGTTCGAGGAGCTTTCTTTCATCATGGGATGGCTAAGTGCCTTGAAGGAGCTGCAAGTCCTGAGGAATTCGTTGCTATGGTATCGTCATGAGATGTCTTCCTCCACTCAGCTGCCCAACCCATTCAAGAGGGACGATCGATGGATCCCCATCGATGTTATTCCTCGATAATTATTGGAGTCGGATGCGAATGAGTTTGTGGAAGAGTTTGATCCTGCTCCTGATGATGGACGAAGAGCTCGAGTGGCTGATTATCTTACTCGGAGGCTTCCACCCCCTTGAGATTTTGCCAGTCGCTATTTTTTTTATTTTTATTAATGTAAATGCTTTGGGCGAGCTCGCAGACTAAACATGTATTATCATTGTTGTAAGTAAAATGGATTAATGAAAAGTTTGTGTTTTGGGGTAATTTTGCCAGCTAAACGTGTATATCCTACTTTTCATATCCTTGTTGCTTTATGATCTCTTCCGTTTTGTCATGCAAGTGTCCCCCCAGTCCAGTATAATATCAAAGTACCATTGTGCCCCACCTTACCTTTTAGGTTGTGTCGTCACACTCCCTTAGGCCTAAGTAGGGAAATTGGCGAGGACACACCTGGTGTTGGATGTCTTCATCATATCAAGATTTTGTTCAACCGAAGTACGTTTGATGTCCAGTATAAGATTTGGTCGTATTGCCTAAGAATCCTCTGTAGGGCTTTATATATTGCCAGGGGCAACACTAAGAGGTCTCTCGTATTTTATGACGATGACCTGAGGAGGGGTATTCCCCTACTGTAGTGATCAAGGGGCTTGTTATTTGGAAAAGATGTGCGATGAATGCAACTGTCACCAATCAGAGTGTAACCAACTAAGTAACTTTCATTAGCAATAAGGAAAATGAACTTCTGTTTTCATAACAAAAGAAATACAAGAAAAAGATCTAAAAATAGAATTTCTTGAGATTAGCTACATTCCATGCTCGTGGTATTTCTCTGCCCTCCATCGTTTCCAAGAGATAGGCACCTTGCAGATCGTCTTTAGTTACTTTAAAGGGTCCTTCCTAGTTTGGGCCTAGCTTGCCGTCTGACGACTTCACTGTGCTGCCCAGGACCTTCCTTAGAACATAGTCCCCAACTTGGAACGTCCTCAGGCTAACCCATTTGTTTTAATGCTTCGCGAGCTGTTGCTGATAGTTCGCTAGCTTCACCAGGCCCAGCTCTCTACGCTCGTCGGCTAGGTCGAGTTCGGCGAGCAATGCTTCATCATTCAGGCCTTGGTCGACAAGGTTGGATCTCATTGTTGGCAAACCTGCTTCTAGTGGGATGACTGTTTCCATGCCATATGTCAGCGAAAATGGGGTTTCTCCTGTTGCTCGCCGAGGAGTGGTTCGGTACGCCCATAGAACATGGGGTAGCTCTGTTACCCATGCGCCTTTGGCTCGCTCTAATCGCTTCTTTAATCCATCGATCACAGTTTTGTTGGAAGCTTCAGCTTGGCCATTGCTCTGAGGGTAGGCCACCGAGCTGAAGTGGTGTCTGATCCCGTGTTCGTTACAGAAGTTCTGAAAGGGGCCACTTTCGAACTGCGTTCCATTGTCGGTGATGATGGTTCTGGGGATTCCAAACCGAGTGATTATATTTCTCCATATGAACCTTATCATATCAGCATCTTGGATGTTCGCCATGGATTCAGCCTCGATCCATTTGGTGAAGTAGTCAGTCGTAACCAACAGGTATTTGCGATTGCCGATGGCGGTAGGCAGCGGTCCCACGATGTCCATTCCCCATTGGGTGAAGGGCCATGGGATAGACAGGGACTTCAGATCGCTGGTGGGTTGGTGGGCCATAGGAGCATGGAATTGGCATTTCAGGCATTTGCGAACATATACTGCGGAGTCCTTTTACATGTATGGCCACCAATAGCCTTCCTTCATTGTTCGAAAGGCTAGAGACCTTCCTCCGATATGACTTCCACATATTCCTTCGTGAAGCTCGTGTAGCACTTGCTCAACATCACCTGGGTGGACGCATCTAAGGTAGGGACCGGAGAAGGATTTCTTATACAAGTCGCCTCATGTGGATAAGTGAAAGTGAGCAGCTTTGACTCTTATCTGGTGGGCAGTTTTCTTGTCATCTGGGAGCGTGCCATCCTTTAAATATCCCCTTAAGGGGTCCATCCAGCTGGGGGTTGAACCCACCTGGAGTACTTGTTCCACGTTTGGTAACTTGTTATTGTGGTTAATGCTCGAACAAATGAGGAAATCGATGGGGATGACCCTCTTAAGGTCAGAGTCAACTGTCGAACTTAAGGCTGCTAAGGCATCAGCATGACTATTTTGCCCCCTGGGAAACTGCTGGATGTTGATCTCTTCAAAGCTTGACATTAATTCTCTCACTAAGGCGAGGTAGGCTGCCATTCTTTCATCATTTGCATTGTAATCTCCACTTATCTGATTGGAGACTAGTTGAGAGTCGCCGAACACCTGTAAACGTTTTGCTCCTAGAGTTTGTGCCTTTTGGAGATCGGCTATTAGGGCTTCGTACTCTGCTTCGTTATTGGAGGCTGTAAATCCAAGCCTGATTCCTTGTTCGAGGATTGTGTTTTCTGGAGTGATGAGGACAATGCCTACCCTTGCCCCCTTTGAGTTGGAGGCTCCATCAATAAAGAGTCTCCAGGTTCTCTCTGTTGCTTGGTTCTTCTTTTGCCTTGTTGGTTGAGGTTGGTCGGAGAGTTCCTCGCCCATGAATTCGGCTATGAAATCAGCAAGGATCTGACCCTTGATAGCTGTCCTTGGTTGAAATTGGATGTCAAACCGGCCGAGCTCGACTGACCACTTAGACAGTCTGCCCGACAAGTCCGTTTTCCTTAGGCCCGCCTTAAGGGGATGCGATGTCAGGACGATGATAGTATAAGCTTCGAAATAATGCTTCAGCTTCCTCGAGGCTATTACAAGTGCAAAGGCGAGCTTCTCCAATGGCATGTACCTTTGCCCGGCGTCTAATAAGGTCTTGCTCGCGTAGTAAATGGGGTGTTGGATTCCATTAACCTCGCATATTAACGCAGAGCTGACAGTGTGATTGGATACCGAAAGGTACAGGTACAAAGAATCCATTTGCTGTGGTATGACAAGCAGCGGTGGAGAGCTTAAGTAGGACTAGAGCTCGTCTAAATCTCGTGAGCAGTCTGGGCTCCACTCTATCAGTTTACTCCCCTTTAGAAGCTGGAAAAAAGGTTTGTACTTCTCGGAGGATTTGGAGTTGAAGCGATTTAAGGCGGCGAGCATTCCAGTGAGCTTCTGCACGTCCCGGATTGTTCAAGGGGGTTATACCCTGTTGATTGCATCGATCTGGTCTGGATTAGCTTCTATGCCTCTCTTACTGACCAAGTACCCAAGAAATTTTCCTGACTGGACACCGAAGGAACATTTGCTCGCATTAAGTTTCATTCGGTACTTCCTGAGGATTTCGAAGGTCTTTGACAGGTCTGAGAGGTGATTTTCCTTCTTCTTGCTCTTAACGAGCATGTCATCGATGTAGACCTCCATTGTGTCTCCCATTTGATCCCTGAACATTTTGGTGACCAGCCGCTGATAGGTTGCCCCTGCATTCTTGAGCCCAAATGGCATGACCTTGTAGCAATATAACCCAACTGTCGTGATGAACGTCGTTTTGTCCTGGTCTGGGGCATACAAGGGGATCTGGTGATATCCAGAGTATGCGTCCAGGAAACTCATTTGCTCGTGAGCTGCAGTGGCATCTACTAGTTGGTCTATCTTCGGGAGGGGGAAACTATCCTTAGGGCATGCTTTGTTGAGGTCAGTGAAGTCGATGCAAACTCTCCACTTCCCATTATTCTTCGGAACTACTACTGGGTTGGACAACCACTTGGGAATTACACTTCCCGTATGGTTCCTGCATCTAGCAGTTTTTCGACTTCCTTTTCGACCGCTTTAGCCTTCACGGGTGTAGTTCTCCGTGCCTTCTGCGTGACTGGCTTGAATATGGGGTCGACGTGCAGCTGATGACAGACCATACTAGGATCGATTCCAGGCAGCTCGTATGGTTCCCATGCGAAAACATCTATGTTGTGTCTCAGCAAGGTCGTCAACTCCTTCTGTTCTTGGTCGATGAGAGATGCTTCAATCAAGAAGACTCTGCTACTGTCACCAACTCCAGCTATAACTTCTACCAGGTCCTCGACGACACACTCGGAGGGGAGGATCCTGGTCTCCTCTACTCCAGGTCTTCCATACTTTAATTGCTACTTGGAAGGTATCACACCCTCTTCAATTTTCTCGCTGGGTTGACCGGCCTTCTTCTCTGGCTTTGGTCAGATGACTGTTATCAAGCACTTCCTTGCCATCGCTTGGTCGCCATGGATTTCCATTACTCCTTGCTCGGTTACATACTTGAGCTTCTGATGGTAGGTCGAGGAGACCGCCTTCATCGTATGAAGCCATCCTCTGTCGAGGATGGCCTGGTACGGTGATTCGATGTCAACTACCAAAAACTCAATCATCTTGGAGACGTTCCCAGCACGAACTGGCAGCACTATCTTGCCCAGGGGCATGGTCATTTTTCCAGCGAAGCCGACCAAAGGAACAGTAGCTTCCTTTAGGTCGGCGACGCTCAACTTCAATTTCCTGAATAGGTCGAGGTACATTACTTTGAATGAACTTCCTTGATCGACGAGCATCTTGTCGATATTAAAGTTGGCTATCCGAAGTGTAATGACCAGTGCATCATGATGTGGGGTCCTTACTCCCACCAAATCTTCATCCGTGAAAATAATATGCTTGTTATAGTTGACGTCCTCTGCTCGTCGACGCTTTCCTGACTGTGACTTTGCTGGATCGATTTGAAAAGCCTGCATTACCGCTGTAAGTTTTTTCATTTCCATTCGAGCTGAGTTCCCTTATATCTGCTTGACGTCAGATACTCCGTGGATTATGGCGAACTCATGTCCAACATCATCCTCCAGCACGTTGTCGGGTTTCTCCTCTCTGTTGGCAGCCACTTTCTCTGCCCTCTTTTCCACAAAGTCGTTCAAATGCTCGGACTGGGCTAACTCCTCGAGGTGAGACTTAAGAGCTTTGCAGTGCTCGGTCTTATGTCCTCCCTCTTTGTGGAAAGCGCATCTTAACGCATTGTTCCTCTTCGAGGGATCTCCTCCCATTTTCCTGGGCCACTTGATGAATGGATCATCTTTGATCTTCACGAGAATTTTTTAAATTGGTTCTTTGAAGATGGTGTTGACCGCCTAGAATACTTTCGACGCGTCATGGCTCCCTCCGTTCTTGGAGCCATTTTTGCCTCCTTTCTTCTGGTTCTCAGTTTTCTCACCTCCCTTGGTAGTGAGCTTAGCTCGTTCATTTTCTCCTGTATTAGGGAGGGTGACATCTTCCACCTTTGCGTATTTCTCGATTCGGGCCATTAGGTCGTCAATAGTCATAGCTTCCTTCTTCGTCAGGGACTGGTAGAGGAGGGAAGAACTAGGGAGCCTAATTTTGAAGGAGGACACTGCCACTTCCACCGCGCAGTCCTCAATCTCATTCAATAACTCCCAATACCTCTTCGCGTAATCTCGGAGGGTCTGTTGAGGCGTTTTCTTCATTGTTAGCAGAGCATCCATCCTTTTGGGATGGGAGCTACCGGTAATGAATCGGGCCGTAAATAGTTCGGCTAGGGATTTGAAATTCTTGGTCGACCGATGGGGGAGCCTTTCGAACCACTTCTGTGCTACATCATGAAGGCTCGAGGGAAAAATGTGGCACATCAGGGCATCTTGGTGATTCCAGAGGGTCATGGCCTGTCGGTATTGCCTGACGTGATCGAAGGGATCAGTTTTTCCGTCGTAAATCTTGAACCTTGGAATGGCAAATTTCTTGGGAGCTTCCTCCTCTTTGATTTCCCTTGTGAAGGGTGACTTCATCTGGGTTTTGAGAGCTCGCCTCGGGAGTTCTCTGGTTGATCTTGTTCCATGGTGAGCGGGATGCTGGTCCATCTCCCTGCGGACCATGTTTCGTATGTTCTCGTCGCTGCGAGCAGGGCTCTGGTAGCGGTGAGCTCTTCGCAGCTGTTCGCGGAGGTCGTCGTCTGACTCGCCTCTTTCATCCTTTTGAGATTCTTGCCTAGGGCTCCTTCCTCGGTTGCGAGATTTGCTCGCCTGAGGGCTAGATGTGCGATATGGGCGTCTCCTGTTATCAGGACAAAGCTCCCTCTCCAGTCTTTCCAGTTTTCTTTTCAAGTGAGCATTCTCAGCCTCGTATCTGCGATAAGACTCCCTCTGCTCGTGGAGCCTTGCCTCGTATGCATCAATCAATCTGGATATCTGCGTGGACCTCATTGGTCCGTGACTTTCTTCTGAGGCTAGTCTTTCCAGGCGAGCTCTCTGACCTGAACGTCGGACTTCAGACCAAATCCTGCGAGGAGCAGGTGGCTCTTGAATATCTCCTGCTTGAGGGGCATTGCTGCTGTGACCAGACATCTTAAACTCCTTTCTTAACGTGGGCTCTTCTCAGGGAAAGATGAACATTTCCCACAGACGGCGCCAATTGTGGTGACAATTATTATGCAACACAAATAAATACGAGAGAAGCTATTATCAAGGAAGAACAAGGAATATAAGATCCCAATCACACAACAAAGGATGTACGTGGTTCAGCAAAGATGTGCCTACGTCCACGGTGGTGCAGTCGATATTAATTCTATATACTCCGGAGAGTAATTACAGAGAATACAACTTGTCCTTTTGACCCGGACCTAGGGTTTAATATATACATGTACATGTAGGTAAGTGGAGGTGATGGGCTTCTCCACGTTTTCCATCTCCCCTATAACTTCCAATTGTGGGAACGTGGGGGAGACCGGATCAATATAAGAGATGAGGGGCCCGGACTTTGGGCCTCCAGGACTGGGCTACTCGTCCATGCCCATGGTTCTAAATTTCGGGTACCCACAATGGATATACTTGATGTGTATAGTATATTGTATATATATTTATATGAGATGTGAAACATATATATACGGACATATTAAAGAATGGAATGCGATATAAATTATGGATGAGCTCACCTTGATTTTATGTTTAAATGGAACTTCGATGAGGAGATGTTTCATTAGCATGATTTGAGTGCATCGGAACCTTATGGATATAATTAAAGGTATGCAGGATTTATAGTTAAGCTGGGAGTTTAATCTTGTTGGTGTTCGTGCGAAGGACTTAGTGTTAATGCAAGCGCTTGTGGTATAGCTCCTTAATAGAATTGAGAGTTCTGACCATATTGTGTTGGTAGATGGGATGGGATTATCCCGGTTGTATATTTGAAGATAACAAGACACTCCATATGTGAACCTTAAAGACGTCGGGATTGGACAAATGTTAGAAAATGTAAGAATGTGAGTTTTGACAATAAGTCAACTAGTGTAGAGGAAACACTATAGAGTGAGAGCCATTTGATGACTATATAATTATATAGAGATATAAGTGTTATGAAGAAACACTGAAATTTTCCTCTCACCGCAAGTATGTGGGTGAGGTAAGATAAAGGAAATTAATTTGAGACTTATAGCCAGACTTTGAATATAAGGAAAATTCAGAGGAAATACATTTTGGGTATGATGTTCATAATATTTTTTTTACAGAGAGTAGGTGCCCTAATTAGTTGGACTTTCCATTTGTACAAGATGGAAGGATATAGTGGTAGAAGTACATTAGTAGGTTAACGAGGTAGGATTTAGAATGTCCTGTTGGTGTCCCTTATGAAAAAGGACCTAAGGGTCACACTAGTAAGGACCGAGTGGTACTTGCTAATGCGTATTAGGTAAATTAAAAAATCTCCAACTCTTTTAAATCTTTAATACAAAATCTATTATAAATTTTAAGTGAGGAAACACTCACGCACACTTATTAGTAAAGGTGATGATGCTAGGAGTAAAGAATAATTCCCTTTAAGAATGAGATGAGGAAAAGTAGAGTGTGACACAATAAATGTTATCGAGGAACCCACCTTAGTGGTAAACCCCGTGTCCCTAGTCCTAGGACAGCCCGTGCACTCAAGTCCACTATTACCGATTACAAGTTACAGATTACAGTCCTCCAAGTCCACAATGAATTAAACTAAGCAAATACAAACCCGTACAACCAGCCTAGTCTAAAACAACCCAACTTGACTGAAAATCAGTCAACTCAATAACACCCCGGTAATAGAGACTATCACTCACTCACAACACAAGCACAACGACACACTCAAACCCGAGACCCCGTGAAGTTGTGCAACACACAAATATAATAATAGATATTGTTTTAATCAAAACAACAAAAATAATCTTGTTTAAAAATAGACCAAACAACCAAGGTTTAAATCTATTTTAATTGACAAGACAAATTACCAATCAAGGACTAATTGAAAGGTAAGACAATATTGAATTAATCAATACTAAAAAGAATGCTTAAATATTAAGTCCCAAGACACAAGTAAGGTCTTCCTTAATATTTAATATTCAAGTAAAGATTAATTCTAAAAATAAATTTAGTTGACGCAAATGACCACAAATAAAATAGGAAATAAATTTCAATAATTGTGTCGCGCAACTTAAAATAAAAAATTAACCTAACACCAAATATAATATGAATCAATTTAAATAGGTGTTATGTTAAAAATATTAAGTCAAGTAAAATGAGCAAAAGATAAATAAGTGTAGCACTTAGCTCATATAAATTGGGACTTAATTAAAATAAATAAAATAAGATTACAAATATTAAATTCCAATTTTAGCATAAACCAATAAATAAAAGTGTACGAGTCAAATGGTTCAATCCAAGTCAAGTGAGTACGAGATAAAGAGTGTAGCACTCGACTCACTAAAATAGGATGGGTTTAACTAAAATAAAATTTAAATAAATAAAGATGTGATATAAAGACTACACACTAATTAAACCCAACTAAATAAAGTGAACACACAAAAGTTCAACTTAGAGGGTGTAACTAGTTAGAGTCAAAAATCAAATATCTTTATTCCCAAATAAATCAAATCAGATTATAATAATAAATAAATAAAAATGTGTGACACACTAAAATAAGTCTTGATAATAAAGTGTACACACAAACTGAAATGGGTGTAAATAAACTCTTCAAACCAAACACCCAATAAGCCTACTAAAATTCAGTCCCAACAAATTTTAGTTCAAATAAATTTATCCAAATAAAGTTGGCCCAAAATAAAGTCACAGTCCAAACAAACAAAGTGTACACACTAAATGAGTTGGGTATAAAATAACCTCCAACAACAAATACCCAATACCCAAATAAATTTTAATTCGTATTAAAATATTATTTTTATAAACAATGTGTGACACAAAATAATCTAAGTCCGATAAAAAAATGTGTACAGACACTAAATGAGTTGGGTGTAAAATAAGCTCCAACAAAAAAAAACACCCAACAAAAAGACTTAGTCCAAAACAGTTCCAAATTATTTTAGGGAACAAAATTTTTAGTCCAAATAGATCCAAGTTCAAATTAATTTTAGTCAAAAGGATTTAGTCCAAAAGAAAGTCTTAGACCAAATAAAATATGTATTCCAAGTATAACTTGAACAGGTCTAAGTCTAAGGTAACTTGAACAACTTTGTTCAAAGAAAGTTCTAACACAATTGTTTAGAGCTCCAAGCTCTGTAACGTCACAACAACAAAAGTAACAACAACTTGTTTTAACAAAAGAAAGAAAACTAGTCCAAAAATAATCTTTAGATCAAAATAGTCGAGCAATAGTTATGACAAAAAAAAATGATTCACTAGAATCAATCTCCAACAAAAACACCCAACACAATCAGATCTACACAGTCAAAAAAATTGTATAGCAGTTTAAGCAATACCAACACAGATCCGTTTTTTTTTTTTTTTAAATAAATAAATAAACACGTATATTAATTTTCACAAAAAAAAATAAAAAAAATAATAAACAGCAACACACACTGCAAACCGCACACACACACACACCCACAAAACACACACACACAGATCGGCACACACTACACACACTGTTCACACGCACACAGTCACAAATCTGAACAAAAAAAAATTATATATATATATATATATATATATATGTGTATATGTGTGTGTGTGTATATGTGTCTCTATATATATATGTATATATTAGATATATAGAGAGAGGGAGAAAACAGTTACCAAAAAAATGTTGCCGGAAAAACGAAACCTCCGTCACAAAAAAAATCAGCCACCGGAATAGCAAACCGGAACCACAAAAACCAAACAACCACGTCGCCGGAAATCGCACCACTGGCACCGGAAAAACAGCACCGGAAAAATCACCGGATCTACAAGGATCCCAACCACCGGATCGTAAAGCTTCAAAATCGGATCCACACCGGAAAATAGCTCCGGACCACCGGAAAAACAGTCCGGAAAAGAAACCCACACCGGAACCTCCAACCTCGGATCTCAAAACTTAAATCAAAGCTCAAAAAAATCTCTCAAGATGAAGAGAGAAAAGAGAGCAAAAAAAAAAATTGAGAGAGAGAATGTCTTCAAAAAAAAATGACGGCCAAGAGAGTTTGAGAGAGAGAGAAAGAGTTTAACTTATACCAAAAAAAATAAACCCTAAAGGGCTTTCTCCAAAAAGCCCAAAAACTTAAAAGCCCAAAAAAATAAAAACACACAAAAAAGATATAAAATCCGAAAATAAGAATAAAAAATAAAATAAAAAATAGAAACACAAAAATAAATATTCTGAATAAAAAAAATATTTTATATATCAAGTCAAATAAAATAAAAGACTTGAAATATAAAATAAACTTTGAATTCATAAAAATAACAAAACTCACACAAAAAAAATAAATTATATGACACCCAAAATAATTTGTACATTACACAAAAAATATATTTCTCAAAAAAAAAATAATTTATATAATAAATCAATATAGGAAAATATGATTTAAGATATAAAAAATAGATTTGAATAAAAATAAAAAATGCAAGAGCATATAAATAAATAAAAAATTGTTTGTCAAAAAAAATACAAAAGAGATTGTATTTTGATAAAAAGAAATTGTACTCTCCACAAAAATTATTTTTATCAAAAAAAATAATTTATATATTAAATCAATATATGAAAATATGATTTAAGATATAAAAAATAGATTTGAATAAAAATAAAAATAAAAAATGCAAGAGCATATAAATAAAAATTGTTTGTCTCAAGATTGAGCCAACACAAGAAGAATGAGATTTTCACCTTAGACTGCTATATCTCAATGACCGACGAAGCGAGGGAGTAGTGTATCGGGAAGGTTCCTTGTTTGGATTTCGCTTTGCGAGACGTCCCACGCACGAAACCAAGCAAATGTCGAAAGTCGAGAGAGGTCTTGGGCACTAGGGATATAGTTAGAATAGTACTCATATTACGTGTGTTAGAAACACCTTAATCTTAGGACTACCACGAAGTAAGGGCAATAAGACTATCGACACTAATATAGGAAGGCTATTGTGAGCTAACCACAAGAAGATCGATGAGATAATCTTGAGAAGGATCGAATTTTCCAGGTATCGGGAGAATTAAATTTCGAATTATTCGGGTTAAGGGATACCCAGGTGTTAGTACCAGGCCAATAAAATGAGGCCCATTATTTAGAGTGAGTGTGATGTATCAAAACGTTTGCAATGGTGGTGCATATATGCACGGATGATAGGGAGTATGGGTATCCTGATTAGTAAATTCCAAAAATGTCCGAGATGAAAAGATGTGAAAATAAATATGTATAATATATGCCTGAAAGGCGTCTATAAACAAGGTTAAACGATATAGCGTATTGAATGTCGTACGAGAATGACGATAATGCAAACATTTATGTGCAACGAGAGCTAACACACCCGAGATGGGATTGAAAGGCCATGGAAAGTCATTTAAAAAAGGTACCTCTTAATGAAAAGGTTACCCAATTTATTGTGAGAAAGTAGAGCGGAGTCTTACTCAAACGAGTATTGAAGAGTGGCTTGCGCGTGACTGTATGGTTAGCATACTCCAAGTAAAGAAGGAGTGTATGTAGTACCAAATTCCGAAAGAGTATATGAGAGTTGATACTTTAATTATTCGGTATAGGGAATGTAACTTGGAGATTACGAGAGAGATAGTAATCTGAATATTTATACAATACGTATGAGAAATGTATGATTAGGCTGGGAATAAGCCTATTATGTGGTATTATTATTAAGGGCACTAATGGATTTTAACCCGAGGGTGCAGGATTAATATATATATGTATAGGGCTGATGTGACTATATGTGTATATATATGGATTTGCGAATATTTCTACTGTGTGAGACTAGTAGATATGGTGTTAATAATAAATACTTTGCGCTAAGGGGTCTTAACAAAAAGGGTGCAAGATTAGTGTAAATATATAGAGATGATGAGACTATATATATAAGCATACGCCTTGAGATGGGTGGAATATAGTGAGAGACCATTGTGTTAGGCTATATCTAAATTTGGTTAAGCTTGGACGTAATGTATATACCGATCCTAGAGTAGTGGTACAGGCTATATCTGAATTTTGAGGACGAAATTCTGTTGTAACGGGGGAAGTATGTAATACCCCGTACTTTTAAAGATATTTAAATTACAAAGGTGGGCGTAATTTGATAAATTGAGGAATTTGTGTGAATAGTAATTTTGGAATTTATGAGTAAAATTGAATAAATTCATAATATAAAGTAAATAGTAAATATTAGTTTGTAAGTGTCAGATTAATATTTACATGGATTATATTTTCTTATGAGACTAAGCATATGAGTGGATTATTTTTAATTACATGTCGCAAGTTGCGTAAAGCGACAAAGGAAATATTTTAAATGGGTAAATACGTGTATTGAACGTGTTGGGTCTGTGACACCCCGCCTAATAAAATACCGGGTGATCAGTCCTATACCAAATTAAAACAAGGATCCCAGTTGGTTCATCCTTAGCATCACTGTCGAAAACTTTTTAAAACTTACTATCCACCTAGTATTCCAAAAGTTGGTACCAATTTTTAACTTTTTAAATAACGAAACAATACATGCGGAATTAATTATAAACCATTCACACAACTGAATAAAAGCAACAGAATAAAATAAATAAATAACTTGCCGAATAAACCGTCGGCCACCAAGGTAAAATAATTCAATACAACATCCAACACCTGAATAAAATATAACTGAGAACTGTACTGAAAAGTCTGGGCGACAAGCCCTAAGTAAACTGAAACCGAGAATGATTCCTACTCTAGGAATGAATGAACGAGGCGTCTAATCCAAACTCCTGCTAGCATCCACATATGCCGCAGCTCCGTGTCCCTGGAATAGAATATCAATCCTGGCGTCCCTGTGGCTGGACACCTAAAAGGTTTTGGAAAATAGTTTTATAGCAAGGGGTTAGAACCCAAAACATTTTTGAAAACATTTAGCAAGTGAATTAACTGAAGTAATATAAAATGCATGAATGCGCTTCATATTTAAGTTAGTGTCGCACTCTCTTGTGGACATTCTCACCCCTCCACTACTGTGCACACCAAACGGTTATATTAACCCCACCTAGTTGCACTATCCCATCCAACTAGTCCTGGTATAACCTCCCCTTGCCATTCTACTCTAACCCGAGTATAATTATTCCTGAATTATAAGTTATCTCACTAATTAACTTATTTAATTCCATCTTAATGAATAGCATATAACCGTAACACAAGTTATATAAATTTAATACGCCACACTCTGTATTATTTCCACAAATGATTAACTTAATTAATTTCTCATTAATTAACAGCATATAACTGGAACCCGAGTTATATAAAGTAAATACATCACACACAGTATTATTAACTACATATAATATTTACTACCATATTATATGTACCTTTAATAAAGCATCCACGCATATATCATACATATATCCATCCTTCCGAGTATACCCTCAATGGATGATTCCCTCTAAAGTGCTATCCCACTAGGTGTACTCACATAACCTAGTTACCCAAGTTGGAATCGCTCACCAACCTGGCCCAAAATGTAAACGAAGTGGAGGCGGTCATATTCCTTCCCTGAAAGTGAGATAAGCCCCTCACCCATATAACGGACGCTATGACCTGGGGATATACTCACCCTACTCCTCAAGCTAGGGGATTCACCCACATCGCGCAACCTCCCTTGATAGCACTAGGGTATATAAATTAAATAAATATCTATCACTGATATTCAATATCACACACAATATTTACACCCATATATATACTATCGCTATACCGTATATATATAATATAAAGCCCGGCTTTACCGTGTACTCAAAAGCCCGTACACTAGCCTGAAATATCCTGAGTCTGTGGCCCGACTCAACATAATTAATTTTCTCACTTAATAATTCATTATCTTTCCGAGTCTATGGTCCGACTCTAATTTATTTAATACACACATTAAATCAATATACTATTTTTCCCCGAGTCTATGGTCCGACTCTAATTAAATTAATTAACATACTTATTAATTTAATACCTCTCCGAGTCTCTCGTCCGACTCTAATTAAATTAATTATTACACCCATTAATTTAATACTTACCCGAGTCTACAATTCGACTCTTATTTAATTAATTTACACATTAATTAGTCAACACAAATCCGAATCTGAAATTCGACTCTAATTAAATTAATTATCACACTTATTAATTTAATCTTACCCGAGTCTAAAATCCGACTCTAATTAAATTAATTATCACATTTATTAATTTAATCTTAGTGTCACCCAACCATTATCCCCGGACTCTCTCACTTAGCCCGTACCTCAACATTTACCGAGTCTATATCCCGACTCTAAATTAATTACCCTGTCAATAATTAATTTAATACTTTGGTGTCACTTACCCAACCTACCCGGACTCCCTCACTAGGTCCATTTTTACATCTTAAAATTTCATTCTCACATTTTCACCCACAATGTGTCACGCATTTATTTCCATCATTTTCCCCAATTATATTTACCTATAATTGCTAGCACACTCGGACTCACTCACTTGGTCCATAATTAAATATTTCACCTAAATTCTTTTACTAATGTAGTGTCCCCCAACTACAATTCCCGAATATCATTCTTCGGCCCAATATCAATAATTGAATTATTTCTCCAAATTTGTTCATCTCATGACATACCGTTCACACCCTCCTAAACCCAATTATATCACCCTATAATTGATAAGGAAATATATGTCCCATATAAATTTATCACCAAATGAAAGTAAGGGAATTAAAAATTAAATTAAACCCTCATTAAAAACAAGCTGGCCGAACTGTCACTTTCCTGGGACCGTCGATCGATCGATCCCCCTGTGTCGATCGATCGATCGAGCAGGTGGTTGTCTTCCTCGGCTTGCTGTTTTCAGCCATGACCGAATTTCCAAGGTTTTATCTCTCCATTTTCCAACCTTAAATGATGATTTTTAACCAATCAATTACTCCCAAAACAAATCTCAATCTTCTATAACTGTTTTAGCATTTTCGATTCATACGATATCTCACTATATTTAAAGATGGGTTTTCCCATTAAAATTTATCAATCTAGTTCTACAAACCCATTTTCAAATCCAGATTATCCCCCAGTTTATATTCCGAATTCTTATTCCAATCAAATATCTACATTCAGATATGTTCAACACAACAATTTTACTATGAATCTCATTCAATAGTTTCATGAACAAAAACCCCATTTTGTACCCATTTATCCCCAAAACGAATTTTTGGTTTACACATCACTATGATATGAATTGATTATCATAAATTTCGAAAATACAACAGCTAACCACTTGCCTGAAATCATTTGTAGGGCCTGATCCGTTGTAGTAGCCCCTTGATTTTGCTCCAAAATCCCCAAATTTGCTCTTGATTTGTTTTCCCCCAAATCCCCTCTCAAACCCTAGGTTCTTAAGTTGTGTTGGCTGCCATACCCTAATCCCTCACTTAGGTTAAAACTCTAAATCCCGTTTTTCACCTAATGCGCTTAATTAAAGTGGCCCAACTCACCCGTGTGGGCCCGGCTATGCCCAAAAATACCCAGAGACCCAATTGCTACCCCCGGGTACTCTTTTCTGACTATCTCGACCTCCGGACTCAACCGCGCACTCAGAATTGGCATCCGAATTAATTTATAAAAATCCTTATCTCTCACCCAATTTAGTCTATACCGACTCCCGGCTGAGATAAGTGCATACCCCGTCATTACTACCCGAAATGACTTAATTAATTTATTACCATTCACTTAGTAAATAAATTTACCTAATTATTAACCATTCACTCCCCGATTAATATTTAAATGTAGATTACCATAATTAATTCAATTAAAATTACAACACACAAGTAATTTAAAATTGCAGAATTAATTAAATATTAAATGCATAAAAATACGGGGTGTTACATACTTCCCCCCTTACAAAGGAATTTCGTCCTCGAAATTAAGATAAGCCTAGTGTTCCAATATTCACATATTACTCACTAGTCATGTGCCTCCAAGCCCGCTATATCTATCCCATCCGCTTCTAACCATACGTTACATATGTATGCATTCAAAATTTGCCAGGGCGCCCATACACCCTACATCCGTGCTTAACCGCACAAAATTTTCCTTAATTAACCCGGGTGCCCATACACCCTATCCCCACGCTCTACCGCACGAAAGTTACCCGACTATGCTAGTCGTAATCCGTAATATAACTTCGAACCCGTAGTCGTATCACATATATATATACACATAGATTTACTGCCCGGTTACTCAACCCATGCACTAACGTCCAAACATCTTCCCACCGAATACTTGTCTCTCAACACAAAAGTATATACGCTTACTCTTATGCTACCAAAGACAACATAAAATATCGCGCCCTTACTACCACTAGTCCTTGCGCAAAATAAACCCCGAGCTATCTCTCCTTGCTCGAAAATTTATTTAACCACCCTGATTCATTTCAGTGAACATCCCCACTTACCGGGAAAAATGTGAGAACACAAAACCTCACTATGTGCTATCGCACCACGCAATACAACATATATACACACCTATATATAGGCTAGACGCCCTCTCAGTTGATACCTAGTACCAATTATACCCTGGTGTTACGAACACCAAAACTTTACCCCACTATCCACAATAGTTCAAATCCATCGCTATCCAGTCGATATTTGGGAATAGTAATCAGCCCTACTCCCATATTTCTCAAAAATATAAATCCCTCGCATAATTCAAACCTTCACTCAGTTTACACCTTCACTCTCCCGTGAAGAACACCAAAAACTCCGTTACCCCACGGAAAGTTTATTCACATACTATGGCTGTTACTGCCAACGCACCCACTAAGTTCGACTCGTCTGCGAACTCTAGTGAAAATAAGCCTTATTTTGTGACACCCTCCTTGTCACTCCAAACATACCCCATGCCCATAGGATAAAAGATAATTACCTCCATATTCTAGCTACAACAGCTGATCCTCGGGTTCCGGAGCAACTTCCCCCTACCCGAACGCATCCATGACTTGCTATAGTGGCTGTACATCCAGGACCTCATCCTGTAGTTGACCCTTGTCTTGCTGAGGGCACTCCCTCTTCAGGTGTCCCGCTTCCCCACAAACGAAACACCTCAAAATTTTCACCCTGCCACTAATCCCTTCCTTGCGGGCATTGGGTTAAGTGACTCGGATGGAGATTTTGACTGCGCCATTGGGTTCGAAATGGCCGAGATAGTCAAAATAGAGTACCCGGGGGTAGTATTTGGGTTTCGGGCATTTTTGGACTAGTAGGGACTCGTAAATGAATACACAAGTCATTTAACAATTGGGTATACACCCAATTTCGGGTTTAATAAGAGAAAACCCTCATTTTTGCCCCAAAATCAGATCTAAGAGAGAGAAAGAGAAGAGATAAGGAAGAGAAGAAGATGAAGGAAGAGATTTTCGACCAAAATTTAAGGGATTCGACTCGGGGTCGTCGGATTTAATCCACGAGGCAAGTGTTTACTTGCTTTATTAATTTAGTGTGTTTATTTCTCATATTGTAGTTGGTGGGTAAAACTTTAAAGATTTTTGGGATGAGTTTTCGTGAATCAAAATGGTTTTTTCGGAAGATTAACGAGTAAAACCCGAATAATATCAAATTTGAGAAATTTAGGAATTAATTAAAATTAATTGTTGTATCTAAGTTCTAGGATGATTAAAACCCTTTGTATGTGTGTATTTATGATTGATTGAGGTTGTAAGTTGATGGCTGAGAAAATAAAAACCTCGGAGGTGTATTAATGGAGGTTTGGGATTTTGGAGAAGATGAATATTAACTCCGTAGCTTGCGGGATAAATTCGGATAGGAAGCGGGTAGATTCAGCTCTCGGTCAAAACATAAAAGTTGTAGATCTTTTCGATACGGTCGCGTGGGCACCAACTGCGTATTTTTCTAATTTTTCTACGAATTATTATGATTTTTACAAAATGGCAGTTCCAGGGAGAAACCACCAACTCCGAAATGCACTCGGAAATTTGAAAAATAAAATAAAGGCTAGAATTATTTGGAGATAAATATTTGGAGTTCCTAAAAATAGTGTGGGGACTTCTAAATATTTTTTTAGTAAGGTATGTATCTTGGGTTTGATGAAAGTAAACCCCAAAATTTATCCAAATAGGGGTGTTTGGGAGGAGTAACACTCGGGGTGATGTTTCGGTGGGGAAAATTTTATATAATTAATTGTGCGCGTAGAAAACACACTTATATGCTAATTTTGATTGAGTAAAATCCTATGAGGTGACAAGGATGAAATTTAGGATACGGGCTAAAGAGAATTGAGCAGTCATCCTATACGTCTATTTATGACAATTATTATAGGTGAGAGGAATGCCTATCGTCATTTATGGGACGAATAAATATATCGGTGTTGTTGGTATTGTCATCGTGCGGTGAGAAAAAACTCGGAAATAATATATTGAGGATTAGTCAAAATTGATAAATGCGTAGGATATTCGAGAGATAAATATACTACGTAGGAAATTTATTATACGGATTGTGCGTATGCCCGAATGTTATTATATACGTGGGTTAAATAATTACATATAGGAAATTATGTATAGGTGAGAGAAATACCTATAATTATAATATGTTTGTGTGAATACCAAATTGATGATATATTTATATAGGTGGAATGTGTACCTATATGATTGTTTATTATGTGTATGACATACCTACCATACTTGCTATCACGGGAGGTTGGCGTTCGTTTGAGGACAATCTTATCCTGTGTTGCATTCGGGGGGACTTTAGATTTGGTACCTCAAGAACATAGGACTGTGAAGGGTTTATTTGTGAGTCAAAAAGTCTGCTGACTATGGGAGCGTAGGTATGTGCGTGACCCATGGGTATGTGAACTATGTTCGCCTCCAATATGTGTGGTTCCTGAGTGATTTGGAATGCGTGATCCTTATGTGCGTGATGTACATGGATTTGATAGCAGAGTATGAGTGCACCGCAGCTGATCCTATGGGTGCCATATATGCATATATGTATTGTGATTAACATATATCTGTACTTGAGATAATCCACGGATGCTTAGTAAATGAGAATGACTAAGCCACTTATATTTTAATTCGTGGATGATTAATATACTTGTTGCGTATAGTATATTGTTTATATATATGAGATGAGATGTCATATAACCTAACCTTGTATAAAGTGAAAAGAATGAATAAAGTGTGATATTACTTTTGGTAAATGAATATCCGGATTTATATGTATATGAATCTTAGGTTATAATGAGAACTATTAATAAATACGGGATGGTATAAATATGGTATGTACTGAAGGCCTAATGAATCCCGATGATCCACATTATCACGTAGTAGTGTATCGGGGGGGTTCCTTGTTTGGATTTCCCTTTGCGAGACACCCCACGCACGAACGTAACGTAATGTTGGGAATGGGGAGAAGTTTAGTCCTTAGTACTCGAATTGATGAGGATTATTAGAAGGCGGGTAATTACATTAGTTAGGCATGGTAGCTTAACTAGGTTGTTTAAAAAGGTATGCGATAGTTGTGCACTATTAGAAGAGGGGTGAGGGGTATCTCATGGGAGTGCGATACCAGTTTAGTTATGAGAAATAACATATTTTTTAAAATATGGATTTTAATGCACTTGCTAAAAAATATTTTCACAACTCGGGCTCTGACCCGTTTCTATATTTTTCCCCTCTTGCTATATATATATATATATGTGTGTGTGTGTGTGTGTGTGTGTGTGTCCAGAACACAGGGACGCCTGGATGATGATTCTTTCGAGTCAGACGTTTGCTGCAGCAGATGTGGATGCAAGCAGGTTTATATTAGGCGCTTCCATTATTGAGATATAGATAGGAGGTATTGTAGAAACATTATGGCTTATGGCCCAACTGTACTCATTTATTCTTTTATCTCCTTTTAGTGCGGCATTCGATTTGGTTGTATTATTGTACCGACTGTTCGGTTATTTTATTTTATATCATTTCAGTTGGTGCATATCAACTGTTGTAATTTTTATTTGAATGGTTTGGTTAAAAAGATTTGTTAATTTAAAATTTTGACGTCGGCCTAATAGGATATTAGTAATTAAATTGGTTTTCGACAGTGATGCTAAGAATAAACCATATGAGACTCCTGTTTTAATTTTATAAAGGAGTGATCGCCCGGTATTTTATTAGGCGGGGTGCCACAGGTGGTATCAGAGCATCAGGTTCTAGTGTCTTTAGGAATCTGTGCGGACGTACTACGCTTTCAGCGTTGCTTTTGATTTGATATAGAGCCTTATGATTAGGATTGTTGATATTCTCGTGTGAGATTTCGTTCTCCTGCCATTATGTAAAATTATTATAAATCTTTTGCGCACTCGTTCGGGATTCGTGTGCTGATCGACGAAGGGCGACTAGGAAAGTCTATTGTGTGGGCAGCAGGAGGCGAGACTTAGTTAGTGCTATAAATTGATATTGGAAATGAGGACCGCGGTAAAGGTCATTTTCCTTGTGGCATTGTCGGATTGTTGCAACTACTACTAAAATATAGTAGTTAAAATTATCAAGCATCGTTGTACTTGAGAATGGTGCTAAACTTTAATTAACAAATAGAAGACTCAGAAGCTCTTGCTTAGAGTTCGGTATGGAATTACTCATATGTGAAAATTTGAGAAAAAAAAATTCACTCGTGAGAGCAATGTTGAAATGGTGGGGACGATAATCACCATATTCGGGGGAGCATGACGTATTGCTCATAAATTAATCTTACAGATGGATTTTTTTTTCCGTAATAAGAATGTGAAATTTAGTGAATTAGATGTTAATCACTAAATAAGAATGGAGTTTTTATAGATGAAGAAAATAATTTTGGGCTTAGGTTAATATAACTCATGGGAAAATTTATGGATTTGTTGGATTGACTTGAAGATTGAAAGGCTTTAATCCCTAAACTATGCTAAGAAGTGTTTTAGGGTGACTTAGAGTGGTTTGGGAACCTTGTATTTGGTTTGGAAGGAGTTTTGGATTGAATTGGAAGAAGAAAAAACGGGAAGAAGAAATTTTGGAAGATGAACAGTGCATCTGCAGAAATCTCGTTAGAAATCTGCCCAGGTCGTTCGAATGAGACTTCATTCAAACGAGGCTTCTAACGAGAATTCTAATGAGGTTACAGTAGGTAGTTCGTTCGATGTTAGAAATGTCGTTCGCACGAGCTCGTTCGAACGAGAATTCTGAGTCTTCTAACGAGATTCCAGAATGACTCTTAAGGCCCGATTTTTGTTCCGAACTTCTCGTAGACTTATTTAAATGAGTGTTAAGCCTGTACGAATGTTGAGTAACTTAAAATTTATAAGTGAGCGAAGAATATGTACGATTAGCCAAACAATATTATATATATTGTGTGTATATATATACGGGCATATTCAGACGTATATATGAGATATGTTAAGTATATATGTGTGTGATTGTTATACTTATATGATATGGTTTTTACCGAGTCGGTGTGATAGTCCGACCACTGGTACCCAGGATGTTGTGTAATTAATTCCCTAGAAGATGATATCATTGAGAGACTGCATCCATTGAGTTATAGCTCTGAGGGATGGTTATTATACTTATATAGTGTATGATATATAAGTATGGATATACTTGATGTGTATACTCTATTGTATATATATTTATATGAGATGTGAAACATATATATACGGACATATTAAAGAATGGAATGCGAGATAAATTATGGATGAGCTCGCCTTGATTATATGTTTAGATGGAACTTCGATGAGGAGATGTTTCATTAGCATGATTTGAGTGCATGGGAACCTTATGGATATAATTTAAGGTATGAAGGATTTATAGTTACGCTGGAGTTTAAGCTTGTTGGTGTTCGTGCGAAGGACTTAGTGTTAATGCAAGCTCTTGTGGTATAGCTCCTTAATAGAATTGAGAGTTCTGACCATATTGTGTTGGTAGATGGGATGGGATTATCCCAGTTGTATATTTGAAGATAACAAGACACTCCATATGTGAACCTTAAAGACGTCGGGATTGGACAAATGTTAGAAAATGCAAGAATGTGAGTTTTGACAATAAGTCAACTAGTGTAGAGGAAACACTATAGAGTGAGAGACATTTGATGACTATATAATTATATAGAGATATAAGTGCTATGAAGAAGCACTGAAATTTTCCTCTCACCGCAAGTATGTGGGTGAGGTAAGATAAAGGAATTTAATTTGAGACTTGTAGCCAGACTTTGAATATAATAAAAATTCAAAGGAAATACATTTTGGGTATGATGTTCATAATATTTTTTTTACAGAGAGTAGGTTCCCTAATTAGTTGGACTTTCCATTTGTACAAGATGGAAGGATATAGTGGTAGAAGTACATTAGTAGGTTAACGAGGTAGGATTTAGAATGTCCTGTTGGTGTCCCTTAGACCGCTATATCTCAATGACCGACGAAGCGAGGGAGTAGTGTATCGGGAAGGTTCCTTGTTTGGATTTCTCTTTGCGAGACGTCCCACGCACAAAACCAAGCAAATGTCGAAAGTCGAGAGAGGTCTTGGGCACTAGGGATATAGTTAGAATAGTACTCATATTACGTGTGTTAGAAACACCTTAATCTTAGGACTACCACGAAGTAAGGGCAATAAGACTATCGACACTAATATAGGAAGGCTATTGTGAGCTAACCACAAGAAGATCGATGAGATAATCTTGAGAAGGATCGAATTTTCCAGGAATCGGGAGAATTAAATTTTGAATTATTCGGGTTAAGGGATACCCAGGTGTTAGTACCAGGCCAATAAAATGAGGCCCATTATTTAGAGTGAGTGTGATGTATCAAAACGTTTTCAATGGTGGTGCATATATGCACAGATGATAGGGAGTATGGGTACCCTGATTAGTAAATTCCAAAAATGTCCGAGATGGAAAGATGTGAAAATAAATATGTATAATATATGCCTGAAAGGCGTCTATAAACAAGGTTAAACGGTGTAGCGTATTGAATGTCGTACGAGAATGACGATAATGCAAACATTTATGTGCAACGAGAGCTAACACACCCGAGATAGGATTCAAAGGCCATGGAAAGTCATTTAAAAAAGGTACATCTTAATGAAAAGGTTACCCAATTTGTTGTGAGAAAGTAGAGCGGAGTCTTACTCAAACGAGTATCTAAGAGTGGCTTGCGCGTGACTGTATGGTTAGCATACTCCAAGTAAAGAAGGAGTGTATGTAGTACCAAATTCCGAAAGAGTATATGAGAGTTGATACTTTAATTATTCGGTATAGGGAATGTAAATTGGAGATTACGAGAGAGATAGTAATCTGAATATTTATACAATACGTGGTGATTCGAATAAAATACGTATGAGAAATGTATGATTAGGCTGGGAATAAGCCTATTATGTGATATTATTATTAAGTGCACTAATGGATTTTAACCCGAGGGTGCAGGATTAATATATATATGTATAGGGCTGATGTGACTATATGTGTATATATATGGATTTGCGAATATTTCTACTGTGTGAGACTAGTAGATATGGTGTTAATAATAAATACTTTGCGCTAAAGGGTCTTAACAAAAAGGGTGCAAGATTAGTGTAAATATATAGAGATGATGAGACTATATATATAAGCATACGCCTTGAGATGGGTGGAATATAGTGAGAGACTATTGTGTTAGGCTATATCTAAATTTGGTTAAGCTTGGACGTAATGTATATACCGATCCTAGAGTAGTGGTACAGGCTATATCTGAATTTCGAGGACGAAATTCTGTTGTAACGGGGGAAGTATGTAATACCCCGTACTTTTAAAGATATTTAAATTACAAAGGTGGGCGTAATTTGATAAATTGAGGAATTTGTGTGAATAGTAATTTTGGAATTTATGAGTGAAATTGAATAAATTCATAATATAAAGTAAATAGTAAATATTAGTTTGTAAGTGTGAGATTAATATTTACATGGATTATATTTTCTTATGAGACTAAGAATATGAGTGGATTATTTTTAATTACATGTCGCAAGTTGCGTAAAGCGACAAAGGAAATATTTAAATGGGAAAATACGTGTATTGAACGTGTTGGGTCAAAATAGAGAATTTTAGTTAAGTGACTCGGATGGAGATTTTGACTGCGCCATTGGTTTCGGAATGGCCGAGATAGTCAAAATAGAGTACTCGGGGGTAGTATTTGGGTTTCGGGCATTTTTGGACTAGTAGGGACTCGTAAATGAATACACGAGTCATTTAACAATTGGATATACACCCAATTTCGGGTTTAATAAGAGAAAACCCTCATTTTTCCCCAAAATCAGATCTAAGAGAGAGAAAGAGAAGAGAGAAGGGAGAGAAGAAGAAGAAGAAGAAGAAGAAGAAGAGATTTTCGGCCAAAATTTGCGGGATTCGACTCGGGGTCGTCGGATTTAATCCACGAGGCAAGTGTTTACTTGCTTTATTAATTGAGTGTGTTTATTTCTCATATTGTAGTTGGTGTGCAAAACTTTAAAGATTTTTGGGATGTATTTTCGTGAATCAAAATGGTTTTTTCGGAAGATTAACGAGTAAAACCCGAATAATATCAAATTTAAGAAATTTAGGAATTAATTGAAATTAATTATTGGATCTGGGTTCTAGGATGATTAGAACCCTTTGTATGTGTGTATTTATGATTGATTGAGGTTGTATGTTGATGGGTGTGAAAATAAAAACCTCAGAGGTGTATTAATGGAGGTTTGGGATTTTGGAGAAGATGAATAGTAACTCCGTAGCTTGCGGGATAAATTTGGACAGGAAGAGGGCAGATTCAGCTCTCGGTCAAAACACAAAAGTTGTAGATATTTTCGATACGGTCGCGTGGGCATCGACCGCGTATTTTTTTTATTTTTCTTCGAATTATTATGATTTTTACAATATGGCAGTTCCAGGGTGAAACCACCAACTCGGAAATTTGAAGAAAAAAAAGGCTAGAGTTCTTTGGAGATAAATATTTGGGGTTCCTAAAAATAGTGTGGGGACTTCTAAATATTTTTTTTAGTAAGGTATGTATCTTGGGTTTGATGAAAGTAAACCCCAAAATTTATCCAAATAGGGGTGTTTGGGAAGAGTGACACTCGGGGTGATGTTTCGGTGGGCAAAATTTTATATAAGTAATTGTGCGCATAGAAAACACACTTATATGCCAATTTTGATTGAGTAAAATACTATGAGGTGACTAGGATGAAATTTAGGATACGGGCTAAAGAGAATTGAGCAGTCATCCTATAGGTCTATTTATGACAATTATTATAGGTGAGAGGAATGCCTATCGTTATTTATGGGACGAATAAATATATCAGTGTTGTTGGTATTGTCATCGTGCGGTGAGAAAAAACTCGAAAATAATATATTGAGGATTAGTCAAAATTAATAAATGCGTAGGATATTCGAGAGATAAATATACTACGTAGGAAATTTATTATACGGATTGTGCGTATGCCCGAATGAAATTATATACGTGGGTCAAATAATTACCTATAGGAAATTATGTATAGGTGAGAGAAATACCTATAATTATAATATGTTTTTGTGAATACCAAATCTATGATATATTTATATAGGTGGAATGTGTACCTATGTGATTGTTTATTATGTGTATGACATACCTACCATACTTGCTATCATGGGAGGTTGACGTTCGTCTGAGGACAATCTTATCATGTGTTGCCTTCGGGGGGACTTTAGATTTGGTACCTCAAGAACATTGGACTGTGAAGGGTTTATTTGTGAGTCGATAAGTCTGATGACTATGGGAGCATAGGTATGTGAACTATGTTCGCCTCCAATATGTGTGATTTCTATTTATATGGTTCCTGAGTGATGCGGAACGCGTGATCCTTATGTGCGTGATGTACAGGGATTTGATAGCAGAGTATGAGTGCACCGCAGCTGAGCCTAGGGGTGCCATATATGCATATATGTATTGTGATTAACATATATTTGACTTGAGATAATCCACAGATGCTTAGTAAATGAGAATGACTAAGCCACTTATATTGTAATTCGTGGATGATTAATATACTTGTTGCGTATAGTATATTGTTTATATATATGAGATGAGATATCATATAACCTAACCTTGTATAAAATGAAAAGAATGAATAAAGTGTGATATTACTTCCAGTAAATGAATATCCGGATTTATATGTATATGAATCTTAGGTTCTAATGAGAACTATTAATAAATACGGGATGGTATAAATATGATATGTACTGAAGGCCTAATGGATCCCGATGATCAACATTGTCACGTAGTAGTGTATCGAGGGGGTTCCTTGTTTGGATTTCGCTTTGCGAGACACACCACGCACGAACGTAACGTAATATTGGGAATGGGGAGAAGTTTAGTCCTTAGTACTCGAATTGATGAGGATTATTAGAAGGTGGGTAATTACATTAGTTAGGCAGGGTAGCTTAACTAGGCGGTTTAAAAAGGTATGCGATAGTTGTGCACTATTAGAAGAGGGGTAAGGGGTATCTCATGGGAGTGCGATACCACTTTAAATATGAGAAATAACATATTTTTTTAAATGTGGATTTTAATGCACTTGCTAAAAAATATTTTCACAATTCGGGCTCTGACTCGTTTCTATATTTTTCCCTTCTTGATATATATATATATATATATATATATATATATATATATATATATAGGTGTCCAGACACAGGGACGCCTGGATGATGATTCTTTCGAGTCAGACGTTTGCTGCAGCAGCTGTGGATGCAAGCAGGTTTATATTAGACGCTTCCATCATTGAGATCTAGATAGGAGGTATTGTAGAAATATTCGGGCTTATGGCCCAACTGTACTCATTTATTCTTTTATTGCCTTTTAGTGCGGCATTCGATTTGGTTGTATATTTGTACTGAGTGTTCGGTTATTTTATTTTATTTCATTTCAGTTGCTTCATATAAACTGTTGTAATTTTTATTTGAATGGTTTGGTTAAAAAGATTTGTTAATTTAAAATTTTGACGTCGGCTTAATAGGATATTAGTAATTAAATTGGTTTTCGACAGTGATGCTAAGAATGAACCATATTAAACTCCTGTTTTAATTTGATATAGGAGTGATCGCCCGGTATTTTATTAGGCGGGGTGCCACAGTAGGTTCCTCTATCTACCTCTCCCACACGCACACACACAAAACAGGACACGCGCACACACGCACAACGGAACACACATACGCACACCTACTTCAATTTCTATATGTTTGGTTCACAACAGAACACACGCTCCACCTATTGTTTAATTTCCTTTCGCATTTTACATCGGTTTTAAGGATGTTATATGTAATCGGGATCCCTATTTATGCCATTATCTATGTTTTGATTAATTTTTTTGTAAATATATGTTCAATGTTCCTGAAAAATTGTATCAATATTGTATATGTTTAATAGGATGGGCTAATAGGTCATATCTATGGACTATTTTCAATTACAATCTGTAGATAGAGAATTCTGTAGTCTCAATGTCATAAAGATATAGGAGAATAATAGTGGATGAACAAATTTTTTAATGTTCCTCTATATCAATTCTAAATTTCTATGTTAATAAATATATTATATTATTGTAATTTCATATTGAGATTAACTATACAATTATCTTCCATTGACTTTCAGGACATCTTGTCATTGTTGAACCCTTGTTACATGTTTTATCTTGGGATATAACCTTCGGGGAACACTGCAATCACAGGCCAAGGCCTTTATTGATTTCTAGCACGAATATCGAGTAAGTTTTTGCCCCTGCTAGGTTACATTAGTTTTCAGTTTTCTTTTGATATAGGACTGACCGTTCATTGTTTTTTTAGACAGCAAAAATAAAGGTAGTTCTTGACCAAGAAACTTGGGTGGATGTAAATGTTCCTGATAAATTTCTGGCCATCATGACTTCATTGTTTTGTTCGGAGCCTTTAGTTACTGGTGACTCTGATGATAATCCTGGTAGTATTGCAATAGACAACTATAATCCTTCACTCCCAAGTGACACTTATAGAGGCATTTTACGGCAAACTCACTCAACACTATAAAACCATGATTTTTCAATAGTTCAATGGGATAAAGTTGATTTTCCAATATGTCCTGCTTATAAATTATTTTCCTTGTTCCATGTTAGGAAATATGTTTATATTGAGTCGTTCAATGACTTTCACTCAAATTTTATCTCTATCAAAAGGAAAGTTTGGAATTGTTTTAAACAACCCTTAAAAACCCTCTCTTTTCATGAAATTATCACCATTCAAGGTTTTGGTGCTAAAATTAGGTATAACATTCCAGAAGAAACCTTCATAATCATTTACGTTCAAATAGTTACATACTGATTCATTTTCCTGATATGTGGACTGTGTAATGAAGAAAATTTCTCAAGGTTTGATCCTTCCAGATGTTGGTAACACAGTCGTGATGGATATTCTCAACCTATGTTAATACGTGTTTTTAATACTAGTCGGTGGACTTATAACTCTTATGATCCTTATTAACTTATATGTTGTTTTATGCGCTTTTAAGATTTTGACATCTAATTGTGCAATGTTTACTAGTTCAAGTTATTTAGAAATGTTTCTCCTCTAATTATTAATGATGAAATTGATTATTTATGATTAAGTTGTAAATGTAGTCTCCTAAGTGACACGAATTCAATTGTTTAATAAAATATGAAATGATAATACTTTTAAGAAACATTCACAGCATTACATTTATATGTTTAATGTGTAGCTAATGAGAGAAAACAATTATTGTTTCAGGTGTATGTTTTCTTCTTTGCATCCAGAAACTTCTCGAGAAAATGTCATGTTAAAGTGTGAGGTGCACTGTCAACTCAATTCTTTTGGTGGATGCTCTAAGGTTTGATTTATTGGCTTAATTCTTCAATTATACATTACATATATATTTACTCTCTTTGTCTTTCAATTGTTCGCTGGTTTATTATTTTATTTTCAAAAAGTTAGACTTAGGCATAAAAACATGACGTTAAAGGGTGAAAATATAAAATAGCAACAAAACGATCCCGTAAGAGGCACGGGCACCTCGCACGGGATCAAGGTAACTCGTAGGAACCGACCGCGTAGTCACGATAATTTCGATTTGAGTATACGATGTAAATTTGTCAAAAATTAGACATAGACAAAAACATGTCATTAAATGGTGAAAACATCAAATAGTCACAAAACAATCTCTTAGGAGGCACGGGCACCTCGTACGGGAAAAATGTAACTCGTAGGAACCGACCGTGTAGTCACAGGGCTCCCAGTTTGAGTATACGATGTAAATTTACAAAAAGTTAGACTTAAGCATAAAAATATGTCGTCAAAGGATGAAAACATAAAACAATCACAAAACGGTCCCGTAAGACGCACGAAAACCTTGCACATGACCAATGTAACTCATATGAACCGACCGCGTAGTCACGTGTCTCTCAGTTTGAGTGTACGACCTAAATTTGTAAAAAAGTTAGACTTAAGCATAAAAACAAGCCTTCAAAGGGTGAACGTAAAACAGCCACAACACGGTCCCGTAAGAGTCACGAACACGTCGCACGGGATCAATGTAACTCGTAGGAAATGACCACGTAGTCATTACGCTCCCGGTTTGAGTGTACGTTGTAAATTTGCAAAAAGTAAGACTAAGGCCTAAAAACATGCCATAAAAGGGTGAAAATGTAAAACAACCACAAAACGATCCCGTAAGAGTCACGAACACCTCGCACGGGACCAATGTAACTTATAGGAATTAACTGCGTAGTCAAAGGGCTCCCAATTTGAGTGTACGACATAAATTTGTAAAAAGTTAAACTTAAGCACAAAAACATGTCATCAAAGGGTGAAAACATAAAATAACCACAAATCGGTCCCGTAAGAGGCATAAACACCTCGCATGGGACAAATGTAACTCGTAGGAATTGACTGCGTAGTCTGGTGACTCTCGATTTGAGTGTACGGCGTAAATTTGCAAAAAGATAACATTAATCATAAAAACATGTCATCAAAGGGTGAAAATGTAAAACAACCACAAAAACGGTCTCGTAAGAGGCACAAACACCTCGCACGGGACCAATGTAACTCGTAGGAATTGACTGCGTAGTCAAGTGACTCTCGGTTTGAGTGTACGGCGTAAATTTAAAAAATGTTAGACTTAAGCATAAAAACATGACATCTAAGGGTGAAAACGTAAAACAGTCACAAAACGGTAACGTAAGAATCACGAACACCTCACACGGGACGAATGCAACTCATAGGAACCAACTGCGTAGTCACGAAGCTCCCGATTTGAGTGACGACGTAAATTTACAAAATGTTAGAATCGCAAAACAGTCTCGTAAATGGCATGAACACCTCGCACGGGACCAATGTAACTCGTAGCAACCGACCGGTCGCGGTACTCCCGGTTTGAGTGTACGGCGTAAATTTGCAAAACATTAGACTTAATCAAAAAAAATGCACAAACACAAAACGCAAAATAACCGCAAAATGGTCCTATAAGAGGAACAGACCAATCGCACGGGACCAATGTAATTCTTAGGAACTGATTGAGTAGTCACGTGACTCCCGATTTGAGTGTAGGGCGTAAATATGAAAAATGTTAGACTTAAGCATAAAAACATGCCATCAAAGGGTGAAAGCGTAACATAACCATAAAACGGTCCCGTAAGTGGCACGAACACCTCACACGAGAACAATGTAAATCGTAGGAACCGACCGAAGTCACGATACTCCAGGTTTTAGTGTACAACGTAAATTTACAAAAAGTTAGACTAAAGAATAAAAACGTGCCATCAAATGGTGAAAACGTAAAACAACCAAAAAATGGTCCCGTAAGAGTCACGAACACCTCGCACGGGACCAATGTAACACGTAGGAACCGACAGCGTAGTCACGGGGATCCCGATTTGCGTGTAGACATAAATTTGCAAAAAGTTAGACTTAAGAATAAACGTATGCCATCAAAACAGCCACTAAAACGGTACCGTAAGAGACACGAACACCTCGTACATGACCAATTTAACTCGTAAGAACCGACCGCGTAAAAACGTGACTCCCGATTTGAGTGTACAACGTAAATTTTCAAAACATTAGACTTAAGCATAAAAACATGTCATTAAAGGGTGAAAACAAAAAACATTCAAACGGTCTCGTAAGAGGCATGAACACCTCGCACAAGACAAAAGTAACTCGTAAAAACTGACCGTGTAATCACGTGACTCCCGATTTGAGTGTACGACCCAAATTGACAAAAAGTTAGACTTAAGCATAAAAAGATGCCTTCAAAGGGTTCAAATGTAAAACAGTCACAAAACGGTCTAGTAAGAGGCACGAACAACTCGCACGGGACAAAGTAAATCGTAGGAACCGACCGCGTAGTCACGTGACTCCCGGTTTGAGTGTACGACCCAAATTTGCCAAAAGTTAGACTTAAGCATAAAAGGATTCCTTCAAAGGGTTAAAATGTAAAACATTCACAAAACAGTCCTGTAAGAGTCACGAACACCTCACAAGGTACCACTGTAACTCGTAGGAACTGATCTCATAGTCACGGCGCTCCCAATTTGAGTGTATGACGTAAATTTGCAAAAAGTTAGACTTCAGCGTAAGAACATGCCATCAAAGGGTGAAAACGTAAATAACCATAAAACGATCCCGTAAGAGGCACGAACACCTCCCACGACATCAACGTAACTCGTATGAATTGACCGCATAGTCACGTGACTCCCGGTTTGAGTGTTCGACCTAAATTTGTAAAAAGTTAGCCTTAAGCATAAACACATGCCATCAAAGGTTGAAAACGTAAAACAACCACAAAACGGTCCCGTAGGAGGCACAATCACTTCGCACGGGATCAATGTAACTCATAGGAAACGAACTCGTAGTTAAGTGACTCCCGATTTGAGTGTACAACGTAAATTTGCAAAAAGTTAGACCTATGAATTAAAACATGCCATTAAAGGGTGAAAACAGAAAACTGCCACAAAACGGTCCCGTAAGAGTCACGAACACCTCGCACGGAACCAATCTAACTCGAAGGAACCGATCGCGTAGTCACGTGGGTCCCGATTTGAGTATTCGATATAAATTTTCATAAAGTTAGACTCAAGCACAAAAACAGGCCATCAAAGGGTGAAAACGTAAAACAACCACAAAATGATCCCGAAAGAGTCACAAACACCTCACACGGAACCAATGTAACTTGTAGGAACCGACCGCATAGGCATGTGACTCCCGATTTGAGTGTACGACCTAAATTTGTAAAAAGTTACACTTAAGCAAAAAAACATGTCATCAAAGGGTGAAAGCATAAAACAACCACAAAGCAGTCCCGTAAGTGGCACGAACACCTCACAAGAGACCAGTGAAAATCTTAAGAACCGACCGCAACGTCACGGTACTCCCGGTTTGAGTATACGACGTAAATTGGCAAAAAGTTATACTAAAGCATAAAAACATACCATCAAAAGGTGAAAATGTAAAACAACCAAAAAATGGTCCCGTAAGAGTCACGATCACCTCGTACGGGACCAATGTAACTCGTAGAAACCAACAGCGTAGTCACGGGACCCCCGATTTGCGTGTACGACATAAATTTGCAAAAAGTTAGACTTAAGCATAAACACATGCCATCAAAATAGCCACAAAACGGTACCGTAAGAGACACGAACACCTCGTAGATGACCAATTTAACTCGTAGGAACCGATCACGTAGTCACGGGACTCCCGATTTGAGTGTACAACGTAAATTTTCAAAAAATTAGACTTAAGCATAAAAACATGTCATCAATGGGTGAAAATGGAAAACATACACAAAACGGTCCCATAAGAGGCACGAACACCTCGCACGGGACCAAAGTAACTCGTAGAACCGACCGCGTAGTCACGTGACTCCCAGTTTTAGTGTAGGACCCAAGTTTGAAAAAAGTTAGACCTAAGCATAAAAACATGCCTTAAAAGGGTAAAAATGTAAAATAGTCACAAAACCGTCCCGTAAGAGGCATGAACAACTCGCATGGGACCAATGTAACTCGTAGGGACTGATCGCCTAGCCATGACGCTCCAAGTTTGAGTCTATGACGTAAATTTTCAAAAATTTAGACTTAAGTATAAAAACAAGCCATTAAAGTAGGAAAACATAAATCAACCACAAAATTGTCCCGAAAGAGGCACGAACACGTCTCACGGGACCAATGTAACTCGTAGAAATTGACCGCGTAGTCACGTGACTCCCGGTTTGAATGTACGACCTAAATTTGTAAAAAGTTAGACTTAAGCATAAACACATGCCATAAAAAGGGTGAAAAAGTAAAACAACCACAAAACGGTCCCGTATGAGGCACGAACACCTCGCACGTGACCAATGTAACTCGTAGGAAATGACTGCGTAGTCACGTGACTCCCGATTTGAGTGTATGACGTAAATTTGCAAAAAGTCAGGCTTAAGAATTAAAACATGCCATTAAAGGGTGAAAACGAAAAACATCAACAAAACGGTCCCATAAGAGTCACGAACACCTCGTACGGGACCAATCTAACTCACAGGAACCGACCGCGTAGTTACGTGGCTCCCAGTTTGAGTGTCCGACCAAAATTTGCAAAAAGTTAGACTTATGCCTAAAAACTTGCCATCAAAGGGTGAAAACATAAAACAACCACAAAACGGTCCCCTAAGAGTCACGAACACCTCACACGAGACCAATGTAACAGGTAGGAATTGACCGCGTAGTCACGGAGCTCCCAATTTAAGTGTACGACCTAAATTTGTAAAAAGTTACACTTAAGCATAAAAACATGCCTTCAAAGGATGAAAACGTAAAATAGTTGCAAAACGGTCCCGTAAGAGTCACGAACAACTCACACGGGACCAATGTAACTAGTAGGAACTGACGGCGTAGTCACGGAGCTCCCGGTTTGAGTGTACGACGTAAATTTATAAATAGTTAGACTTAAGCACAAAAACATACCATCAAAGGGTGAAAGCCTAAAACAACCACAAAACGGTCCCGTAAGAGGCACGAACACCTCGCACGAGACCAATGTAACTTGTAAAAACCGACCGCATAGTCATGTGACTCTCGGTTTGAGTGTACGACCTAAATTTGCAAAAAGTTACACTTAAGCATAAAAACTTTCCATCAAAGGGTCAAAGCGTAAAACAACCACAAAACGATCCCGTAAGTGGCACGACCACCTCGTACGGGACCAATGCAAATCATAGGAATCGATCGCGAAGTCACGGTACTCCCAGTTTGTGTGTACGACGTAAATTTGCAAAAAGTTAGACTAAACCATAAAAATATGTTATCAAATGGTGAAAACATAAAACAACCAAAAATAGTCCCGTAAGAGTAACGAACACCTCGCACGGCACCAATGTAACTCGTAAGCCCCGATAGCGTAGTCGCGGGGCTCCCGATTTGTGTGTACGACATAAATTTGTAAAAAGTTAGACTTAAGTATAAACAAATGCCATCAAAACAGCTGGAAAACAGTACCGTAAGAGACACGAACGCCTCGTACATGACCAATTTAAGTCGTAGGAACCGACCGCGTAGTCACATGACTCCCCGGTTTGAGTGTACAATGTAAATTTACAAAATAATAGACTTAAGCATAAAAACATGTCATCAAAGGGTGAAACGAAAAATAGCCACAAAACGGTCCCATAAAAGGCACGAACACCTCGCACGGGATCAAATTAACTCGTAGGAACCGACCGCTTAGTCACGTGACTCCCGACATGAGTGTACGACCCAAATTTGAAAAATGTTAGACTTAAGCATAAAAAGATGCCTTAAAAGGGTTAAAACGTAAAACAGTCACAAAACGATCTCGTAAGAAGTAGGAGCACCTCGCACGGGACCAAAGTAACTCGTAGGAACCGACCACGTAGTCACGTGACTCCCGATTTGAGTGTACGATCCAAATTTGTAAAAAGTTAAACTTAAGCATAAAAACATGCCATTAAAAGAGGAAAACATAAAACAACCAAAAAAATATTTCATATGAGCACGAACACCTCGCACGGGACCAATTTAACTCATGGGAATTGACCGCGTAATCACGTGACTCCCGATTTGAGTGTACGACCTAAATTTGTAAAAAGTTCCATAAGCCTAAACACATGCCATCAAAGGGTGAAAACGTAATACAACCATAAACGGTCCCCTAAGAGTCACGAACACCTCGCACGGGACTAATGTAACTCGTAGGAAATGGTCGCGTTGTCAAGTGCCTCACAGTTTGAGTGTACGACGTAAATTTGTAAAAAGTTGGACTTAAGAATTAAAACATGCCATTAAAGGGTGAAATTGGAAAACAACCACAAAACGATCCCGTAAGAGTCACGAACACCTCTCACGGGACAAATCAAACTCGTAGGAACCGACCGCGTAGTCACGTAGCTCCCGATTTCACTGTACGACATAAATTTGCATAAAGTAAGACCTAAGCATAAAAACATCCATCAAAGGGTGAAAACGTAAAATAACTGCAAAACGATCCCCTAAGAGTCACGAACACCTCACACGGGACCAATGTAACTTATAGGAACCGACCGCGTACTCATGTGACTCCCGGTTTTGAGTGTACGACCTAAATTTGCAAAAAGTTACACTTAAGCATAAAAATATGCCTTCAAAGGATGAAAACGTAAGACAATTACAAAACGGTCCCGTAAGAGTCACGAACACCTCACACGGGACCAATGTAACTCGTAGAAACTGATCGCGTAGTCACGGAGCTCCCGGTTTAAGTGTACGACGTAAATTTGCTAATAGTTAGACTTAAGTGTAAAAACAAGCCATTAAAGGGTGAAAACGTAAAAAACCACAAAACGGTCCTGTAAGAGGCACGAACACCTCGCACGAGACCAATGTAACTCGTATGAATTGACCGCGTAGTCACGTGGCTCCAGGTTTGAGTGTGCGACCTAAATTTGCAAAAAATTACACTTAAGCATAAAAACATGCCCTCAAAGGGTGAAAACTTAAAACAGCCACAAAACGGTCCCGAAAGAATCACGAACACCTAACACGGGACCAATGTAACTTTTAAGAAACGACCGCGTAGTCATGTGACTCTCGGATTGAGTGTACGACCTAAATTTGTAAAAGGTTACACTTAAGCATAAAAACATGCCTTCAAAGGGTGAAAATGTAAAACAGTTGCAAAACGGTCCCGTAAGAGTCACAACACCTCACACAGACGAATGTAACCTGTAGGAATCGATCGCGTAGTCACGTGGCTCCCGATTTGAGTGTACGACATAAATTTGTATAAAGTTAGACTTATGCATAAAAACATGCCATCAAAGGGTGAAAACATAAAATAACCACAAAACGATCGTGTAAGAGGCACGAACACCTCGCACGGGACCAATGTAACTTGTAGGAACCGACTGCGTAGTCATGTGACTCCCAGTTTTAGTGCCCGACCTAAATTTGCGAAAAGTTACATTTAAGCTTAAAAACTTGCCTTCAAATGGTGAAAACGTAAAACAGTTGCAAAACGGTCCGCTAAGAGTCACGAACGCCTCACATGGAACCAATGTAACAAGTAGGATTTTAACAGCGTAGTCACGGTGCTCCCGATTTGAGTGTACGACCTAAATTTGTAAAAAGTTACACTTAAGCATAAAAACATGCCTTCAAAGGATGAAAACGTAAAATAGTTGCAAAACGGTCCAGTAAGAGTCACGAACAGCTCACACAGGACCAATGTAACTAGTAGGAACTAACGGCGTAGTCACGGAGCTCCCGGTTTGAGTGTACGATGTAAATTTATAAATAGTTAGACTTAAGCATAAAAATATATTATCAAAGGGAAAAATGTAAAACAACCACAAAACGGTCCGGTAAGAGGCATGAACACCTCGCACGGGACCAATGTAACTTGTAAAAACTGACCGCGTAGTCATGTGACTCCTGGTTTGAGTGTACGACCTAAATTTGCAAAAAGTTACACTTAAGCATAAAAACATATCATCAAAGGGTGAAAGCGTAAAATAACCACAAAACGATCCCGTAAGTGGGACGACCACCTCGCACGGGACCAATGTAAATCGTAGGAATCGATTGCGAAGTCACGGTACTCCCAGTTTGTGTGTACGACGTAAATTTGCAAAAAGTTAGACTAAAGCATAAAAACATGTCATCAAATGGTGAAAACGTAAAATAACCAAAAATAGTCCCGTAAGAGTAAGGAACACCTCGTACGGCACCAATGTAACTCGTAGGACCCGATAGCGTAGTCACGAGGATCCCGATTTGTGTGTACGACAAAAATTTGCCAAAAGTTAGACTTAAGCATAAACAAATGCCATCAAAACAGCCAGAAAACGGTACCGTAAGAGACACGAACACCTCATACATGACAAATTTAAGTCGTAGGAACCGATCGCGTAGTCACATGACTCCCGGTTTGAGTGTACAATGTAAATTTATAAAATAATAGACTTAAGCATAAAAACATGTCATCAAAGGGTGAAACGAAAAACAGCCACAAAACGGTCCCATAAAAGGCACGAACACCTCGCACGGGATCAAATTAACTCGTAGGAACCGATCGTTTAGTCACGTGACTCCTGACTTGAGTGTACGACCCAAATTTGCCAAATGTTAGACTTAAGCATAAAAAGATGCCTTAAAAAGGTTAAAACGTAAAAGAGTCACAAAATGATCTCGTAAGAAGTACGAGCACCTCGCACGGGACCAAAGTAACTCGTAGGAACCGACCGCGTAGTCACGTGACTCACGATTTGAGTGTACGACCCAAATTTGTAAAAAGTAGACTTAAGCATAAAAACATGCCATTAAAGCACGAAAACAACCAAAAAAATGTCTCATACGAGGCACGAACAAGTCGCACGGGACCAATTTAACTCGTAGGAATTGACCGCGTAGTCACGTGACTCCCGATTTGATTGTACGACCTAAATTTGTAAAAAGTTAGACTTAAGCAGAAACATATGTCATCAAAGGGTGAAAACGGAAAACAACCACAAAACGGTCCCGTAAGAGGCACGAACACCTCGCACGGGACCAATGTAACTCGTAGGAAATGGCCACATAGTCAAGTGACTCCCGGTTTGAGTGTATAACGTAAATTTGTAAAAAGTTAGACTTAAGAATTAAAACATGCCATTAAAGGGTGAAAACGGTAAACGACCGCAAAACGGTCCCGAAAGAGTCACGAACACCTCATACGGGACCAATGTAACTTGTAGGAACCGACCGGGTAGTGATGTGACTCTCGATTTTAGTGCCCGACCAAAATTTGCAAAAAGTTACATTTAAACCTAAAAACTTGCATTCAAAGGGTGAAAACGTAAAACAGTTGCAAAACGATCCCCTAAGAGTCACGAACCTCACACGGGACCAATGTAACAGGTAGGAATTGACCGCGTAGTCACGGAGCTCCCGATTCGAGTGTGCGACCTAAATTTGTAAAAAGTTTTACTTAAGCATAAAAACATGCCTTCAAAGGATGAAAACGTAAAATAGTTGCAAAACGGTCCCGTAAGAGTCACGAACAACTCACACGGGACCAATGTAACTAGTAGGAACTGACGGCGTAGTCACGGAGCTCCCGGTTTGAGTGTACGACGTAAATTTATAAATAATTAGACTTAAGCACAAAAACATACCATCAAAGGGTGAAAGCCTAAAACAACCACAAAACGGTCCCGTAAGAGGCACGAACACCTCGCACGAGACCAATGTAACTTGTAAAAACCGACCGCATAGTCATGTGACTCTCGGTTTGAGTGTACGACCTAAATTTGCAAAAAGTTACACTTAAGCATAAAAACTTTCCATCAAAGGGTCAAAGCGTAAAACAACCACAAAACGATCCCGTAAGTGGCACGACCACCTCGTACGGGACCAATGCAAATCATAGGAATCGATCGCGAAGTCACGGTACTCCCAGTTTGTGTGTACGACGTAAATTTGCAAAAAGTTAGACTAAACCATAAAAATATGTTATCAAATGGTGAAAACATAAAACAACCAAAAATAGTCCCGTAAGAGTAACGAACACCTCGCACGGCACCAATGTAACTCGTAAGCCCCGATAGCGTAGTCGCGGGGCTCCCGATTTGTGTGTACGACATAAATTTGTAAAAAGTTAGACTTAAGTATAAACAAATGCCATCAAAACAGCTGGAAAACAGTACCGTAAGAGACACGAACGCCTCGTACATGACCAATTTAAGTCGTAGGAACCGACCGCGTAGTCACATGACTCCCCGGTTTGAGTGTACAATGTAAATTTACAAAATAATAGACTTAAGCATAAAAACATGTCATCAAAGGGTGAAACGAAAAATAGCCACAAAACGGTCCCATAAAAGGCACGAACACCTCGCACGGGATCAAATTAACTCGTAGGAACCGACCGCTTAGTCACGTGACTCCCGACATGAGTGTACGACCCAAATTTGAAAAATGTTAGACTTAAGCATAAAAAGATGCCTTAAAAGGGTTAAAACGTAAAACAGTCACAAAACGATCTCGTAAGAAGTAGGAGCACCTCGCACGGGACCAAAGTAACTCGTAGGAACCGACCACGTAGTCACGTGACTCCCGATTTGAGTGTACGATCCAAATTTGTAAAAAGTTAAACTTAAGCATAAAAACATGCCATTAAAAGAGGAAAACATAAAACAACCAAAAAAATATTTCATATGAGCACGAACACCTCGCACGGGACCAATTTAACTCATGGGAATTGACCGCGTAATCACGTGACTCCCGATTTGAGTGTACGACCTAAATTTGTAAAAAGTTCCTTAAGCCTAAACACATGCCATCAAAGGGTGAAAACGTAATACAACCATAAACGGTCCCCTAAGAGTCACGAACACCTCGCACGGGACTAATGTAACTCGTAGGAAATGGTCGCGTTGTCAAGTGCCTCACAGTTTGAGTGTACGACGTAAATTTGTAAAAAGTTGGACTTAAGAATTAAAACATGCCATTAAAGGGTGAAATTGGAAAACAACCACAAAACGATCCCGTAAGAGTCACGAACACCTCTCACGGGACAAATCAAACTCGTAGGAACCGACCGCGTAGTCACGTAGCTCCCGATTTCACTGTACGACATAAATTTGCATAAAGTAAGACCTAAGCATAAAAACATCCATCAAAGGGTGAAAACGTAAAATAACTGCAAAACGATCCCCTAAGAGTCACGAACACCTCACACGGGACCAATGTAACTTATAGGAACCGACCGCGTACTCATGTGACTCCCGGTTTTGAGTGTACGACCTAAATTTGCAAAAAGTTACACTTAAGCATAAAAATATGCCTTCAAAGGATGAAAACGTAAGACAATTACAAAACGGTCCCGTAAGAGTCACGAACACCTCACACGGGACCAATGTAACTCGTAGAAACTGATCGCGTAGTCACGGAGCTCCCGGTTTAAGTGTACGACGTAAATTTGCTAATAGTTAGACTTAAGTGTAAAAACAAGCCATTAAAGGGTGAAAACGTAAAAAACCACAAAACGGTCCTGTAAGAGGCACGAACACCTCGCACGAGACCAATGTAACTCGTATGAATTGACCGCGTAGTCACGTGGCTCCAGGTTTGAGTGTGCGACCTAAATTTGCAAAAAATTACACTTAAGCATAAAAACATGCCCTCAAAGGGTGAAAACTTAAAACAGCCACAAAACGGTCCCGAAAGAATCACGAACACCTAACACGGGACCAATGTAACTTTTAAGAAACGACCGCGTAGTCATGTGACTCTCGGATTGAGTGTACGACCTAAATTTGTAAAAGGTTACACTTAAGCATAAAAACATGCCTTCAAAGGGTGAAAATGTAAAACAGTTGCAAAACGGTCCCGTAAGAGTCACAACACCTCACACAGACGAATGTAACCTGTAGGAATCGATCGCGTAGTCACGTGGCTCCCGATTTGAGTGTACGACATAAATTTGTATAAAGTTAGACTTATGCATAAAAACATGCCATCAAAGGGTGAAAACATAAAATAACCACAAAACGATCGTGTAAGAGGCACGAACACCTCGCACGGGACCAATGTAACTTGTAGGAACCGACTGCGTAGTCATGTGACTCCCAGTTTTAGTGCCCGACCTAAATTTGCGAAAAGTTACATTTAAGCTTAAAAACTTGCCTTCAAATGGTGAAAACGTAAAACAGTTGCAAAACGGTCCGCTAAGAGTCACGAACGCCTCACATGGAACCAATGTAACAAGTAGGATTTTAACAGCGTAGTCACGGTGCTCCCGATTTGAGTGTACGACCTAAATTTGTAAAAAGTTACACTTAAGCATAAAAACATGCCTTCAAAGGATGAAAACGTAAAATAGTTGCAAAACGGTCCAGTAAGAGTCACGAACAGCTCACACAGGACCAATGTAACTAGTAGGAACTAACGGCGTAGTCACGGAGCTCCCGGTTTGAGTGTACGATGTAAATTTATAAATAGTTAGACTTAAGCATAAAAATATATTATCAAAGGGAAAAATGTAAAACAACCACAAAACGGTCCGGTAAGAGGCATGAACACCTCGCACGGGACCAATGTAACTTGTAAAAACTGACCGCGTAGTCATGTGACTCCTGGTTTGAGTGTACGACCTAAATTTGCAAAAAGTTACACTTAAGCATAAAAACATATCATCAAAGGGTGAAAGCGTAAAATAACCACAAAACGATCCCGTAAGTGGGACGACCACCTCGCACGGGACCAATGTAAATCGTAGGAATCGATTGCGAAGTCACGGTACTCCCAGTTTGTGTGTACGACGTAAATTTGCAAAAAGTTAGACTAAAGCATAAAAACATGTCATCAAATGGTGAAAACGTAAAATAACCAAAAATAGTCCCGTAAGAGTAAGGAACACCTCGTACGGCACCAATGTAACTCGTAGGACCCGATAGCGTAGTCACGAGGATCCCGATTTGTGTGTACGACAAAAATTTGCCAAAAGTTAGACTTAAGCATAAACAAATGCCATCAAAACAGCCAGAAAACGGTACCGTAAGAGACACGAACACCTCATACATGACAAATTTAAGTCGTAGGAACCGATCGCGTAGTCACATGACTCCCGGTTTGAGTGTACAATGTAAATTTATAAAATAATAGACTTAAGCATAAAAACATGTCATCAAAGGGTGAAACGAAAAACAGCCACAAAACGGTCCCATAAAAGGCACGAACACCTCGCACGGGATCAAATTAACTCGTAGGAACCGATCGTTTAGTCACGTGACTCCTGACTTGAGTGTACGACCCAAATTTGCCAAATGTTAGACTTAAGCATAAAAAGATGCCTTAAAAAGGTTAAAACGTAAAAGAGTCACAAAATGATCTCGTAAGAAGTACGAGCACCTCGCACGGGACCAAAGTAACTCGTAGGAACCGACCGCGTAGTCACGTGACTCACGATTTGAGTGTACGACCCAAATTTGTAAAAAGTAGACTTAAGCATAAAAACATGCCATTAAAGCACGAAAACAACCAAAAAAATGTCTCATACGAGGCACGAACAAGTCGCACGGGACCAATTTAACTCGTAGGAATTGACCGCGTAGTCACGTGACTCCCGATTTGATTGTACGACCTAAATTTGTAAAAAGTTAGACTTAAGCAGAAACATATGTCATCAAAGGGTGAAAACGGAAAACAACCACAAAACGGTCCCGTAAGAGGCACGAACACCTCGCACGGGACCAATGTAACTCGTAGGAAATGGCCACATAGTCAAGTGACTCCCGGTTTGAGTGTATAACGTAAATTTGTAAAAAGTTAGACTTAAGAATTAAAACATGCCATTAAAGGGTGAAAACGGTAAACGACCGCAAAACGGTCCCGAAAGAGTCACGAACACCTCATACGGGACCAATGTAACTTGTAGGAACCGACCGGGTAGTGATGTGACTCTCGATTTTAGTGCCCGACCAAAATTTGCAAAAAGTTACATTTAAGCCTAAAAACTTGCATTCAAAGGGTGAAAACGTAAAACAGTTGCAAAACGATCCCCTAAGAGTCACGAACCTCACACGGGACCAATGTAACAGGTAGGAATTGACCGCGTAGTCACGGAGCTCCCGATTCGAGTGTGCGACCTAAATTTGTAAAAAGTTTTACTTAAGCATAAAAACATGCCTTCAATGGATGAAAACGTAAACTAGTTACAAAATTGTCCCATAAGAGTCACGAACACCTCACAATGGACCAATGTAACTAGTAGGAACTGACGGCGTAGTCACGGAGCTCCCGGTTTGAGTGTACGACGTAAATTTATAAATAGTTAGACTTAAGCACAAAAACATACCATCAAAGGGTGAAAGCGTAAAACAACCACAAAACGGTCCCGTAAGAGGCACGAACACCTCGCACAAGACCAATGTAACTTGTAAAAACCGACCGCATAGTCATGTGACTCTCGGTTTGACTGTATGACCTAAATTTGCAAAAAGTTACACTTAAGCATAAAAACTTGCCATCAAAGGGTCAAAGCGTAAAACAACCACAAAACGATACCGTAAGTAGCACGACCACCTCGTACGGGACCAATATAAATCATAGGAATCAATCGCGAAGTCACGGTACTCCCAGTTTGTGTGTACGACGTAAATTTGCAAAATGTTAGACTAAACCATAAAAATATGTCATCAAATGGTGAAAACGTAAAATAACCAAAAATAGTCCCGTAAGAGTAACGAACACCTCGCACGGCACCAATGTAACTCATAGGACCCGATAGCATAGTAACGGGGCTCCCGGTTTGCGTGTACGATGTAAATTTACAAAAAGTTAGACATAAGCATAAAAAATTCCATCAAAACAGCCACAAAACAGTAACGTAAGAGACACGAACACCGCGTACGTGACCAATTTAAGTCGTAGGAACCGACCGCATAGTCACATGATTCTCGGTTTGAGTGTACAACGTAAATTTTGAAAAAAATAGACTTTTAAGCATAAAAACATGTCATCATAGGGTGAAAAGGGAAAACAGCCACAAAACGGTCCCGTAAGAGGCACGAACACCTCGCACGGGATCAAATTAACTCGTAGGAACTGACCGCGTAGTCACGTGACTCCCGATTTGAGTGTACGACCCAAATTTGCAAAATGTTAGACTTAAGCATAAAAAGATGCCTTCAAAGGGTTAAAATGTAAAGCAGTCACAAAATGATCCCGTAAGAAGTACGAACACCTCGCACGGGACCAAAGTAACTCATAGGAACCGATCGCGTAGTCACGTGACTCCCGATTTGAGTGTACGATCCAAATTTGTAAAAAGTTAGACTTAAGCATAAAAACATGCCATTAAAAGAGGAAAACAAAAAACAACCAAAAAAATATTTCATATGAGGCACGAACACCTCGCACGGGACCAATTTAACTCATAGGAATTGACCGCGTAGTCACGTGACTCCCGATTTGAGTGTACGATCTAAATTTGTAAAAAGTTAGACTTAAGCCTAAACACATGCCATCAAAGGGTGAAAACGTAATACAACCACAAACGGTCCCGTAAGAGTCACGAACACCTCGCACGGGACTAATGTAACTCGTAGGAAATGGTCGCGTTGTCAAGTGACTCACGGTTTGAGTGTACGACGTAAATTTGTAAAAAGTTGGACTTAAGAATTAAAACATGCCATTAAAGGGTGAAATTGGAAAACAACCAAAAAATAATCCCGTAAGAGTCACGAACACCTCTCACGGGACAAATCTAACTCGTAGGAACCGACTGCGTAGTCACGTAGCTCCCGATTTCACTGTACGATATAAATTTGCATAAAGTAAGACCTAAGCATAAAAACATCCATCAAAGGGTGAAAACGTAAAATAACCGCAAAACGGTCCTCTAAGAGTCACGAACACCTCACACGGGACCAATGTAACTTGTAGGAACCGACCGCGTACTCATGTGACTCCCGGTTTTGAGTGTACGACCTAAATTTGCAAAAAGTTACACTTAAGCATAAAAATATGCCTTCAAAGGATGAAAACGTAAAACAGTTACAAAACGGCCCCGTAAGAGTCACGAAGACCTCACACGGGACCAATGTAACTCGTAGGAACTGACCGCGTAGTCACAGAGCTCCCGATTTAAGTGTACGACGTAAATTTGCTAATAGTTAGACTTAAGTGTAAAAACAAGCTATTAAATGGTGAAAACGTAAAGAACCATAAAACGGTCCTGTAAGAGGCACGAACACCTCGCACGAGACCAATGTAACTCGTATGAATTGACCGCGTAGTCACGTGGCTCCAGGTTTGAGTGTGCGACCTAAATTTGCAAAAAATTACACTTAAGCATAAAAACATGCCCTCAAAAGGTGAAAACTTAAAACAGTCACAAAACGGTCCCGAAAGAATCATGAACACCTAACACGGGACCAATGTAACTTTTAAGAAACGACCGCGTAGTCATGTGACTCTCGGTTTGAGTGTTGAAGAACCTGGAGTTTATAATTTTAAACTCGATTAACAAAATTGTAATTTCCTTTTATATAAACTCGAAAGATGCGGAAGCGTAAAGGTGATGGTTCAATAAAATTAAGCAACAAATTTTAATTCCTTAAAACAAATTAAAATTACACCAAGTGAAGTAAAAATAATTAATGAAAATATTCACTTAAACCAATTCATTAATCCAAGTCCTAGAATTTGCTTAAGTCATATTTATCAATATTAGCAAACTAGGCGAAACAAAATTTTTGCAAATGACTTGAATTAAATAAACTATACCCAATATTTAATATAAGTCCTAAATTAAATTGAGTCTGATGACTTAAACCGAATTTTATCTTGAATTATACTACGCATGCGTTCTACGTTATTTATGCAAGATAAAATAAACCAATCACACTACGCCGCGATGTACGAGGAAAAACCCAAGACGGGAAACAACCTCAGACGGCCCTAGCCACAAGTCCACTAGATACGGAATTACAATTACAAGACAGATAGACTTACAACGCACGACTTGAGCCCTCTCAAGCCCCGATGCTTTTTCTTGTAGACACCTCTTCCTAACGGATAACCTTGGAACACCACCGCGATCTCGGAATCCATCGATAGGACTTTATATGGTCACCATCACCCGTACATGGAGCCTTTCTCCAAGTGGGTAAAACACCATTAAAAACACTTCTTCTTTCTTTGTGGGAGGTAGAAGCAAAACCCGAAACTTCTCTTCAATTCGGTGTAGAGAAAACCGGTGCCAAATTCCAAGCAATTGATAAGTATATATGTGAACTTGGATAAACAATATGGGTGTAAACACTAGAGTGATGGATATTTTTCTCTAAAAATCTCACTCAAAACATGAGCATTTTCCTTAAAACAATTTGCTCTCAAACTCTCTCTAAGAGATGAAAATGGTATGGAAAAGTTAGGAAAAGTTAGATTGGAAAATGTTATTGCCGCACATAATAAAGTCTGGAAAAGTTGGTTAAAAACCAAGTGGGGAAGTGGGTGCAAAACTACCAAAAAAGTGCCAAAAACTATTCCCGCCTGGCATCTCGTTCGAACGAGATCTCGTTCGAACGAGATTTCTAACGACGTTCCAGATTGAACTCGTTAGAATCTCGTTAGATATCTCGTTCGAACAGAAGGTTCGTTCGAACGACATGTCATAGGCCTATACTGGAACCTCGTTGGCAAACTCGTTCGAACGACATCTGGTTCGAACGAAAAAACTCGTTCGAATGACATATCTAACGAACCACCAGAAAGTTTAAAAAAATCATTTTTAGCCCAGAAAACTTTATAGACATTTATTTAAAGTTTTAATTAATTCTTTCTTAAAACAAACCGCAGTTTTTATAAAACCTAACACCCAATAAACTTGTTCCAAGCTCCTATATATATAATATTGCATTCATACCTTGGGAGCATGGAACTATGGTTGATGACGTAGAAACGAGGCACGCAAACCGGCACATTTGATGAAGCTTTATACTCTTTGCCGCTACGTCTTCAACAAACACTTCATAGGCTTGAGAATATTACAATTAAATACTATCCTATGAATAAATGTTTTTGTCCGGAATTGAGCCAAAACTATATATGGACTCAATTGGAAATTTGTGTCCTTACAAATCTCCCCCTTTGGCTATTCCGGGACAAAAACCAAACAAAAATCCTAAAGGGCCGTCAAGCTCTACTAGACTCAAAACATAACCCACCCAAACTTGACTCAACCCAAGGATCAAACGCTTTGCCATTGAAAGATGCCGCTTTAGAATAATTCCTGCACACTTAAGCAAACTCATCAAATGCATAGGGAATATCAAAGTATTAAATGTAGTTTTAATTAATTACTCCCCCTAAATTAATTCTCCCCTATAACAAACACATGACCTACTTAGAAAGACGTCTCCCCCTAAGATAAATCTCCCCAAAACTAAAATACGATAATAATAGGATTAGATACCATTTCTCCCCCTATCATTTTCTCCCCCTTTTTGTTCAGGAATAGGCAAAGGATAAAGAACTAAGAAACACGTTGAAACTTAAAGTGTTAAGACATTAACGCATATGGGCAATAAAAGCAAGGCAAAGACAAACAAATATCATATATATACATATACTATAAATATACCAATAAGTACTTGCATATATATATAGATATAAACACACACATGCACAAAATACAATAAGCTTGCACACTCGTATGGAAAAAATGTGTCATATGGAAACGTAAGTGTTGGGGTGTGAACTAGCAACAATTAAATTTAGACCCAAACACTTAATAAACATTCACGGAGTTCTCATTTGATTGAAAACTTTATCACATTTAAATATAACCTCATGTGACAATATGAAGATTGAACTCAATGAACAAACATACACAATGCATACAAGTCTAGCGTGATGATGATTCTACAAACCAAATAGAGTCATGACATTAAAGACAACTAGGATAAACGGACATTGTGCAAACCATTGATATACCATCCAATTCTCCCTCAATAAGCATATATATTCTTTTGCTTTTGAATGAATATATCAAACAAACATAGGCCTTGGCAATTGTTTTCTTTTTAATGCCATATATTCTGTTTTTAGGCCTTTGGACCACGTATTTCTTTTAGGTCCATTCAAAACGGTGGCTTACAATCGCAAAGGATCACTTAGTCCTTTCGGAGCCCTTCCCCGTGCATATTTATTTTTATCATGTTTTCATTTTTTCACACAAATCTCACATACAACGGATTTTGACATGCACTAGTCCTCCTAAGTCATAGATATGTAGATGACTAGATTGGTAGGAGAACACCTCAAAAAGCTCAAATATAACATGTGACATTTAAGATTTCAAAGAGCTCGTGCATGTGTGAAAAGAGGCATATAAAAATAGAATCCATTTAAGCAACACAAAATCCAACTACTCTATAAAACTATGGTAAAGAACATAATAAGGATTGATAATCTAAACCAAAAGTTCTAGCCACGTGGGAGCGTAAAAGATGGAATTCAAACACAAGTATATGCCACTTAAAGTGTGTCAAACTAAAATACACACATAAAAAATCTTTTTGAGTTTTTAACATTTTTCACCAAAAATAAATATATATACTCAAAAGAATAAACAAAAAATCATGTGTATTTTTCATTAAGCTTAAAGGAAATAAATAAAACACAAATGACAAACAAAAATCTTTTTATATTTTTCAATTAATTCAAACACAAAATATAATACAAAAAGATAAAGAAGTCATAAATTCTAGCATGTGATATGAAATAAGGCAATGACTAGAAAATGACTAAACAAGCATACATTTAGCATGTGAATATAGCATGAAGTACAACCGCTAAAGTATGCAAACACTAACACATTTAACCTTTAAATTTAGCAAGGGAGGTTTCATGTGATAGTAAATGAGAATCAACAAATCTTGTATCTAGCGCGTTTAAAAAAGATTTCCTAACCCATATAGATTTATATTTAAAATGATGGGGATTGGGAAATAATGAATTGCTAGATAAAGATTTCCTTGGACTTCTTTTAAGATCAAAACAATATGACCTAAGGTGACCTTTCCTACCACAATGCAAGCATGTGTAAACACGAGGAATGTTACCTAAGGAGTGACCCTTTTTAAAGTCCTTGGACAAAGTTGACCCTCTAAAACAAACAATGGTTTTAGCTTTAGCAAGGGAAGAATTTGAACATGATGTGCTAGAACCATTAGAACAACTACTAGAGTCTTGAAAGTAATTTTTCAATTTTAAAATTTCGGACTCAAGTAATAAATTAGACTCCTCAAAATTATGGGACTCCTTCTTTAAATTTTCAATAATTCCTAGAAGGTTAAAACGCTCTTCCTCAATATGAGCAAACTTATCCCTAAGAGTCTTTTCACGATTTTCACTCTCTTTCTTGGACTTTTCTAAAATATCAAAATTTGAATGTAAGTCCATGAGCTTTTCACGAAAAATATCTTTTTGAGATAAGGAGATTTGCAAAGACTCAATGTGAGCTTTAAAACAAGAATTTTCATTTTCAAGAAATTTAATTCTTTTTACAAATCTAAAATTTAATTCCTTTAAATTTTCGTTACATTTGTTAAGCCCATTTAATTCCTCTCGAAAATCAAAAAAATTATTTTCATTAAAATTGGACAAATTTTCATTGAGACGTCCCATTGAGAGAAAAAAAATATGAGAGTGATAAAAATTGAACCACCTAAAAGGTAAGGAAATACAAAAGGCCGAAAAACGGATCTTTAACGCGATAATTTAGCGCTCCGGCTCTGATACCAATTTGAAGAACCCGGAGTTTATAATTTTAAACTCGATTAACAAAATTGTAATTTCCTTTTATAGAAACTCGAAAGATGCGGAAGCGTAAAGGTGATGGTTCAATAAAATTAAGCAACAAATTTTAATTCCTTAAAACAAATTAAAATTACACCAAGTGAAGTAAAAATAATCAATGAAAATATTCACTTAAACCAATTCATTAATCCAAGTCCTAGAATTTGCCTAAGTCATATTTATCAATATTAGCAAATTAGGCGAAACAAAATTTTTGCAAATGACTTGAATTAAATAAACTATACCCAATATTTAATATAAGTCCTAAATTAAATTGAGTGTGATGGCTTAAACCGAATTTTATCTTGAATTATTCTACGCATGCGTTCTACGTAATTTATGCAAGATAAAATAAACCAATCACAGTACGCCGTGATGTACGAGAAAAAACCCAAGACGGGAAACAACCTCGGACGGCCCTAGCCACAAATCCACTAGATACGGAATTACAATTACAAGACAGATATACTTACAACGCACGACTCGATCCCTCTCAAGCATCGATGCTTCTTCTTGTAGACACATCTTCCTAGCGGATAACCTTGGAACACCACCGCGGTCTCGGAATCCACCGATAGGACTTTATATGGTCACCGTCACCCGTACATGGAGCCTTTCTCCAAGTGGGTAAAACACCATTAAAAACACCTCTTCTTTCTTTGTGGGAGGTAGAAGCAAAACTCGAAACTTCTCTTCAATTCGGTGTAGAGAAAACCGGTGCCAAACTCCAAGCAATTGATAAGTATATATGTGAACTTGGATAAACAATATGGGTGTAAACACTAGATTGATGGATATTTTTCTCTAAAAATCTCAATCAAAACATGAACATTTTCCTTAAAACAATTTGCTCTCAAACTCTCTCTAAGAGATGAAAATGGTATGGAAAAGTTAGATTGGAAAATGTTATTCCCGCACATAATAAAGTTTGAAAAAGTTGGTTAAAAATTAAGTGGGGAAGTGGGTGCAAAACTGCCAAAAAACTGCCAAAAACTGTTCCCGCCTGGCATCTCGTTCGAACGACATTTCGTTCGAACGAAATCTCGTTCGAACGAGATTTCTAACGACGTTCCAGATTGAACTCGTTAGAATCTCGTTGGATATCTCGTTCGAACAGAAGGTTCGTTCGAACGACATGTCATAGGCCTATACTGGAACCTCGTTGGCAAACTCGTTCGAACGACATCTGGTTCGAACAAAAAAACTCGTTCGAACGACATATCTAACGAACCACCAGAAAGTTTGAAAAATTCATTTTTAGCCCAGAAAACTTTATAGACATTTATTTAAAGTTTTAATTAATTCTTTCTTAAAACAAAACGCAGTTTTTATAAAACCTAACACCCAATAAACTTGTTCCAAGCTCCTATATATATAATATTTCATTCATACCTTGGGAGCATGGAACTATGGTTGATGACGTAGAAATAAGGCACGCAAACCGGCACATTTGATGAAGCTTTATACTCTTTGCCGCTACGTCTTCAACAAACACTTCATAGGCTTGAGAATATTACAATTAAATACTATCCTATGAATAAATGTTTTTGTCCGGAATTGGGCCAAAACAATATATGGACTCAATTGGAAATTTGTGTCCTTACAAGTGTACGACCTAAATTTGTAAAAGGTTACACTTAAGCATAAAAATATGCCTTCAAAGGGTGAAAATGTAAAACAGTTGCAAAACGGTCCCGTAAGAGTCACAACACCTCACACAGACGAATGTAACCTGTAGGAATCGATCGCGTAGTCACGTGGCTCCCGATTTGAGTGTACGACATAAATTTGTATAAAGTTAGACTTATGCATAAAAACATGCCATCAAAGGGTGAAAACATAAAATAACCACAAAACGATCGTGTAAGAGGCACGAACACCTCGCACAGGACCAATGTAACTTGTAGAAACCGACCGCGTAGTCATGTGACTCCCGGTTTTAGTGCCCGACCTAAATTTGCGAAAAATTACATTTAAGCTTAAAAACTTGCCTTCAAAGGGTGAAAACGTAAAACAGTTGCAAAACGGTCCGCTAAGAGTCACGAATACCTCACACGGAACCAATGTAACAAGTAGGATTTTAACCGCGTAGTCACGGTGCTCCCGATTTGAGTGTACGACCTAAATTTGTAAAAAGTTACACTTAAGCATAAAAACATGCCTTCAAAGGATGAAAACGTAAAATAGTTGCAAAACGGTCCAGTAAGAGTCACGAACAGCTCACACGGGACCAATGTAACTAGTAGGAACTAACGGCGTAGTCACGGAGCTCCCGGTTTGAGTGTACGATGTAAATTTACAAATAGTTAGACTTAAGAATAAAAACATACCATCAAAGGGAAAAACGTAAAACAACCACAAAACGGTCCCGTAAGAGGCATGAACACCTCGCACGGGACCAATGTAACTTGTAAAAACTGACCGCGTAGTCATGTGACTCCCGGTTTGAGTGTACGACCTAAATTTGCAAAAAGTTACACTTAAGCATAAAAACATATCATCAAAGGGTGAAAGCGTAAAATAACCACCCCGCACGGGACCAATGTAAATCGTAGGAATCGATCGCAAAGTCACGGTACTCCCAGTTTGTGTGTACGACGTAAATTTGCAAAAAGTTAGACTAAAGCATAAAAACATGTCATCAAATGGTGAAAACATAAAATAACCAAAAATAGTCCCGTAAGAGTAACGAACACCTCGTACGGCACCAATGTAACTCGTAGGACCCGATAGCGTAGTCACGGGGATCCCGATTTGTGTGTACGACAGAAATTTGAAAAAAGTTAGACTTCAGCAAAAACAAATGCCATCAAAACAGCCAGAAAACGGTAACGTAAGAGACACGAACATCTCGTACATGACCAATTTAAGTCGTAGGAACCGACCGCGTAGTCACATGACTCCCCGGTTTGAGTGTACAATGTAAATTTACAAAATAATAGACTTAAGCATAAAAACATGTCATCAAAGGTTGAAATGAAAAACAGCCACAAAACGGTCCCATAAAAGGCACGAACACCTCGCACGGTATCAAATTAACTCGTAGGAACCGACCGCTTAGTCACGTGACTCCCGACATGAGTGTACGACCCAAATTTGCAAAATGTTAGACTTAAGCATAAAAAGATGCCTTAAAAGGGTTAAAACGTAAAACAGTCACAAAACGATCTTGTAAGAAGTACGAGCACCTCGCATGGGACCAAAGTAACTCGTAGAAACCGACCGCGTAGTCACGTGACTCCCGATTTGAGTGTACGACCCAAATTTGTAAAAAGTAGACTTAAGCATAAAAACATGCCATTAAAGCACGAAAACAACCAAAAAAATGTCTCATACGAGGCACGAACAAGTCGCACGGGACCAATTTAACTCGTAGGAATTGATCGCGTAGTCACGTGACTCCCGATTTGATTGTACGACCTAAATTTGCAAAAAGTTACACTTAAGCAAAAACACATGCCATCAAATGGTGAAAACGGAAAACAACGACAAAACGATCCCGTAAGAGGCACGAACACCACGCACGGGACCAATGTAACTCGTAGGAACTGACCGCGTAGTCACGGAGCTCCCGGTTTAAGTGTACGACGTAAATTTGCTAATAGTTAGACTTAAGCGTAAAAACAAGCCATTAAAGGGTGAAAACGTAAAGAACCACAAAACGGTCCTGTAAGAGGCACGAAGACCTCGCACGAGACCAATGTAACTCGTAGAAATTGACCGCGTAGTCACGTGGCTCCCGGTTTGAGTGTGCGACCTAAATTTGCAAAAACTTACACTTAAGCATAAAAACATTCCCTCAAAGGGTGAAAACGTAAAACAACCACAAAACGGTCCCGTAAGAGGCACGAACACCTCGCACGAGACCAATGTAACTTGTAAAAACCGACCGCGTAGTCATGTGACTCTCGGTTTGAGTGTACGACCTAAATTTGCAAAAAGTTACACTTAAGCATAAAAACTTGCCATCAACGGGTCAAAGCGTAAAACAACCACAAAACGATCCCGTAAGTGGCACAACCATCTCGTACGGGACCAATGTAAATCATAGCAATCGATCGCGAAGTCACGGTACTCCCAGTTTGTGTGTACGACGTAAATTTGCAAAAAGTTAGACTAAACCATAAAAATATGTCATCAAATGGTGAAAACGTAAAATAACGAAAAATAGTCCCGTAAGAGTAACGAACATCTCGCACGGGACCAATGTAACTCGTAGGACCCGATAGCGTAGTCACGGGGCTCCCGATTTGTGTGTACGACATAAATTTGTAAAAAGTTAGACTTAAGCATAAATAAATGCCATCAAAACAGCCAGAAAACAGTACCGTAAGTGACACGAACACCTCGTACATGACCAATTTAAGTCGTAAGAACCGACCGCGTAGTCACATGACTCTCCGGTTTGAGTGTACAATGTAAATTTACAAAAAAATAAACTTAAGCATAAAAACATGTCATCATTGGGTGAAAAGGGAAAACAGCCGCAAAACGGTCCCGTAAGAGACACGAACACCACACACGGGATCAAATTAACTCGTAGGAACCGACCGCGTAGTCACGTGACTCCCGGTTTGAGTGTACGACCCAAATTTGCAAAATGTTAGACTTAAGCATAAAAAGATGCCTTCAAAGGGTTCAAATGTAAAACAGTCACAAAATGATCCCGTAAGAAGTACGAACACCTCGCACGGGACCAAAGTAACTCGTAGGAACCGACCGCGTAGTCACGTGACTCCAGATTTGAGTGTACGATCCAAATTTGTAAAAAGTTAGACTTAAGCATAAAAGCATGCCATTAAAAGAGGAAAACATAAAACAACCAAAAAAATGTTTCATATGAGGCACGTACACCTCGCACGGGACCAATTTAACTCATAGGAATTGACCGCGTAGTCACGTGACTCCCGATTTGAGTGTACGGCCTAAATTTGTAAAAAGTTAAACTTAAGCATAAACACATGCCATCAAAGGGTGAAAACGTAATACAACCACAAACGGTCCCGTAAGAGTCACGAACACCTCGCACGGGACTAATGTAACTCGTAGGAAATGGTCGCGTTGTCAAGTGACTCACGGTTTGAGTGTACGACGTAAATTTGTAAAAAGTTGGACTTAAGAATTAAAACATGCCATTAAATGGTGAAATTGGAAAACAACCACAAAACGATCCCGTAAGAGTCACGAACACCTCTCACGGGACAAATCTAACTCGTAGGAACCGACCGCGTAGTCACGTAGCTCCCGATTTCAGTGTACGACATAAATTTTCATAAAGTAAGACCTAAGCATAAAAACATCCATCAAAGGGTGAAAACGTAACATAACCGCAAAACGATCCCCCTAAGAATCACGAACACCTCACACGGGACCAATGTAACTTGTAGGAACCAACCGCGTACTCATGTGACTCTCGGTTTTGAGTGTACGACCTAAATTTGCAAAAAGTTACACTTAAGCATTAAAATATGCCTTCAAAGGATGAAAACGTAAAACAGTTACAAAACAGCCCCGTAAGAGTCACGAACACCTCACACGGGACCAATGTAACTCGTAGGAACTGACCGCGTAGTCACGGAGCTCCCGGTTTAAGTGTACGACGTAAATTTGCTAATAGTTAGACTTAAGCGTAAAAAAAAGCCATTAAAGGGTGAAAACGTAAAGAACCACAAAACCATCATGTAAGAGGCACGAACACCTCGCACGAGACCAATGTAACTCGTAGAAATTGACCGCGTAGTCACGTGGCTCCCGGTTTGAGTGTGCGACCTAAATTTGCAAAAAGTTACACTTAAGCATAAAAACATGCCCTCAAAGGGTGAAAACTTGAAACAGCCACAAAACGTTCCCGAAAGAATCATGAACACCTAACACGGGACCAATGTAACTTGTAAGAAACGACCGCGTAGTCATGTGACTCTCGGTTTGAGTGTATGACCTAAATTTGCAAAAAGTTACACTTAAGCATAAAAACTTGACATCAAAGGGTCAAAGCGTAAAAGAACCACAAAACGATCCCGTAAGTGGCACGACCACCTCGCACGGGACCAATGTAAATCATAGGAATCGATCGCGAAGTCACGGTACTCCCAGTTTGTGTGTACGACGTAAATTTGTAAAAAGTTAGACTAAACCATAAAAATATGTCATCAAATGGTGAAAATGTAAAATAAACAAAAATAGTTCCGTAAGAGTAACGAACACCTCGCACGGCACCAATGTAACTCATAGGACCCGATAGCGTAGTCACGGGGCTCCCGGTTTGCGTGTACGATGTAAATTTACAAAAAGTAGGCATAAGCGTAAACAAATGCCATCAAAACAGCCACAAAACGGTACCGTAAGAGACACGAACACCGCGTACGTGACCAATTTAAGTCGAAGGAACCGACCGCGTAGTCACATGATTCTCGGTTTGAGTGTACAACGTAAATTTTGAAAAAAATAGACTTAAGCATTAAAACATGTCATCATAGGGTGAAAAGGGAAAACAGCCACAAAACAGTCCCGTAAGAGGCACGAACACCTCGCACGGGATCAAATTAACTCGTAGGAACCGACCGCGTAGTCACGTGACTCCCGATTTGATTGTATGACCCAAATTTGCAAAATGTTAGACTTAAGCATAAAAAGATGCCTTCAAACGGTTAAAATGTAAAATAATCACAAAACGATCCAGTAAGAAGTACGAACACCTCGTACGGGACCAAAGTAACTCGTAGGAACCGACTGCGTAATCACGTGACTCCCGATTTGAGTGTACGACCCAAATTAGTAAAAAGTTAGACTTAAGAATAAAAACATGCCGTTAAAGGAGGAAAACATAAAACAACCAAAAAAATGTTTCGTACGAGGCACGAACACCTCGCACGGGACTAATTTAACTCGTAGGAATTGACCGCGTAGTCACGTGACTCCCGATTTGAGTGTACGACCTAAATTTGTAAAAAGTTAGACTTAAGCATAAACACATGCCATCAAAGGGTGAAAACGTAAAACAATCACAAAACGGTCCCGTAAGAGGCACGAACACCTCGCACGGGACCCATGTAACTCGTAGGAAATGGTCACGTAGTCAAGTGACTCCCGGTTTGAGTGTAAGACGTAAATTTGTAAAAAGTTAGACTTAAGAATTAAAACATGCCATTCAAGGGTGAAATTGGAAAACAACCACAAAACGATCTCGTAAGAGTCACGAACACCTCTCACGGGACAAATCTATCTCGCAGGAACCGACCGCGTAGTCACGTAGCTCCCGATTTCAGTGTACGACGTAAATTTGCATAAAGTTAGACCTAAGCCTAAAAACATGCCATCAAAGGGTGAAAACGTAAAACAACCGTAAAACGATCCCCTAAGAGTCACGAACACCTCACACGGGACCAATGTAACTTATAGGAACCGATTGCGTACTCATGTGACTCCCGATTTAAGTGTACGACCTAAATTTGCAAAAAGTTACACTTAAGCATAAAAATATGCCTTCAAAGGATGAAAACGTAAAACAGTTGCAAAACGGTCCCGTAAGAGTCATGAACACCTCACACGGGACCAATGTAACTCGTAGGAACTGACCGTGCAGTCACGTTGCTCCCGATTTAAGTGTACGACGTAAATTTGCTAATAGTTAGACTTAAGCGTAAAAACATGCCATTAAAGGGTGAAACGTAAAACAACCACAAAGCGGTCCCGTCAGAGGCACGAACACTTCGCACGAGACCAATGTAACTCGTAGGAATTGACCGCGTAGTCACGTGGCTCCCGGTTTTAGTGTACGACCTAAATTTGCAAAAAGTTACACTTTAGCACATAAACATGCCCTCAAAGGGTGAAAACTTAAAACAGCCACAAAACGGTCCCGAAAGAATCCCGACCACCTCACACGGGACCAATGTAACTTGTAAGAAACGACCGCGTAGTCATGTGACTCCCGGTTTGAGTGTACGACCTAAAATTGCAAAAGGTTACACTTAAGCATAAAAACATGCCTTCAAAGGGTGAAAATGTAAAACAGTTGCAAAACGGTCCCGTAAGAGTCACAACACCTCACACGGGACGAATGTAACCCGTAGGAATCGACCGCATAGTCACGTGGCTCCCGATTTGAGTGCACAACATAAATTTGCATAAAGTTAGACTTATGCATAAAAACATGCCATCAAAGGGTGAAAACGTAAAACAACCACAAAACGATCGCGTAAGAGGCACGAACACCTCGCACGGGACCAATGTAACTTGTAGGAACCGACCGCGTAGTCATGTGACTTCCGATTTTAGTGCCCGACCTAAATTTGCGAAAAGTTACATTTAAGCCTAAAAACTTGCCTTCAAAGGGTGAAAACGTAAAACGGTCCGCTAAGAGTCACGAACACCTCACACGGGACAAATGTAACAGGTAGGATTTTAACCACGTAGTCACGGAGCTCCTGATTTGAGTGTACGACCTAAATTTGTAAAAAGTTACACATAAGCATAAAAACATGCCTTCAAAGGATGAAAACGTAAAATAGTTGCAAAACGATCCAGTAAGAGTCACGAACACCTCACACAGGACCAATGTAACTCGTAGGAACTGACGGCGTAGTCACGGAGCTCCCGATTTAAGTGTACGACGTAAATTTACAAATCGTTAGACTTAAGAATAAAAACATACCATCAAAGGGAAAAACGTAAAACAACCACAAAACGGTCCCGTAAGAGGCATGAACACCTCGCACGGGACCAATATAACTTGTAGAAATCGACCGCGTAGTCATGTGACTCCCGATTTGAGTGTACGGCCTATATTTGTAAAAAGTTACACTTAAGCATAAAAACATGCCATTAAAGGGTCAAAGCGTAAAACAACCACAAAACGATCCCGTAAGTGGTACGACCACCTCGCACGGGACCAATGTAAATCATAGGAATCGATCGCGAAGTCACGGTACTCCCAGTTTGTGTGTATGACGTAAATGTGCAAAAAGTTAGACCAAAGCATAAAAACATGTCATCAAATGGTGAAAACGTAAAACAACCAAAAATAGCCCCGTAAGATTAACGAACACCTCGCACTACACCAATGTAACTCGTAGGACCCGATAGCGTAGTCACGGGGATCCCGATTTGCGTGTACGACAAAAAATTTGCAAAAAGTTAGACTTAAGAATAAACAAATGCCATCAAAACAGACACAAAACGGTACCGTAAGAGACACGAACACCTCGTACATGACCAATTTAAGTCGTAGGAACCGACCGCGTAGTCACATCACTCCCTAGTTTGAGTGTACAAAGTAAATTTTCAAAAAAAATAGACTTAAGCATAAAAACATGTCATCAAAGGGTGAAAACGGAAAACAGCCACAAAACGGTACCGTAAGAGGCACGAACACCTCGCACGGGATCAAATTAACTCGTAGGAACCGACTACGTAGTCACGTGACTCCCGGTTTGAGTGTATGAGCCAAATTTGCAAAATGTTATACTTAAGCATAAAAAGATGCCTTCAAAGGGTTAAAACGTAAAACAGTCACAAAATGATCCCGTAAGAAGTACGAACACCTCGCACGGGACCAAAGTAACTTGTAGGAACCGATCGCGTAGTCACGTGAATCCCGATTTGAGTGTACGACCCAAATATGTAAAAAGTTAGACTTAAGCATAAAAACATGCCATTAAAGGACAAAAACATAAAACAACCAAAAAAATGTCTCGTACGACGCACGAACACGTCGCACAGGACCAATTTAACTCGTAGAAATTGATCGCGTAGTCACGTGATTCCCGATTTGATTGTACGACCTAAATTTGTAAAAAGTTAGACTTAAGCATAAACACATGCCATCAAAGGGTGAAAACGTAAAACAACCACAAAACGGTCCCGTAAGAGGCACAAACACCTCGTATGGGACCATTGTAACTCGTAGGAAATGGCCGCGTAGTCAAGTGACTCCCGGTTTGAGTGTACGACGTAAATTTGTAAAAAGTTAGTTTAGAATTAAAACATGCCATTAAAGGGTGAAAACGGAAAACAACCGCAAAATGGTCCTGGAAGAGTCAAGAACACCTCTCACGGGACCGATGTAACTTGTAGGAACCGACCGCATAGTCTTGTGACTCCCGGTTTGAGTCTACGACCTAAATTTGCAAAAATTTAGACTTAAGCATAAAAATATGCCTTCAAAGGGTGAAAACGTAAAACAGTTGCAAAACGGTCCCATAAGAGTCACGAACACCTCACACGGGACCAATGTAACTCGTAGGAACTGACCGCGTAGTCACGGAGCTCCTGGTTTAAGTGTACGACATAAATTTGCTAATAGTTAGACTTAAGCGTAAAAACATGCCATTAAAGGGTGAAAACGTAAAACAGTTGCAACACGATCCCATAAGAGTCGCGAACACCTCACACGAGACCAACGTAACTCGTAGGAACTGAACGCGTAGTCATGGAGCTCCTGGTTTAACTTTACAACATAAATTTGCTAATAGTTAGACTTAAGCGTAAAAACATGCCATTAAAGGGTGAAAACGTAAAATAACCACAAAACGGTCCCGTAAGAGGCACGAACACCTCGTACGAGACCAATGTAACTTGTAGGAATTGACCGCGTAGTCACGCGGCTCCCGGTTTGAGTGTGCGACCTAAATTTGCAAAAAATTACACTTCAGCACATAAACATGCCCTCAAGGGGTGAAAACTTAAAACATCCACAAAACGGTCCCGAAAGAATCACGACCACCTCACACGGGACCAATGTAACTTGTAAAAAAATACCGCGTAGTCATGTGACTCCCGGTTTGAGTGTACGACCTAAAATTGCAAAAGGTTACACTTAAGCATAAAAACATGCCTTCAAAGGGTGAAAATGTAAAACAGTTGCAAAACGGTCCCGTAAGAGTCACAACACCTCACACGGGACGAATGTAACCCGTAGGAATCGACCGCATAGTCACGTGGCTCCCGATTTGAGTGCACAACATAAATTTGCATAAAGTTAGACTTATGCATAAAAACATGCCATCAAAGGGTGAAAACGTAAAACAACCACAAAACGATCGCGTAAGAGGCACGAACACCTCGCACGGGAACAATGTAACTTGTAGGAACCGACCGCGTAGTCAAGTGACTTTCGATTTTAGTGCCCGACCTAAATTTGCGAAAACTTACATTTAAGCCTAAAAACTTGCCTTCAAAGGGTGAAAACGTAAAACGGTCCGCTAAGAGTCACGAACACCTCACACGGGACAAATGTAACAGGTAGGATTTTAACCACGTAGTCACGGAGCTCCGGATTTGAGTGTACGACCTAAATTTGTAAAAAGTTACACATAAGCATAAAAACATGCCTTCAAAGGATGAAAACATAAAATAGTTGCAAAACGATCCAGTAAGAGTCACGAACACCTCACACAGGACCAATGCAACTCGTAGGAACTGACGGCGTAGTCACGGAGCTCCCGGTTTAAGTGTGCGACGTAAATTTACAAATAGTTACACTTAAGCATAAAAACGTACCATCAAAGGGAAAAACGTAAAGCAACCACAAACGGTCTAGTAAGAGGCACGAACACCTCGCATGGGACTAATGTAACTCGTAGGAAATGGTCGCGTAGTCCAGTGACTCCCGGTTTGAGTGTACGACGTAAATTTGTAAAAAGTTAGACTTAAGAATTAAAACATGCGATTAAAGGGTGAAATTGGAAAACAACCACAAAACGATCCCGTAAGAGTCACGAACACCTCGCACGGGACAAATCTAACTCGTAGGAACCGACCGCGTAGTCACGTAGCTCCCGATTTCAGTGTACGGCATAAATTTGCATAAAGTTAGACCTAAGCATAAAAACATGCCATCAAAGGGTGAAAACGTAAAACAACCGCAAAACGGTCCCCTAAGAGTCATGAACACCTCACACGGGACCAATGTAACTTGTAGGAACCGATCGCGTACTCATGTGACTCCCGGTTTGAGTGTACGACCTAAATTTGTAAAAAGTTACACTTAAGCATAAAAATATGCCTTCAAAGGATGAAAACGTAAAACAGTTGCAAAACGGTCCCGTAAGAGTCACGAACACCTCACACGGGACCAATGTAACTCGTAGGAACTGACCGCGTAGTCACGGAGCTCCCGGTTTAAGTGTACGACGTAAATTTGCTAATAGTTAGACTTAAGCGTAAAAACAAGCCATTAAAGGGTGAAAACGTAAAGAACCACAAAACGGTCCTGTAAGAGGCACGAAGACCTCGCACGAGACCAATGTAACTCGTAGAAATTGACCGCGTAGTCACGTGGCTCCCGGTTTGAGTGTGCGACCTAAATTTGCAAAAACTTACACTTAAGCATAAAAACATTCCCTCAAAGGGTGAAAACGTAAAACAACCACAAAACGGTCCCGTAAGAGGCACGAACACCTCGCACGAGACCAATGTAACTTGTAAAAACCGACCGCGTAGTCATGTGACTCTCGGTTTGAGTGTACGACCTAAATTTGCAAAAAGTTACACTAAAGCATAAAAACTTGCCATCAAAGGGTCAAAGCGTAAAAGAACCACAAAACGATCCCGTAACTGGTACGACCACCTCGCACGGGACCAATGTAAATCATAGGAATCGATCGCGAAGTCGCGGTACTCCCAGTTTGTGTGTATGACGTAAATTTGTAAAAAGTTAGACTAAACCATAAAAATATGTCATCAAATGGTGAAAACGTAAAATAACCAAAAATAGTCCCGTAAGAGTAACGAACACCTCGCACGGCACCAATGTAACTCATAGGACCCGATAGCGTAGTCACGGGGCTCCCGGTTTGCGTGTACGATGTAAATTTACAAAAAGTTACACATAAGCATAAACAAATGCCATCAAAACATCCACAAAACGGTACCGTAAGAGACACGAACACCGCGTACGTGGCCAATTTAAGTCGAAGGAACCGACCGCGTAGTCACATGATTCTCGGTTTGAGTGTACAGCGTAAATTTTGAAAAAAATAGACTTAAGCATAAAAACATGTCATCATAGGGTGAAAAGGGAAAACAGCCACAAAACGGTCCCGTAAGGGGCACGAACACCTCGCACGGGATCTAATTAACTCGTAGGAACCGACCGCGTAGTCACGTGACTCCCGGTTTGAGTGTACGACCCAAATTTGTAAAATGTTAGACTTAAGCATAAAAATATGCCTTCAAACGGTTAAAATGTAAAATAGTCACAAAACGATCCCGTAAGAAGTACGAACACCTCGCACGGGATCAAAGTAACTTGTAGGAACCGACCGAGTAGTCACGTGACTCCCGATTTGAGTGTACGACCCAAATTAGTAAAAAGTTAGACTTAAGCATAAAAACATGTCGTTAAAGGAGGAAAACATAAAACAACCAATAAAATGTTTCGTACGAGGCACGAACACCTCGCACGGGACCAATTTAACTCGTAGGAATTGACCGCGTAGTCACGTGACTCCCGATTTGAGTGTACGACCTAAATTTGTAAAAAGTCAGAATTAAGCATAAACACATGCCATCAAAGGGTGAAAACGTAAAACAACCACAAAACGGTCCCGTGAGAGGCACGAACACCTCGCACGAGACCAATGTAACTCGTAGGAATTGACTGCGTAGTCACATGGCTCCCGGTTTGAGTGTACGACCTAAATTTGCAAAAAGATAGACTTAAGCATAAAAACATGCCATCAAAGGGTGAAAATTTAAAACTGCCACAAAACGGTCCCGAAAGAGTCACGAACACCTCACACGGGACCAATGTAGCTTGTAGGAACCGACGCGTAGTCATGTGACTCCCGGTTTGAGTGTACGACCTAAATTTGCAAAATAATACACTTAAGCATAAAAACATGCCTTCAAGGGGTGAAAATGTAAAAAACTTGCAAAACGGTCGCGTAAGAGTCACAACACCTCACACGAGACGAATGTAACATGTAGGAATCGATCGCGTTGTCACAACACTATCGATTAGTGTGTACGGCGTAAATTTATAAAAAGTTAGACTTAAGCATAAAAACATGTCATCAAAGGGTGAAAACGTAAAACAATCACAAAACGGTCCTGTAAGAGGCACAAACACCTCGCACGGGACCAATGTAACTCGTTGGAAATGCTACTCGGATACTATGGCCGTGCGGACTTGTATATACTATTTTTAGATGTTAAATCGGTGGAAGGGATTTTTTGGTGGTTTAGCTGCGGTTTTTGTTGTTGTTAAGTTTATTTTAAATATTAAAACAGGTTGGATTTCATGAATAAACAAAGGAAGCTCTGTCGAAATTTTCTGAAATTAAATAATATTTTAAATTGATTAAGTCAAACACACGTGCATTTGAAGTTATATAAACCCATGTAGTCATTTATTTTTGTTACTTATGCAGGTTGATGATGGATTTTTCTTGGAGTTATTATATTCGTGGTGGCTTGGAGATGTGGTTTCTTATAGTATAGGGGAGTCATATTGTCGTCGTCGTTTTAGTTTATGTGGATTTTTTTTAACTTCTTTTGATGTGTTAGGATTGATTATGTTCTTATTTGGGAAGCATCTATTTTGTACCTTTATACTTGTATTGTGATGTAATATTATTTTGTAATTCACATTTACGAGATTTGGTTGAAAATTGTGGAACTTTGTATTATATTACTTATGATTGTATGAAAAATACGCAATGTAATTTGGGATTATAAGGTTGCACGTTTTATGTAGTGTGAGTTTTGATGAAAATAGTGAAGGTTTAAAATTTCTTCCAATTACGAAAAAATAATATGTAATAAATAAAAATATAGTACTTTTGACAACACAATTTTTTTTGTCTAAAGATAACTTTTGGCAACACAAGAGTTTTGTGGCCAAAGGTATAGCTTTTGGCAACACAAGAGCTTTGTTGCCAAAGGCTATACCTTTGGCAACACAGCTCTTCTGTTGCCAAAAGCTATAGGTATAGCTTTTGGCAACACAATAGTTATATTGTCAAAAGCTATTTTTATATCGTTTACCTTACATTCTGCAACATAATTTGTGTCACTGAAAGATTGCTTTTTGGTAACACAACTATTTTTGTCGCTGTTAAGTGACATTTGGCAATATAAAATAATATTTTTTATTATAAATTTAACAAATTAAAAAATGCTTTTGGCAACACAATTGCGTGTTGCTAAAAGTATACCTTCGGCAACACAATCCTTCTGTGTTGCCAAAGAGTTTCCTAGACAGACAATGGGAAACAAGCTGGCAACATAGTGAAATATGTTGCCAATACCTTTTAGCAACAAAATTCTAACTTTAGCAACATAATTTTTATGTTGCACATATTGTTTTTTCTTGTAGTGTATCCAAATACTTGAAGATACGTTACGTGCATGTGTACTCGACTTTAAAGGCAGATGGGATGATTACTTATCGTTGATAGAATTTTCTTATAATAACAGTTTCCATTCTTCTATTGGTATGGCTTCGTATAAAGCCTTGTATGGTAGAAAGTGTAGAACTCCACTGTGTTGGAGTGAGGTGAAAGAAAGGAAATTATTGGGTCCAGTATTAGTGGAGATGATTGTTGAAAAGATAAAAGTAATTCAGCTACGTATGCAAACTGCCCAAAGTAGACAGAAAAGTTATGCAGATAAGGGTAAGAAGGGCTTGAAATTCCACGTTGGAGATTTTGTATTCTTGTGTGTCCAACCGTGGACATGAGTTATGAGATTTGGGAAGAAATGGAAATTAAGTCCTAGGTATATCAGACCTTATGAGATAAAAGAAAGAGTGGGAACAGTAGCCTACAGATTAGTGTTACCACCAGAATTAGCATGATGTATTTCATATATATATTCTTCAAAAATACATTTCAGACCCGTCTCACGTGTTGACGGTCCAACCTATTGAATTGAAGATGACTTGTCATATGTTGCAGAACCTGTTCAAATTTTAGACCACAAGGAACAAGTGTTGAGAAATAAAGTTATTCCATTTGTTAAGGTGTTATGGAAAAGTCACAAGATTGAGGAAGCAACTTGCCAAGGAAGAGAATATGAAGAAGTAATATCTTCATCTTTTCAGTAAGTAAACATGCATAATTAATTTCGGGGACGAAATTTTCTAAGGGGGGAGAGTTGTGACAACCCGAATAAAGCAATGATTAATTTATGTGTGAACCATGCTTACCTTATGTGATATGGATAATGTGGTACTAATATAGGTAATGTTAAGTTATTATGCTTAGTCTAATCCTACCTTCATAAATCATGAAATATCGAATTAGTTACAAACACAAAATTTTGATGTTTTCAATAGGAATGTTCGTGTTGGAGACTAGTTTTGACCGTTACAATATAACAATTGACCTGAGGTAAAAACTAGATAGTTTTAGATATCTGAATTAGATTTGTAACACAATAAATGGTGTGTTAAACGGAGGTCTAAGCAAGAAGTTATACCAAAATTACGAAACAAGGGCAAATTTGTCCATCTTTTTAGTGGTATTTTGTCTTATTAGCACACCATGTGTTATGTTTTGAATGGATGAAAGTGGAGGCTGGTTTGGCCGATTTTAAACCCTTGAAATAACCTCCTTCATCAGCAAAATTCAGCCATGAGAAAGTTTGGCCTGAAAAGAGAGAACCGTGAAACTTAGGAAGAGAAGGGCAAGGAGAAGTTGGAGAAAAATCCATAGAAAATTACGTAAAAGTCCCTTAGGTAATTATATCCATAAATCTTGTTATTTTTTTGTGTTACTGATTGAAATGATATAAATCATCAATTGTTTGCTAAACTTTCATGACTTGACGTATACATATGGGTAGATACACGTTTGAAGAAAGTTAAAGGTGTAAAACCTTTATATTGCCTTATTTATATCCGTTGTGTGTTTAAACTTTCATAAGTTTTTGTGTACTACTGGAATTGAGAAATTATAGTTTGATATGAATCTAGATGCACATATGCATAACATATCCGAAAATTAGAATTAAAATTCTTGTGGTTAGACTTTGGTGATGGCTGTAAGTCGGTACATAGTTTCCATATGCATAATCCGCTTGGATATGCCCCGAGTTTGATAAAGCTTTTGACATAACAAATGAACTCTGAAAATTATGAAACCTTAATTTTGTACTATTCAATATGTGTATTGAAATTAGGTGAAAGATCATAGACAGTTATGATGTATAAAAATTATGAAAATTCTTGGAAGTTGACTGAACGATAGAGGAGCCTATAGGGAAAAATTGCTATATAGTAAAGAAATGGGCATATTTTTCTCTAGGGAACTTTAAATGATGTACCGTCTTTTGAATTGGTACCCTAATATGTTAAGGATGGAATTACCAAGAAATGATTACAGTATGTTTGGGATATGATTTGGATATATAAAATATCTTAACATAAAATTATATGGGACTTCATTTATGATAAATAATTTTAATGGGATTATATGTAGGGGTGAGAAAAAAAAACGACCGCCCCGAAAACCGAACTAAACCGCCCCGAACTGAACTGAAACATGCAATTTTTTTATAGCCCGGTTCGGTCTACGGTTTAAGGATTTAAAAAACAGACCATGTCGGTTCGGTTGACAGTTTACACAAGGAAAAAATCGATTCAAACCGAACCGACCTGAAAGCAATATTTATATTAAATTACGTTTATTTTTATATCCAAAAACCATTAACCGCCCTCAAAAACCGATCAAAACAGAAAATCGACCTTAAAAAAATGACCAAAACTGAAAATCACCCCGAAATCGACCCGAACCGAAATCGATGTGAACCGAATCTGACGATTTTTTCGTCGTCAGCTCGGTTTTGATGTGACTTTTTCCAAGACTAAATTGATCACTTCGGTTTGAATTATGGTCCAAAACCGAACCGAACCGGCCCGTGAACACCCCTAATTATATGTTGCTTATGGATTGAGTTACTTTTAAGTTATTCTTTGGATTATTGACATTCTTATGATGATACTAATATTGTAAGAATGATAGGAAGGGAGGAAGAGCCGGTTGAACAAGTTTCAGGTAAAGGTAAGGGAAAACCCCATTAAGTGATCAAGGTGAGTGTACTTACTGAGTTGATTATAGATATGATGTGTATGTATGATGTTGAGATGTTATGGCTTATTAAAAGTCAAAAGATGTTGGTATGTTATGGCTTTATAAAAGTCAAGATATGTTGGAATGCTATGCAATTCATGAGATGTTGGGTTATTAAAACATATGGATATGATTATTACCTACGAGCAGGAGACATATGTTGAGGTGTTAATATAGTACTTTTACTATATAGAGATGTAGTATAGTCACTGAGTTTTTAAACTCATGGTTTTATATGTTTATGTTTCCAGATTTTGAATGTTCCCAGTGTCAGGTCTAGGGTCTTGGGTGAATAGTAGCAGGGTCTCGTCAGTTTTGTTCTATACATTGCCCTAGTTGTAACTAAGTTAAATTGTATTGGAGTTTTGTTTAAATTGTGTCTCCTTAAAACAATTGGATTTTTAACATTCCGCATTTTAACCTTGAAGTTGTTTTAATATGTATTACAAAATAAATAAATATTAGATGTGGTTTGTGAACTATGTAGTTATTTATATGCTAGTGGGGATAGGGTGTGACATGGAGAGATTTTGGAATGAAAATATAATCAAAAGACTAAAATTGTGTAAATAATTAAAAGTAGATAAGGGAGACTAAGAGTTGCGTGAACGAAGAGAATTGGAAAGCTTGAATACTACATACAATGAGAGTAAAGAGAAGGAAATTAAATAGAGAAGAAGAGGAGAAAAATCCTACCTCATATGATGGGTCCATGTGTCGGTCCGGGGTAACAAGCGTCGATTTTAAATATATACTAGCATACAATGCACGGGCAGTTTTCAATTTTTGATTATAAATAAATAAATTAATGGAATATACTCAATTGTATTTAAAAAGTTAAAAAGTTGTTACCGTAAAAATTGAAATGCGCAACTACTAGAAAAGCTTAATAATTGTGACTCTTTCAAAACTATATTTATACATAATAATAAACATTAGAATCAAGTTTATAAAAATGATAAAATTTATACCAAGTGTGGGTTAGATTATGAACATCCTTGGCTTTCGAGGAAAGTACAAGTTGATTGTTAAATAGAGAAAATAAAAATAAAAATGATTAATAATCAACTTAAGAATTAAATGTAGTTTCTTATTTGAGTTAACAAGTTAAATGAAATAATTAATTGTATTTCATTTGAAAACTTTTAAAATTGTTATCGCTAAAAACAACCAACCTTAAAGGGGATTTTGCAACATCATTCACAAGTTCTTTGCATTAATATGAAAAAAATAAAAAATGAATGGGGTAAGGGTACACACTCCCTGTTTGGTAAATGGTTGTCTACTACTATATTATAAAATTTAAAATTATAAAAGTTAGTGAAATAATATCATAAAAAGTTTAAAATTTTAGTCATGTTCTCAACTCATGCACAATTCCAAACTTTAATTATTCATCCACGAGGCAATTAAAATATGTAGTTTAATATGTATTAAAAGATAAAAATAATTATTATTCGATAACGTTTTTTTAATATAAATTTAGTTTACTATTATATGATTCATTATTTAGTTTAAATTTATTAAATGGACTTTAGAAGAAAGTTAAAGCACAATTGTAATAATACTTTTCATGGGTTTATACATTTAAGTAGTAGTTAATATTATGTATATATTTATATAGGGAGAGGAGGCAATTAGTCCTAAGTTGTAATATTTATTAGTGACCAATCCCATGTCTAATAAAATTTGAAATTGGTCATGTTTTCCTAGATTCAAAACTCACGTGTGATCATAAGTGAAAGGAATTTTGACATGGGGGGAAAGGCATTTTGGAACAGTTACGGGACTCTTAACAAAAAGAAAAGTTAAAGGATCAGAGCCTTATTAAACATGGGTCAATGGGACTTTTCCCAAAATTCCTAATTTATATGTGCATTTTCTAAATTAAATCTATGGCCAGAGATCAACAACTACCTAAACCATCCTTCTCAGTTCTCTTACCTCACGCAACCTCCTATCAAAACACACTTCACCACCCATGTCATACCATTATTTTTCAGTTTTAACTCTCCCACTTCACACTCATCTTTAACTACTTCTCAATAGCTCCATCCAAAAATAATATCTTTGTACTTTCCCACAAACTCATCTAAAAATTATTTCACACCATGCATAAAAATCGGAGATAAGCCCACATCTTTCTTCAATATTCCTTGGAAATTAGATCCTTGATAACACTTGCACCTTATGGTAATTTTCTTCTCCAAATTGAAAAACAGAACTGTTGAACATTGGAACACCCCGTATTTTTGTGCATTTAATATTTAATTAATTCGAGAATTCAAAATTACTTGTGTGTCATAATTTTAATTGAACTAATTATGGAAATATATATTTAAATATTAATCGGGGACTGAATGGTTAATATTTAGGAAAATTTATTTACTAAGTGAATAGTAATAATTTATTTACGTCATTTCGGGTATTAATGACGGGGTATGCACTTATCTCAGTCGAGAGTCGGTACAGACTAAATTAGGTGTGAGATAAGAATTTTTATAAATTAATTCGGATGTCAATTCTGAGTGTACGGCTGAGTCTGGATGGCCTGAGATAGTCGAAAAAGTGTACCCGGAGTAGTAAACGGGTCACGGGAGGTTTTTAGGCATAGCCGGACCCACACGGGGACATTTGGGTCACTTGGGCTTGGCCCATTAGGCAAAAAACGGAATTTAGCCTAATTAAGCAATTATAAGAAATAAGGGAACGGCTGAATTGAGTTTAGAAAAAGACTTAGGGAATTAGGAAACCTTAATAGCAGTTAGAGGAAAATTTGGGGATCAAAGGAGAGCCAAAACAAAGGGGTCATTTCAACCTTGGCATCCACAACTCCAAAATTAGACTCTACGAACCCTAAGGCAAGTGGTTAACTTGTTGTAGCACTTAAATTGTATTTCAATTCATATCCATGTGATGTGAGTAATCAAATAAATTCGTTTTGGGATTTAAAGGGTATAAACTTGGGGTTTTGTAAATCACGAATCTGATTTCTAAATTGAGTAGAAATTCATGTATAATCTGAGATTTGTATATGTATCTGGTAAGATGCGCAAACCCGGATGAATTAGAAACGAATTTGAGATAAGGAATTGATGTTTAAATGGGTTAAAGAATAAATTGAATTTTTCCCCAAATTCGTGAAAACAGTAGAGAAAGTAAATTAATTAATGTTTTGGACTTTATGGGGGTTCCTTATAAGGTTTTTGGTATTTATTGTCGATGGGAAGGCTTGGTTTTTACTGTAGAAGAAGTTAGGGTTTGGAGATATTCGTCCATGGCTGAAACAGACTACTCGGAGAAGACGAGACGATGACCTATTCGATCGATCGATCGAGGGTCAAGGGTCGATCGATTGAAGGTTGGCAAATTCTGGCAGTTCGACCAGTTTGTTTATATAAGGGAAAATTAAATAGAAATCTTTCCATGCCTTATGTAATAAGAAATAAATATGGAGTTACAAACTAATTAATTGTGACGGAAATTAATTGGGACTTGGGAGAAATTTAGGTGTGGCACACTATGATTAAATTGTGAGAATAATATTTCAAAAATGGTTACAGATGGATTTAGTGGGTAAGTCCGGGGTTATTGGTTGAGTGATACCAAGACGTTAAATTTATATAGGTGAAAGCTAAATAATTTAGGGTCTAGAATTTAGACTCGGGTGTTGTTTTTATTTCGGGTCACGGGAGTAAGTCCGAATATATTGGTTGGGGCAACACCAAAAGTAATTAATGTGCAAATTAATTAATAATTAGAGTTGGACCATAAACTCATAATAATTCGAATAGGCTTGTGTCACGGACTTAGTGCACGGTGTAGCCGGGATGTTTATATTTATATATATGCGGTGTGTGATAGTATATATATATTGTGCACATTAATATCAATAGATAGATATTATTATTATATACTCTAGTGCTATAGGGGGAGGTTGCGCGTAGTGGATGAATCCCCTAGCTTGAGAAGTAGGGTGAGTATATTCCCAGGCCATAGCGTCCATTATATGGGTGAGGGGCATCTCACTTTCCGGGAAGGAATATTATTGCCTCCAATTGTATGTATTAACCAAGTTAATGAGCAATTCTGACTTGGGGTGACTAGGTTATGTGAATATACCTAGTGGGATAGCACTTTAGAGAATTTATATCCTGTGAGTCTTTACTCGGGTGGATGCTATTATCAAATATATTTCAGTATGTTTGTGAATGCTGTAATATGACTATAAGTATATAATTAGGTAATTGATTATATACGGGCTAATTAATACAAAGCATGAGTTGTATTATATGTATAACAAGTGTGGAAGTTATATGAATTTAAAAAGGGAAATGAATAATTAAGTTGATGTTGCTAATAACTTAAAATCATAATCATGGCACACTCGGTTAGAGTAAGGTGGGTGCAAGGAGGTTTTATTAATTATCTAGTCATGAGGTAAATAACTAGGCTAACTAATTAAGGCGTTCGTAGTGCACATTAGAGGAGGGGCGAGGAAGTCCTCAAGAGAGTGCGATACTAACTAAAATATGGAGAGCATGCATATTTATTTATTACTGCAAGTTAATCATTTGCTAAATATTTTTCAAATGTTTTGGGTACTAATCCTTGCTATAAAAACTTTTAAAAACCTTTTAGGTGTCCAGCCACAGGGACGCCAGGCTTGACTAAATCTCAGGGATCCGTTGCTGCAGCAAATGTGGATGTTGCGCGAGTTTGATAGACGTCTCATTCTTTCATTCCTAGTATAGAGACTTCTTATCAGTTATTCGAGCATGCTGCTCACAGATTATTTATTATTTGTCAGACTTGTTGGGTTTTATTTCATGTCTTTACTTTTGTTGGATTTTTGAACCGGTGGTTTATTCGGTTAGTTAATTAATTGTGAATGGTTGTTTCAGTTAACTGTGATTGTTATATTATTTTATTTCCGCATGAGATTTTCATTTTAATTAATGAAAGATAAAACTTGGCACCAGTCTATTTCTTACTTATGTGGTTAGTAATTAAAAAGGTGACAGTGATGCTAAGAATGAACCAACTGAGAAACCTGTTCTAACTTAATTTAGGACTGATCACCCGGGGTTAATTAGGCGAGGTGTCACAGATGGTATCAGAGCATCAGGTTCTAGTGTCCTTAGGATAGGTGCGGCTTACTACATTTTAACGTAGCGTTCGGTTGTTATGTTATAGAGCCCTATTATTAGGACTGTTGATTCATTTTCTGCTTGTGAGATATCGTATTTCTGCTATTAGTTTTTGTATAAATTGTGTACTTATACAATTCAATCTATTTCAGATGCCACCGAAGAGACGGAAAGAAGAGAGGGCTAAGGCTAGGGATGAGGTCAGGGAGGCTCATAAGGAGCCACAGGTACCGCCACCACCACCCTCACCTGAGTTGATTTCCACTATTCAGGTGGCAGTGATAGTGGCCCAGGCGGTAGAGATAGAGATGCGAGCTATGGAAACTCATTTTCCACAGCCCCAGGCACCGCCTCTAGTGGCACCAAGTTCAGGCTCCGGCAGGGCACCATCTTGGCAGCGAGTTAGGGAGACCTTTCAAAAGGGTCACCCACCTGAGTTTCGAGGTAGTACCGATGTAGTTGAGGCTTGTGACTGGAAAAGAATATTCAGCGCCATCTGCGCATGCTGGATGTACCGATGTGCAGAAATAGATGCTTGCTACCTTTCGTCTGTCGGGGGTAGCCTTACAGTGGTGGGAGTCAGTTACCACCGTTGAGGAGCGGGATTTGATGACGATATCCGAAGTCTGGGTGCGGTTCGACCGCAAATACTTCTCACCAGCGGTAGAGGCTGAGATGAGGAAGAAGTTCAGTGAGTTGGTACAGGGTGACCGGTCAGTGGCAGACTATGAGGAAGAGTTCACTCATTTGGCGAACTTTGTGCCAAATGAGGTGAGCGATAAGGAGCGGAAGAAGTCGAGGTTCATGGATGGCTTAGCCTGGAGGATCAGGCAGCATTTGATTGGGAATCCGACGTTAGTAACTTATACAGATGTCGTTAATGTCGCCCTCGTACATTGCCAGGATCATCGCTTCCATGCGAAGGGGAGTAAGAGAGTAGGTGAGTCGAGCCAGTAGGACAAGGCGGTTACTGGGGGTGACACGAGTGCCACTCAGCAGCAGGCTGTCAGTCAGCAGGGGAATCAGGCTAAGAAATTTAGGCCTGGTGGGTTTCGACCGGGAGGACAGGGGTTCAGGCCGGGGCAGCCGGGCCCGAATCAGGAGCACCAGGTTCCTCAGGGCCGTCAGGGCCAAGGGAACAATGGGGGAGGCCAGCAGGGCCAGCCACGTCAGGGCCAACGACAGGGAGACGGTCAGTTTTGCTATTTTGTTTGTGGCCATCCAGGACATTTCAAGAGGGAGTTCCCGCAGAGGGGTAGAGGTCATCATCAGGGTGATCAATAGGGGCAACAGGGGCAGATGCCGCCAGCAGCACCAGCGCCACCCGCCCCACAGCAGCAGGGGAAAATGTACTACGAGCGTGTGTATAACGTCCGGGATGTTCCCAATCCTCCAGCACAGCAGGCGCCGCCGACAGTTAAGGGTATGTTTCTCGTCCATGGTCATGAGGGTAGTATACTTTTTGACACAGGAGCATCACATTCATTCATTAAATCTAATTTTGCTAAGCAAGTCGGGTTATTAGAGACCGCGGGTAGTCTTCGTAAGTGTGTAGAGTCGCCAGTAGGCAGCGGGGCTTCGATTCACTCAATTTGTAGGGGAGTGGACATTTTAATTGGGAGGCTTAGTTTAGCAGCAGACCTTTTAGTGTTAGACATGGAGGGGTACGATGTCATCCTGGGTATGGATTGGCTGGCAGAATATCGGGCGACCGTAGATTGTTACGAGACGACAATCGTGTTCTCCATTCCGGGACAAGAGATGTTCCTGATAGCGATGCCACTACCTGAGGGAGGGTCGCGCACACACTTGTATTACATCGAGGAGGAAACCTCACAGGAGGTGGTGGTTCCGTTGGACTCAATCCCAGTAGTGAGGGACTTCGAAGATGTGTTCCGGGAGATACCAGGGTTACCACCCAGCAGAGAAATCGAGTTTGTTATCGACTTAGCACCGGGGACGAGGCCGATTGCTCGGGCACCTTACCGTATAGCTCCTTCAGAGATGCGTGAATTGCGGGAACAGATTCAGCAGCTCCTGGGTCAGGGTTTCATTCGGCGGAGTACATCGCCGTGGGGTGCACCGGTGTTGTTTGTAAAGAAGCGAGATGGTTCACTCCGCTTGTGCGTGGATTATAGGGAGCTGAACAAGGTGACGTTACGGAATAAGTATATGTTGCATAGGATTGATGATTTATTTGACCAATTGAGAGGGGTGTCTTACTTCTCCAAGGTCGACTTGAGGTCAGGGTATCATCAACTGCGGATTCGAGAGGAGGATGTTCCTAAAACCGCTTTCCTGTCGTGGTATGGATCATATGAGTTCAGGGTGATGTCATTCGGGCTCACCAATGCACCAGCAGTGTTCATGGATCTCATGAACAGGATTTTTAGGGAGTATCTCGATCAGTTTGTCATCGTGTTCATAGATGACATCCTGATCTACTCGCGCACCGAGGAGGAGCACGCCGAGCATCTGCGTATGGTTCTACAGACACTGAGGGATCATCAGCTCTATACCAAATTCGAGAAGTGTGGATTTTGGTTGCGGGAGGTACAGTTTCTTGGCCACGTGGTGTCCGACCAGGGTATCGCGGTAGATCCGAGTAAGGTGTCGGCGGTGAGGGAGTGGGGACAGCCCACGATACCGGCCGAGGTGCGCAATTTTCTGGGTTTGGCCGGTTATTACAGGCGGTTCATTAAAGGATTCTCAAAGATTGCGGGCCCTTTGACGAATCTGACTCGGAAAGGGGTACCTTTCACTTGGAGCGATCATTGTCAATTAGATTTCGACGAGCTAAAGGACAAGTTGACATCTGCACCCGTACTTTCTTTGCCGAAGGGAGGATTAGAATATCGGGTTTACACTGACGCATCCTTACAGGGACTTGGGGGTGTGCTTCAGCAGGAGGAAAGGGCTATAGCGTATGCTTCTAGAAAGCTAAAGCCCCACGAGAGGAATTACCCCACTCACGACCTGGAGTTAGCAGCGGTTGTTTTTGCTTTGAGGATATGGAGACATTATCTTCTAGGAGAGCAGTTCACATTATTCACGGATCACACGTCACTTCAGTATCTCTTCACACAGAAGGATCTGAATATGAGGCAGAGGCGGTGGCTAGAATTTGTGAAATATTACCAGTTTGATATTCAGGATCATCCTGGTAAGGCTAATATGGTAGCAGATGCATTGAGCCGGAGACCGACTGGGGAGATATCATAAGTCTGGAAAGCGAAGTGGAGAGAGCTTCGATATGAGGATGATGTAGCCAGAGCCTGCATGTCAGCATTATCCATCACACCTGAGATCATCATACGGGTTGTGAGGGCTCAGGCAGAGGATCAGATCTGCCGGGATAGGGTGAGCCAGTTGTTAGCTGAGGGAGCAGAGGGTTACTCGATCAGCTCGGAAGGAGGCCTACGCCTTAATGGGAGGTTAATTGTGCCAGAGGATGAGAATTTGAGGCACGCTGTTATGACAGAGTCCCATGGCTCGAGATTTGCGGTACATCCCGACGGGGATAAAATGTACCAGGATATGAGGAGGCAGTATTGGTGGGCAGGAATGAAACGGGACATAGCAGAGTTTGTTTCGAAATGTGCCATGTGTCAGCTTGTGAAAGTTGACCATCAGAGACCATCAGGGATGCTACAGCCGCTAGAGATACCCGTGTGGAAGACCTGTATTGCAAAGGGGTCACGATTCAATATGGGTCATTGTGGACCGATTGACCAAGGTGGCCCACTTCCTGCCAGTTCGCACAGACTTTGAGACGATGCGTTATGCGCAGCTATTCATAGCAGAGATTTTTAAGCTGCACGGGGTGCCAATAATTGTGTCCGACGGGGACAAAATCTTTGTGGCCCACTTTTGGCAGAGCTTTCAAGAGGCCATAGGCACGGAGTTACGTTTACGTACAGCCTATCACCCACAGACCGACGGGCAGACTGAGAGATTAATCAGATGCTGGAAGACATGCTCAGAATGTGCATTTTAGACTTCGAGGGAGGTTGGAAGAAATATCTTCCTTTGGTAGAGTTCGCGTATAACAACTCTTACCAATTCACGATCAGCATGGCACCGTTTGAGGCACTGTACATGAGACTCTGTCGTTCACCCGCTTGTTGGTTAGAGGTGGAGGACAACAAACTTTTGGGGCCGGAGATTGTCCAGGAGACGTCTGCCAAGATTGAGTTGATCCGAGGAAGGATTCAAATAGCTCAGGATAGGCAGAAGAGTTACGATGATGCTTCACGGAGACATGTGGAGTTAGAGGTTGGGGACCATGTATTAGTCCGGGTATCCCCTATGAAAGGGGGTATGAGGTTCGGCAAGAAGGGTAAGTTAGCGCCAAGGTACGTGGGACATTTCCCTATTATTGAGAGGGTGGGACCGGTAGCATATAGACTGGGGTTGCCAGAACATCTTCAGCGGATACACGACGTGTTCCATGTGGCATCGCTGAAGAAATATAGAAGGAGAGAGAGAGCCTTTTGGCACATTCCACTCGAGGAAATTGATTTGCAGCCAGACATCTCGTATGAGGAGAGACCGTTGGCTATTCTGGACCGTAGTGAGCGAAAGCTACGATCCAAGGTTGTTCCACTAGTTAGAGTACAGTGGGGTCATCACAATGTTGACGAATCTACCTGGGAGCGGGAGGAGGATATGCGGGAACAATATCCAGAGCTTTTCACCACAGGTACGGCCTAATTTCGGGGACGAAATTCCTTTGTAAGGGGGGAAGTATGTAACAACCCGAATTTTTGTGCATTTAATATTTAATTAATTCGGAAATTCAAAATTACTTGTGTGTCGTAATTTTAAATGAATTAATTATGGAAATATATATTTAAATATTAATCGGGGACTGAATGGTTAATATTTAGGAAAATTTATTTACTAAGTGAATAGTAATAATTTATTTACGTTATTTCGGATATTAATGATGGGGTATGCACTTATCTCAGCCGGGAGTCGGTATAGACTAAATTGGGTGTAAGATAAGGATTTTTATAAATTAATTCGAATGCCAATTCTGAGTGTACGATTGAGTCTGGATGGGTCGAGATAGTCGAAAAAGTATACTCGTGGGTAGTAAACGGGTCGCGGGACGTTTTTAGGCATAGCCAGGCCCACACGGGGACATTTGGGTCACTTGGGCTTGGCGCATTAGGCAAAAAACGGGATTTAGCCTAATTAAGCAATTATAAGAAATAAGGGAACGGCTGAATTGAGTTTAGAAAAAGACTTAGTGGATTAGGAAACCCCACTAGCAGTTAAAGGCAAATTTGGGGATCAAAGGAGAGCCAAAACAAAGGGGTCATCTTCAACCTTGGGCATTCACAACTCTAAAATCAAACTCTACGAACCCTAAGGCAAGTGGTTAACTTGTTGTAGCACTTAAATTGTATTTCAATTCATATTCATGTGATGTGAGTAATCAAAGAAATTCATTTTGGGATTTAAAGGGTATAAACATGGGATTTTGTAAACCACGAATCTGATTTCTAAATTGAGTAGAAATTCATGTATAATCTGAGATTTCTATATGTATCTGGTAAGATGTGTAAACCCGGATGAATTAGAAACGAATTTGAGATAAGGAATTAATGTTTAAATGGGTTAAAGATTAAATTGAATTTTTCCCCAAATTCGTGAAAACAGTAGAGAAAGTAAACTAATTAATGTTTTGGACTTTATGGGGGGTCCTTATAAGGTTTTTGGTATTTATTATCGATGGGAAGGCTTGGTTTCTACTGTAGAAGAAGTTAGGGTTTGGAGATATTCGTCCATGGCTGAAACAGACTACTCAGAGAAGACGATGACATGTTCGTTCGATCGATCGATCGAGGGTCGGGGGTCGATCGATCGAAGGTCAGCAAATTCTGGCAGTTCGGTCAGTTTGTTTATATAAGGGAAAATTAAATAGAAATCTTTCCATGCCTTATGTAATAAGAAATAAATATGGAGTTACAAACTAATTAATTGTGAGGGAAATTAATTGGGACTTGAGAGAAATTTAGGTGTGGCACACTATGATTAAATTGTGAGAATAATATTTCAAAAATGGTTACAGATGGATTTAGTGGGTAAGTCTGGAGTTATTGGTTGACCGATACCAAGACGTTATATTTATTTAGGTGAAAGCTAAATAATTTAGAGCCGAGAATTTAGACTCGGGTGTTGTTTTTATTTCGGGCCACGGGAGTAAGTCTGAATATATTGGTTGGGGCAACACCAAAAGTAATTAATGTGCAAATTAATTAATAATTAGAGTTGGACCATAAATTCATAATAATTCAAATAGGCTTGTGTCACGAACTTAGTGCATGGTGTAGCCGGGATGTTTATATTTATATATATGCGGTGTGTGATAGTATATATATCCATATAATATGGGACAATGGTGTTATGAATAGTAACTCATATATGATAAGATATGCATGATAAACATGCATGACATTTTATGTGTTGCATGCTTGCATGCATACACATGCATGTATGCATGCATACATACATACATACATTATTATTTTTTTATTTTTTTTATTAAAATATTTAAAAAAATAATAATTTTTTAAAATATTTTAAAAAAATTATTTTTTTTATTTTTTTTTAAAGTTTTTTTTCTAAAAAATGACGGGTTATTATGGGCTGAGTTTTATCACAGGGACAAATTTATCACCGTGCCCTCGGGTACGGGCATTCGCTAGTATATATATATGGTGTGTGCATTATATCAGTGGTTAGATATTATTATTATATACTCTAGTGCTATAAGGGGAGGTTGTGCGTAGTGGATGAATCCCCTAGCTTGAGGAGTAGGGTGAGTATATTCTCAGGTCATAACGTCCATTATATGGGTGAGGGGCATCTCACTTTCAGAGAAGGAATATGACCGCCTCCAATTGTATGTATTAACCAAGTTAATGAGCAATTCTGACTTAGGGTAACTACGTTATGTGAATATACCTAGTGGGATAGCACTTTAGAGAATTTATATCCTGTGAGTTTTTACTCGGGTGGATGCTATTATTAAATATATTTCAGTATGTTTGTGAATGTTGTAATATGACTATAAGTATATAATTAGGTAATTAATTATATACGGGCTAATTAATACAAAGCATGAGTTGTATTATATGTATAACAAGTGTGGAAGTTATATGAATTTAAACAGGGAAATGATTAATTAAGTTGATGTTTCTAATAACTTAAAAATCATAATCATGGCACACTCGGTTAGAGTAGGGTGGGTGCAAGGAGGTTTTATTAATTATCTAGTCATGAGGTAAATAACTAGGCGAACTAATTAAGGCGTTCGTAGTGCACATTAGAGGAGGGGCGAGGAAGTCCTCAAGAGAGTACGGTACTAACTAAAATATGGAGATCATGCATATTTATTTATTACTGCAAGTTAATCATTTGCTAAATGTTTTTCAAATGTTTTGGGTACTAACCCTTAAACCTTTTAGGCGTCCAGCCACAGGGACGCCAGGCTTGACTAAATCTTAGGGATCCGTTGCTACAGCATATGTGGATGTTGCGGAAGTTTGATAGACGTCTCATTCTTTCATTCCTAGTATAGAGACTTCTTGTCAGTTATTCGAGCATGTTGCTCACAGATTATTTATTATTTGTCATACCTGTTGGATTTTATTTCTTGTCTTTACTTTTGTTGGATTTTTGAACCAATGGTTTATTCGGTCAGTTAATTAATTGTAAATGTTTGTTTCAGTTAACTGTGATTGTTATATTATTTTATTTCCGCATGAGATTTTCATTTAAATTAATGAAAGATAAAACTTGGCACCAGTCTATTTCTCACTTAGGTGGTTTGTAATAAAAAAGGCAGCAGTGATGCTAAGAATGAACCAACTGAGAAACCTGTTCTAACTTAATTTAGGACTGATCACCCGGAGTTAATTAGGCGGGGTGTCACAAACATCTCCAATTTCCACATACCCATTATATTTGTATTCCAAACCACAAGATCCTTATTGGGCATTTTATCAGAAAACTCGTGCACTCATTTTGAGAAATATGTATTTTGTTAAAGAAAACAAACGAATCAACAACTCTCTCTTAAACCAAAGAAGATATCATGAGAACCGTTGGCCGAGATTAATCAATTGTTGTTAAAACAAATGGGTTCATAAATTTATTAGTATTGCTGAAAGAATTAGGTGGTGGTAGGAGAGAGGGGTATGATGAAATGAGATGGGTGAAGATAAAAAAAATAGAGATATAGTATGAAATCCATCCGTTGTCAAGAACTTGAATCATTGGAGAGGTGAATGAGATGAAATGAGAAATGGGGAAGGTTCACTCAATTTAGAAGAAATTAAAGGAAGCACGTGAGGAAGTAATTAGATTAGAGTTAAATGGGTGATGACTGGAAAATATAAGAGTTGGACTATTAGTCTCCCCCGTGAAAGAGAGAATATGAAACGAAGGAGATAAAAGTGTTCATGAGTAAATGGTGAGAGAAGGATAAAGAACTCTTATTAATATAAATAGGAATCCTCTTCATTTTATAGTCATAATATAATTAATATAGATAGTAGTTTTCAGCCCATGCTATGCGCAAATGTTGTTTAGTTATTTAGTTATTGTATTAAATTATATATATATATATATATATATATATATATATATATATATATATAGAGAGAGAGAGAGAGAGAGAGAGAGCGGTTCTCATGCATACCCCAGTTTGCATACCGCTGGCGCGGACCAATTTTGATAAAATAGTAAAAAAAATATTTTTGATGTAATTTTTTTTTTATAGTTTCTAAACATTTCAATAGGACCATAAAAAAAATTCAACTCAAAATGAATTTTTTTGCAATTTTAAAAAAATCGGTCAAACTTTGTCAGTTAAAAACAACTTAAAAACTGACAAAGTTTGACCTGTTTTTTTTAAATAGCAAAAAAATTCATTTTGAGTTGAATTTTTTTTTATGGTCATATTGAAATGTTTAGAAACTATAAAAAAAAAATCAGCCCGAAATTATTTTTTTTACTATTTTAAAAAAATGGTCCGCACGGAGGGTATGCAAACTGGGTATGCATGAGATCCTTTCTGTATATATATATATATCACCAATAAAAATTAGCAACAAATGTTTACCATTATAAAACAATTACTTTTTCGAACTAGACACGTGAAGTGAAGTGGGGGAGGGGGGGGGGGGGGGGGGAAGGCAACCATCTATAACATAATATTTTACTTATCAAATTATATGACTATGATAATACGAGAAGCAAGGCCGATTTTGAGGGGAGGCCAGGGAGGCGATCGCCTCGGGCCCCCAATTTTCGACGCGTTTTTAGAGCCCCAAAATTTTATACATGTATATATATTTGGACAATTTACAATTAGGTCTCTTAGTAACAATTTTTAAACATTTAAGGACAATTTACTAATAGGTCCATTTATTACGCTACTAGCGTGGACTTTTACAAGAAGAGAATTAGTGGACCTAGTGTTTAAAATTTGTTAAAATTCCTTTAGTGTTTAAAATTTGTTTGCGAGAGACCTAAGAATACTTTCCCCTATATACTTATAGCGTCATTTTCCAATTGTCACAAAAATAATTTGTTGAAAACTCAAAGAACAAACATTTAAACTTGTCGCAACTCCCGAACAATAAGTAGGCATCTTGTCGGTTAAAAAAACCCACAATTTATAAATTAATAAAAAAAAATCTCTTGTTAAACATGGGGCCCCCACTTCAAGAGTTCGCATCGGGCCCCTAAATTCTCAGGATTGTCTCTATTCGAACAATCTTTCCTTTGCGTTCAGGTACATCTGTCAAATTAAGAATTCTATCATATTCAGATTTAATTTGGTTTGTACCAAATTTTGTTGTCTCGATAACTTTTATGAGACATTTGAATATTGGAGACAAGAAAATGGGGGGAAAATTATTATAGATATTACTATAATTTCTCCAATTTCCACATATTTTGTTCAAAACAATACAATTTAGCTGAATTAGAAAATTTTATTTGTAACATTATAAAATCTAAAAGATATAATACAATTAAAAGACAATAAAACTCATTAATAATGTGCACAATAAATGAACTTTTATCCATTCATGAAAGATTGTCATAAAGCCTCACACGGAGGTGGAGAAGCCTTTGAAGTGATTACTCATCACGGAAAAAAAAATTGATGTCTTTGAGACATCAAACTTTTTAATGTCTTAAATTGTGATTGGTCAATACCGTTGGCGCGGACCTATTTTCATAAATGATGTGGGTCCGCACCAGCAATATTGACCAACCACAATCCAAGACATCAACAAGACATCAAAAAGTTAGATGTCTCAGAGACATCTAACTTTTTCCCACTCATCACATAAAGAATACTTAAGAACCAAATAATATTCCTTCAAGAAAAAATGACTTTAGCATAAGCAATAAATCTTTATTAAAACTCAACTAGAATATTGTGAAATATAGTTTATTAATTTTCAAAATAGACTCTAAATCTAGAAGGTTTAAAAAATAAATATGCCTCTTTTAATTTAAGATGTATGATGGTCTTAAGAAGACGAAAAACAAATTCGCTTGTGAACTACGAGTCACAACAAAAGGAAATTCTAAAGTGATTACAACAATAAAAATATAAGGGGAAACAATAGTTTTACGGGTCCTGAAAATAATCTGGAAAAAGTTCCCTCTCTATTATCTGCCTCATAACCTTTACATCATCGGTTGTATTACACAAGGACTGCAACACAAAATAACTGTAAGATGTCTGCAACTGCAATGCAATGCACCATTTTCAGTGTAACTTGTTTGAACAAGATGATTGCATGGATAGTAGGTTTGAACTATTTTTAAGCCTAAAAAGATCTAATTTAGGACATATTTGTTTGGATTTATATTATTGTAGTCATTTATTCTGTTAATGGCATAATACACCATTTTATTTTTGTTTTTTTAAATATAATGTTCCAATCCGTGCCCTAACTCGATATATTCGTCTTAATCAATCTCTACCCCGCTCTTGACCTAGCATTATCAAATCAATTAAATAGCTTCCAACCACATCATAAAGTACATCCTAAATCAGTGAAAAGCCTTGAAACAATTAGACTCGGTTGGAAGAGGAACTCTGTAAGATCTCGTGAATTTATACTCCCTCCTTGAAATAAGACTCGTTCCAAATTAAGAATCTCTTTAAAATTCATAAATTATATAAAAATAATACTTCAATTGTTTACCTAACATCAATTAATGTTCAGCCTACAAACCAAGTGAGTTGGAATTTCATGATATTTTATGGCTAATGTTAAATACGATCCTTACATAACATGTTTTATACTTAAAAAAATTCCAATCCCAAATGATGTACCAAATCGATCAAAAGATTAGGACTGGTTTGAAAAATCTCCTATGTTCTTCTCTAAGTGCCTCTAGCGAGAAACTCTTGTAGGAGGAGAAGATTTTTCAAATCGACATTAAATTGTAGATTTATTTGGGAAATATTTTAGAGGATTCTTTTGAAGGAAAAGTGGATATAGGAGATCGTTTTGTAATTTTCTATTATTTTATATAAGATAGCCCAAAGTGAAAAACATGACTCGTAATTTTGGCCGGAGAGTATTATATTATACTCCATCTGTCCCAAAGTAAAAGTCCACTATTACTTATTATGTTGTCCCAAGTTAATAGTCCATATTTCTTTTTTGGACATAATCAACAAACTAATATCCACAATAATTAACAAGTGTTTATATTGGCCACTGATTAATTGTATCTTTATTCTATACAAAAAAAAATGATAGGGACTCCTAAGTTAGGACGGAGGAAATATTATAATATATGGGCAAATCTAATAAATCATTACATATCAATGTGGTTTGCTAACATTGTTTTGAATGAGACTAATATATAATAGACTCAATTATAAGCACTCTGCACATATATATAGTGTTAATAGAATGAAAACTTATTAATTCCAAAATGTCATCCCTTTTAATTATGATTGTCGATTATAATTACTTTTGTGTTAGGTCAATTTATCTTAGTAGTGTGATAATTTATTATGAAAATTAACCTATATTGTTGATTAGTTAATTGTTTAATTATATATTGCTTGAAAGGATATGCAGGATACGATTTTGAAAATAAAAACGATCGTGAAGAGTATATCTTAGATTTTATGATGGCTTATGATTGTGTACTAGTAAATACATGTTTAAAAGAGTATTGAACATTTGATAACTTTAAAATGTGGAACAAATACGACTCAAATAGACTTTTTTATTACTAGGAAAATAAATGGATTAATGTGTAAAGACTATAATGTTATCCAGGAGAGAGCCTAATCTCACAACATAGTATAATGGTGATGTATATAAATAGTAAAAATCATTTACAAGCAAAAAGCGAAGATTAATCCACAAACTAGGTGTTGGAACTTAAAATGAGAGAACTTAGAACTATTAAAGATATAATATTAAAAAAAGCGACATGGACTGTCGAAAATGAAACCAATATAATGTGGAATAAGATGGCTACATGCATTAGAAAAATATTTGTTGTATGTAACAATTATTCATCTACTTGGACCAATGAGAGATGGACACTTGTCCTTCAACGTGGCTATCCTCACAGGATTAGCAAAAGTCACTGTGTGGAATAGTTAACGACTTTTCTACACGCACCAGCGAATATCAACAGTCTTATTTATTGTATACAGATGTAAATGCCTAAATCTATAAAGGCATTCCATCTCTTGGGTTCTTAACTCCTACAAATACACGATCTCCCTTAATTCAAATGGACGATTCAATCAGGCACAAACATACTCAACCCTGAGCTATTGTGACCACCAGAAATATTAAAAACAGTGGACGTAGGGTTTTCGCATAGTTGAACCACTTTAAAAACTTGTTTGTTGTGTGTTTGTCTTGCTTGATTATCTTTATTTTATCTTTGATTATAAATTTGGACCCACTCAATTTTAGTCATCAACAGATTGGAACCGTCTATAGAAACGTTTGCCTATCATCGTTCTCTATCACTTGTTTCATTTTTTTTTCCTTGGAGAAATGACTGACCCAAAAAACAACCTTAGGAATAAAGGCAACATTGTTATTCCGTCTGATCCTCCTAGTGTGGCAGATCTTCAAGGAATTTTACTTAACCTAGCTAAAGGGCAGGAAGCCATGCAAGAGTCAGTTCGGCAGTTGGCTCACATGTTGCAAGACAAAAGCACTACTAGGCCATCCTGGAGGGACATGCCACCTCCACCCACCAGAAATGAGAGAAGTAACTGCTCCATATCTTCTCGTGACAGATCTCACCTCTCGAGAGCAACGTCATCAATTCGATCAACGGATTATTACAATGGTCAGTATTTCTCCTCTGAAAGGCCGAGCGTGTTGAAACGCTTAAGTAAGGCATCTGCCTTTGATCGTCTGTGGCCCCGAGCTACAAGAGGATATCATAGAGAGACGGATTGATCCCTCGAGTACAGAGAAGGATCCATGAGGTCTAGGTCTAGCATAAAAGGCTATGCGCGTGCCAAGCAGACTTTTCAGGAAGAGAGCTCAACATATGTGCACTGCCACAAAAGCTGCCTCAGCCAAGTCTAAACCAGAGGAGTATTCCTGGAAAGGATCCATGTAGTGACTAGAAGATCGGCTGGGAGAAATGGCTAAAACTAAGAACCCTTTGTAGAGGAGTTTTGCGAAGGGATTCCCTTTCATCCAGGCTATTGTGAATTACTCCACACCTTCTAAATTCAAGCCACCAGTTATTAGTTGTTAGTTGTTACTCACAAGTATGATGGGAAGACTGATCCAGTCCTCCATATTGAGTAATATCAGGTTGCTACTGAGACATACTCTGTCCCCAATGAGATGCGATGTCGGGCATTCTCGAGATTCATCACAGGCTCAAGCCCAAACATGGTACAACCTTCCCAGAGGGAAAATTTCTAGCTTGCTTCACTTGACCGAGCTGTTTATCGACAACTTCTGTTTTGGGACAAAGCCGATCAAAAGTGTAAATCTTCTCTTGAGCGTACATTAAAGACCTGGAGAAACTACTCGGGAGTACATAACTCGCTTCAATAATGAGAAACTAGAAGTGATTGATCATGAAAAGAAGACTGCCATCGTAGCGCTGATGAGTGGGTTGCTCGCCAAAGATATTTACTATGCACCGACAAAAAATCCTCCCAAGACCATGACAGAATTTATGACCAAAGCTGGGAAGATTATGAACACCGAGGAGGCAATGGCTGCTAAAGAAGCTCCAGAGGTGAAGACTGAAAGCTAGAAGAATTCAACCAAGAAGGATCAGAAAGACAAGAAGGTTGATAAAATGATGAAGTATGATCAATATACCCCATTAACCCAAGGTGTGCATCACATGCTGGAGGAGATTAAGGGCACTAAATAGTTAAACTGGACTGGGAAATTGAAGTCGCCTCCTAACAGAAGAGATAAATCCAAATATTGTGACTTTCACAGAGATCACGGGCACACTACTGACAATTGCATCGCTCTGAAAAACGAAATGAAAAATCTCATTCGTCGGGGGAAACTGACTAAATTGGTTGATCGGACTGGTGGTCAGGACACCATAAGGAGGCCTGAGTCACCTTGCGGAGCAAAAGATGACAAGAAAAGGGCTCGCAACGATGATTATGAGGATGATACCGACCTGCTGAAGAAACCCAAGGAGCCAGAAGTTGAGGTGGGAATGATTTCTTTTGGTTGTAATTTCATTGCAAGAGGAGACGCCAGTGGTGGAGATGAGATAGCTGAGAGAAAGGCTTATCTAAATGAAGTCAAAGCATGTCCTTCCATCAGACAAATTGACATGTCCGAGTACACAGATGGTCGGCCCAAGAAAGTGACAAGGACAGATTAGTGATCTCCTTCTCCAAGAATGACCTGAGCAGAGTACTTTACCCTCATGACAACCCACTGGTTATCATTTGTCGGGTTCATCATGGAAGAGTGAAAAAAATCCTGGTAGATAATGGGAATTCAACAGATGTCATGTTCTGTAACTGTTTCCACAGCCTAATGCTACGAGACAGTAAATTAAAACCTCATCACAGGCCTCTCATAAGATTCTCAGGAGAAAAAATGTATCCCTTGGGGACAATCAAGCTGGACATCCTGGTCGGCACTTGTCTAGCAAGCAGAAAGGAGAGGATTCTCATCTTTATACTGGATAAAGATGTCCTTTCAGCCTACAACATGATTCTCGGCAGAGTTGGGATGAAGCAATTGGAAAGAGTACCATCTACAGTACATCAATGCATGAATTTTCCTACTAATTATGGAGTCGGCATTGTGAATGGCAACCAAATGGAAGCTAGAGAGTGATATTACACTTCTGTCGATTAGCAGGAAGTCCAGAAGAGCACAATCGCCTATCATATCGACACTCACTCTGGATCCTCGAAAAGAAGAAAATTTGCTCATTGACCAGGTTATGGAGGCAATAGAGACCATTGTGCTTGATGATGAGAAGCCGGAAAGAACCACTCAAATTGGCTCGAACTTAAGACATTCTCTCAAACAGGAATTGATTGCATTCTTGAGAGAATGGAAAAATGTGTTTGCTTGGAGCCATTAGGATATGCCAGGAATTAACCATAATTTCATCTGCCATGAGCTCAATATTTACAAAGATGCTAGGTCGATCAAGCAGAAACGCGAAGTGTTCAGTCCCGAAAAGAACATGGCCATCCAATAGGAAGTGGAAAAATTGCAGAGAGCTCAATTTATAGATTATGTCGAGTAACCCAGTTAGTTGGCCAATGTAATGATGGTCAAAAAGAAGAATGACAAATGGCGTATGTGCGTAGACTTTACCAACCTCAACAGAGCATGCCTAAAAGATCATTTTCCATTACCAAGGATTGATCAGTTGGTAAATGCAACTGTAGGTCATGAGTTACTCACAACCAGATTAAAATGAAGCCGGAAGACAAGGAGAGTACTTCTTTCATCAGTAGTCGAGGTCCATACTCCTACAACGTTATGCCCTTTGCGCTAAAAAACACTAGAGCAACATACCAAAGACTGGTGAATAAAGTGTTTGAAGAGCAGATTGGCAAGAACATGGAGGTGTATGTGGACGACATGCTCACCAAGAGTAAGTTTGCTGCCGACCACATTAAAGACCTGGCCCGGATGTTTGACCAGTTGGAGAAACACCTGATGAAACTTAACCCAACCAAATGCATATTTTGGGTATAAGAAGGAATGCTCGAGTTAAATTGTGTACCAAAGAGGAATTGAAGTCAATCCTGACAAAATAAAAGCTTTGATTGAGATGCAATCTCCCACATGCAAGAAAGGCTTGCAGAAACTAATTGGAAGAGTGGCAGCCCTAAGTTGTTTTGTGTCCCGAGCAACAGACAAGTGTCTTCAATGTTTCAAGGTACTCAAAAAGACCTTTGAATGGACGACGAGTGTGAGAAAGCTTTCCTAGAGTTGAAGAAATATATGGGATCTCCACCACTACTCTCCCGACCAGTTTGGGGGGAAAGTTGTATTTATACTTGGTTGTTTCAGAGTCAGCTATTAGTTCGGCCTTGATCCGACTAGAAGGTGGAGTTCAGAAGCATGTTTACTACACCAGCAAAGCATTCTAAGGAGCAGAAATCATGTATCCACGCTTGAAAAAGTAGCACTTGCACTTATTGAAGCCTCTAGGAGAATGAGACCATATTTTCAGGCACACGCTATTGTGGTGTACACCGATTTGCCACTGTGGAAAGCTTTGCACAAACCAGAAAAGTCAGGAAGGTTAATGTCTTGGGCAGTTGAACTAAGGGAATATGAGATTTTCTATAAGCCAAGGACTGCATTGAAAGGGCAAGCAATAACAGATTTCATTGCAGAATTCACATACCCAGAGGTGACTAATAATCCAAGTCTGCATGTTGAGCATACTTCTTCGAAGGAGAGCTCGGCTCAAAATCAAACTGAGATTGTCGCCGACCAACCGGAAACATTAGTCGCCCAAGAAAAAGCTCAGCGATTAGCTGAGCAGAGTAAGAAGATATTCAGACATGGCATATTATCAGAGGAAGACTTCAACAACGACATTCCAGTTTGAAAATTATTTGTGGATGGATCTTCATGCGCCACTGGCAGTGGAGCAGGACTTATCATCAACACTCCATGTGACCTCGATGTAGAATACGCTTTACGTTTCAGTTCCAAGCTTCCAACAACGAGGTCGAGTACGAGACGTTGATTACAGGTTTGGAATTAGTTTTATCACTGGGTGCCAAGTAGGTGATAGCACACAGTGATTCTCAACTCATTGTCAATCAAATGCTTCAGATATATGGAGTTAAAGGAGAACTTATGGTACGGTACTTGGACAAAGTTATTGAGGCTATCTCTTTATTTCCTGCAATCAAGATGGTCTGAATCCCTAGAGTGGAGAACGCCCGGACAGATGCACTTGCTCAGCTACCGTTAGCAACTCAGATAGAACTCTGACGAATTATTCCAGTAAAGGTACTAACACACAAAAGCATCGATGTGGAAGCTGTCAACGTTATTAGTGTGGAATTGGGACCTTCCTAGATGGATTCGATTAAAGAATACATTGACAAAGGGCTGTTACCATCCGACTAGAGAGAAGCCAGGAAGCTGAGATACAAAGCAGCTAATTATGTTCTGGAGAAAGGCGTTTTGTATAAAAGGGAATACAATGTCTCCCTACTTCATTGTGTACATCCAGCCGAAATACAGGACTTAATCAAGGAGGTACATGAAGACTCATATGGAGCTCAGTCAGTCAGTCGGTCAATCATTGGTACAAAGAGTAGCCATGCAAGACTACTACTGACCGACAATTAAGGCCGATTGTGTTTCTTTAGCCAAGAAGTGCCAGAAGTTCGCCACTATTCATAGAAGATCGGGAGCTTTCCTAACTCCCATCGCTTCTCCTTGGTCGTTTTCTATTTGGGGGATTGACCTGGTCGGCCCATTGCGGACCACCAAATGATGGTTTAAGTATTTCGCTGTAGCAGTGGATTACTTCACCAAATGGGTGGAGGCTGAGCCCCTGATTGATATGCCTTATCAAAGAGTCTTTCAGTTCATATGGAAGCATGTCATATGTCGCAATGGGATGCCTTATGCTTTCATCACTGATCATGGTACTCAGTCTGATTTGATGTGATCGTTTATTTAATTTAATGAAGTTGCGAGTTTCAATCAATTATGCTTCATATTTATGTTTTTTTTCTGGGTATGGTGGTGATATACATCCACAACAAACTTTTCCAACTTAAAAAAAAAAAATCAAACTTTTCCAACTTTAAAAAAGTCAAACTTTTCCAACTTCAAATTCAAACTCTTTCAACTTCAAATTCAAACTTTTCTAACTTCAAAAAAGTTTAGAAATTTCCTTTAAACTTTATGTTTGATTTCGTCTTTGACAAGTGAAGAACACGAAGTCAATGAAACATCATGTACAATTTAAAGTTCAACACAAGATGTTTTACCCGACTGGGTTGAACACGGGAATAAATATACATTCCTAACACACTTGGTCGCCAATGATAACTAATGCCAACACTTAGCTCAACAAAACTACTTACAGTTTTGTCCAAGTGCATTAGTAGAATCTAAGACATTACAAATTAGGTTCAACATTGGACCAACCACTTACCATTTAAGCAAATTACCTAGTCACCAAGCCGATTAACTAATTACAAGCTTAAATAAAGGCTGAAATGTATCAAGAAACATACATATTGAAAGACAAAGTCTATTTTATTCCCAACACGTTTTGTATTACAATACAGAGAGGAGACAAAACAGCAAGATATACAAGCTTATTCTACTTGGCGTTTTCCTTCAGCTTTACTCATCCCAGCAAGAGGCTCATCAAGAGTGTTGGGCAAGGTTGTAGCTCTAAAATCTCTTGGCCTGTTACATTTACGGCTACTCGGACGATCTAACAGATGTGGGAGCGAACATATTCATCTTCTCCCTGAACGCTATAATCCCCAATGTATTTTCTCACTAAGCTAAGAGGAATGCGTCGGTTGGAATCCAGTTGACATTAATCTTAAAGGGGGGATCAGGATAATCCAGCATCCCCGGATCATGCCAGTACCACAATTCATTTTTTCTAGGTATCTTCAGCGGCCCCAATAAGTTCAACCAACCCCATTTGTATCCTTCTCGGCGAGCTTGCTCCATATAGTCATTCAAGTGGGTTAAGGCTTCATCATATTCATCCATCCAGACAGCCTTGGGTTGTTTATGGAAGTGAAAAGTTAATCGGTCTACCATGTCTTAAAGTCTCTTGCAACAAAGTTGTTTGGTCGGCCAAGGTCTTCCTAGTTCTCTCTTCATCTACAGTTGGCCGAGCAACTACCACCTGTCGAAAAGGTTGGCCAGATTTAGTTTTTCTCTTCTTCAAGTTCTCCAGCTCCTCTAGCAGTTTGGAATTCTCCAATTCAAGGAAAAAGGCACCTTCATTCAGCCCAGTCTCAGAGGTCTTCTTCACACTATCCAACTCATTCCTCAAGATGTTATTTTCCTTTTCCAGAAATGCAGCAATCTCCCGAGCAACTTCTTCTTCTTTGTTTAGCACAATTTCCTTCTTCTTCAAAGTAATTGTGATTCCTTGCAGCTTCTTATCAAACCCCAAACCTGCGCTCAGGGACTCATACTTAGCTTCATAATCAGAATGTAGCCATGCCCAAGAAAGATTGTGATCTTCTTGCAGTTGTTCAATCATTTCACAGTTGGCAGCGCTGTTTGCCACAGTCCTATCAAAAAGATAATGAAGATGAGCATAATCACCTTTCACTTGGTCAGAGGCATCTTGCGCGGCATCTTGCGCCAACTCTATTTCAGTCAAAGCTACATGACCAGCTTCAAGAAGACTTTTGCAAAGTCTCAACAGGTCGGATTCAGCAGAAATTGTCACATTCTTCCTGGCATCAAACTGAAAATTCACAAGTATAAAGAGTATAAGTCCGACCAAGGAAGACAAACAACAATAATTAAACAAGCGAAAAATATCAAAGGAGCACCAAAAAGGTTAAACAAAACTTCTTCATTTCATTGATAAATCAAGGATTACAAGGGTGGTTCCATTACAAATGAAGAAGGAAGAAATAAGAAAAGAAAAATACATAAAAAGCAAGCAAAAACTAGCTAAGGAGTTAAACCTTCTCCTTGTCCTTCGCAGCTGAGCCATGAGGAGGTAGGTTGGCTATAACAGCAGGCACCATAGAAGATTCCCCACAGCCTTCTTCATCATTAAACTCCCCATCCAAGTTGGGAGGGGTTGTTGTACCTTTGAAATAGTTCATAATCAGCTTGAATATCGACCTCCTTTAAGGCATCCGACCAACCATCCTTATATAAGAGCTTCTTGGCATACTCAATTTGGATGGCTACAGCAGCAAATGCCTTGTCCCATCCTTTGTTGGAAGCTTCATCCTTATCAGATTTATTCTTAGCATTTAGCTCTAAGAACTGTTTTTCCTTTGAAGCCACCTCAGCAGTCAAAGTGGTGACCTTATCTTCAGCAAGTTTGGTCTTGTTCTCAGCCTCCCTCAATTTTCCATCAGAAAAAGCAGCTATGTCTTCAGTCGCTCGGACTTTATCTTCCCACGACTTTCTCTCAGTCTCAAGAACTTTTTCAAAATCCTTTACAGACTTCTGCACGTCTTCAAAGGCTTCCTCAACATTTGTCAAGGAAGCTTTCGGATGATCGTCCTTCTGCAGCATTTGGTTATAATCAACCAAGAATTACAAAAGAAGAAATATGCAACATCGGTACAGAAGAAATTCAACATAAATTATTGAAGACGCGCCAATAAAGAAATTAGGTACTTACCAAGGCCAAGTTTTGATTAGCCCTTTCAACCAAATGGGGACATCGAGGCTACTGTCGACCTATGGACTGGAAGAGTTCCATCCTTTATCAAACCCCTGGCTAATCCAGGATTAATTACCACAGAGGTATCTTTAATGTTGCCTTGGTCAGCAAAGATTTTCTGAGCCAACTCTTGGTGGCTGGGCAAACCTCTCTTCAACCTCTTAAATTGAGGCTCAACAGTTCTTGCCTCTTCCACATTGAGGACCCGAGGTCTCTTCTTAGTAACCTGAGTCATCTTATCGGCAATAGTATTCTTCTTGACAGGGGGGAGGTTCAGATCCAGTCAAAAAGTTTGGGATTTTTCTCTTCACCATTTCTGCAGTGGGTGAAGTCGGGATGGTTGGAATGTCACGTGATTCGAAGAAAGATGATGTTCCTCCTTGCACAAATTCTTTCTACTCCAAGTGACTCAGCGGCAGAGGAGGTAAAAACTAGGTCCTCATCCAAATTAATGGGAGACTGAGGCAGAATGATTGTTGGTTGGGCAACAAATGAAGTGACGGAACTCCTATATTTTAGCAGAACAGAAGCTGCTCGGGGATGTTCTTCTCCTGCTCTTTGGTAAATGGCCCACAAATATTTGAAATCGTCAATATTGCTCTAAATAAGATGAAAATGTGGATGGCTTAAGGACCAGTTGGTATTCTTGTTGAAGTTTGAAAGTGTTTAGGGGAGGACGGAGTGTCTTGTTTAATCAAATTATTTAATAATAATGAGTGACTGGATGACCTATAAATGGAGAAAGAATGTTTCGCCCTTACTCATAAAAATAAACGAGATATACAATGTTTAAATTATCGTGGAATTGAGTTAATGAGTCATACAATAAGATTTGGGGAGTGAGATTGAACATAGATTTAGATTGAAAACAACCATATCTAAGAATCAGTTTAGGTTTATGCCTAGGATGTCAACAATGGAAGTCATTTATGAAGAGAAAAATAAGGTTTTCCCTTATGGTTTTTATAGAGTTGGAGAATGCGTATGTGATCAAATACCTAGATATATAATATGGTGGATATACACAAAAAAAAAATGAGTTGCCCGTAAATATATTGATGTGATTAAGGGTGTGTATGATGGAGCTATTAATATTGTCAGAACAATAGTTCATAACTATTGTGGGTCTACACTGAGGTTCATGTACAAGTCCTTATCTTTTTGCTCTTACTATAAATGAATTCACTGGACAAATACAAGATCAGGTACCACGGTATATGTTGTTTGCGGATTATATTGTGTTAGTATATGAAACTAAGGAAGGAATTAATTCGAGATTGGAAGTGTGGAGAGCCCCAGAAACAAAAGGGTTTAAAATAAATAAAACTAAAACGGAGCATGTGGGGTGCAATTTCAGTAATTGTAGGACAAATGAAGATGTGGTGAAACTTAAGGATCAACAGATACCTAAAGTAATCATTTTCATTAAAGTACTTCTAGGGAGACCCTCATATTGTATCCAGACCTGCTGAGTTTTCCAATATACAGTGGATGATATTTTAAATGGACCCCACACGATTCCCACACACTAGCTAATGTAAATTTAACAACTAATTTGTGTCTAATTTTTGGTACAATGTGAGGATATCCATTGAATTACTCTTTCCGTTATTTAGGCTCGATTATCCAAAGAGATGCAGATATTAGTGATGATGTTACTCATAGGATTAAAGCAGGTTGGGTCAAGTGGAGAAGTGCTACCGGCGCATTATGTGGTCGGCATACACCTTTAAAGTTAACGGAAATTTATATGGCCATTAGACCTGTCATGTTATATAAGACCGAGTGTTGGGCAAAATATACATAAAATGAGTGTGGAAGAGATGCGAAAGTTAAGATAGATGTGTGGTAAAGCTCGAAATGATATGTTAAAAATGAACATATTCGGTAAAAGTAACCCCTATAGAAGATAAATTGAGAGCAATTCGACCTAAGTGGTTTGAACACGTTAAACGTAGACCAATAGATGCCCTATAAGGAGGAGTGACCTAGTTAGTATTGACATTAACGCTAGTGGGGACTTAGGTAGTATTTATGGTAACGCTAGGGGCAGATATATTGACCTGGTGGATAATTATAAAAAAGTACATGATATCATGTGGTTTAACCGAGGATATTGCGGTCAACATAATGGAATCAGAAGATATGATTCATGTAGACAACCCCAAATAATTGGATGCCTCTGAATTTGTTGCATGTATTAGCTTTAGAATTACTAAGGTTATCCGTTGGGTATATCACTTACATATTTATGTAATTCTTTATTACATACTTAACTAAGCTTCATAAAAAAGGCACATGTTAAAATGATGCTCCTATATGTGAGAGAGAGAGAGAGAGAGAGAGAGAGAGAGAGAGAGAGAGAGAGCTCTTACGCCAAAAGGGGATGAGTATTACTAAGATGACTTTGCAGAGGCGGTATTCAATATCCTCTCTGCAAGTAATAGATCATCAGGGGTTGTAACCTACAAGGCATACAGAACAGGGCACATTAATCAATACTTAAAAAACATAAAAAAAATGTCAAAATCATCTCTACCACATTTTTCCAACTAGGAAAATGCCAATCTTAATTTGTGGATGGATTTGGAATTTTTTAGAGGTGGATTTTCAGGTAAAATATTATAGAAGGATTGTTTTGACATTAGTCCCAAAAAACATATATTTAGATCTGTCTTGTTCACTGAATAGAATTGAAAAAAAATATATTATTCAGTGTTTAATTGATTGATCTTCCACCTTTAAACACAGATAATAAAGTAAATTTCAACATATTCAGAATGATCCATTACCTTGATGTTGGTGTATGATCCTTCAGTAATGTATACAGGTTGCTTAAGGTGCTCAACAATGGACACGTCATCAGTGACTTCAAGGCCTTCTCTGTAGAATATATAAATTATTGAAATCAAATCCTTATCCAGTATTTTTACATTGATACTTGACAACTGATAAAAATAAATAAATAAATAAATAAAACATATGAAAAATATCATCTTTTGAATTAAAAGTCGCTGCAAGTGTTAATTGCTTGGGTAAACAACAGTTCCGATTACTGCAAACAAACATTAATGCCTTTATTCCCCGACATTGAGATAGTTTGTTTTGCAAAAGTTATTATTACAAAAACCAACATTGTTATCATAAATTTCTAGTAAACTAGAGACTTCGAAATCAGTTACTGATAATTAGTAAATATAAAATACACAGCTGCTTTTCCTAATTTGAATAATGTCGTACCTATTGACAAGCTCAAAACCCTTCTTAAGTAACTCGGGCTTGATGGCCTGTACCAATATAGTGGAAAATTTAGATCAATCTCTCTAATTCACATGGGAAAAAGAATATATAATATTCCAGGGGATTGCGAAAAAATTCAGTAGATAACCTGTGGGGTTTGCATTTCCCAAAGTGTACTCCTGTCAAGAGTTTTCACTACAAAAGATTCACTGTTTGCCTGAACAGAAATTAGGTAATAGATTAAACAATTACATATAATGGGCAAATACAGCTCATTGAAAATAAATTAGCTGTACGAAAACAAAGGCAAACACTGAAGCAGAGCAAAAAACGTAATCAACATATTCACTGATAGGGTGTTTATATACTTATAACACTTGTTCACGTACCGCATTAGATTTTATTACAGTATTTAGTTTTATTAGACTCTATCCATAATTTGTTGGTGTTTTGTCAAACTAAACAGTTATGTGCCCAGCACATGACCTTTTAAAAACAGGAAAATAAAAGAAAGTGAAGATTAAATAAATATATTTATTAAGAAAAACATATAATAATTCAAAACCGCTTACTCTTTCGATCTCAACAGCCCCCTCACGAGTGAGCACCAACCCTCACTCACCGCCACAGCCACCCCCAAGCTGTAAGGTACCACCACCGTCGGCGACACCAACTCTCTCTCTATCTCTATCTCTATCTATCTATCTATCTATCTATCTATATATATATATATATATACCTTGGTGCGATGGCAAGTGCCCTCGCCCAAGCTACGGTGGTCTAGGGTTCAAGACATATGAGCAGCCTCTCCGTATATGGGGGGGTAAGGCCAGCCGACATCTGCCTCTCCCACCTCTCCCAGATGCTGCAGTTAAGCGAGAGTCTTGTGCACTGGGTACGACATTTTATATTGTTTTCAGTCGAGGTTGATTTGGAGTTGACTTGGTGCGAACTGGATGTAGCCATCGGCAGATCAAGATCAACAGGGTGATGGGTGTAACAGGAGAGGGGGCGGGTTCCCAAAGTAAGGGTGGTGTTTACGAAATGGGGCAAAGCTTTTGTTTATGTGTGTTGGGGTATGGGGAGCATCTTTTTGGTTTTTCTTTTTTCTTTTTTAAAGAATTCTGATATTTTGTTTTATTTTATTTTAAATTTTCTAGTTTTTAATTATTTTTGTACTAAAAGGTATAGCACGTTAAGTTTGACAACCCACTAATACATAATGGGAATATTGAGATAAAATTATACAATCGTAAAGTCCAAATACAGCAATAGAGGAAGTATTAAAGTTGAGAGAAAACACATTTATATGTATGAAATCTTGAGAATGGAAAGCCAAAATGTTGGGTTTGTGTAAAGGAATAGCCTGAAAAAAGAGAACCTTATAATGATAATTTGACTTCCCATATGTTGTGTGTAGGCGCACATTATGTAAAAGTGGGGTCCTCTCCCCAAGGGGTGCCCGGCTGCCTTACGATTGCCTAATCTGCCTTATGGGAGGGCCGCCCCTTCTGATGTTCCAAGGTATTGGACAAAACAATGGCACAATCCTGGAGGCTTAGATATGACCGATTGCCGTAGCCATCACTAGGGTTAATGGAAGAAAGGAGTTGCAACTAAATAAATTTACATTATCAAACATATGTGTGATGTGATGGGACATATATCTATACCAGATGAGACAGGTGAATCTCTCTCTATTTCTCTCGACTCTCACTCCCCCCCCCCCCCACCACCACCACCACACACACACACAACAATCCCCCACCCCCCGAAGTTGAGCTTTCATGTAATTTTATCCAATACAAATTCTTTAAAATAGAAGGGAAATAAAGTAAACGAAATTCCAATTTAAGGGTTCGTTTGTTTTTACCTCTTAAATCTGAATCTGAATCATTCAGACTTAAGAGGTATCAAAAAGTGTTTGTTTTTTTAAATGATTAAGAGGTTAACGGTCATATTTGCCTCTTAATAATTAAGAGGTAGAGTTAGGTCTGAAGTCTGAATCTGAAGTCTGAATCAATCTAAATACATTCATTCAAAATACATTCATTCAGAAGTATATTCAGACGTAAAAACAAACACATTTTTCAGATTCAGATTTCAGACTTAAGATTCAATCTTAAGATTCAGTCTTCAGATTTCAGATTCAGATAAAAAAACAAACGCAACCTAAGTTTGTGGTTTCTGAAGTAAGTAATCATAATATGCACCTCTTTGATAGTAGCTTTAGCAGGAACACCAAGTACAGCTGCTCCGACCGATAGCCCATCCTTCAGAACCTATGAGAAAACAAACAAGAACAAAATGTATCTGATGTTTGTACAGTTGTACTTCTCTAGTTCTATCTCTTGCAAGTCTATTCATCAATATAATTCTAAACTGTCATTGAATAATAAGGCTGTTTGGGGGAATTCAATATAGGGATATTTTGGCTTTAACCCTCTCTTTTAGAATTGGTTTTAATCACCCCCAAAAAAAAAGAACTTAGGTCACACTCCCAATATTGTCGCAAATGATCATCGCTGCTAAAACCATGAGTGGGGGTGTTACTCATATATATATTTTACTTGGGGGGGACTCAAAAGCGACCCTAAAAGTTGGGGTCAGACTCGAACCATCCTTATAGTAAATAATATACTTTTCAAAGATAATTTAAAGGTATCGGTAACTAATAAGATATATCATTCTCACACAACATAGAATTTTCAATGTATTTCTGGCAACCACATGTAAGTTTAAAGTATCTCTACAGGAAGATACAGATGAAATAACACAACTATCAGGGAAGCAAAAGTACAAGGGACTTGATGCTTGCTGAAACTAGTGGAGATCATCGCATATAAAAATGCCAGCATGGACAGGGAAGTCTTCTTAAATGTCCCCTTCACTTCCAAGTATATAAAGGCATATGATGAGAAAAAAAGGTGAAAAAGTAAAAGCTGGTTAAGGGATCCAAGAAAGGGGGTAAGATTACTTTACATTATAAAGCCACCCTCGGTAGTTGGACAGCTAATGTACACGCCACAAACTAATAATATAACTTAATGTTGTGCGTGTAAACTTCATGGAATTTGTTATTTGTTACTGCAAGAGATTTCCATTCACATTAACATCCACAAACATATATATATATATATACATTACTGCTCTTGTGCGGACCAGTCCGCATTTTAAGAGTACGGACCGGGCATGTGTCATCTGGCGGTGAACCCAGAAAAGAGAGAGAGTGTGCCTATAATTTAGCCGATAATTTCTAGGCTCACCGTCAGGTGACACATGTCCGATCCGCACTCTTAAAATGCGGACTGGTCCGCACAAGAGCAGTATTGTATAGATAGATAGATAGATATAGATATAGATATATATAGAGAGAGAGAGAAAGGGTCACCTGCATCTTGATGTATACATCACACCTAGTTTTAGGCCCTAAGAAATCTCTTTTCCAAATTTTTTTATTTTTCTCTTGAAATTAGCCTTCCAATCAACCCATATTCAAAAAATTAAGTCAAAATACATTTTATAGCTACTTTGAAAAAATCCACAAAAAACTGTCGGCGCAACCCCTTATAAATAAGGAATTTTGAGCAGTCTTTTGTGGATTTTTTAAAAATAGCTACAAAATGTATTTTGACCTAATTTTTTTAACATAGTATTGGAAGGTTAATTTCAAAAGAAAAATAAAAAATTTGAAAAAAAAGTTTTTTAGGACGTACAACTAGGTGTGATGTATGAATGATGTATAGAGCATGATGTAGGTGAGAATTCTCATATACATATATATATATATATATATATATATATATATATATATATATATATAGAGAGAGAGAGAGAGGCCCCCCTCCTATAAGGACTCTTTATGGTGCTGACCCTTGTACATACCATTTTTTTTAAATAGTAAAAAAATGAATTTTTTGATGAAACTTCATGGATATGATCTCCACGGTGAGAAGATCATCTCCAATTTTTTTCATTAAAAAATTCAATAAAAAACCCATTGAGATGAGGTCATATTTCAAAAAATGGTATAAATATGCATTTCGACCGTTGAAATGTTGGCGATCATCTCACCCACTTTTTGATTGAATTTTTTTATGAAACTTCATGGATATGATCTCGATGATATGATCTCGATAGTGAGAAGATCATATCCATGAAGATTCATCAAAAAATTCATCAATAAAGTGGTTGGCACCGACCCAACATTTCAACGGTTGAAAATGAATATTTATACCATTTTTTTACATATCACCTCATCTCAACGGTCTTTTTATTGAATTTTTTATTGAAGAAATTGGAGATGATCTTCTAACCGTGAACATCATATGCATGAAGTTTCATCAAAAAATTCATTTTTTTACTATTTTAAAAAAAATAGTATGTACCGGGATCTGCATCATAAGTAGTCCTTACAAGAGACTTTCTTTATGTATATATATATACACACACACATATATATATATATACAAAATCATAAATCATATTTTTATACTCTCTCAGTCCGGAATTATGAGCCCTACTTTTCTTTTTAGGACACCCCGCATTAATAGTCCACTTTGAAAATCAATCTAGCAAATTTCACAATATTCAAGTAAATTTAAATTTTGACTGTTGATTACATTGGAGACAATTTTTCTTAATACATGACTGAATTGAGGTTACTAAAAGATATTCAATGAAATACACACATATATATTAAGACAACGAACCAAACCTTTTCTATATCGGCTGATGATACCAAAGGTCTTGCAGAATCATGGATGCATACGAGTTCGGAGTTTAAATCAACTGCCTGTAGACATAAACAAACATGTATCAATAGAGGAGAAATAATTATTATCATTACAAATACAATAAAGCAATAACTAGCAATCTACAAGAAATTTTCCAAATGCCTACGCAATCATGCAATGATGCACAGTAGAAACTCCCAAAAATTAACAAGAATAATAATAAGATAAGCATGCGGCGGATCAATAAGCCAAACAAAATAAACCATCAAACACATAACATTTCCTAAAGGTTGATATGGGTGTTACTAGGATTTACTAGCTAACATTTGAACTGGGAAAAATATCCGATGGAATCCAAAAAAAATACATATAATGTTAGTACGGAAGAGAAACTGGATCTCTTTCAAATCGGAAAGTGGAAGCACGCCAAGGGATGGAGCTCTTTCAAATCAATAAATGGAGCTAGGCTCTTTAAAGGAAATTGGATTCAAAAGATCAATTTTCACGAAAACTAAGATTTTGTGTATTGAGAAAGTGGAAAGGATAAAGCCTTGAGAGAGGGAGAGAGAGAGCTTTTAAATTCACTAATGGGTTAAAAAGAATCCCCCGATATAAAAAAGAAAACTCAAATTTATACCTCTAAGAACGTCCACAATGGGTTGTTTATTGTTAGAAAGTAGGATAAATTTAAGTTGCGTAGGATAGACGAACCATATACTACATCCGTCCCAAATTAATAGTCGTTATTTGAAAACAACGGTTTTTAAGTATACACTCAATCCAGCTACGGTTGGTATCGGGTTCGAGACATGGGAGCAGTGTCTCCATATATGAGGGTAAGGTCAACCGACATCCTCCTCTCCCAGACCCTATAGTTAAGCGGGAGCCTTGTGTACTGGGTACACCTTTTTTGAGATCGTACCTTGGTGCGATGACAAGTTCCCTCGCCCAAGCTACGGTTGGTATCGGACTCGAGACAAGGGAGCAGCCTCTCCTTATATGGGGGTAAGGTCAGCGACATCTGTCTCTCCCAAACCCTACAATTAAGTGGGAGCCTTGTGCACTGGATATGACCTTTTTTCTTACTCAATCAATGGTCAAGATCAAAACTTGTTCACTATCATGGAATTTCGTTCGTTGATTATGTCCAAAAAAGGAAAATGACTATTAATTTGGGGCAACCCAAAAAGAAAAGCAACTAGTAATTTGGGACGGAAGGAATATTTAAGTTATGTTGAGTTTAGTTGTCCTACAAAAACTCTTTGCTGGACGATAGAACGACAAAGGTCTACCCCCAAGAAAGCTATATTTGTTTCATTTTCAAATATCAATAACTCGTTCTAAATTCTCCAAAAACATGATTCTTCCCAGCTAAAACAATCATTAGCGGTCTTCACATAAAAATATTGGCAAGGCATTCAAATGTCAAAACTACGCATAAACCAGCAATCAAACATCGTATAAGGACTAATATCGATGTCCAAGACAAAACTATGAAAAGAATGCGGCATACTTCTGAAATCTCATCAGTTCTCCATCAATTTCAATCAGCTCATGGCTTATCTCGAAGATGCCTCCCAAGTGACTACTAATATGTCAAACCAAAACTTATCCAAGACTGTGGCCTGGGTTTAAAATATCTGCCAATAATGACAGGTCTCTTCTACTAAGCATTAGCGCACAGGAGCAAAGAAAAAGGCATCAGTACTGGCAAGGCCCAGAGTAAAACACGATGTCATGAATGAATTATGCAAGTATTGTGTCAACCCTCGTCTATAATGACATGTATTAAATATATATACAAATCCATCTGCTGATATATAGATGTTACGAGCTATGAAAATAACAATTAAAGAATAAATTTCATGAGTCACATTCTGGGACTTGTCAACATTGTGATTGAGAGTACTTGAAATCAAGCTTTCGAGTTCTTTCTTTGATTTACGAAAGGTGAGTATTTTTCATAAATTTAAGTAGTTTGCAATATATAAGATTGATGTGAACTTGCAAATGCACTTTAAAAATGTGAAAAGCTAGACCTAGATGGATGATTGTCATTTGAAGACATTAGGTAGAGAATAAATATCCTACAAGAATTAAACAAGTTTAGAGCAAGCATGCTAAGATGCGTCACACTTGAAACAAGAAGTTTAATTAATAGGTTCAAGTGCGAAACAAAGATAATGCGAGTAATTTCGTGATGCAACTATTTATTGCTATAGTTAGGCAAAAATGTGAAAATTAGATGCATAAAAAAAATCAAAGAGTAGGAAATGACACTTTTCATAAGAAGGAAACATTGTCAATGCACCTGAAGTCCACTATATACGGAATCTTGTCTCTCCTTCCCAGGCCGTGCAAATTTCAGGTCAACGTGGATCTTTCCTTTAGTTTCTAGAAAGAAGACCAACCACTTAGTTTGAGCATCTATGATATATATCACTATGAAAAAATGAAATAAAACAATACACGCTAAAATGCAAATAGGAGGCAAGTGCACAGGGTATATGTGAGCGGATGTTGGCATCAATCCGTGTATTTGTGCATCACTCGTCAATAAAAAAAAAGGTCAAAAGTAAATCAACAAACCTTCAAAGATGTCCTCATAAGAAGGGTCACAAACCACAACAATTTCCTTCACTTCAGGCATGAGCGAAAAAGTGTAAAAACTGCAGGGAAATCAACATATTATGATATCAAAACACATAAAAAGCCATAAAAAGATTGGAGGCCTAAAAATTTATCTTCAAGTGCTTCATGAACGTTCTTTGATGTACCAGACCACACTTAACAGGTCCTAAATTAAAGACTTCTTGCACCAAAAGTTACATTAAATCTTAAGATCGAAAATGTGCTCTAAATGCAGTGTTAAATACTAAATGTTACAGCAGAGTGCTTAGAAGCCTAAACAAGGGAAAACATCTTTACTATATTTTTACCAAGCCTATCTTGGTTTTATAAATCTTTCATGTCTAAACCAACTTAACATAAAAACATATAATATCAATAACTACAAGTCATGGTAATAAAACACATAAGAACTAACAAATAATGAGATATAATAGTTGTTGTCCAGAAAGCAGTGCAATCTTAGTGGTTATTTCGAAATCTGCCTCTCCGTGTACATTAGCATGATTTGTGCCAAGTGAAATTAACACTAGTTTACAGGAAATAATGCACCTCTGCACACGTGCGAGACTAGGATTTCCTCAACTGATTCAGGGGAAACAATAACCCATTACTTAAATACATTAAATCACTTGTAAAAGAGAATTTTAAGTTTTGAACACATGGTGACAGAAAATAACCCATCGATAGACTTACGACTAACAAACTTAGGGAAATTTGAATCCAAGGTCAACAAGTCGTATACCGTGAGTCTGTAGACTGTAGCCATTACATTTATATGGTTTATAAATTTTATATTGCTTTTCCGAATGGTTCAAAAGCTTCGATTATATCAGATTGTTTATATTCAAATGTCTTAAAACTCCAGTTTATCTTCGAAGTGGGGTATGTCAAACCCAAGGTACCTTGGATCCAATAAGTCCTTTGGACATAACCATATGGCGGGATCTTAAGTATTTAGTCTCATTTGTAAAGATTCACTTGTGGCCACTCCCATGTTTTTGTTTTTTTAGTTATTGATCCTATTATAACAAATATGGGACAAGTGTTATTGCCAGCAAAAAAAAAAAAAGAGGAGTCGTGGCAGTTTTGGGTGGTTATGGGACTTGTTATAATTTTTAAAATACATGAGAGTGAAGCCTAACAAATCTTTGGCAATGGGACTAAAGCCAAAAAAACTATAGGTTTGCTTGAATTGAGTTGACCATTGCCATTTTACCTATACAAAGCAATTGGTTGGCCTAAAAGTGGAAGATACTGCTTCGGCATGCTCGCCTATATAAACAAAACATAACAAAGTCATCATCTGCGCATGAAAAATAATGTGTAGATAATGAATAATATGAGAAAATAAAGGTAAGAGAACATTATCAATAAACAGTATATGTTTGAATAAAATATCAATACTCAAGTTTTTTATGCATAGAACAGTAAAAGTATGCAAATGTAAAATGGCAAATGACGAATAAATTTAGCATTAATGTTTGTTTTGACATCGTACGCTTAGATGAGTTCCATTCAGCATTAATTAAGAATTGAGTTTGTCCCATTCAAAAAAAAAGAATTGAGTTTTTTATTTTAGCCCTTAATGGTGAAAAATAGTTGTAATTCATTATTGAAGATCGTGTCCTTAATGTGGAATATTTTTAATGAAATTGTATTCCAGTTTTGACCTAAAGACACTAATATTAAACAGGATAGTAAATAATTGTTAATGGTAAAATCGTCAAATTAACTTTATTTTAGCATTCGGGATAAAAATAGGGCCTCACAAAACCCCAGCTTAGTAATGAGATATTTGATTTAACCCCAATTTTGGCAAATAATTAGAGATCTCACCAGTTTCATGAAAAAAATTGTTGACTTGTGCGGAAAAAAGGTCGATTTGCAGTTCCATGAAATATGTGTCAATTTGCATGAAATATGTATGAAATTTATTAAACTGGGTTTTGTTAAGTAAAGTAAGAGCATTATTTGATATCTTAAACGTGCGGTGGTGGTAGAGAAGAGACTTACACCCATTCTTTTGCCTTTTCCTCCAGCTAGAAGAATGACAGACACGCTTTTCTTTTTCACAATTTCACAACTCTGTCTCAAATACATAAGAAGGGGTACTACTAGTTATAAGTAAGCAACGAAACACCCCCATACATATCTATTAATACTAGTTTTGACGTCATCTCTAACCTCGTCGAGCTTCCCACCATTTGCGGAACAACTGATTCTTGATTTATTCAACACGTGAACTTGGTTGCATAAAGCTCGGGAATTTCTCAAGTGGGAGTGAATTGGGTTTGGGTTTGGAAGCGGGGTAAATAGTTTACAGGGGATTTGGAGATTGCTTCTTATATGAGAATAATGGAGAGAGAGGCTAACTTGAAGAATCGTCATCTCTCCCTCTCTACCGCTCAACCAATCTGAGGTGAGGAGTAAACGAAAGAGACAAATTTGAGATGAAAGAAACTGTTATGAGTTCGCTTTTATACAAGTTTGATTTTGTGGGAAATATTTTAACATTCAAAGGGGAGCATGCTTCGCGAGGTCTTCTCACCATTTTCAATTGTCTCGGCTACCTCAAAAATCTCTCGTCTATCAAAATACAAAATTAATCCTAAAGGTTGGAATTATTTTATAATTTTAAATTTTATGTTTTAACTTTTAATTTTGAAATATTTTAATTATGCAATGTTGAACAAATGTTAAATTTCATTAGAAATAAATGATGAAAAAGTGAAATGGCAATGAGCCATCTTCGTTGGCATTACCTTCTTAAACACTTATCATCCCCTAATTCATTAATAATATATTAATTAAGTTAAACAATAACTGGATACAACATATTTACCTTCAAATGACAACTCAATATAACATGTTTATCTTAAAACAACTTAACCAACCAACCAAATTCATCAACATCACCACGAGCTAACAAACGAAACCACCACCACTCACAACTTATGAAACCACTTGCCACCAGCTCCACTATCCTCACCATCGCAAATTGAAAATCCAAATGCACCAGAATCAGAATCGCATGCAATCACCTCTTAGCTAACATCACCGTCACATATTGAAAACTAGGGTCGGCAAAATGGACCCAAACAGTATCGTTCACCCAATTCTATCCACAATGGTTAAGAATGGACATCGTCATGTTTCAGACGGGTAGCATATAGGTCATTAAAAACTCACCGATTATTTGCAAATTTAGACAGTTGAGAAATGACCCATTGTCCTTCCTACTCATATAAACTAAAAATTTATAATTAAACAATTTGAATGAGAAAATGGGTCGGTGGTTAATCCGACCCAAATCTGGCCCACCACAACCATCAAACCGCTATTCACCCACTCATATCTGACCCTAATCCATTACCGGTAACAACCCCCATTTTTCACGTAAAGGTTGGCCAGACACAATACACCGAAGATAAAATTTGTCTATAAATTTATGTCATCATCAGCATCAAACCACAATAAAATATTTACATTTTAACACCACATGCACAATAAAACTGATCTAGTTAATAATTGAAATATAATAAATCCAACATCAATATTCAGATAAGATAAAACCCAACATAAATACGACTGCACCCAAATGATTGAATAATAATAATAAACTTTGGGCTTATGCCCATACAATATCCAACATAAAGACTGGAATGAAATAGCAACCTAAACTGGAAGTAGTGAGCTGATCTCTGATCAGCAAAGTAAGACCGCAAGGCTGATATCTTGTTAATCCTGTTATCTCTGTCTAGGCACACTTGGGGGGGGGGGGGAATATTTATAATTTGGGTCAACGCCCTAGTGTTGCAAGAATTAACTTAAAAAAATTAAGATGCAATAATACAGTTAATTCAAAGTATGTACCGCCCATCGGCACTCACATGCGATAAATATCTCACTTCTAATCTAATTGTGATGTTATACGCATACTACCCTAAATTCCAAATGAAATGACAAACAACTATCCCATTATTTTATGTACGATGCATCTAGCACCATCTACATACTGAAATGTAATTGTCTACAGCTATGTTACTATTTTCCAGAATGCCTCAATCATACTACCTACAAAAGTGACATGACCATTTATTATGCATACTACGTAGTATTAGATCTGTGATTGAATGTCTACATCATTAGACTAAGTACTTTAATCTCACTTAATTTTTATGATTATTTGTGCGCGCGTGTGTGTGTGTGTCCTTACATATATACGACACTTAATGGCATTTACCAAGAGTGTCTCGTTCGTGCCCTATCAGTAAGTCCGGAGGAGTCCCTCATCAAAATGGACACTACAAAACACATAAGTAGGGTGGTCCTTACGTTGTACACCATTGCATGGTCCATACCAACGGTGACAATGGATTCTAGCATTTATACCTACCACTCATAAGTGGCAATGCTACGTAATCCCTAAAATAATGACCTATAAAATGCCCATCCCACATGTGCCGACATGTGTTACGGTCTCGAAACGCGCATAACCCCAACTGATAGGACAGTTCATGAACATAGGTATGTCCACATAAATAAATAAATATATATTATCATACATTATGTATAGGTAATTACTATATAATTATCCTCAAGATGTCCCATATAATCATCCATAAGTAATCTCACTTTAATAATTAACCAACTAGTTAATTGTAAATATTCCTCCTTTAATAATAAAGCTTTCACCATTTAGTTAATTATAAATTTTCCCATTTAACAACAGTGCTACAAACATATTTTTAATAAAATATCATTTCGCTTGGATGACCTCCCACTAACTCGCATGAGTTCCTAAAAATTCCTCGGATCCATCCCTGGTCCTAACCTAACTTGACCCGGAGCCGAATCGATTAGTCTCCTGGGCCGAATAGATTCGCACATGGGCAAAGCTTAACTGCTTAAAACTTTTCATCACGGGAACTCCTTCTTCTAACCCAATTTCTCATCCTATTAGTTTACCTAAATGGATTACCATACTATTAGGTTTCTTATGAATAAATATACCATTAGTTTGGTTAATTCTCTAATTAACGCCCAATACAATCTTCAAATCCAAGAATTTACATCCAATACCATAAACTATCAAACCGAGATTTTTATCTCATTATCTTTTTTAATTCTGATCAGATTTTGGGCTCTATAAATGGATAGTGACTATCATCAATTCAAGATCCTACAATGTGGATTCTAATGTTCAATTCGAGATTAATTCCATTCTTAAATCATCTACATGCGTAAGATATTATCGCATCCAATCATCATTAATTTACATGTTTGAAACACAAAAATTACATAAGAGATTACAACAATGAATTAAGAAGTAAAATTGAAAGTTAATTTTGGTAAGAAAATTCTTGCCTTAAGTGGAAGATTGAGTGCCTCCTCTTAACTCCTTAAACTTATCCTTTCTTTGGACCTTGGTAACTTCTCTCTAGGGGTGGGAGCTTCTAGGTTAAGATTTGGATGAGTGGAATGAGCTTCCTGAATTCTCAATTAGCTTATAAAAGATTATAATCCCGATTTAAGCTATAATGTTTATTTTTAAGCCCGAAAATAAACTCAAACCCATAATCGGAATGGCCCAATAGCTCCCTAAATGGTATACCTAATACCCAGACCCATTTTTAGAGGTCTAAAATACCTAAACGAGTTTCCAAAACATCCCGAAACAAGGCTGAATTATTATTATCCAACATACACATTTCTCAATTAAATTGAACACCACATATCAACTATTAAATAAACATGCAATTATTTTCTACGAGAAATATTTAACATGCAAAGTTAAATTCACATAACATGAAATTATAATTAATCAATTTATTCATGACTTAATTAATTAAACCCTACCGATTGAATTTAATTTCCACCGATCTAATTTTTTTATAAAATTACGGGGTATTACATTTTTCCCCCTAATAATGGAATTACGTCCTCGAAATTCAAAACGTACTTGACTATAAGAGTTTTGGATATTTCTCTTGCATGTCGTCCTCCCTCTCCCATGTCGACTCATCCTCGTTATGATGTTCCCACTACATGCGTACCAAGGGAACAATCTTGGAACGAAGTTGCTACGGGTCTTTCCTTGAAAGTCACATCGGGCTGGAGCTCGATCTCGTCAATATTGATATGTTGGTAAGTAACCTCATCCCTAAGAAACCTATGCAATGTAGAAATATAAAAGACATTGTGCATCCTTTGTTGGTGGTCTGGTAGTCCCAACCGATGCGCCAAGTGTCCAACCCTTTTAATAATAGGGAATAGTCCCACATACCGAGGAGCCAACTTCCCCTTATTCCCAAATCTCATCACTCCCTCAATGGGAGACACTTTAATCGGAACCTGATCCCCGACATCAAGGTCAAAATGCCTTCAGCCCGCATCCACATAACTTTTCTATCTATCTTGGGCAATCCAAATCATGGCCCGAATTATCACCACCTTCTTCGAGGTGTCCTGAATGAACTCTGGTCCGATAAGTTTGTTCTCCCCCACCTTCAACCAACATGAAGGTGAACGGTAAGGTCTCCTATATAAAACCTTATAGTGTTCCATCCCAAGTAGTTGTTTTGTATGCAATTTTCACCAAGGCGAGTACTGCTCCCAACTACCCTTAAAGTCTAAGATGCACATCCATATAATATCCTCCAATATTAAATTTACCCTCTTCGTCTGTCCTCTATCTTTGGGTGATATGAGGTACTCTGCCTCAACTCTGCCCTAAAGCCAACTGAAAGCTCCTCCAAAAGTGGGACACAAATGCCTTGTCCCTATCTGATATCATATTGAGTGATACCCCGTGCAATTTCACTATCTTTACAAGGAAAAGCCTAGTGTATTACTTTGACGTGTAGTCTGTCTGGACCGGTAAAAAATGAGCCATTTTCGTCAATCTGTTAATGATCACCCAAATAGAGTCATTTTCTCGATGTGACGTGGTCAAACCTGTGATAAAATCCATGGAAATTCTCTCTCATTTCCATATCGGGATCTCAATAGGTTGTAGAATGTAATACCCCGTAATTTTAATGACTTTTAAAATGGGTTATATTTTAAATTAATGGATTAATTGGATCTTATATAAATTAATTCATTTGGGTTTTATCCGAATTGTGGATATTAAAATGGATGATTATGAATATTACTTAAAGATATTTAGGTAATATATGAATGTGATGTCATTGATATGACGGTATGATATAAATTCGGTAATTTGAATTTTTAATCAGACGCGGTATGGGACGTGTTGGGACTAATTTATTAAATTAAAAATGAAATTTATTTTCTATCAACCTTATAGTCATTTCGACTGCGCCGTTGCGTCCGAAAGGTTCGAAATAGTCAGAAAAGTCTATTTGGATGTTAATTTTGAGTCTCGGGTCATTTGGAAATGAATAGACAACCCAAAAGGGCATTTTGGTCATTTTTCTAAGGGGGATGAATAGTGATTTCGGGCTTTGTCCTATTATAAGTATTGGTAGATTAAGTGTACGTGGGTTGTACATCTCCTCTTCACAAAGTAGAGAAATCATCTTCTTAGAGAGAAAAAGGGTGCTTGGGAAGGGAAAAGCCTACTTGGAAAGGAGAAGAACAAGAACCAAGGTTCACTACCACCAACCACCACCGGAGTTTGACCGGAGAAGGGACAACCAACTGAGATATACTACACCAAAGGATCAGACCTTTAGTAAAGGCAAGTGTTTGATAATTGCAACTTAAGTTCGTATACTGTCCATGTTAGAATAATTATGAAAAGAGATGATTTTCTTGTTTGGAAGACATAATGGAGTTGTTATATGGATTTATAGAAACTGAAATATTATAGGAAGTAAACTTATATTGTAGGATGATAATAATCCATTAAATGATCATGAATATGTTGAAGAAAAATCTGAAAAACAATTGAAGTGTTCTTGAAGTTAATATGTTGATGATTTTCTGGAAATAAGGAGAGAAACATGCTTTTAATCCAATCCCTTGATGATTCTAGGATGTTTAGAGTATTGGAAATTGTTCATATATGTTGATATACCATGTAGAAATAATTATAACTCATTTTGGGGGTAAATATGAAGGTTTGAATGAGTAAAAATAGTGAAACCCGTAGTTGCAGAAAATGCAGAAAACCAGGCTTGGACCTGAGGGATCGATCGATCGACCCCTGCCTTCGATCGATCGATCGACCTCCCCAGAATATGTAAAGTTGTTTCTTTTTAAATGTTGATTCTTATCCCAAACCTTTTGTGGATCTTTGGTGATTATTAGTTGAATATTATGGGACTTAGAAAATATCAATAAACCCTTGATAAGATTTGAATTACATTGATTTGGATTCAAGTGATTAAAATGATGAAAATTATATTGAATGGAATTTCGGTTGCTAGATTCATTTGTTAAATTCCAAATGGGGATGTATGAGGATTAAAGTTAGGACCAGTAGGAATGATTTAATATAACACTTGGGTATCCTTAAGTTTACAAGAGGGTTTAATCCTAAGTGAAAGAATATGTGTTTATAATAGATTTGAAACTATCGGTTTTAACTTTAATTAAAAGGAGAACTAAATTCGTAGTAGTTCGGGAGAAATAATGTTATGGACCAGTAGGATATTATTAACTTCTTACTGAATATATTGTGAGGAAAAACCTATTTGAATCTTGTGTATTGAGTGAGGGTAGTCTTAGGGATAAAATTTGAACATCAAGGACTGAGTTTAAGCTCATTATTGATTTCGCAAGGACTGAGTGTAATACAAGCACTTAGTAGTATGTCTCCTGGATAGAGATGGGAGTTTAGAACACATTTGGTTGAAAGAAGGTATGAGGTTATCCCGATCGCATAGTTGAAGTTGTCGGACCTCCTCGATCGACAAAGTTAAGTAGTAGTGTATTGGAGGGGTTCCTTGTTTGGATTTCGCTTTGCGAGACTCTCCGCGCATGAACCTTAATGACATCGGGAGTGGAGAGATGTTATAGGATGCGAGGATAATTAAATTATGAAGTAAAGATATGACATTTTAATACGTGGGATTTAAAGAGATATAATGCTACGTAAGGGAATAATCTAAGGTTAATGTGAGTACCTTGTTTTTAGTATACTATAGGTATGATAATACCTATTTGATTGATTAATGATTATGTGTATGACATACCTAGCTTACTTGCTATCGGTGGGAGGTTTGCGCGTGAGGGCGATCATATCCTGATGAATCCATGGGATCTTTGATTTGTCGCTCGAGAACATAGGTCTATGAAAGACTTATCGGGGAGTTGATAAGTCCGCTGACTATGGGTACGTAGGTATGTGCGTGACCCATGGGTATGAGAACTATGTTCGCCTCCAATGATTGTTTTTTGTTAATGGTTCGAGGTATCCTCACCGAACCTTTTGTCCCCTTTTCGGCGACCAGCGATATTGGGACATGATAGCAGAGTAATGCATTGCACCGCAGTTGTGACTCGAGGTGCCGTATTATATATGAATATATATATATAATGGATTAAATGAATGAATGGATATTTATTATGGTTAAATCTATCTACGGTGATAATTGTAGATAACGGTGAATAAAGAAAGATAATTGAATTAAGTTAATGAATGTTTATTGAAAAACTTAATTCATATTAATTGAGAAATGATTCATGTTAATGAGAAACGATGAGAAATGTAAATGAACAATAATGTGACGTATGGTATGGGACATACGGGGATTATGATATTGGGATGGAATTATAATATGGAGACTAGAAAAAAGGAACCATTAACTAGGAGGTTAATAGGAAATGTTAAGTGTGCACTCTAGTTGAGAGGTGAGAATGGCAAGTGAGAGTTGGGTCTAACATGTACATAATAAAAGATTTATTGCACTTGTTAAATACTTGCTGTTTTAAAAATCATTTTCACAATCGGGCTCTGACCCGTTTCCTTGCATATTTTCTTTTCTATTGTATCTTCTATATCAGGTGTCCAGCAGCAGGGATGCCAACTTTAGCGGATTATGACAGGATATGGATTTATGGAGTTTTTCTTAGACGCCTATCTTCATTTGATTCACAGTATTCTCTTAGTAGGGCATGTCGCCCAAAAGATTCAGTTATCTTTTCTATCGGGGTCAAATACTATTGTATTCGGGTCTTTTTAATACATTTAATATTGTTGTGATCACTGTAATGGATTAATATTATTTGGGAATGTTTATTTCAATTGCATTTAAATTCTTTTGTGTTATCTACTTGGTTATCAGTGTTGTAGAATAAAATGTGTTGTGTTATTCTTAAACTGGAAATGGATTTTGTTAAATTAAAATTTGAAAAGTTTTTAACACCAGCTTAATTGGGTATTGGGTGAGTTGTAAATGTTTTCGACAGTGATGCTAAGAATGAGCCAACTGTATATTCTGTTTTAATTTGGTATGGGACTGGCCACCCGGTATTTAATTAGGCGGGGCGTTACATAGAACACCTGTGGGGCACTGATGGTCCCCCTTCACCAATTGGAACGTAGCACACTTGGACACAAAAATTATTCTTAATGTCGGCCCACCAATACTAGCACCTCATATCCTGGTACATCTTGTCCCCACCGGGATGAATCGTAAAGCATGACTCGTGATCCTTAGTCATAAAAACTCGCTTCACATCCTCATCCCCTAGAATAATTAATTTATCTTGAAATCTCAATCCGCCATCTGAGCTAATCGAGTAGTGCGATGCCCCATCGGCTAATAACAGTTTAACCCTTTCCTGAAAAAGTTGATCTCCTACCTGTGCCTTCATTACTCGAATAATGATCTCGAGTGTGATGGTGAGAACCGCTATAAAATCCCGTGTCAACTTATTATCACCATGAAGCAATTTCCACTTGCCTTCCACACTGCCACTAAGTCTAATATTGGCTTACGTCTCAAAGCATTCGCCATTATATTTGCCTTCCCAAGGTGGTACTGAATATCGAACTGGTAATTTTTTACAAACATTAGCCATCTTCGTTGTCTCGTGTTCAACTCTCTTAGTGTGAACAAGTATTGTAGGCTCTTATAGTCTGTGAATAGCTAAAATTTATCCCCCAAAAGATAATGCCTCCATATACGTAAAGCAAATACCACGACTGCTAACTCCAAGTCGTGGAGTGAGGTAATTTCCTTATGAGGCTTTATCTTTCGTGAAGCATAAGCTATTGGAATCTCCTCCTGCATTAACACCCTTCAAAGTCATTATAAGGATACATCTATGAAAACCTTATAGTCTATCCCTGCTCGAGGCAATGCAAGTACTACAGCCGTAGTTTATCGATCCTTCAACTCATCAAAGGTCTGTTGACACGCATCATCCCATATAAATGGCACAACCTTCCTTGTCAAGTTATTTAAGGGCCTTACGATATTCGATAAACCCTGAATGAACACACAGTAATACGTCGCCAATCTCATAAAATTATGCCTCCGTGGGTGTAGTGGGTTGTCCCCACTCCATCGCTGTCAAAACCTTCCTTAGATCCACCGATATCCCCCATCTCAGATACGATGTGGCCTAAGAACTGAACCTCATGTAATTAAAAATCACATTTCTCAAATTTAGCATAAAGTTGATGGTCTTGTAACGTCTATAAGATGACCCGCAAATGTTGTGCATGCTCCTTTGCAGTCCTAAAATAAATTGGTATATCATTAGTGAACATGATAATGTTAAAAATCCCTAGATACCCAATTCATCAGGCTTATAAACACCGTCGACACGTTAATCAGCCCAAAAGGCATAACCAAAAACTCATGCGACTCGTATCTTATTAGAGATGCTATTTTTGAGACATCATACTCCCGAACCCTCAGATGATGATAACTCAATCTCAAATCGATCTTTGAAAAGTATGCATCACCTCTCAACTGGTTGAACAAGTCATCAATACAAGGCAGCGAATACTTATTATGTATGGCGATCTTATTCAACTCCCAATCACTCATACAAAGTCTTAAAGTCTTTCTTCTTTACAAACAGAATTAGAGCACCCTATGGCAAAGTACTCTTCTGAATAAACCCATATCCCAATAACTATTCAATTTGGTCCCTTAGCTCCCTTATCTCTAAAGGAACCATCCAATATGGTGTACGAGCAATGGGTCTCGTGCCCAAAATCAAATCAATCACAAAGTCTATCTCTCTATTGGGTGATAACACTGGGATCTCCCCAAATACATCAGTAAATTCGCTAACTATCGAGATGGAAGCTAGCGACATAATGACCTCTGAAGAAGTCTTCTCCTCAATATAATACAAGTGTGTACTTGACCCACTATCGGGGTGCAACATTGCAACTATGTACATCTCCTCCCTCAAAATGGCAAATAAGATGGTGTTACCTTAATAATCAACACAAACTCTATATGCAGGTAGCCAATCCATCCCTAAGATGACATCGTACTCAGACATATCTAACATCGGTAAGTGATGATGTTATGAATCACCACTTAAATTTGTATACAGTTGAAGCTCTAGATTAGTAAACCATGGAGTAATATATAAATAGGAAAGTAAATAACAAGAAGGATATGAGATGATATAGAAGATACATAATATAAATGGTTCAGCCAATTAAGCTTACTCTAGTGTGAAAGTATGTAGTGTATGTATAGCAATCAGACACTAATGGCCATGAAAATACAACTCTCAAGCTTTCTTTCTCTACTGTATGTTTGGACAGAGTTTCAGGTAGGGTTTTCAATATTCGATCATTGTAAATAAAGAAGAAGCAAGATTATATAGGCTTAGGGGTGTACAATGCACCCCCCAAGCATGCAACATGTTGTATGAAGTAAGTGATCCATTGAGAGATTAACACATGTATAATCCATGATGACAAAATATTCCCTTACGTGGGCTGAAGATCTGTTATAAGAGTATGGTCAACGAGGATTGATGATGCCCAAGTCATGTTCCATGAGAAATGTTGATGTCGACTTTGATGACCTCGATCGAGCCAAGACTTACGAAAATGGTCCTCCAAGCAAGCAACTATGAGGCTGAATTACACTGACTCAGGCGATAAAGTGTTGTCTTGGCCTGTCAGGGTGGTATGAGGTCGAGACGAGATATATCAAGAGGGACTGGAGAGTGAGCTTTATGGAATGACCATGGACTACTGAGGACGAGGTCCCGAAGGCTGAGACTATTGAGGGTGGCCCACATTATGTCGGCCGATGAGCGAATTCGTCTAATAAATATTGAATAGGGTCGACTGAGCCATGTGGGGTCTGTCCAAGGATGAGACCACACTTATGTATATCAATCACCTATGGATCTTAGTCTTCAATGTGAATGGAAGACTGAGGGGTATGTATGTCTGACCCCTTATGAGGATGAGATCCCTTATGTCAGAGTTTTTTAGGATGTGTACATATTTGACTGAAGTTGACACGTCCTTTTAATGTCACATACACAATTTCCAGTCAGGTGCACTTGCGGTGGCACATTTCACAAACCATATGGCTTGGTGTGTTGGCCAAGAATTGACGGATACAGGCCTTCCCTAAGGCTTTATACCCTAATGATTTGATGCCTCGTTTATTGTGTGTAATGATAACACCATTTAATTACCCCCAAAATCAAACTCTCTTTCTTCTTCCCAAGAAATCTCCCGCTTCTGCCATTTTTCAACCTCCATTTACCTCTCCTCGAACTAGGGTTCTACAACACTTGCTTGTGTCTCTTTATTCCTCACAAGTGACCTTCTATTTCAGTTAACCATTTTTCTTCCTTTCTTTTTTGTATTCCACCATTAATTTCTTTCCTTTCCAAGCTTTCATTTTTCGGCATTTTTTAGTTTTTTAGCGTATTGTTAGGGTTGTTCTAGGGTTGTATCTATGGTTATACTGGGTATTTGAGGTGGTAGGGATACTATTTAGGTGCTTTATAAGATTAGCGCCCTTTTTAGCTTAAAGGTTGAACTTAACGGTGGCATTTCGGCCATCTTCTCTGGTTAACCCCCCAAGTTGTTCTTGACAAAAACCAAGGTTAAACGTTTAAGTTTCCCCCCTTTTAATCCAATATTCAAACTAGGTCAAACATTTTTCCTGTTTAGATGTTCAAGACACTCTACGAGTTAGCTGACCAATTCCCACACCTGAGGGAGACCATCTTCAGAGAGATACATAAGGGTGAGGCCGAGGTAGAGGCTAAATGTAAAGATGAAGCCGAGACCACACTTCCAATCCATCCAACCCCTTTAGATGTTATATACCCTCTTGAACCCAGTGTCATCGAGCTACGCAGTGATAGCAAGAATGGAACATCGTCTCAGGATTTGCAGTCAATGTCGTCGTCTAAAGGGTACAGTCCTTCGGTCTCTAGGGATTCTGATAGAGCTGAGTCCTATGATGAACCTTGAGGATCCCCTCGTCTCATATAGAGGGCTCTGATGCGGTCGAGTCTAGTAATAGGGAACCATCCATTTATAAGGTCTTAGATACGTAAGAGTCGAGAGTTGAGGTAGCATATCCCCCACCACCTATGGTTGTTCCTCTGTCGGTCATTCCTATCACAGAGTTTACCAGCAGGTATCCAAGTGGAGTCCCACCCGTTGAAATTGAAGATGACTTTGAGGACGAGTATGAGGAACCACTTAACACCTCATATGCCTAGACTTTCAGGAGCATTGTTAAGGATATTGATCTTTTGTTTAGGATACACTTGTACGGGATTAAGTATGTTGTTAACATGAGAGTACCGACCAAGGACAAGAGGGCGTTTAGCGATCGAGAGAGCAAAATAACTGTTTACGAATAGATGTTCAAGGTCGACTTTAGGCTTCCTGTCCATCTTACTGTACGAACGATCTTGACTAGTATAGGGCTTTCTCTAGCGCAGCTTCCACCCATCGCCAGGAGGATTTTACTTGGCTTTATCTACCTCTGGAAGTTGGTTCATATAGCTGACCTACCAGTTAGCATATTCCAAGCATGTTACAATACATCATCCATAAAAACTCAGCCCGGATACTATCATCTCGTAACTAGAAAAACAACTAAAAAAGTTCTGACAATGAACCAAGCTTCGAACCATCACTAGAATCCCCGATACTTCTTTGTGTTGAGACCTTGGGAATTCGGCTTTGACACTATTTGTAGTGTCTCAGAGCTGAAGGTCACCCAAAGATGGGTTAAGGCCTCAATGGCCGCTAAGCTTGACCCCGACTTGAGCACTAATGACTGAGACAAGATTGATCAAGGAGCTAACGGTGGTCTAATAGAGTTTGAACAGCTGATGACTTTCCACTTTATGGCCGAGACGGGTCTAGGGGTTGACCCCCTGACTGAGTTGTGTAAGTGCCTTTCAAGTTGTAACCATAATGTCATCTCTTATTTTCTTTATGATACTAATCCCGTCTTGTATTTGCAGGTCGTCCATCTAATATCTCTTATCAACTTTGGAATATGGTCGCTCCATCACTTGACAACCTTCTGAGCAAAATGACCAAGGGGAAAACCCCTCAAAGAAGATTACCATTGGTGACCTTGGCCAAGTCAACTAGAGTAAGAAGAGTGAAGAGTGAAGAGCCGACTGAGGGACTTTTACATGTCCCTCCTCATAAAAAGAAGACGAAAAGGTCCGACGATTCTAGGGAAACCAATGACAGGGCTATCTCGATTTCTTCAGACTTTGTCTTGGCCGATAGCATGTCTCTATTACCGATCAGTTCAGAATCTGTCATTGAAGATCAAATGAGGGCTAGAGCTTCTATCGGCTCCTAGTTGCCTGATTCAAATTGTAACTTCTTAAAATCCTTGGAGTCGACTCATCTGACCAACTTTGGCCTCCACACGGTCGTCCATGTAATCAACCTTAATTTTAACTTTCTTAATTTTTTAGTGTTGTCTCGTCTCGTACTAACTCTTTCTTTATTTTTCTTACATCCACTCTTCTCCTTCCATCAGTTGGCCCGATGGGTCCAGCACAATATTCTTATCATCCAAAAGGCCTTTAAGGCTATCAAAGTAGAGGAAAAGTCGAGGAAGACACTGAAGGAGCAGGAACTCACCCATAATTAGAAGGTTGAGGAACTTGAGAAGAAGAGTCAGGATGACTTGGAGGCTCAGAGGCAGAAGCTTGAGTCTGAGACGGTTGACTTAAAGCTAAAGCACAAGGTCGAGTTGTCTACTGATTATGCATAAATTCTTCACATTTATCCCCTTAATTTCGGTATTTTTATGATCCCGTGCGGTGTAAATAGCTTGGATTTGTCTCATATTTATGCTACTAACCCCTTTGGCAAGTATTTCATATTTTGTATATCTCTTATGTGTTTTACAAGGTATTTCATGTAAGAAAGTGTGAGAGAAAACTCAAAATAGTGAAAGAAACCAAGAAATAGGGAGTTGAAGGGCATTTTTATAATTTTTCAGCCTTAGTCCGGAGGTGGGGCCAACTGCAAAGTTTAAGAGGTTTCAATTGTAACACCCCGCCTAATTAAATACCGGGTGGCCAGCCCCATACCAAATTAAAACATAATATACAGTTGGCTCATTCTTAGCATCACTGTCGAAAACATTTACAACTCACCCAATACTCAATTAAGCTGGTGTTAAAAACTTTCCAAATTTTAATTTAACAAAAAACCATTTCCAGTTTAAGAATAACACAACACATTTTATTCTACAACACTGATAACCCAATAAATAACACAAAAGAATTTAAATGCATTTGGAATAAACATTCCCAAATATTATAAATCCATTACAATAATCCTAACAATGTCAAATGTATTAAAAAGACACGAATACAATAGTATTTGACCCCGATAGAAAAAGATAGCTGAATCATTTGGGCGACATGCCTTAACTAAGAATACTGTGAATAAAAAAGATGGTAGGCGTCTAAGCAAAACTCCATAAATCCATAGCCTGTCATAATCCGCTAAGGTTGGTGCCCCTGTTGCTGGACACCTGATATAGGAGATACAATAGAAAAGAAAATATGCAAGGAAACGGGTCAGAGCTCGAATGTGTAAATGATTTTTAAAATAGCAAGTATTTAACAAGTGCAATAAAGCATTTGTTATGTACATGTTAGTATCCAACTCTCACTTTCCATTCTCACCTCTCAACTAGAGTGCACACTTAACGTTTCCTATTAACTTCATAGTTAATGGTTTCTCTTTTCTAGTCTCCATATTAAAATTTCATTCCCATATCATAATCCCCGTATGTACCATACCATACGTCACATTATTATTCATTTACATATCGCATCGTTTCTCATTAACATGAATCATTTCTCATTGATATGAAGTAAGCTTTTCAATAAACATTCATTAACTTAATTCCATTATCTTTCTCTATTTACCGTTATCTACAATTATCACACAGTAAATGATTTAACCACAATATAAACATTCAATCATTTAATCCATTATATATATATTCATATATAAAGTGGCACCCCGAGTCATAGCTGCGGTGCAATGCATTACTCTGCTATCATGTCCCAATATCGCTGGTCGCCGAATAGGAGACAAAAGGTTCGGTGAGGATACCTTGAACCATAAACAACAAAATAATCATTGGAGGCGAACATATTTATCATACCCATGGGTCACGTACATACCTACGTACCCATAGTCAGCGGACTTATCAACTCCCCGATAAGTCTTTCATAGACCTATGTTCTCGAGCGACAAATCAAAGATCCCATGGATTCATCAGGATATGACTGCCCTCACGCGCAAACCTCCCGTCGATAGCAAGTAAGCTAGGTATGTCATACACACAATCATTAATCAATCTAATAGGTATTATCATACCTATAATATACTATCAACCAGGTACATATATTTCCCTTAGATTATTCCCAATCGTAGCATTATATCACTTTAAGTCTCACGTATTAAAATATCATAACTTTACTTCTTAATTTAATTATTTCTGAGCCTCACTCATTACTCAAGGTTCAAATAGGTTTTTCCCTCAACATATATTCAGTAAGAAGTCACTAATCTCCTACTGGTCCATATCATCATATCTCCCGAATTACTAAGAATTAACCTCTCCTTTTATTTAGGGTTAAAACCGATAGTTCCAACACATCTTCTTTCACTTATGATTAAACACTCTTCTAAACTTAAGGATACCCAGGTGTTATGTTCAATCACCCCTACTGGTCCTATATTTAATCCTCATGCATACCAATTAGAATCCAACAATTGAATCTAGTAACCGAAATTCCTTTAAACTAATTATCATTATTTTCATCAATTAAATTCCAAATGAAATTAATTCAAATCTTATCTAGGGCTTACTGATCTAATATAAGTCCCATAATATCCAAATAATAATCACCAAAGATCTATCAAAGATCTGGAATAAGAACCAACATTAAAAAGGAACAACTTTAGGAATTCTGGGGAGGTCGATCGATCGAAGGCAGGGGGTCGATCGATCGATCCCTCAGGTCACAACCTGGTTTTTCTGCATTTCAACAACTACGGGTTTCACCATTTTTCTCATTCAAACCTTCATATTAACCTCCAAAATGAGTTATAATTATTACTACATGATATATCAACATATATGAACGATTTCCAGTACTCTAAACATCTTAGGATCATCAAGGGATTGGATTAAAAATCATGTTTATCTCCTTATTTCCAGAAAATTATCAACATATCATCTTCAAGAACACATCAATGGTTTTCATAATTTCTTCAACAGATTCATGACTATTTCGTGGGTTATTATCAACCTAAAACATGAGTTTAATTCCTATATCATTCCAGTTTCCAGAAATCCATTTAATACTCCATTATTTCTTCCAAACATGAATAATCTTCTCTTTTCATACTATTCTAACATGGACAATATACAAACTTAAATTGCCATTATCAAACACTTGCCTTTACTGAAGGTCTGATCCTTTGGTGTAGTATATCTCAGTTGGTTGTCCCTTCTCCGGTCAACCTCCGGTGGTGGTTGGTGGTGGTGAACCTTGGTTCTTATTCTTCTTCTTCCCAAGTAGGCTTTTCCCTTCCTAAGCACCCTTTCACTCTCTCTAGGAAGATGATTTCTCTAATTTGTGAAGAAGAGATGTATAACCCACGTACACTTAATCTACCAATACTTATAATAGGACAAAACCCGAAATCACTATTCACCCCCCTAGAAAATGACCAAAATGCCCTTTTGGGTTGTCTATTCATTTCCAAATGACCCGAGACTCAAAATTAACATCCAAATAGACTTTTCTGACTATTTCGAACCTTCCGGACGTAACGACGCAGTCGAAATGACCATAAGGTTGATAGAAAATAAATTTCCTTTTTAATTTAATAAATGAGTCCCGACACGTCCCATACCGCATCTGACTAAAAATTAAAATTAACGAATTTATATCACACCGTCATATTAATGACATCACATTCATATATTACCTAAATATCTTTAAGTAATATTCAGAATCATCCATTTTAATATCCACAATTCGGATAAAACCCAAATGAATTAATTAATAATAAAATCTAATTAATCCATTAATTTAAAATATAACCCATTTTAAAAGTCATAAAAATTACGAGGTATTACATCAATTACAAGCACATTAGAAAAAATGACACCCCAATCCGAGCTACGGTGAAGAAGTTATTCATGTTTGAAGATTGAGAAAGAAGTCCCAAAATCCAAATGAAAAAGAGGCGACCAAAGCATGCCCATTTTGGAAATCCGAACCGGTTCGCCTAAGACCCGAATCGGCTCGCCCATTTGTCACTCTCTAGATCCATTACAAAATGAGTCATGCTTTATAAGTGTGACAAAATTCCAGATATGGGATTTTTATTTTGTCCCTATCTTTTAGCCAAAAGAGTTTTATGTTATGGGGACTCTTCTAAACGACCTCTAGCCTATATATTTAGTCATCAGGACTCTTTTTATTCATATTTCATTCATGTAAAAGATCCTAATCAAGCAAGAAAATCTAGGAGAATAATTTACATATTTTTCACCTTTAATTCAAGAGTTTTTCCGATTTTTCTTCAATCTTTGATTTCTTCTTGCATGGTTGTGTTCTTCAATCTTGGTAACCGTAAATTCTAGCACTTTTATCATTCTTTCCCTATTTTCACATGCTTGTTAATGGATTCTTATATAGTTAATCATAGTTACACCATGCTAGGCTAGATTTTTAGGGTTGGGGTGTATGAACCCAACGTGATGTGGTTTGCATGGGTGTAAAATTAGTTCCTTGAATTAAATAAATGATTGAGTCGTGTTGTGTGGTGATCACAACCGTCGTAGGACTTTTGATCTCGTTTGCCCTAGGTAACTGGGATGCTTAAAAGTGCGACGTGAGTATAGCTATAACGATACCGCTTTATTCTTACTTTTGATTATGTATGATGCGGGCTAGTACCCTCATATATGTAATGCTTGATATTAATAAGTACAAGATTTAATCAATTATCTAATTCATAACTAGTCTTATATCCGGTAAACATACTAGGATTTGGGGGATTGCGTCCCTACATTAATTTTCCAATTAGTTTTAGTTAACTTCTTTATTTTTCCCTTTTTTCCTTTCTCACCCCATCATCATCTTTTACACTTTATTTTTGAAGTAATAAATCAATTAAAATCTACCAAGCATTCCCTGTGGATTCGATACCAAGACTAGCCGTTATACTCTATAAGAGTGTAGTTAAAGTTTAGTTTTTTTTTGTATTGCGATCAAAAGCCGATAATAATGATTAGCGTATTTACACGAATGCTCGATTTTTCCCTCGATCAAAATTGGCATCGTTGCGAGGGAATTAGGTAGGCTGTAATTTAGATCGAGTTAATCCATAACTTTGACCAAAAATTCAAAAAAAAAATTAATAATAATAAAAAAAGATACAACATCTCTCAAAATCCTGTTAATGAAAAATCCACACCAAACTCCTCAAAGCACTCCTACGCGCATTCGCGAAAATCCGATTATCGAGTACAACCCAGATAGCCCACACACGCTTAACAATCCTCAATTTTGGGTTCCAGCTCCTACACTGCCAAACTCAATAGCAAGATACCCATATGGTTATACTTAAGGTTACACTCCTAGTGCACCGAGTGAGGATATCGAGTCATAAGTGAGAGAGCCATGTCACAGCACGAAAGCATAGGCGCATGTAAGGGAGAGGCACCTTATCGACCCTTGAGAGAATTCATGTACCCTCAGCGATCAGTCATTTCGGGATGCATTCTGCTACCATATAATGCAGGTCATTTCCATTTTCGGAATGGAATGATCCAAATCCTTCCCAAATATCATGGAATGGAATCGAAAAAGTCCTATCTCCACATTCGGGAGTTTGAAGAGGCGTGTGAGACGTTCAGCGATCAAGTATGCATGAAAGATGTGATCCGCCTTAAGATTTTCCAATTTTCTCTCAAGGATAAAACTAAGACCTGGCTATGGTCTTTACCTCCTAATTCGATTACGTCATGGAACGAGTTACAATCTAAGTTTCTCAAGAATTTCTTCCCTCCATATCGGACGAACTCCATTAAGGCTAAAATTCAAACCTTCCGATAATTAGAAAATGAGTCGTTTGATCGATGTTTTGAGGATTTCAAAGAGTTAATTACTTCATGCCCTCATAATGGACTTGATAAACAGCAAATCATTCCATTCTTCCATCATGGGCTGAATATTAACTCCAAACAACTTGTTGAAACAATGTGTGATGGCCCATTTATCGACCTAGACGCTAATGATGCTGAACTCCACTTTATGTATGTCGTCAACACCACTCAAGTGTGGGATATAGTTGATCCTGGCGCTCAGAATCGAACTCGCCAAGCATCCACCACTCCATCGGCGTTCGGTCTATTTAACATCGAGAAAGATACCATAACGGATCGTCGACTCAATCAAATTGAGAAATTATGAGAGAGTTACTCGATGTGCACGTAAAAGAACCAACTGGCCCCATCCACACCCTCGTTGAGAAGGTATGAGCTATTTCTGAAGCGGGACATTCAACAGAGGAATGTCCGACGATTCCCACTTACAAAGTTATGCTTAATGAGCAGGTAAGTGGTGTAGGAGGATTCAAGGGTAATTTCAATGCCCTGCACGGAAATTCTTATAACCCTTCATGGAAAAATCACCCAGGTTTTAGCTATGGGCAACCGCAGGCTGCATTGAAGCTTAATTCACATGTTGCCCCACCTCCACCTCCACACTTTCAACAATCACCACCTATGCAAGGACACGGGCCAACACCACCTCCTCCAGCTCCATATATCGCTCCACCGCAGAGAAATCTCGAGTACACGATACATAAATCTATAAACTCCCAAATGAAACTAATGCTAGATATGAGCACATGTTTACCGACATAAAGGCGAACATTTCAAAGTTACAATCATCATTGAGTGTCCAAGAGAAGGGTAAATTTCCTGTTGAGGGCCAAGCCATCCCTAAGGTCAAACTAGTGTTAGCTCTACTTCCACAAAACATCAAGAGCAATGTCAATCTGTAACCACTCTACGTAGTGGGAGGGTTTTTGATTTATCACATCCCCCACACGACGCACCGAAAGACAAGGAGATTTTACCCGGCATGAAAGAGGTCGAAGAAATCCCCTTGAAAGAGAGTGAAAAGGACGACACTAGCGAGCCCGAGATAATAGTAAAACCACCCACCGCAACGTCATTTACTCAATGGTTAGTGTCTTACCAAAAAGGCAACCCCCGTGATGAAGTGTTAGAAGTCCTTAAGCAAGTGAAGTTAAACTTACCTTTCCTCGATGTCATCAAGCAAATTCCCGCTTATGAAAAAGTTATCAAAGAGTTATTGACGATGAAGAGGAGGCTTAAGGTAAATAAGAACGTATTCCTAGCACAAAATGTGAGCTCCGTTTTACTCAATGGTCTCCATTCAAAGTTCAAGGATCCAGGTGCACCAACCATTTCCTTCATCGTAGGAGATAATTAAATCGAAAAATCCTTACTCGATTTAAGGGCGAGTGTTAATATCCTCCCCTACTCCATCTATAGGCAACTTGATTTGGGTGATCTCAAGCCCACAAAGATCACTCTCCAATTATCGGATCGAATCGTGAAGATACCAAGAGGTATTGTAGAGGACGTGATAGTCCAAGTTGACACTTTCTACCTCCTGGCAGATTTTGTGATTTGGGACACGGAGCCCTCCTTCACCTCGAGTAATCATGTTCCCATTACCCTTGGTCTCCCATTCTTATCTACGGCTAACTCATTGATTAACATTTGAAATGGGCACATGCAAATCACTTTCGAGAACATGACTTTAGAGACCAACATCTTTAACATAGCCCAACGAGTGGGGGAAGAAGATGATCTTCATGCAGTAAGCCTTATTGACGAGATCGTAGAGGACCACATAGACGAAAACTATAGTAGAGATGCGTTAGGATCTTGCCTTGTATCGAGCAATGAGAGTGCGGGAGAGTACAACGACTTTGAAAAGGAAATAGAGGAGTTGAGAGAGAAACTTGATGAGAGAGCGTCGAACGAGGACGTGAGAGATATAAGTTGGGTTTCCAAATTTGAGGAACTACCACAAAGGGAGTCATGCATGGTTCCCTCTAGTGAGAAATTTCCCACCCTCGAATCCTCCAATGTCAAATATGCTTATTTAGGAGAGGGCGAGACATTTCCTGTTATTGTCTCCTCTAGCCTAGACGAAGAGCAAGAGGGTAAATTACTAAAGATTATGAGGAAGCACCAAAGTGCCTTTGGTTGGTGCATAGCTGATTTGAAGGGTATAAGTCCTTTGATTTGTACCCATAAAATCCACCTCGAGGGGGATGTGAAGCACTCGAGGGAAATGCAAAGAAGGTTAAACCCTACTATGAAAGAGGTGGTGAGGGAACAAATCATTAAACTGTTGGATGCCGAGATTATCTACCCAATCTCGGATAGCAAGTGGGTGATTCCCATACAAGTTATCCCGAAGAAGTCGGATATGACTGTGATTGACAATGCTAAGAGTGAGTTAGTTCCCCAATGTACAACCACCGGGTGGCGCATTTGCATTGATTACTGGAAACTCAATGCGGGGACTAGGAAAGACCATTTCCCCTTTCCATTCATTGATCAGATGCTAGAGAGAGTAGTGGGACACCCTTATTATTGTTTCCTAAATGGTTATTCCGGATATAACCAAATTGAGGTAGATGTGCTTGACCAGGAATTTACGACTTTCACATGTCTTTTTGTTACGTTTGCCTACAAACGTATGCCATTCGGATTGTGTAATGCATCCGCGACCTTTCAAAGGTGCATGTTAAGTCTCTTTAGTGACATGATTGAGAGAGTACTTGAAGTGTTCATGGATGACTTTAGTGTATTTGTCACCTCTTTCGATCTTTGCTTAGCGAATCTTGAGAAGGTACTTGCCAGATGTGTGGAAAACAACTTGGTGCTGAATTGGGGAAAATGACATTTTATGGTCACCGAGAGCATAGTTCTTGACCACATTGTCTCATCCAAAGGAATTGAAGTTGATAGAGCCAAAATAAATGTCATAGCCGAGTTACCTCCATCAAAATCACTAAAAGACGTGAGTTCTTTCTTAGGCCACACAGGGTTTTATAGAAGATTTATTAAGGACTTTAGCGCCATCGCTAGACCCTTGATTAACCTTCTCATGAAGGACCCCCCATTTGAGTGGAATGAAGCATGCCAAGGCGCTTTAAAAAAATTAAAAAGCATGCTTGTTTCTTCTCCCATCATGCAAGCTCTGGATTGGTCCTTGCCATTCGAGCTTATGTATGATGCGAGTGATTTCGTAATAGGGGTTGTTTTGGACCAAAGGAAAGACAAGATGGATCATATTATCTACTACGCTACTCGGACTTTAATCGAAACACAACGCAATTACTCCACCACGGAGAAAGAATTGCTAGCGGTAGTATTTGCTCTAGACAAGTTTCGTTCCCACCACATCGGTTCACCCATTACCTGCTTTACCGACCATGTGGCATTAAAATAACTCCTTACAAAGAAAGATACAAAGTCGCGCCTCAGAAGGTTGATCCTACTCATACAAAAGTTCAATCTCTCCATTAAAGATAAAAAAAGAGTAGAAAACGCCATTGCCGATCACTTATCCTGGCTTTCGTCCGACATACCTAGCACGAATATTTATCGGATGAATAACTCTTTGCTACCTCATCTCCCACCTACTTTGTGGATATAGTCAATTATCTTGTCACGGGAGTCGTCCCTCCAGATTGGACATCGCAAGAGAAGAAGATGTTCATTACTTAGTCACGAATTTTTTCTATGATGATCCATTCCTCTTTAAGTATTGTGCGAACCAAATCATCCGAATGTGTGTACCGGATGATGAAATACCCAAAGTCATCCAATTATGTCATTCGGAAGCATGTGGAGGCCATTTCTTGATAAAAAGGACGACCGTTAAAATCTCCAAAGCGGTCTCTACTGGCCCATAATGATCCGGGATGTGAGCAATTATTGCAAACCATGCGATAGGTGCCAACAGATGGGGACTATTACCCGACGAGACATGATTCCATTAACCCCCATACTCATTATTGAGATTTTTTACTGCTAGGGTATTGACTTCATGGGTCATTTTCCTCCGTCTTTTGAATACCTATACATCCTTGTTGCGGTAGACTACGTTTCTAAATAGGTGGAAGCTATAGCTACTAAAACAAATGATAATAAAGTGGTGATACTTTTCTTGTAGGAACACATACTTTCTCGCCTTGGTGCTCCGAAAGCGATAATTAGTGATAATGGCACGTATTTTTGCAACAAACCATTTGAGAATCTTATAAGAAAGTATGGCGTCGTTCACAAGGTTGGAATGACCTATCACCCATAAATGAATGGGCAGGCCGAGATGGAAAATCGGGAAATCAAGAACATCCTTGAGAAAGACCGTTGATTCAAATCAGAAAGATGGGTCCCTTCGATTGAATGATTCGCTATGGGCCTATCGTACCGCATACAAGAATCCAATCGGAATGTTCCCATTCCGGTTTGTGTATGGCAAGCCTTTCCATATTCCCGTCGAGTGAGAACACAAAGCGTATTAGGCCATTAAGAGGTTGAACTATAACATGGACAAAGCCGATAAAGCTCGCAAGCTTCAGTTAAATGAGTTAGAGGAGATACACAATGACGCATATAAAAATGCTAAAATATCTAAAGAAATGATGAAACTCGCACACGATAAGATTATTCGACATAAAGAGTTTCTTCTCGGGCAAAAGGTGTTTCTCTACAACTCTTGGCTTTATTTATTTTCGGGTAAGTTGCGATCTCGGTGGACTGGCCCATTAATTGTAAAAAACGTATTCCCCCAAGGAGCTGTGGAATTGGAAGATCAAAAGGGGTAAGTACGTTCAAAGTTAATGGACAACGCCTAAAGCCATATTTAAAGGCATGCTTAGAGGATGTTGACACCATTTGGTTATCAAACTCCATTTACGGGGTTGAGTGAGCTGCAGTTGAGATGTCGTCGCACCCCCGACGCGTATGGGGTGACTCTTGTGTATAATAGAAGTGCATCGATTAGGATAGGTAGAGTAGGTTAAGTCAATAGGTGTAGATCACACTAGGCATGTTTGGAAGCACATAGCATTATGAGAATGCCTAGGGATTTAAAAGTAGGGTTGAGCGAAATCGGGTTCATGTTGATTTGATATCACAGCGGGAGAGCCATAAGAGTATGAGAGCGGAGTAAAAATCCAACACAGGGAAATTTGTTGCAAATTAAGCACCAGCCCGGACCGCCCCTGGGCTACCGATTCGAATCGCCTTTAAGGGAAAAATAAAATCATCAAGCGATGGTCCGAACTGCCCCTAGGCAACCGGTTCGGATCGCCCTCTAGTTTTCTTCAACATTTCCCTAGATGCAACCCTCTTCCCCTACATCCTCCCACTTCCCTCCACTTCATTTTTCCCCATCATTCAACTCGCAAATTCATCCCTCATTTCCATTCATTCCCTTTCCCTCCAATTCCAACCTTTCCCCCACAATACCCACCTATAAATACACCCCCTTCCCCCTCATCTCTTCCCCACCATCTCTTTTAAGCTCTCCTCCTCCCTATACTCTAAACTGCTCGTTTTCACACACCATTTCTCCCATGGCAAACCAAGCCTGGCCCTAAAAGTATAACTCTGTCGAGTTCATCAATAACAATACCGCATACCGCTCTGATCAAGAGCAATAGTGGTGCAAGCAGTTTTTCGAGTCGTCTCACAAGCTCCAAATTAAACGAGCGGTGCATTGGCAAGAGTTGACAAATTACGTCACAAACGTTTTTGCCCCAAAGGATTGGTGCTGCTATCTAAACGAGCCTTACAATGCCATTTGGGCAGTCGCGGTTCGAGAGTTTTATGGCACCCTTGTCCGCACCGCTGATTTTGTCGCCGAGGCACGTGTGGATGGCCAACGCATTGCCTTTTTCGTTAAGACCCTTACCGAGAAGCTTACAGAAAAGGAGGTCCCAAATCCCACCAACTTCACCTACCCCAACGGTCTCGCCCCCCATCGACAAAGTTGTTTGCATCCAACGTATAGCGCCCGATAAGGTTGGGGTTTGGGAGTTTTAGGGTCGACTGGATGAGCAAAAAGGCGCATCTCACATTTCAAATCGTGTGCGCTAAGTTATTGCAAAACTCCAATGATTCTGCCATGGGACCCCGACTAGCTACTCTCATTTATCACCCCTTTGTCCCCTCCTCCTTCGTAAATCTGGCACACATAATTTACAAAGATGTTTTCTTTACTGCGCTAGATGAAAAGGGCACTACTACTCTTCTGTATGTGCGACTCATTACTTCTATTCTCATCGACATACTTATTGTCCCACCCGCCGATTCTCTTCGCCTCCCGATCCCGTTTGGGCAGGCCACCCGAAATAAGAGCGAGAGCCAAAGAGCAATTTTACGTGCCCGGTAAGATGAGGACTCCGATGATGAGGAGAGTAGCGCCAAGGAGGAAGACGATGTTGAGATGTGAGAGTGGGATGAGGAATACGATGAGGAGACTGATTCTGATTTTGAGCTTCCAGGGACTGATTTTGATAGGCGCCTCACAGCACTAGAAACCAAAGTTAACGGGTTCATTACAAAATACACCAGGGATCAGGAGGCCAAACAACAAGCCTATCAATGTGATACGAGCATGATGCATCGCCTCCAACCTCAAATGTATCAATTATCATTTGGTACCCCTCCCCCTCCGAGTTATTTCTATGATCCCTACGACCCGAGTGCGCCCGGTAGTTCCCACCTACCGCCTCAGTGAACCGTTTGTATGGTGATTGTGTTGGTTATTTTTTATTTGGCTTGGTTGATATTCATGTTTGTATTTCCTTGCTCTAGTATACCACAGTCTTGCTTATATTAAATTCAGCATTTTTTTCCATTTGTTTGTTTTATTTATCGCGCTTCCTATTTTGCCTTGTTTAGCTTTTAGTCCTTTTGATTGGGAACAATGAAAAAGTCTAAGTTAGGAGGGGTGACGAGTTCGTATTTATAAAATTTCACATATTTCCAAAATGCCCAAAAAAATCCGAAAAAAATGAAAAAGCCAAAAAATATTTTTCTTCAAAAAAAATAAATTTTGGAATTTAAAATTTTCAAAAATATCATTAAAATTAAGTTTAAAGTCTCAAATTGTAAAATTCAAATGCACAAAGCCAAAACTGACCAATGATGGAAATTGAGCGAAAATCGACGACTTAACAAATAAGTGTAGAGATTAACAAACCCGGTGAGATTTCGAGCCTATTATTTTTGTGAGTTTATAAATCAATCCGAGTTAATGATTAACTCAAAGTTCTATTTAGAATTTACAAAAGTCGTTGATGATCTCTATTCCTTTATTTTAACCGGTTATGGGAAATATGCGAGATGTCTCAAAAAGCGCGTTAAAATATCTCTAAACTTAATTAATCTCGAGACATTTATGGTAATATAACTAGCAATTTGGACAATGAAGTAGGCCCTCGTTTGTCACCCAAAAAGATTGGCCAGAAAAAGTCGTGAAAAATTAACCTTTGTGCAACCCGATTTGAGCCGAATAAATTGTTTCCTTTTCGTTTGACAACTCGAAAAACCCCAATTGGCCCGAAATTGTGAAAAATGAATATTCATCAAATAAAGTCTGAAAAGTGCATAAAAAGGGGGCAAGAAACAAAATTAGAAGAATGCTCAACAAAAATAGCAAGAAAAGAAAAATGTGAAAAATAGAAGAAAATAGAAAGAAAAAAAGAGAAAAATGAGCAATAGCCTGAAAAAAGCATAAATGGACATCATAAATGAATTCTCCAATTTCGAAGTCGCCATCATTTTCATTTTACCCAAATACACCTTAAACCCAAGAAAGTCCTAACCGAGTTCGAATTGCGAAATTGTCTACCGCGTGAAGAGCTAAGGCACAAAAGATAATAAAATAGATTACATGCCGTGAAAAAGATATGATATTTCTTGTTTCCCTATGACCGTATTCCGATGACGAGATCCTTTCAGCTAAAAAAATTTCGTCTTTCAAAATGGTGTTCGTGAATTTATGTCCATCATGTTTACTCTTTTTATCACGCATACTGAGAGAAAAAGTCACATTTCTGAGAGATTCGTTTGTGAGAGCATCCCGTGAGTTTTTGAAATCAAAGCAAATTTTCAGAAAGTAACGTAATGATCAATTGGTGGAAATTAGCGGTTAAATTTTTGGCTTCGCATACACACACTATGATTTGAGACTCTTGAATATGAATTTGCGGTGGCCATTTTTGGAGAGTTTAAATTGTACAATTTTTATGTATTTTGATTTTTCTTTGAGTCAATAACGAATTTTGTGGGTATATTAACTGCAAACCCTCACGAGACACCACTCGTCCTCCTAGAGTAACCTAGGGGTTTAAAGGTTTGTTGCATATGCTAAATGTAATCGCTTGCCCGCGAAAAAGGTATTATATCCCAATAAAGTTTTTGGATGGTCCTTAACTCATTTGCTTATGCTTTTACATTGCTCGGGACGCGCAAAGTTCTAAGTTAGGGGGGTTTGATTAGGCATAAATTCTTCACATTTATCCCCTTAATTTCGATATTTTTATGATCCCGTGTGGTGTAAATATATTTGATTTGTCTCATATTTAAGTTACTAACCCTTTTTGGCAAGTATTTCATATTTTGTATATCTCTTATGTGTTTTACAGGTATATCATGCAAGAAAGTGCGAGAGAGAACTCAAAATAGTGAAAGAAACCAAGAAATGGGGAGTTGAAGGAAATTTTTGTAATTTTTAAGCCTTAGTCCGGAGGTGGGGCCAACTGGAAAGTTAAAGATCTTTCAATTACAAGTACACTGGAAAAAACGACACCCCAATCCGAACTACAGTGAAGAAGTTATGTATGTTTGAAGATTTAGAAAGAAGTCCCAAAATCCAAATGAGAAAGAGGCAACCAAGGCTTGGCCATTCTGAAAATCTGAACCGGTGCACTTAAGACCCGAACCGGTTCGCCCATTTGTCACGCTACAGATACGTTACAAAATTAGTCACGCTTTCCAAGTGTGACAAAATGCCAGATACGGGATTTTTATTTTGTCCCTATCTTTTAGCCAAAAGAGTTTTATGTTTTGAGGACTCTTCTAAGCGACCTCTAGCCTATATATTTAGTCATCAAGGCTTTTTTATTCATATTTTATTCATGTAAAAACTCCTAATCAAGGAGGAACATCTAGGAGAAGAATTTACATATTTTTCACCTTTAATTCAAGAGTTTTTTCGATTTTTCTTCAATCTTTGATTTCTTCTTGCATGGTTGTGTTCTTCAATCTTGGTAACCTTAAATTCGAGAACTTTTATCATTTTTTCCTTATTTTCACATGCTTGTTAATGGATTCTTGTGTAGTTAATCATAGTTACACCATGCTAGGCTAGATTTTTAGGGTTGGGGTGCATGAACCCAACCCGATGTGGTTTGCATGGGTGTAAAATTAGTTCCCTAAATTAAATAAATGATTGAATCATGTTGTGTGGTGATCACAACCGTCGTAGGACTTTTGATCTCACTTTCCCTAGGTAACCGGGATGCTTAAAAGTGCGACGTGAGTTTAGCTATAAAGATACCGCTTTATTCTTACTTTTGATTATGTATGATGCGGGCTAGTACCCTCATATATGTAATGCTTGATATTAATAAGTACCGGATTTAATCAATTATCTAATTCATAACTAGTCTTATATCCGGTAAACATACTAGGATTTGGGGGATTGCATCCCAACCTTAATTTTCCAATTAGTTTTAGTTAACTTCTTTATTTCTCCCTTTTTTCCTTTCTCACCCCATCATCATCTTTTACACTTTATTTTTGAAGTAATAAATCAATTAAAATCTATCAAGCATTCCCTGTGGATTCGATACCCAGACTAGCCGTTATACTCCATAAGGGTGTAGTTAAAGTATAGTTTTTTTTTTGTATTGCAGTCAAAAGCCGGTAACAATGATTAGCGTATTTACACGAATGCTCAGTTTTTCCCTCGAACACTCTTAAGCATAACGGTCGTAGGACTTTTGATCTCGTTTGCCCTAGGTAACCGGGATGCTTAAAAATGTGACGCGAGTATATCTATAACGACACCGCTTTATTCTTACTTTTGATTATGTATGATGCGGGCTAGTACCCTCATATATATAATGCTTGAGATTAATAAGGACTGGATTTAATCAATTATCTAATTCATAACTAGTCTTATGTCTAGTAAACATACTAGGATTTGGGGGATTGCATCCCTACCTTAATTTTCCAATTAGTTTTAGTTAACTTCTTTATTTTTCCCTTTTTTTTGTATCTTCTCACCCTATCATCATCTTTTACACTTTATTTTTGAAGTAATAAATCAATTAAAATGTATCAAACATTCCCTGTGGATTCGATACTCGGACTAGCCGTTATGCTCCATAAGAGTGTAGTTAAAGTTTAGGTTACTTTGTATTGCGGTCGGAAGTAAATAACAACAATTAACATATTCACACGGACGCTCGGTTTTCCCCTCGATCATCTGCCACAAAGAAAAAGGCAATGGAATATTTCAGGGGTCGGGCACGATCTTTAGTACCTAGAAAAGAGAGCCCGAACTTCCCTCTAATGGGCAAACGTGAAGTTTCTTGACGTCTCGCACATGGTAAAAGAATTCCAAGCCTTTAATTTTTTGAACCCGACTGCAATCACTACATCAAATGACATTGATACTGAGGGTCTTACCACTGAAGACACAGTCGCAGAGACATCGGCGCAAGTGGGTGTCGAGATGACAGAGGGTGACAACGTTGAGAATGAGGCTCACACCACCTCGCTGCCAATAACATCGTCTTCGACCATGCCGATAAATAAGCATGAAATATTTTGTTTTTTTTTCATTTTTTATTGGGTGATCGTATGTAACCTTATGTCCTTTCCACTTGTTTTATTATCTTTTCAAATTATTGTCTCTTCAATGATTTGAACATGTCTTTACCCTTAACAATTATTAATGTTTGCAATTATTGATGTTGACAGTCCTTTTTGTCCAATATATAATATATATCTATTTGATCATATTTGTCAAGTTTAATGCATGCACCTCTATGATTTGTCACCTTTAATTGGTGTTTTATGTATAATGTGTGTGAGTAAACTTACGATAGGCCGATGTCTAATAAACCAAAAGGATGATTATCAACTTTGTTCCACTACTTAAAGTAGTGTCTCGTACATAGTTCTCCCTCGTCATTATTGAGGGTGTATGGACGAGACTTATCTTTTTATGCTCTCTCATACCTCCGAGAGAGTTTTGACCATCAAATTACCCCTTAATGATGTTTTTAGCAACCATAATCAAATGAATTTCAAGATTTTTATTTGTCTCCAAATGAATGGTATTACCATACAGGTCCCCTCTCATTGTTATTAAGAGTGTATGGACGAGACTTGTCTCTTCATACACTGTCGTATCTCTGAGGGAGTTTTGACCATTAATTATTCACCACATAATGATGTTTTAAAGAACCATAGTAAAATAATTTCTAATTTTTTTTTGTCACCAAATGAATGGTGTTACAATACAGGTCCCCTGTCATCGTTATTGAGAGTGTATGGATGAGACCAGTTTCTTTATGCACTCTTGTATCTCAGAGAGAGTTCTGACCATTAACTATTCACCACATTATGATGTTTAAATAACCATAATCAAATGGTTTTCAATTGTGAGTTTGTCAGCAAATGGATGGTGTTACCACACTGATTTCCCCTCTTGGTGTTATTTAGAGGACATGGGGGAGACTAGACTCTCCCTGAACTCTCATATCACCGAGAATGAATTAAAATTAATTCACTATTAAAACTAGTTCAAACCTTGCAGTAATTAATAATAAGAAGAAAATATGAGACAACACTTGTATCTTTCATTAATTCTTGAACTGTCGTACAAAGAACTGTCATACAAACTAATAAGCAAAACAAATTTTAATAGTAGTATCTCTTCAGGTGATCAGCATTCCAAGGGTTAGAGAAGGGTTCATGTAATACCCCGTATTTTTATGCTTTCTAAATTTGGGAATTTATTAAATTTAATGTGTTATTAATTTAATATAAATTCGGAAATTAATTATTGTTAATTACTAACGTGACGAGAGTTAGTAATCATTGGAAACTTGTTGAATATTACTAATGAGTAAAGTAATATAATATTGGTACTATTAAATGTCACGAGTGAATAAAATGACAATTTTGGAAATTTAAGTCGGGACGCGCCTGTGTCGTGTCGGGACTAAATATTGATTAATAAAAATGAATAACTTATAAGTCACCCGTATGGTCATTTCGAGTGCACCAAAGTGTCCGGAAGGGTCGAGATAGTCAAAAATATGTACCCGGGGGTTTAGTTTGGGTCTCGGGGTGTTTTTAGGCCTATTTAGCACCCCGGGAGGGGGTTTAGGACATTTCGTAATTTTGGGTAATTAAACCCACGAAAATTACAAGGTTATATCAGATGATTAGGGTTTCCTTCTAGGGTTAACACAACCAAAAGCAAGTGACGGCCATTGGAGAAGGAAGGAGAGAGTTTGCCAAGGAATTGTAGGCCGAAAACCCCTCCGTTTGCGTCGCCGTCGCCGCCAAACGAGAGATCACGTCTCAAGGATCGTACCAACACTGATTTCAGCACAAATCAGAGACCAAAAATTCCCAGGCAAGTATTTATCTTGCTTAATTTCGTTAATGCATCATTCATGTTAGTCTAGGGTGGATTAGGATGAGTTTCATAGAAGAAAACCCATGTTGGAGATAGGAAAATTGCATGTAGTAATGATATAAATGATAATCTGGAAATCCCCTTCATATGTAGAGGTTGAACCACGGATTTATGATGGATCAGAAGTAGAAATTATGGAAAAAAGTTGATTAGAACAAAGTTAAAGAAATTTCTAGGGTTCATGAGATTTATATAAGTTTTGGCCCTTTAATCCACGGTTATTGATGAAAATTCACATGCTTTACGTAGAAGATTATTAGTTTGGGTTTATAATGTTTGTAGTACAAATTTCAGGGAGTTTGGGTGTTAAAAATCCGGATTTGGATGATGTTGGATGATAGAACCCGTCACTGATAATCTGCAGAATTCCCCATACCTGTTTGATCGATCGATCGAACCAGGAGTGTCGATCGATTGACACATCGCTCGATCGAGCCCCTGCCATCGATCGATCGACCCCTCCTGGCAGATTCATAATTCCCCTTCTACATAGTTGAATTTAATTTAAAGGTTTAATAATCCTTGGACATCCTTATTAAAATATTTTGGGAGATAAAGAAGACCAGTACAACTTATTGATAATATGAAATCTTTAATGTAAGACGAGATTTACTTTTTCGGGGATGTTTACATATAAGGGATAATGGAACTAGGATAAAAAGAGGGAGACAAGTAAGGTAGTTACGTTGGTAAATAAATGAGTACCTACTGAAATTACACTTGGGAGGATAGGAATCCACGAGTGTCACTTAATAAGTTGGGATAATTCCACAAATTAAAGTAAGAAACGAACCGTTATACATGATAACTAAATAACGAGAAATAAAGATAAAATATCATGATTATGGGTTATGAGATGTACTTAAATTTGATGTGGTAATAGTAGTATATTTATATGACTGTGTTTATGCATATACTATATACGTGAGAAAACCATGCCCGCGCTGCTTGCTATCCCTGAGGTTACCGCACTGGGATAGTCTTATCTCGATGGGATCTTTACGGGGGATATTGACTCGTACCCTAGAAGATAAAAATCCTTCGGTACAGGCTATCGAATCGATAGTTCAGATGGTCCTAAGAGACGTGAGGGCATGTAATGACCTCTTAGAGACTTGGAATCTATGCTTCGCCTCAATGTTGTTTGTGTTTGTATTAATACAGTTCGAGATTGATTCTGAACTTGTATTTCCCTTAGTACGAGTGATACGGGGACTGGATAGCAGAGTATGCCAGCACCATAATTATTATGTGGAGTGCCGTTAGAATATATATATTATATGAGTATTTAATATATATATTAAATTCTGGAACTTGGGAACTACCGACTGTGTTTATGGTAAGTAAGATATGAATAATTATTTCAACTTGTGAATAAGTGTTTGAAAAGTATAATATATTGCGGAGAGACTTTATTAGTAAATAAGGTTAAATGAGAACTATGTAGTTAAATTAAATGAACCCCTTAAACATTTGAATTTGTCAGATTAAAATCTTACGAGCGACATAAGATAAGATAAGTTAAACCGTTGGGAAGGTTAGTACGATAGGCGTGCACATTAGGAGAGAGGTGAGAAATTCTCAAGGGAGTATCGCACTAATATGTTGTTGCATTGGCCAGTAAACATATTAAATACTTGCTAAACAAATTTGAAATCGTTTTTACAATCGGGCTCTGACCCGTTTCTATTTTCTTTTCTCTCTTGTATATATATGTATATATTACAGGTGCCCAGCCACAAGGGCGTCTTGCATAGGATCCTTTGGAAGGAACGCGCTGCAGCTTAGGTGGGAGTTGGAGGCCTCTTGCTTAGACGACCTCATTTCTTGATTCCACTCCTAGCATTTATTTTATCAGTTGGGCATGTGTCGCCCTTTCCCATTATTCAGTTGTTTTATTGGACATTGTGATATTTTTTTATTTCCAGTATTTGCACTTTGGGTTTTATTACTGTCAGGATGTTTTCCTTTAAGTTCTAATGTTGGTATTTTTCTCAGTTGGATGTTTAATTAATTGGATTGTTTGTTCTAGTATATTTGTTGGGTGATTATTAAATTATGAATTATGTAAAGTTTTAAAATATTAATTTTGAATAAAATTTGGAAAGTAATATCTAAAATGGTTTTGACACTTAGCTTAATTATTTAGGGCGTTTAAATTGGAAATTTTATTTTGACGACAGTGATGCTAAGAATGAACCAACTGTTCACCTTGATTTTAATTTAATAAAGGAGTGATCGCCCGGTATTTAATTAGGCGGGGTGTCACGGGTGGTATCAGAGCATCAGGTTCTAGTGTCTTTAGTATCTGTACGGCTTATTTCGCTTTCAGTTTAACATTTTTGTTATAGAGCCCTATTTTAGGATTGTTGTATTCTTGCTTTTACGATTACGTCTTCCGCTATTTGAGATTTGATAATAACTGTAGACTAATAAATTTCTTCACATTTCAGATGCCTCCGAGACGTGCACCAAAGGATAAGCGTGCCCAAGCCGAGCAGCCAGCAGCTTCGGCTCAGGGAACGATGAATGCTAATGAGGTAGCCGCTATTGTTGCTCAGGCGGTTAATGCCGCGTTGGCGGTAGTACAGTAGGCTCCACCCCAGATTCAGGCAGTGGCGCCAGTACCTGCACAGCTTTCATCAGCGTGGGAGCGGGTTTGGGATGCCTTTCAGAGGGTGCATCCCCCTGAGTTCTCGGGTAGTTCAGATATTATCATCGTCAGCTAATGGAAGAAAGATATCCAGAGGGATCTGCTATGTATGAGTGCACGTACGTGCAGAAATAGTTGTTAGCCTCATTTAAGCTAGTAGGTGTCGCTTTGCAGTGGTGGGAGTCCACCACCACCTTGGAGGAGAGGGATACTATTCCGATTCAGTCATTCTGGGAGCAGTTTGACCGCAAGTATTTTCCATCCGCCGTGCGAACTGAGATGAGGCAAAAGTTATTGAACTTGAAGTAGGAAAATTCCACTGTTGTTGAGTATGAAAAGGAGTTCACAAGACTTCTCACTATAGTGCCAGATAAGGCACCCACGGAGGGTAAGAAGATACTATTATTTGTGGACGGGTTAGCTTGAAGGATCCGTCAGCACCTTATAGGGAATCTGTCTCTGAGTACCTTCACAGATGTACTCAATGCTGCTTTACTACACTACTAGGATCACCGCTTCCATCTGCAGGGAAACAAGCCAACAGGAGAGTCCGGCCAGCAGGGCAGGACAGGGGGTAGTGGTGCTAGTGGAGCACCGACATCTCAGGGGCAGACTCGTCAGCACGAGCAGAGTTCCCATCAGGGGGACCCTGCCAAGCGGTTCCGATCAGGTGATTCCAGGCAGGGATTTAGGGGATTTAGGCAGGGTCAGTAGGGCCAGCTTAATCAGCAGGGCCAGCAAGGCCAACACCGCCAGCAGCAGGGTCAACAGTAGGGTCAACAGTGTTTTCATCAGGGCCAACAGGTCCAGTGGCGGGGCGATAACGGCCAACAGGGCCATGGTCAGCAGGGCTAGAGGGGAGGTAATTTCAGAGGCCGATGTTTTGTGTACGGCAAGCATGGTCATAAGTGTCAGGATTGTCCAGAGGGTGATAGTGCCCCACAGCAACAGGGTGCCCGTAATGAGCCATATAGGCCACTTTTTCCAGCCGCCCTCCCAGCACCAGCTCAGGTACCAGCCCTACCAGCCATTCCAGCCGCTCCGGTGCAGCAGGGGCAGTTACAGTACGGACGTGTCTATAACGTCCACCAGGCAGCAACTCCACAGTCATTGCCCTCAATTGAGGGTATCTTTCCTATCCATGGTACTATGGGTCGGGTTTTATTTGATAGTGGGGCAACGCGTTATTTTATAGCTACCCATTTTGGGAAGGCCTTACGGTTATTAGCCACAGCAGAGAGCAATGTGACGTGTGTAGACTCACCATTGGGAAATGGATCGTTAATTTTCTTTATGTGCCGGGGAGTGGGGGTAGAGATTGGTAGCTTGGTATTACCAGCAGATATGTTAGTCTTAGATATGTATGAGCACGACGTTATTATTGGTATGGATTGGCTCGCAGCTTACAGAGCCATGATAGATTATTTCGGTGGAGTATTGTCTTTTCCATTTCGGGGCAAGAGATGTTTGTAGTGGCGATGCCTCGTCCAGAGGGAGGCTCGACCGCTCATTTGTATTACATAGATGAGGATACCTCTAAGGAGGTTGTGATTCCCTTAGACTCGATCCCAGTTGTTCGTGAGTATTCCGATGTATTTTAGGAGATACCAGGCCTTCCCCCCAGTCGAGAGATAGATTTTGTCATAGACTTATTACCGGATACTCGACCTATAGCACGCGCTCCATACCGTATGGCTCCGACGGAGATGCGAGAGTTACGAGAACAGATAGAGCAGCTGTTAGGTCAGGGCTTCATTCGCAGGAGTACCTCACCTTGGGGCACTCCAGTCTTGTTTGTAAAAAATAAAGATGGTTCACCGAGGCTATGTGTGGACTACTGGGAGATGAATAAGGTCACGATACGGAACAAGTATCCGTTGCCTCGAATCGATGATCTGTTCGACCAGCTAAGGGGAGCAACTTTCTTTTCGAAGATAGATCTGAGGTGGGGGTACCATCAGTTGCGTATTAGAGAGCAGGATGTTTCAAAGACTGCCTTCTTGACGAGATATGGGTCCTATGAGTTCAGGGTGATGCCGTTCGGACTCACAAATGCTCCGGCCGTTTTCATGGACTTGATGAACCGAGTATTCAGAGAGTTCTTGGATCAGTTTGTCATCGTTTTCATAGATGACATCCTGATATATTCACACTCTGAGGAAGAACATGCCGAGCACTTGAGACAGGTTCTTAAGACTCTACGAGAGCATCAGTTGTATGATAAGTACGAGAAGTGTGAATTCTAGTTACGTGAAGTGCAGTTCTTGGGACATGTTGTTTCTGAACAAGGGATAGCAGTTGACCCGAGTAAAGTGTCAGCGGCGAGGGAGTGGGGACAACCCATGACACCGACGAAAGTGCGTAGTTTCTTGGGATTAGCCGGATACTATAGGAGATTCATTCGGGGGTTCTCCAAAATAGCGGGTCCATTGACGAACCTGACTCGCAAAGGAGTACCATATGTTTGGGACGATACTTGTCAATTGGCCTTCGACGAGCTGAAAGACAAGCTTACTTCAGCACCGATCCTTTCCTTACCTAAGCCGGGCGTGGAGTACCTGGTTTACACCGATGCCTCTTTACGGGGACTTGGGGGACTACTTCAGTAGGAGGAGAAGGCTATAGATTTTGCCTGCCGCAAGCTTAAGCAGTACGAGAAGAATTACCCCACACACGACCTAGAGTTAGACGCGTCGTTTTTGCATTGAGGATATGGAGGCACTATTTATTAGGGGAGAAATTTCGCATGTTCACAGACCATAAGTCACTGCAGTACCTGTTCACTCAGCGAGAGCTGAATATGCGTCAGCGCAGGTGGTTAGAGTTCGTGAAGGACAATCAGTTCGACATACAGTATCATCCGGGGAAGGCCAATGTAGTTGCCGATGCGTTGAGCCGAAGACCGATAGACGATGTAGCGGACATCTAGAAAGCAAAGTGGAAAGATTTGGGTCACCAGGACGCAGTAGCCCGTTCCTTCATATCTGTCATGACAGTGACACCCGAGATTATTACGAGGGTGATACAGGCACAGACCACAGACCCATTTTTTCAGGAGCAGATTGTACGACTTTTAGCCGAGGGTACTGAGTCATATTCTGTTAGTTCTAATGGGGGTTTGAGGTTTAATGGGAGATTGGTGATACCAGAAGGAGCAAACTTACGTCATGCAGTAATGACCCAGTCTCACGGGTCCTGATTTGTGGTACATCCTGGAGGATATAAGATGTACCGGGATATGAGGCTGCAATACTGGTGGAGTGGGATGAAAAAGGACATTGCTGAGTTCGTGTCCAAGTGTTCTACCTGCCAGCTAGTAAAGGTGGACCATCAGAAACCGTCAGGGTTTCTTCAGTCATTGGAAATACCCACGTGGAAGTGGGGGAGTATTTCCATGGATTTTATTACAAGGTTGCCTACATCACAGCGGGACCACGACTCCACCTGGGTGATGGTGGACTGTTTGACCAAGGTGGCTCATTTTTTGTCGCTACGAACGGACTATACCACGGGTCAGTATGCTCAGTTGTCATTGCTGAGATTGTCAGATTGCATGGGGTGCCCCTGAATATTGTGTCAGATAGAGACAAAATTTTTGTATCGCGTTTCTGGGAGAGCTTTCAGGAGGCTATGGGTACAGAGTTGAGGTTGAGTTCAGCTTATCACCCACAGACAGATGGATAAACAGAGCGTACTAATCAGATGTTAGAGGATATGCTACGCATGTGTGTCCTTGATTTTGGAAGAGGTTGGGAGCCACATCTTCCACTGGTGGAGTTCGCTTATAATAACTCTTATCAGTTCAAAATTGGCATGGCTCCATTCAAGGCTTTGTATAGCAGGCCTTGTCGTTCCCCAACATGTTGGCTAGAGGCGGGGGATAACAAGTTGCTCGGACCAGAGGTGATCCAGGAAACCTCTGCTAGGATTGAGATGATCAGAAGTCGCATTCGAGTAGCCCAGGAAAGGCAAAAGAGCTACGCCAATGCGAAACGGTTCTTCCGAGAGTTTAATGTGGAGGACCAAGTATTACTACGTGTATCTCCTATGATAGGAGTGATGAGGTTCGGGAAGAAAGGGAAATTGACCCCGAGATACGTGGGACCATTTCCCATTATTAAAAGGATTGGGCCGGTAGCATACAGATTGGGACTACCAGAGCATCTACATCGCATCCACGATGTATTCCACATCTCGTCGTTGAGACGATACCTTCGGGATGATATGGCCCACACCCACATCGCGATAGAAGAGATATACTTACAGTCTGGCAGCTCTTACGAGGAGAGACCAATGGCTATCCTAGACCATAGCGAGAGGAGATTGAGGTCGAAGGTAGTTCCACTTGTACGGGTCCAGTGGGAGCATCATAATGTGGAGGAATCCACATGGGAGCGCGAGTCAGATATGCGCGAGAAATACCCGGATTTATTCTTACCAGGTATGCCTTATTTTCCAAATTTCGAGACGAAATTCTGTTATTAGGGGGGAAAGTATGTAATACCCCATATTTTTATGCTTTCTAAATTTGGGAATTTATTAAATTTAATGTGTTATTAATTTAATATAAATCCGAAAATTAATTATTGTTAATTACTAACGTGACGAGAGTTAGTAATCATTAGAAACTTGTTGAATATTACTAATGAGTAAAGTAATATAATATTGGTACTATTAAATGTCATTAGTGAATAAAATGACAATTTTGGAATTTTAAGTCGGGACGTGCCTGTGTCGTGTCGGGACTAAATATTGATTAATAAAAGTGAATAACTTATAAGTCACCCATATGGTCATTTTGAGTGCACAAAAGTGTCCGGAAGGGTCGAGATAGTAAAAAATATGTACCCGGGGGTTTAGTTTGGGTCTCGGGGCGTTTTTAGGCCTATTTAGCACCCCGGGAGGGCGTTTTGGACATTTCGTAATTTTGGGTAATTAAACCCACGAAAATTACAAGGTTATATCAGATGATTAGGGTTTCCTTCTAGGGTTAACAGAACCAAAAGCAAGTGACGGCCATTGGAGAAGGAAGGAGAGAGCTTGCAAAGGAATTCTAGGCCGAAAACCCCTTTGTTTGCGCCGTCGTCACCGCCAAACGAGAGATCACGTCGCAAGGATCATAACCACACTGATTTTAGCACAAATCAGAGACCAAAAATTCTCAGGCAAGTATTTATCTTGCTTAATTTCGTTAATGCATCATTCATGTTAGTCTAGGGTGGATTAGGATGAGTTTCATAGAAGAAAACCCATGTTGGAGATAGGAAAATTGCATGTAGTAATGATATAAATGATAATCTGGAAATCCCCTTCATATGTAGAGGTTGAACCACGGATTTATGATGGATTAGAAGTAGAAATTCTGGAAAAAGTTGATTAGAACAAAGTTAAAGAAATTTCTAGGGTTCATGAGATTTATATAAATTTTGGCCCTTTAATCCACGATTATTGATGAAAATTCACATGCTTTACGTAGAAGATTGTTAGTTTGGGTTTATAATGTTTGTAGTACAAATTTCTGGGAGTTTGGGTGTTAAAAATCCGGATTTGGATGATGTTGGATGATAGAACCCGTCACTGTTAATCTGCAGAATTCTCCATACTTGTTTGATCGATCGATCGAACCAGGAGTGTCGATCGATCAACACATCGATCGATCGAGCCCCTGCCATCGATCGATCGACCCCTCCTGGCAGATTCATAATTCCCCTTCTACATAGTTGAATTTAATTTAAAGGTGTAATAATCCTTGGACATCCTTATTAAAATATTTTGGAAGATAAAGAAGACCAGTAGGACTTTATGATAATATGAAATCTTTAATGTAAGACGAGATTTACTTTTTCGGGGATGTTTACATATAAGGGACAATGGAACTAGGATAAAAAGGGGGAGACGAGTAAGGTAGTTACGTTGGTAAATAAATGAGTACCTACTGAAATTACACTTGGGAGGATAGGAATCCACGAGTGTCACTTAATAAGTTGGGATAATTCCACAAATTAAAGTAAGAAACGAACCGTTATACGTGATAACTAAATAACGAGAAATAAAGATAAAATATCATGATTATGGGTTATGAGATGTACTTAAATTTGATGTGGTAATAGTAGTATATTTATATGACTGTGTTTATGCATATACTATATACGTGAGAAAACCATGCCCGCGCTACTTGCTATCCCTGAGGTTACCGCGTTGGGACAGTTTTATCTCAATGGGATCTTTACGGGGGATATTGACTCGTACCCTAGAAGATAGAAATCCTTCGGTACAGGCTATCGAATTGATAGTTCAGACGGTCCTAAGAGACGTGAGGGCATGAACTGACCTCTTAGAGACTTGGAATCTATGCTTCGCCTCAATGTTGTTTGTGTTTGTATTAATACTGTTCGAGAGTGATTCCGATCTTGTATTTCCCTTAGTACGAGTGATACGGGGACTGGATAGCAGAGTATGCTCGCACCGTAATTATTATGTGGGGTGCCGTTAGAATATATATATTATATGAGTATTTAATATATATATTAAATTCTGGAACTTGGGAACTACCGACTGTGTTTATGGTAAGTAAGATATGAATAATTATTTCAACTTGTGACTAAGTGTTTGAAAAGTATAATATATTGCGGAGAGACTTTATTAGTAAATAAGGTTAAATGAGAACTATGTAGTTAAATTAAATGAACCCCTTAAACATTTGAATTTGTTAGATTAAAATCTTACGAGCGACATAAGATAAGATAAGTTAAACCGTTGGGAAGGTTAGTACGATAGGCGTGCACATTAGGAGAGAGCTGAGAAATTCTCAAGGGAGTATCGCACTAATATGTTGTTGCATTGGCCAGTAAACATATTAAATACTTGCTAAACAAATTTGAAATCGTTTTTACAATCGGGCTCTGACCCGTTTCTATTTTCTTTTCTCTCTTGTATATATATGTATATATTACAGGTGCCTAGCCACAGGTGCGTCTTGCATAGGATCCTTTGGAAGGAACGCGCTGCAGCTTAGGTGGAGTTGCAGGCCTCTTGCTTAGACGACCTCATTTCTTGATTCCACTCCTAGCATTTATTTTATCAGTTAGGCATGTGCCGCCCTTTCCCATTATTCAGTTGTTTTATTGGACATTGTGATCTTTTTTTATTTCCAGTATTTGCACTTTGGGTTTTATTACTGTCATGATGTTTTCCTTTAAGTTCTAATGTTGGTATTTTTCTCAGTTGGATGTTTAATTAATTGTATTGTTTGTTCTAGTATATTTGTTGGATGATTCTTAAATTATGAATTATGTAAAGTTTTAAAATATTTATTTTGAATCAAATTTGGAAAGTAATATCTAAAATGGTTTTGACACTTAGCTTAATTATTTAGGGTGTTTAAATTGGAAATTTTATTTTGACGACAGTGATGCTAAGAATGAACCAACTGTTCACCTTGATTTTAATTTAATAAAGGAGTGATCGCCCGGTATTTAATTAGGCGGGGTGTCACCGTTCACCCTCTAGGTTTTCCAACCAGTAAGTTCCTGAGATGACCTCCTCTATTACTCTGTATGGCCCATGCTAGTTAGGATACAACTTGTTTAACTTTTGCCAAGCCTTCTTCAACACTAGGTCACCCACGACTATCCGCCTGCCCTTTACTCTCTTGTTGTAGAAGCTGACAGCTCTATATTGATAAGCGAATTGTTGGACTTCAGCATCCTCCCGTATCTCCTCAATCAAATATAAATCGAGTGTCTTCTCGTCTTTATTATCTTAAAGATCATAGGTTTAGACTCTATGGCCTGGGAGTCCAAGTTTAGTTTAGACCCATAGGTTAGCATAAATGGTGTTTCATCTGTCTATGTCCTCTCAATCGTCTTACAAGCCCATAGTTTTATACCTCTAGCTACAAACCTTTTGCGTCCTCTAGCTCTTCTCGATTCCATCAATTATCATTCTATTTGTGACCTCGGTCTGACCATTGGCTTGGGGTTGGGCTGGTGCCAAAACTGTTTTATACCTCCTCTGCCACAGTATGCCGCTAATGACTTTTTCTTGAATTGCTTGTCCTTAACTGATATTAAAGAATGGGTCAAGCAATATTTATAAATGATATTTCTTCTGATAAACTTGAACATTTTTGCATCAGTAATGGAAATCATTACCTCGGCCTCTAGCCACTTTGAGATATAATCAATAGCCACCATCAAATACTGGTAATTACAAGTTGCCTTTGGAAGAGAACCTATTAAATCAATTACGTAAACTGAAAATGGCCACGGCGCAGTAATGAACTAGAGTGGTTGGTGAAGCTTATGAGGGATGCTTGTAAATCTTCGGCACTTATCACACTTCATTATATAATCAGTTGCATGTTTCGTTAGTGTCGACCACCAGTAACCTTGAGTAATAACCCTCTCGTTAAGAGATCGTCCACCTACGCAAATGACCCTTCATGGATGTCTTGTAAGACATAACCGACCTCTGAAGGGTGAACAGATCTTAGTAGGGGTAGTAAGAATTTACTTTTGCACAACATATCTCCAATAATAGCGAATTTGACTGCCTTTTATCCGAGATTCTTTCTCTCGGCCTTGGAGTCTGGGAGCTTGCCATCCCGAATGTACTTAATTAATGGATCCATAAATTAATCTCCTAAATTCAAATTCAAGCATAATTTAACCCCACTGTCATATTCTTTAATAGTCAGCTTATATAGGATTTCCACTGAAGTTGTGCGTCTGATCTCTGTCCTTGTTACTGACGTTGATCTTACCAAAGAATCGGCTCGACTATTATCAAGACGAGGAAACCTTTTGAGTTTCACCTCTTTGAAGTTTGTCATCACTTGCTTGACCCGTTCCATGTACTTATCCATCTTCTCATCTTTGGCCTCATAAAACTCCAAAATCTAGCTCACGACCAACTGTGAGTCACTATGGATGATCCTCTGACTGACATTCAGTACTCCAGTAAGGGAGAAACCTGGTCGCAAGGCCTTATACTCAGACTCGTTGCTTGACGCTTTGAAGTTAAATCTCAAAGCATACTTAATATCTATATCATCAGGTGTCGATATTATCAACTCGGCGCCACTACCACTTTCACAAGATGAGTCGTCAACAAATAAGCTTTATATGGGACTCTCCTATGAAAAACCCTTCATTAAAACCACATTCTTGAACACAAAATCTTTCTATGTAGCATCGACCTTAACAACCTAGGCCGCTGGTGACTCTCCCAAAGGTTCTTCTGGCACAACTATTGGTTCCATTATTGATTCCATACCGTCATTATCGGCCTCTACCCATATAAATTCTGCCATAAAATCTGATAAGGCTTGTCCTTTGACTGCATCCCTAAGATGATAGATGATTTCAAACTCACCTAGCTTAATTTACTAGGTCATCAACCTACCCGATTTCTTATGTTTATAGATAACGCATCCTAAGGGAGTGTTGGTGAGCACCACTATCGTATGGGCCTGAAAATATGGCTTCATCTTCCTTGAAGCGTGTATCAATGCGTGTGCTAATTTTTCCATTCTATGTTACTCTATCTTAGCCCTATGTAAGGATTTGCTATTGAAATAAATCGGCTTTTAGACGTCTTCAGCGTCTCGTGCTATTACTACACTTATGGCTGACCTAATACCGACAAATATGAAAATAATTTTTCCCCCTGAATAGGTCAGACAGCGACATCGGCGACCCCAAGCAAGCTTTGATGTCTTGGAAGGCTTTTTCATATTCTTTATCCCATAGGAGTGTTTTCCTCAAGATTTTAAAAATCATAAACACTTATCTGTCGCTCTGGAGATGAAACGGTTGAGGGTCGTAACATGTTCTGTTATCCTTTGTATATCTTTAATCATCTTTGGTGTCTGCATGTCTATAAGATCTTTAATCTTTGCGAGGTTAGCCTCTATACCCCTCCGGTTCACGATAAAGCCGAGGAACTTCCTCGTGCTGCTACTGAAAACATATTAGCCGAGCTCAAGTTTATCATGAACTTATCCATCGTGTCAAATGTGCGTTCAAGGGAAACAACACGACTCTCGATCTTCAGGCTCTTGATTAGCATGTGGTCTCCCGAATTTGGTCCTCAAACATCTTATTTACTAACCTCTGATAAGTTGCCCCTGCCTTCTTGAGGCCGAATGACATGACCTTATAACAGTACATCCTTTTATCCGTGATAAACTAGGCCTTCTCGGAATCAGACTCATGTATGAATATCTAGTTATAACCTGAATATATGTTCATAAAACTCATCAACTCCTGCCCATTATAGCATCAACCATCTGATCATATCTGGGTAAGGGGAAGTTATCTTTTGGGTAAGCTTTATTCAGGTCGGTGAAGTCGACTCACATTCTTTATTTGCCATTAGCCTTTGGCACAATAACAATATTGGATAACTAGTCTGGATGCTGAACTTCTCATATGAACTCGACTGACTTAAGTTTTTTTACCTCGTCCGAAATGACCTCATATCGTCCCCTCGCTTAAGTTCTTCTCGTTTACTTTGGAGGCTTCACCTTCTCATCAATATTCAATCGATGGCAGATAATCTTTGGGTCTATCCCTGGCATGTCTTCATGGCTCCATGCAAAAATACTCTGCCTCCTTCTTAAAAGTTTCACGAATTTTTCTTTTACTTCCTTCTTCAGACCTTTCTCAATCTGATGGATTGAGGATGATGGATTTTTTTCGCAATGTGATGATTTTTTTTGCATCATCCTCATTGAGGATAATGGATTCTTCCTCCTTGATGAGCTCACCTTTATAAGTCTCTTCTCATCCCTTGGGTTGAGAGTATTTATATTATAGGAAGTAGTAACCTTCTTGAGAGCCTCTATTTCCTCAGTTGACCTAAAGTAACACTCCCGAGCTTCCACTTGGTCATCTTGAACTTCGCCTACTCTATAAGGGGTCGGGAAATTTATCATTGGGTGGAGCATGGAAGGGATAGACTCAAACTCCTTAAGCTCTACTCTCCTGAGAATAATGTTATTGGATGAGAAGACATGCTCATCCATAGCAAAATAGCTCACTTTCTTGTTAAGACACCTCAGCCAGGTGCTCATACAGACATTCATTTTACACACACCCAAAGCATGGACCTTCTCTCCACTAAAGTCGATTAACGGCTAATGGTATGGGACCAGTCTCTTCTTGTTGAGCTTCAAACCATTAAAGTAGTCCCAAAACATCACGTCAGTTAAGCTACCACCATCAATAAAGATCCATGATACTTCATACCCATAGACCTTGGTACTAATAACCAAAGGGTCATCATAAGGGGACATAATTCCCTTAAAATCCACTATTGACAATCCCTCCCATATGGTGTCCATGTTAACTTTCTTTAATTTTCCTTGCCCTGGCTGTATTTCGGCCGAGTTAATATCCATCCTCTTAGATGGTGATTTTGCCTCCATAATATGGGCTTATGGCCGGACGGTTTCATGCCTCCTCCGACTAATCCTCCATATATCATTTTTACATTGAAGGATATCATGTGCATTCTTTGCCACCGGTATCTTCGATAGGAGATTGGGGTCATCCCCTTCACTCTCCGATTCATCATCCTTTTTATTGATTATAGATTATTATCTCGGCTTTCCATCATTTCCCCCACTTTTCTTCCGGGAGTCGCCTTTAGTACCACTCTCGTTTATATATTTTTGGAGCTTTCCCTGCTTCAACAGCTTCTCTATGTCTTCCTTTAAAGCAAAGCATTTACCAGTTGTATGCCCGTGATCTTGGTGAAACTCACACCATTTGCTCTTATCCCTTTTATGAGGAGGGGACTTGAGCTTCTCCGGCCACCGAAGTTCCCTATTGTATTTGATCTCATTGAGTATCATGTATGGGCTAACCGTCATAGGGGTATACTTGATAAAAAAAAATCGACTGATCTCTTTTTTCCTTCCTTAGCTTTTACCTGATGCGACTTACGTCCACTGGACTCTTTCACATCTCGCCTTTTATCCTCCATAGCCTCCTCCGCATTTATGATTCTATCGGTGAAGGCTAGTAGTTCTATCATGGTCTTTGGGGGACCTTCGATGAGCTTACAGACCAGTTTCCCAGTTGTAACCCGCTAATAAGGAATTTAATAGCATAGTTCTCCTCATAATCTTCCACCTCTAGTCACTTAACACGTTTATATTGATTTGGAGCACCAGAGGTTGACACCTTATAGATTCAATTGCTATGGTATTGATAGCACATTCAAAATCTATAAAAAAAAATTGAATTCAGCTTTGGTCGTTCAAACGACATCTAATCTCATTCGAACGAGACCCCTATTCGTTCGAATGAACATTTAACGAGGCCAAAAACGAGTGTTAACTTGGACGTGAGAAGTAATTCATTTGAACATGAAAAGGCCCCTCGTTCGAACATATACTTCCAACGAGATTCCAGAGAGTAGCGAAAATCGACCATTTTCCAAGTTGTCAGAAGCTCGTTCGAACCTCGTTCGATCGACTCATTCGAATGACAAAGACCCTCGTTCTTACGACTTCTGCTTCCCATAAAATGAACTATAGGCCATAAAAACTCTGATTCAACAAGCACGAAGACTAGGTTAATGGTTAAATATCAATATTCATTCATAAATACAACTTTACAAGAAAAGAGATAAAATCGTGGGTATGGGTATTGCAAAAGGGGTGGCCTCCAACTTCAGAGCCTCCTTCATCCTCTCAAATTCCTTGTTGCGAAGAACAACATGTCCAAAAAAGGAAGAAGTGTTAACACCATTTTTATTAATTGAGTAATAGATTAAAATTGAAAGAAAACTCACCAACAGTGGGGAGAGTACACAACATAGTCGGGCAACTAATATTCGCCACAGGGTCTAGGGTGGCCCAAGCCCCACTAATAAAGAAAAAATTCTTCTTTCACTATTTAGGAGCATCATGCTTCTCTCTTTATGGACACATTAGGAGCTTTAGGGGCAAAAGTGCTTCGTACCCTTATCATTGGCCTTGCATTATTCTTGAACCCATATATAAAGTGAGGAACTGTCGCGGGGAGATGTAAAATTTTCCTCCTTTGGTTTCCCTACAGGCTAAGATAATGACTATCAGAGATCTCTAAATATTGACCACAATTAGCTGGGAGCCATCCTAATGAACTTCGGGATCTCCACCGCAAGGCAAGGTTGCAGAAACATAGCACCGTAAGTCAAGAAACATCCCTTGAAACAAACGTGTTTTGGGGCCAAAGAGAAAGCTCTCTCATTATGCTTAGTACCCCCAGTGTCACATTATCCAAAATTTAGTATTTCTCATGGATAATTCCAAGTCTTCGATAATAATTATTGAATTCACTTGGGCCGCACCCAAAAAATTAGAGTTATTGGGCCCCAAGTATTTGATTACTTGGGTACCGGGAGGAATTCCTCGATAGGAGAAGGCAAAGAGACGTGGGTACCTACGACTGAGGAGGGAGTTGGGTTCAAAACCTTTGAGGGAGAAATGTTTTCGAAAGACATGTTTATGAAATTAAGGAGATAAATAGATTAATTGATTGTAGAGAAGAAGCTCGAGAAAGGAAGAAGTATTAGTAGGAGTGAGTGGTGAGGGTCTCAATCAACCCAAGGGGTTTATTTATAGCCACCTAAAACCTGACACATCACGGTTCTCCGCCTTCTACACTCAATGTGTGCACCTTCCCAACGCAATATCATTACAAAAAAAACACTTATTAGCTATGTTGTTACCTTTGCTCATTTAAACAAATAAGTATTGCTCATCGCAATTCACGCAATATGCAACATGGGCTTTAAATGATACCACATTTGGTTTCTTCGGCATTCCATGGGTTTACATCCTTTTACCCCCCCTTACAAAAAGGAAGAGCTCCCAAGGTCTACCAAAAACCTTCGTCATATCAGTATCAATCCTCAAAGACCACGGTTGTGTTAAAAAAGGGTCTATAACAGGGCAAATACCGCGTTAGGGCTCTCAAATATACCAGGCATTTGGTCACACTAATAGGCCATGAAGGCACAATCCAATGACCTCATGACAAACATTTTCAAGTCTCAAATAAGTCCAACGTACCTTTACCTAACAAGAATTGACCTTCGCCAGTTCCATAACCCCTTTTCGAGGATAAATTCCCATGTTATGTTACAAGAACACGCTCATACCATTTTAGTGTGACTTCAGTCACTCTATGTTCCCTTAGATTTTCGACAAAGCTCCTACAGTTTTTCTGATGGGTAGGTAGAAGGTGCAAGCACTTTCCTACCTACCGCCACCACTCACTCCCACTAGCATTGAATGCCACCATCTATATTTAATGATCCTATAAACTACCTTGCACCACCTGAAAACCTTTCACCAACACTCCACCATGTTACTATAGCCGTCAGACCTCAGGGTAACCCCGTCCGTACTACTGCAGTCGACTCATTCTCCCTCAAAAGGAGTGATAATATATAGAAGGCTTCTGAATGGTTAAAGGATTGAGATATCGTCAAGTAAACACCAGAGCATATAAGAAGCCCTCATCTTTAAAGTGTTTATCATTTTATATTTGGCTAATCCATTATTAACTGAATATAGGAGAATGCTTGGTACTTCTAACCTCTCACATTCTATATTCTTAATAGAGTCCTAAATTAATATAAGAGATCCATTAAGGAGTCCAAAAGTTACTCTCGAGAGGTCCAATCACTAGTGACTAAGACCTTAAAACCTCATACCAACTTGGCCAAAGCCCTAGAGATCTTTAGATTATAATGCTCTTATTTCCAACCTAATATACATAGCAACACCCTTTATAGTGGATGTAAGATCCTCAACTGAGGTCCAAACCACTTTATATCTTTGTCTCTCATTTTGACACATCTCCCCACTAATCGATCTAAGGTCCTGTGGGAACACCTGGGTCTAAGGTCTCAGAAGATTTCAAACACCCAATGGAAGAGATCAAGCATGGAGAAATACGAGGATAGAGAGTGAGACTTCCATATCCGATCAATGGAGCTTTGAATGGATCACTCGTTGGAATGGGTAATATTTTCATCGTCCATATGTAACTTCTTCTTGGGTAATAAAAGTGGTACCTTACTGCATTGTGTAAAATTTCTTTTCAAATCAAATGATAGACCAGAATGAACAGAGTTTTTTACCCTTATATAGGTTTTTTTTCCTCATAAATCTTGCCTCGTTCCTTATTGCGTTATTGATTATTGTTTGTATACACATTTGATTAAACACACAGACTTTGATATAAGTTTAGATCCAAAATGATCCATTGTTAAACTGAGTTAGGATTGCATCTAGTTAATTCACACAATTAACTTTTTTTAGATCCTAAATTACTTCATTTGATTTGATATATTAGATTTGAAACCTAGATTTATATTAATTAAGTGGATATAAAATTTGGCCAACGAATTTGAAAAATTGGTTAAAATTCTCATTAACGCTTATTCACCCCTTTAAATTTATTCAATTTGAACACAATATGTTAAACACACCACCCTCATAATTAATATTGATTATCTTATTGCCTTATATTTCTTTGGTGTATATCTCCATTGAGTTAAGAAGCTTTACATCTTCGTATATGATTGATGAATTGGACTACATATCTTTATAATATATGGCACTTTGATAAACTTGATGTAAAATCACTCATTTTATCAGTGATTAAATCTTATTCTTGACTTAATGTTCCTTCCTTCGTGAATTCCATGACAAAAGGGGGAGAAAGTTAGATTAAGGGGGAGTTTTAATATAAAGAAACTATGACTTATTTTATATAAAAATGAGTTAAGAGGAGTAAGAAGTGAAGTACAATGCATTATTATAATTTTTTAGGATGCACCCTTCTTAGACTTCTTGATATACTTTATGTTAATAGATGATTTTATGCACTTGTATATATATTTTTACCATTTATATTATCACATTTGTTTAACCATTCTTTATATACATTTGATATCTGTATCTACTTGTTTATTGTATGACAAGTTACAAGATTAAGTGTTAATTTTGGTAATTGAGTTCTTGGTATTTATGTTATAGGTTGCTAGGTTAGTCTTTGCCTTTGGCCAGGGTTTCTCTTGCATCATAGGGTATTAGGTTTGCTTATTTTTCTTGTAAACTTTATTTGGTATATTTGTCACATAATAGGCAGAGGGGAATATTGTACGAGTATATGTATACTCATGTTCCCCATCGACAATTATATTATCGTTTTCATGTTACAAAATATACTTTTAGTCTATTGTCCTTGAGGTCATTCTAGAAAAGCGTCACGAATAGTCATATTCATCGGAAAGCTTCATCAAAACTCAATTGTGCATCATTCATGATCACACACATTGGAATGCCAAGACCGGACTTGCACTTTTATCATACACAAATTAAGTTTTTTTTGTAATTAGAAAATGATTTTTGAGTTCATATATGTACAAAAAAAGCTCAAGACCAGACTCCCATAAAGTAAGATCAACTTATATGGCATAAAAATGTAGTTCGTAGGGAAAATGAACCAATAACAAAAAGGAAAACTAATGGTGTGTTTGGGAATGATTTTAAATTGAAATTGAAATTTTTCAGCTCAATTTTTTTAAAATTTGAACTGGAAATTTTTCAATTCCAATCCCATGGCATTGAATTGGGATTCCTAAACACACCCTAACTAAAATTTAAGGTAAAAGATAAAGTGGTCGCCTGAAATTATCTAGGGAGGAAATAACAAAGAAAGACCTTACAGATTGAGTTTTTTAGACAACATTGCATCCAATAGAAAGGAACGAAAAAAGAGAATCCATGTGACTGACCCTATGTCATGGGATAAAGGCAAGGATGGTGATAATGATGGATGTGAATGTCAATTGTTATACAACATTGTACAAATTATTTTAGGGCTTTTTTAATATAACCTTTTTCATTTTAATCCATAATTCGACATAACTCCCAACTTGTAAATTCTTATGAATAACCCCAACCTTAAACATCATTACAACTCCAATATAAACAAATCCTTATTTGATAATTAAACTTATACCCTGAAATAAAATTTTAACCAATAGACCCTTGTATTTAACTTTTAAAAATACCCAATTCATCTTATTCTCAAATTTAAACCTTAACTTTTCACAAAACCTTAAAATTTTCTCCTTCACAGTTACTGATTAGTATCGAATATTGCATATTTCCGCCTTATATCTTTATGAATTCTAGCGCTTTTATGGTCCTTACTGACTACATTTATGCTCATTAACCAGACAACCATATATTTGGATATATACATTATTTGCATGGGTTAATTATACTTTTGTAGGTATTGGAACGCTAAAAGTAAGGATCCGTTGCATTTCGGAGAAGTTCTGTCGCCGAATGTTAATTCAAGGGTATTTTAGTCAATTTACATTTAGTCTTTGGTTCATAGAATTTCCACGGATGCGTACTTCGTTGACCAAGCTTCACGTGGCCGTAAACGGTGCACGATTCCGAGTCCGTACGATGAAGTTATGGTTGTTTTCGTAATAGACCTTTCCTCCCCTCTTTATGGACCAAATAGCTGCTAAAAACAGAGTACCGGTCGACCGTGATTTGAGGCCCGGTCGACCGTGGATTTTAGTTTTTCCCTGGAAAGGGGATAGTGTGTTTCAACTTGAAGGCGCGGTCGACCGCGAGTAACAGATATTTGTTGCCTTTCTACTTTTCTTTTCTTTTCCCTTTTCTTTTCTATTTTAATTCCCACTTACTATATAAGGGAATTTTGTTGTATATATCAGATATTCAGTAGATAAATTAGTTTTTACATTAGAATAGCTTAGGGTTTGGGGGGTTTGGAGAGTTCTTCTTCATTTCTTCTTGGTTTGACACCCTTTTGGATTTGTAAGTTGACTATTCATCTCCCCTACCATTTAATTTAGTTGTATTTCCTTTATTTCCATTGTTGTAGTTTAATTTACACGCTTTCATAATTAGGTTTACTTGCTTTCATTTACTTGCTTTGTAGTATAGGTTTATCGCATTTATTTACCATGTTTATTTACCGCGTTTTTACCACGCTTTCTAGCTAAGTTAGTCTAAGTTGGGTCGGATTGAACTCATTTCAGGTTGACATGTTGCTTTGCTTTGGTGATGGTGTTTACGGGTCTATTTCGGGTGCGTTGTCCTAGTTATTATGCCTAGGAGATTTGATGGGGCATATCATGTATGCTCCATGCTTTCGACCTTGCGTGCGTAATTTTCGGAGTATTTGTTGACGCCAAAATCATATTAGGATTTTATGCGAATTTGGGGGCGTGACAACCATTGATTTAATTAACTGTCAAAACGAGACGCATTCGTAATAACTCGTCAACCCGTGTAACCATTTTATATTAATTATCTTGGGTGTGGGATATTCGACGCAACCTTTAGTTTTATTCGCTTTTGTTAGTCTAGCTTTATTTTCCCTCGCCTAGATTAATCATTTCCCTTTTTGCATCTTTTCCCTTTTTGTTCATAATCGTCTTTTGCACTTTTATTTAGAAGTATTAAACCAAGTAATATTCTAACAACTTGTCTCTGTGGATTTTTGATACCCGGACTTGGCCGCTATACTCACCCGTTGAGTGTAGTCATAAGTTTAGGTTTTTGTATTAAGGTTATGAACAGAAAACAACGATCGACATTTTGACACACGCCACTTTTCACCCTTAATCAATTACCACCACTTTTATTACTATTATAACCACCCGTACATACACACCATCACCAAAATTGAAAAAAAAATTACCACCTTCCCTCATCAAACCACCCTCTGCTATAGACAATACTACTACCATCAACCACGACTACTTTTGACCATCACTGCCACCTAATTGTAATCGAAAGTTAAACAATTATGTGATAGGGTCATTATAGTTATTTTTCAACCACCTTGTAATAACATGATATGGGGGTATAGATGGATAACAAACAATTCTATTATATTCATTTTAGTTCCTTAATGAATATGGGATGCAAGTTATATAAGAGAGTGATATGTACTTTCTTTATCTCTTATATTAACAAATTAAAAAGTGAAGGTTAGGTAAGAAAAAAAGCCCTTTACTTCATCAATCAATAATTTTGCTTAAAAAGTAAAAACTTAAAATTATAAAAAGTCAAGTATTTTACAACATCCCAATTAACCCCCATTGGAAAGGTTGTTTTTGGATAAACCCACAATTTTCGTCAACAACCCCCAAAATTTGTTTTAGCTATTAAATTAAAAAACATATAAAATTACATGGATACTCCTGTAAATAACCTCAACCTAAAATTGGAATTCTCCGCATCATTGTTTGATTAAAATCGATTTTCCTTTTTATCACAAGGACTGTCAACATAATAGGATACCTGCATTTCTGGGGGGAAAAAACATAACACGGAAGTCTCCATAGAATATTACATGAAAACAATAGAAATGAAATACATCATCCTAATAATGTGAGGATGTGTTACAAATTGAAGGGTGATTTTATTTCCACCCCTTATTTCTGTCTAACTACCACAGTTTTATTATATCCTACTCTTGGCTCACTTTTTATTTACCCAACCCACCTCATGAGGTAGTTTAAATAAAAATCAAAATATACTGTAAATAGACGTGCACACACTCAAAATACTTTTTCCTTTTTCTTTGATACTCTTCACTTATTTTGAGATATTTTAAATGTAGATATATTTGAAATGTAATAGGACTCTTACACTCTAATTACGCCGCCACAATTTTATGTTTTCGGCTGAAAATTAATTACTCATGGGCTGCCTTTGTCCCCAGTGCTACAAATCATAACAACCTAGTATGTTAAGAGGTATGATTAACCACATAAGTCTCCTCCTATAGAAGAGCCTCTTGGAAATGATTTCATATTTGACTATGTGCTCAAATATAGTAAAATAATATCTCATTAAAAAAATAATGAACGATGGGTTTCTACAATTATTACGCTAGGCTTGTGATAAAATTAATATTTCATATTTGACCCTTAATCTCTAACATAAAAAAATGGAGAAATGTGATATTGCTTGTTATATTTTCAGACTATTCCTATTTATTTTAAATTAAAAGATCAGACCAACAAAATCGTTAATCATCAGTTTTGAATAATGGATCCTCGTCCTAGTTTCACAGAAAACACTATTTTAGGATAGGACTTTATTAGTAAATATCATCCTTATACTCAGTATAACGATAAGATATTAATTAGATCACAAGACTGCCTTTGACCTTATGCAGGTCAAACCCAATTATAGACCCATATAGCATCAGAGTTCTTCAGCTGAGCATGGTGGACCTAGACCTACTAACCAACAAGAAGACCTAGAAATTACTAAACCCTTACAAAAAAATGTAAGCGTTCTGACCAAAAGTGTTATAAAAAAATAGCGCTTATACAACAAGACATTTTTAGATCAAGCCCAGCACACCTTATTACAGGTTCAACCTATATCCAAACAAAAGAAAATGGATATAGAAGTAGAAAAATAAAAGATTAGGCAATTAGCAGAACCTACTTAGGAGAAAATCCCATCGTTAAGTGGAATAAAGACCAAAGTTACTGTGAAATTATCCCTATTAACCCAGACGCCACTATTAATGGTGGAACCTATAAGAAATGATATTCACAAGAAGACAGAGACGAATTCAAGAAAGACATAGATGAAATGCTTAAGTTAGGCATTATTAAGGAAAGTAAAAGTAGACATAATAGACCTGCCTTCTATGTTCAAAATGAATCTGAATGTAAAAGAGGAAAAAGATGTATGGTTATAGATTATAGACAATTAAATACGAATTGTGAATTTGATTCTTATGAGACACCAGACAAGAATAATTTAATCATTTTGATTGAAGATATAATTATATTCAGTAAGTTTGATTGCAAATCAGGCTTCTGACAAATTAAGATGCATCCAGACAGTATTACTTGAACAGCCTTTAGTGTGCCCCAAGAAAAATACGAATGGCTAGTAATGCCATTTGGATACTTGAATGCTCCTCAAGTATTCCAAAGAAGAATGGATAATATATTTAGACCTTATTCATAATTTTGTCTTATTTACATAGATGACATTATTATAGCCAATAAGAGTGAGTTAGAGCATATAGACCATCTTAAAAATATTATTTTAGAATTAGACAAACATAGTATTGTTATTTTCGAAAGAAAAATGCAATTATTTCGGACAAAAATAGATTTTGTGGGAATGCATATAAATAAAGGAAAAATATTTGTAGCAAAACGCATAACTAAAAAGATTCTTGAATTTTCAGACCAACTTAAAGATAGAAAACAATTACAATCATTTTTAGGATAGCTTAATTGTGTTGCAGACTTTATTAAAGACATTGCTTTAAAAAGCCAAAACTTAACTGCCAAATTAAAAGGAACAGTCAAAACTAATCCTTTTTATTGGACTAAAGATGATTTTGAAGTCATAAGACAAATTAAAGATGCAGTTGAGAATATTCCTTTACTTGATCTACCTGATCCAGAAGACCAGTTTATAGTAGAAACAAATGCCTCTGATAAATAATGGAGAGCAGTATACTTTGCCATTGATCATCAGACAAAAAAAAGAAACTTTGTAGATATAGTTCTGGAACCTTTACAGACCCAGAGACAAGATACACTGCCCATAAAAAAGAAGTTTTAGCCATAGTAAGGGCAATAGAAAAATATATGTGTTTTCTTAGACCTAAACATTTTACTGTGTATATTGACTCTTCTTATGTAGTAAAATTCAGAGATTTAGACCTGTCCAAATCAAGGACTAATAGACTTATTAGATGGCAACAATTGCTTAATGGTTATGGCTTATCTGTTATACATATTAAGGGTAGTAAAAATACCATTCCAGACATTATATCAAGAGAACCAATGTTTGCTAAGACTAATATGATTTCATGTTTTATGTTGCAAACAGAAGACCTAGACATCATGAGTTCCTCCAAAATAAATAGACTGAATAAAAAAGACATTGAAAACTATCTTAGACGCGTAAGGCCAAATGCTGGTGTAACACAAAGACAGACTCATATTCAAGACTCTCAAGAAAGACCAATCCTAGAGAAATTTGATGATATCTTAGTTCCTCCTGGAAAATCTAGACATGAGATTGTTTCTCAAAATAGACTCGTCGAAAAAATGTATTTCCCCCATATAGGCGTGATCAAAGATATCCAAACTTGATCAAATTTAGACGAGAATTTTCAGAAGATGAAAATACTCTCATAGACGCCCTTTGGTGGAATGTCAAAAATAGACTTTGGATAGAATTCAAGCAGAATCTAGTAGCTGTTGCTAGATTCATGAGACTCCAAAGACTTATAGTAACCCAGCTTAGTGGGACTGCTACTCCTAGATCGCAAACTCAGACTTATGCTCAGGCTCTTGGAGAATCCTCCAAAATTAGATGAGCTGATAATTTTTGTTATCAGAAAAAGACTTTTAAGACTAAGATTGTTATACCGTTTGGTCATAATAATCTCCCATTAGAAGAAGACTTTCAAAAAGAAACTAATAACGTTATTGATCATTTTAATATGTTATTAACAGAAATTAATGGAGATGCTTTAATGATTAGAGGTTTCTTCAAAGACGTTCCAAAAATATATCTTTTTAGAAAATCAGATATGGCTCATATAACTCTTGCAGACCACGGGTTCATTGGACTCGTTCAAATAAAAGACATTGAAGACTCTATTGTTCTTGAAAAAATAGTCCACGAGTACATTAAAAAAGTAGAAGACTTCCTTCCCCTGTTCACCAGGATAGATCAGATTGATCCAAGCTCCTGTAGAGGAATAAGGGTTGAAGGATTCAGTCTCATTAGATTTTCCAATTATTCATTCGAATATGTGGAAATTCTATCCGAAAATGAAACTAAAGACCTAATTGTTGATAAGTCCAAACTCCAAATTGCTCAAGCTATGGAAATAAGAGAAATCATGGAATTGTTGACAGGCGAAGACAGATGGTACACTGCCTACTATAAAGAAGACTTAATAATCCAAGATGATGAGTCATTTAATGGAAGGCTCAAGAAAGAAGCCAAAAAAATGGTAGAGATAGCTTTGCCAGCTAGCATTAGAATTATGGGCCTCATTGACAAATTTTTTAATAATAATGCTCTCCCAGGCAAGGACAAGGCAGAAGAAGACGAAGATAAAACAGAGAAGGACCCCACCCTACTCAATGAATTATTAAAGATCAAAGACTCCATTATTTAGATGGATGATTCCCTTGCAGTATAAAGATGAAGACAGCTTAGACCTGACCCATATGGACCCCAGACAGCCTCTTTTCATAAAAATGAAAGAGATAGCTAAAGACGTTAGGTTCGCGATAATTGCAAGACGCCAAGATTGTTTTTAAAAAAGGCAAAAATGTGAAGACCTTTAATAATTGTATTTATCTTTAATAATTGTATGTTTTCAACCGGATCACTTTTTGTAATCGGTTACCAGTCATCTCGAAGCCTCCTTATGCTATAAAATGAGAAGTAGGGAGTAGAAATAGATATCGAAGTTTAGAAGTGAGAAAGAGCGTGTAAGCTTGTAGAGAGTAATATGTATATGAGTGAGAAATTCCCATATAGTTAGGGGAATGGTGAGAGTTGTAATTACTAATGCAATGCAATAAAAGTATTTTCTTTTCCATAAATCACTTATGTTGAGTTGTTAATATTTTTCAAATTGCCACTATGTGACACCCCGCCTAATTAAATACCGGGCGATCACTCCTTTATTAAATTAAATCAAGGTGAACAGTTGGTTCATTCTCAGCATCACTGTCGATAAAAATAAATTTTTCCAATTTAACACCCTAATTAATTAAGCTAAGTGTCAAAACCATTTTCATACATAACTTTCCAAATTTTATTTAAAGAAAGATTATTTATTTATTTTATTAACAACATTCAAAAAGTAATAATCACACCACATCAATTCTGCGACATAATCCAAATAATTCAAAACATTCGTCAATCAAATGTCAACATACGAAATCTAAAGTCACACATCCAAACTGAATAAATCCCATAGTAACAGTACTGGAAATAACTGAAATACAAATGTTCAATAACAACGGAATAATGGAAAGAGCTACACATGCCCAACTAAATGAAAGTACTAAGAGTGGATCCGAATGAACGAAGTCGTCTAATCAAGAGACCTGCAACTCCCACCTAAGCTGCAGCGCGTTCCTTCCAAGGGATCCTAAGCAAGACGCCCCTGTGGCTGGGCACCTGTGATACATACATATATATACAAGAGAGAGAGAGAAAAAGAAACGGGTCAGAGCCCCATAGTGTGTATGATTTAAAAATTCGTTTAGCAAGTATTTAAATTGATACAGGCCAATGCAACAACATATTAGTGCGACACTCTCTTGAGAAATTCTCACCTCTCTTCTAATGTGCACACCTATCGCACTAACCTTCCCAGTGGTCTATCTCATCACATATCACGCTATCCTTTCCTAATGGTTTAACTTATCTTAGGTTATTCGCAGGATTCAAAATTTAACGATTCCATTGTTTGAAAAGAATATTTCAATTAGTAACCAAAGTTCTCATTTTAGCTTTATTAATTAATAAAGTATTCCAGTGTCATATTATACTTTCTCAAAATAAGTATTTACAATTTGAGTCATCAACCATGTCCTACATATCAAATCACAGTAGGCAGTTCCAGATTTCAGGAATTCATATATATATTAACTACTCGTAAGAATATATATATCATAACAGCACCCCAAATAAAAACTATGGTGCGGGCATACTCTACTATCCAAACCCCGTATCACTCGTATTAAGGGGAATACAAATTCGGAATCACTCTCGAATTGTATTAACACATACACAAACAATATTGAGGCGAAGCATAGATTCCAAGTCTCTAAGAGGATGGCACATACCCGCGTCTCTTAGGACCGTCTGAACTCTCGATTCGATAGCCTGTACCAAGGATATCTAGCTTCTAGGGTACAAGTCAATATCCCCCATAAAGGTCCCATCGAGATAAGACTGCCCCAGCGCGGTAACCTCAGGGATAGCAAGTAGCGTGGGCATGTTTTCACACATAGATAGTATATGCATACACAATCATATAACTATACTAATATTATTATATCAATAATGGCTATATTCTCAAATCCCATAGTTACGACTTTTATTTATCATTATTTAGTTATCACGTATAATTGTTCACATCTTAATTTAATTTTGAGGAACCTTTCCACTTACTACATAACGCTCAGGGATTCTATCCACCAAGTATAAAATTCAGTAGGTACACACCTTTGTCCCAAAGTAACTCTCTTACGGGTCTCTCTCTTTAAATCATAAATTCACCGACCCTTATGTAATTATCCCAAAATACAATCTTTGCCCGACATCAAGGGTCCCAAAATCTATTCACATGTAACAACCCGCGTAATTTTGGGCTATTTTAATTAATTTCTGGAAAATGGAGAAAAATAAAGTTTTTGATAAAATTATTTTTATTGCTCAAATATGTTGGTTAATATTTTTAAAGGCGAGAATTTCAAACGGTTTCGAAATCGGAGTTAAAACGGATTTTAAAATGATTTTTAAATGTTTTTAACTCTTGGAGTTGTTTTGACTTCCAACTCTTCATTTATTTGCCTTATTTAAAAGAGTCTTTTGGATTCCAACTCTTCATTTCTTTACATTATAAAAGGATGTCGTGGGCAACCCTTTTAACATACTTTTGGCATAAATTTTTGGCAGCAAATATATTTTATATTCCTCTTTTTTTTTATATACACATTGACCCTTGAGATTTGTGAGTTCCAACCTTATATTAGAGGTGTTCTTGGGGCTATTTTGTTGGAGGTTCTTGGAGGAGATTTTTTAGATCTTTTGTGTTGATCTTGAGGATGTGATCATTGGTTTCTCATCATGGTTTGAGGTATGGGGTTTTACACAATATGCTCCTTAAATCTCGCGAGTGTCATTCTCTTTGAATTCTTGTTAATTGAACTCATATTTAAATTGATAAATTCTTTGAAATCTGGAGAAATAATTGTTGAATTATTTTGATTCATGTGGTATCACTATATTGTTGTTGAGCACGTTGTCATGAGATTTTAATATGGCACGGATGTTGGGCACCCGCCAAAATTCCTGTTTCCCGGACTATGGCTTGATAAAGCATATACGGATGTGGTGAGGCCTGGTGACCCGGTTAAAGTGTTGTTGAGAAATTATAATGATGAAATGCTATTGAGATTTGCATTTTGATTTGAATATTCGTACTCGTGTTGTTACGTTTTATTCGTTGCTAATCCGTATTTGTTGAGCATAATTCCTGTCGTATTGTGTACTTCCCCATATTTTCTTTTAGTGGCAGGTTAGCGCGAATTTTGGGGCGCTATGGAGATTTATTTTAGCGAGGATTGTTTGGGAAAGATTTGTATTACTTTTATGTATAGAGCTTTGGAGATTTGTATTTTATTTTCGAGTTAGTTGTTGTATTTGAAGAATTGAGATTAGTGGATTTATATTATTGTGGGTTTATTTAGATGTTCTATACCTTGTTACTTGTGGATTTGGATTTATTTTATCGCATTAGCGCTCCGTTCGCTCTCCCGGGTGGGCGGGGTGTTAGAAAATTTTATGTGATATTCGTGATAAGTTTCGAGATTAGAGGTGAGGAATTATTTTTAGAGACGAGATTATTTTCGGAGATTGGTAGCTTGATTTTTAGAGTTAGGCATTCGGCGAATTTCGAGGGCGAAATTCCATTGTTAGTGGGAAAGTGTAACAACCCGCGTAATTTTGGGCTATTTTAATTAATTTCTGGAAAATGGAGAAAAATAAAGTTTTTGATAAAATTATTTTTATTGCTCAAATATGTTGGTTAATATTTTTAAAGGCGAGAATTTCAAACGGTTTCGAAATCGGAGTTAAAACGGATTTTAAAATGATTTTAAAATGTTTTTAACTCTTGGAGTTGTTTTGACTTCCAACTCTTCATTTATTTGCCTTATTTAAAAGAGTCTTTTGGATTCCAACTCTTCATTTCTTTACATTATAAAAGGAAGTCGTGGGCAACCCTTTTAACATACTTTTGGCATAAATTTTTGGCAGCAAATATATTTTATATTCCTCTTCTTTTTATATACACATTGACCCTTGAGATTTGTGAGTTCCAACCTTATATTAGAGGTGTTCTTGGGGCTATTTTGTTGGAGGTTCTTGGAGGAGATTTTTAGATCTTTTGTGTTGATCTTGAGGATGTGATCATTGGTTTCTCATCATGGTTTGAGGTATGGTGTTTTACACAATATGCTCCTTAAATCTCGCAAGTGTCATTCTCTTTGAATTCTTGTTAATTGAACTCATATTTGAATTGATAAATTCTTTGAAATCTGGAGAAATAATTGTTGAATTATTTTGATTCATGTGGTATCACTATATTGTTGTTGAGCACGTTGTCATGAGATTTTAATATAGCACGGATGTTGGGCACCCGCCAAAATTCCTGTTTCCCGGGCTATGGCTTGATAAAGCATATACGGATGTGGTGAGGCCTGGTGACCCGGTTAAAGTGTTGTTGAGAAATTATAATGATGAAATGCTATTGAGATTTGCATTTTGATTTGAATATTCGTACTCGTGTTGTTACGTTTTATTCGTTGCTAATCCGTATTTGTTGAGCATAATTCCTGTCGTATTGTGTACTTTCCCATATTTTCTTTTAGTGGCAGGTTAGCGCGAATTTTGGGGCGCTATGGAGATTGATTTTAGCGAGGATTGTTTGGGAAAGATTTGTATTATTTTATGTATAGAGCTTTGGAGATTTGTATTTTATTTTCGAGTTAGTTGTTGTATTTGAAGAATTGAGATTAGTGGATTTATATTATTATGGGTTTATTTAGATGCTTTATACCTTGTTACTTGTGGATTTGTATTTATTTTATCGCATTAGCGCTCCGTTTGCTCTCCCCGGGCGGGCGGGGTGTTACATCACATGTCCTACTGATCTTTCCTATCTCCCAAAACATTTTATTGAGGATGACCAAGAATTTTCTCACAATAAATTGAATTTAACTCATTTAAAAGGAAATAGGAGTCTGCCAGGAGGGGTCGATCGATCGAGGTCTGGGGATCGATCGATCAAACCTTCGATCTATCGAAGCTCCGGGCTCGATGTATCGATCAAGCAGGTGTGCGAAATCTGCAGAATTGCAGTTACGGGTTCCATCTTCTAACTTACACCAAATCCATATTTTACAATCCCAAACGTCTCAAAATTTGTACTACTAGCATCCTAACATGATATCATACATTTCCTACGTAAAGCATGTCAATTTACGTCACTAAACATGGATTAATCATCCCATAATTCATTTAAATATTCAAGAACCCTAGAAATCTCTAAATCATGGTTCCAATCTGTTTTTCCAGAAATTTCTTCTTATAAACATCATAATTTCGTGGGTAAATTCCTCTACATGGCAAGGGTTTCCATAATTATCATTTAAACCATAACTACATGCGATTCCTATCTCAAATCTTAGGTTTTCTTCCATAAAACTCATCCTAATCATTCCTACACTAATATGAAAGATGCATCAACGAAATAATCAAGATAAACACTTGCCTGGGATTTTTGATGTTCTGATTTGCAGATGATTTTGGTGTGGTTGCGTAGTCCGTTGCTCGATCTACGCGTTGGTGGTGGTGGCGGTGCAAATGGATGGCTTTTGGGCCTTGAATTTGCCTTGAGAGCTCTCTCCTTCCTCTCCAATGGCCGTTCTTGTGTTTGTGATTTCTAACCCTAGATGACTAACCTAAATGGATGATATAGATTACTGATTTTCGTGGGCTTAATTATCCATAAATGTGAAATGACCAAAATGCCCTCTCGGGTTACTAATTAGGCCTAAAAACGCCCCGAGACCCAAACTAAACCCCTGGGTACACTTTTCTGACTATCTCGACCCTTTCTGGACGTGTTGGCGCACTCAAAACGACCATACGGACAACTTATAAAATATTCACTTTTTATATATCAAAATTTAGTCCCGACGCGACACGAGCACGTCCCGACTTAAATTTCCGAAATTATCATTTAACTCACTCATGACATTCAATATAACCAATATAATATATTACTTTGCTCATTAGTAATATTCAACAAATTTCATATAATTACTAACTCTCGTCACGTTAATAATTATAACATAATTAATTTCTGGATTTTTTTTTATTAAATAATTAACTCACATTAAATTTAATAAATCACCAAATTAATATAGCCTGAAAATACGGGGTATTACATACTTCCCCCCTAATAACGGAATTTCGTTCCGAAATTCGAAAAACAAGGCGTACCTGGTAAGAACAAATCTGGATATCTCTCGGGCATATCGGCCTCGCGCTCCCAAGTGGATTCTTCCATATTATGATGCTCCCACTGGACTCGCACAAGTGGAACTATCTTCGACCTCAATCTCCTCTCACTATAGTCTAGGATAGCCACCGATTTATCCTCGTAAGAGCTGTCAGGCTGTAAGTCTATCTCATATATTGCGATGTGAGTATGGGCCATATCATCCCGAAGATACCGTCTCAACGACGAGATGTGGAATACATCGTTAATGCGATGTAAATGCTCTGGTAGTCCCAATATGTATGCTACCGGCCCAATCCTCTCGATGATGGGAAATGGTCCCACGTACCTCGGAGCCAATTTCCCTTTCTTCCCGAACCTCATCACTCATTTCATAGGAGATACACGCAGTTGCACTTGGTCCCCCACATTAAACTCCCGAAAGAACCGTTTCGCATCGGCGTAGCTCTTCTGTCTGTCCTGGGCTACTCGAATGCGACTCCTGATCATCTCAATCCTCGCGGAGGTTTCCTGAATCACCTCCGGTCCTAGCAACTAGTTATCCCCCACCTCGAGCCAACAAGTGGGAGAACGACAAGGCCTGCCATACAAAGCCTCAAATGGAGCCATGCCAATCGTGAACTGATACGAGTTATTATAAGCAAACTCTACTAGTGGAAGGTGTGGCTCCCAACCTCCTCCAAAATCAAGGACACACATGCGTAGCATATCCTCTAACATCTGATTAGTACGCTCTGTCTGTCCATCTGTCTGTGGGTGATAAGCTGAACTCAACCTCAACTCAGTACCCATAGCCTCCAGAAAGCTTTCCCAGAAATGTGACACGAAAATCTTATCTCTATCTGACACAATATTCAGGGGCACCCCATGTAATCTGACAACCTCAGCAATGAACAACTGAGCATACTGACCCGTGGTATAGTCTGTCCGCACCGGCAGAAAATGAGCCACCTTGGTCAAACGGTCTACAATCACCCAGATAGAATCGTGGCCCCGCTGTGATGTAGGCAACCCCGTAATAAAATCCATGGAAATACTCTCCCACTTCCACAAGGGTACTTCCAATGGCTGAAGCAATCCTGACGGTTTCTGATGGTCCACCTTCACCAGCTGGCAGGTAGAACACTTGGACACGAACTCTGCAATGTCCTTCTTCATCCCACTCCACCAGTATTGCCTCCTCATATCCTGGTACATCTTGTCTCCTCCAGGATGTACTACAAATCGGGGCCCGTGAGACTGGGTCATCACTGCATGACGTAATTCTACTCCTTCTGGAACCACTAATCTCCCATTAAACCTCAAACCCCCATCAGAACTAACAGAGTAGGACTCAGCACCCTCGGCTAAAAGTCGTACAATCTGTTCCTGGAAAAACAGGTCTGTGGTTTGGGCCTGTATTACCCTCATAACAATCTCGGGTTTGACTATCATAACAGATATGAAGGAACGGGCAACTGCGTCCTGGTGACCCAACTCCTTCCACTTCGCCTTCCAGACGTTCGCTACCTCATTTATCGCTCTACGGCTTAACGCATCAGCAACTACGTTGGCTTTCCCCGAATGATACTGTATGTCAAACTGATAGTCCTTCACAAACTCTAACCATCTGCGCTGTCGCATATTCAGCTCTTGCTGAGTGAATAGGTACTGCAGTGACTTGTGGTCTGTGAACAAACGGAACTTCTCCCCCAATAAGTAGTGCCTCCATATCCTCAATGCAAAAACGACCGCTGCTAACTCCAGGTCGTGGGTGGGGTAATTCTTCTCATGCGGCTTAAGCTTGCGGGAGGCAAAAGCTATACCTTTCTCCTCCTGCTAAAGTACTCCCCCAAGTCCCCGTAAAGAGGCATCGGTGTAAACCAGGTACTTCGCACCCGGCTTCGGTAAAGCAAGGACTGGCGCTAAAGTAAGCTTGTCTTTCAGCTCGTCGAAAGCCAATTGACAAGCGTCTCCCAAACATATGGTACCCCTTTGCGAGTCAGATTTGTCAGTGGACCCGCTATTTTGGAGAATCCTCGAATAAATCTCCTGTAGTAACCAGCTAACCCCAAGAAATTACGCACTTCCGTCGGTGTCGTGGGCTGTCCCCACTCCCTCACCGCTGACACTTTACTCGGGTCAACTGCTATCCCCTGTTCAGAAACAACATGCCCCAAGAACTGTACCTCTCGCAACCAGAATCCGCACTTCTCGTACTTAGCATACAACTGATGCTCTCGTAGAGTCTGAAGAACCTGTCTCAAGTGCTCGGCATGCTCCTCCTCGGAGTGTGAATATATCAAGATGTCATCTATGAAAACGATGACAAACTGATCCAAGAACTCTCTGAATACTCGGTTCATCAAGTCCGTGAAAACGGCTGGAGCATTTGTGAGTCCGAACGGCATCACCCTGAACTCATAGGACCCATATCTCGTCAAGAAGGCGGTCTTTGAAACATCCTGCTCTCTAATACGCAACTGATGGTACCCCCACCTCAGATCTATCTTCGAAAAGAAATTTGCTCCCCTCAGCTGGTCGAATAGATCATCGATTCGAGGCAACGGATACTTATTTCGTATCGTGACCTTGTTCATCTCCCGGTAGTCCACACACAATCTCAGTGAACCATCTCTCTTCTTTACAAACAAGACTGGAGTGCCCCAAGGTGAGGTACTCCTGCGAATGAAGCCCTGACCTAACAGCTGCTCTATCTGATCTCGTAGCTCTTGCATCTCTGCCGGAGCCATACGGTACAGTACGCGTGCTATAGGTCTCATATCTGCCAATAAATCTATGACAAAGTCTATCTCACGATTGGGGGGTAGGCATGGTATCTCCTGAAACACATCGGAATACTCCCTGACAACTGGGATCGAATCCAAGGGAATCACAACCTCCTTAGAGGTATCCTCCTCTATGTAATACAAATGAGCGGTCGAACCTCCCTCTGGGCGAGGCATCGCCACTACAAACATCTCTTGCCCCGTAATGGCAAAAACAAAGCTCCCATCGAAGCAATCAATCATGGCTCTATAAGCTGTGAGCCAATCCATACCAATAATCACATCATGCTCGTGCATGTCTAAGACTAACATGTCTGCAGGTAACACCAAACTACCAATCTCTACCCCCACTCCCCGGCATATGAAGAAAATAAGTGACCCACTCCCCAGTGATGAGTCCACACACGTCACTGTGCTCTCTTCTATGGCTAACAACCCTAAGGCCTTCGCAAATTGCGTAGCTATAAAACAATGTGTTGTCCCCGTATCAAACAAAACTCGACCCATAGTACCATGGATAGGAAACATACCCTCAATCGCGGGTGGTGCCTGTGGAGCTGCAGCCTGGTGGATGTTATAGACACGTCTATACTGTAATTGCCCCTACTGCACTGGAGCTGCTGGAACGGCTGGTAGGGCTGGAACCTGGGCTGGAGCTGGGAGGGCAGGTGGAAAAAGTGGTCTTTGTGGCTCATTACGGGCACCCTGCTGCTGTGGGGCCCTCTCTCCCTCTGGACAATCCTGGCGCCTATGACCGTGCTTACCACACCCAAAACATCGGCCTTTGAAGTTGCCTCCCCTCTGTCCCTACTGACCACGGCCCTGTTGGCCGTTACCTCCCCGCCACTGGCCCTGTTGGCCCTAATTAGCACGCTGTTGGCCCTGCTGTTGTCCCTGCTAGCCCTGCCGATTAGGCTGGCCCTGCTGATTAGGCTGGATCTGCCTATAGCCCCCATATCCCTTCCTAGAATCACCTGAACGGAATTTCTTAGCAGGTTCCCCCTGATGGGAACTCTGCTCGTGTTGACGAGTCTGTCCATGAGATGGTGCCCCACTGGCACTATTACCCCCGACCCTGCCCTGCTGGCTGGACTCTCCTGCTCTCTTGCTTCCTTGAAGATGGAAATGGTGATCCTGGCAATGTACTAACGCGGCATTGAGTACATCAGTGAAAGTACTCAGGGATAAATTCCCAATAAGGTGCTGACGGATCCTCCAAGCTAACCCGTCGACAAACAGCATAAGCTTCTTGCTCTCAGTAGGTGCCTCATTTGGCACAATGGTGAGAAGTCTCGTGAACTCCTCCTCATACTCCTCTACGGTAAGACTCTCCTGCTTCAGATTCAGTAATCTCCGCCTCATCTCAGTCTGCACGGCGGGTGGAAAATACTTGCGGTCAAACCGCTCCCAAAATGACTAAATAGGGATCGTGTCCCTCTCCTCCAAAGTGGTAGTGGACTCCCACCACTGCAAAGCGGCTCCCACCAGCTTAAAGGAAGCCAATAACTGCTTATGCACGTCGGTGCACTCATACATACGGAGATGCCGCTGGATGTCTTTCTTCCATTGGCTAACTGTGACAATATCGGAGCTACCAGAGAACTCAGGGGCATGCGCTTTCTGAAAAGCATCCCGAACCCTCTCCCATGCAGATGGAAGCTGTGCTGGTACTGGCGCCACTGCCTGAACCTGGGGTGGAGCCTGCTGAACCACCGCTAGTGCGGCATTCATCGCCTGAGCAACAATGGCGGCTACTTCATTTGCATTCATTGTGCCTTGTGCCGAAACTGCTGGCTGCTCGGCCTGGGCACGCCTATCCTTCGGAGCACGTCTCGGAGGCATCTGAAACGTGAAAAAGTTTATTAGTCTACAGTTATTATCAAATCTCACATAGCTGAAGACTTAAACGTAAAAGCAAGAGTACAACAATCCTAAAAATAGGGCTCGATAGCAAAACGTTAAGCTGAAAGCGAAATAAGCCGTACAGATCCTATGGACACTAGAACCTGATGCTCTAATACCACCTGTGACACCCCGCCTAATTAAATACCGGGCGATCACTCCTTTATTAAATTAAATCAAGGTGAACAGTTGGTTCATTCTCAGCATCACTGTCGATAAAAATAAATTTTTCCAATTTAACACCCTAATTAATTAAGCTAAGTGTCAAAACCATTTTCATACATAACTTTCCAAATTTTATTTAAAGAAAGATTATTTATTTATTTTATTAACAACATTCAAAAAGTAATAATCACACTACATCAATTCTGCGACATAATCCAAATAATTCAAAACATTCGTCAATCGAATGTCAACATACGAAATCTAAAGTCACACATACAAACTGAATAAATACCATAGTAACAGTACTGGAAATAACTGAAATACAAATGTTCAATAACAACGAAATAATGGAAAGAGCTACACATGCCCAACTAAATGAAAGTACTAAGAGTGGATCCGAATAAACGAAGTCGTCTAATCAAGAGACCTGCAACTCCCACCTAAGCTGCAGCGCGTTCCTTCCAAGGGATCCTAAGCAAGACGCCCCTGTGGCTGGGAACCTGTGATACATACATATATATACAAGAGAGAGAGAGAAAAAGAAACGGGTCAGAGCCCCATAGTGTGTATGATTTAAAAATTCGTTTAGCAAGTATTTAAATTGATACAGGCCAATGCAACAACATATTAGTGCGACACTCTCTTGAGAAATCCTCACCTATCTTCTAATGTGCACACCTATCGCACTAACTTTCCCAGTGGTCTATCTCATCACATATCACGCTATCCTTTCCCAATGGTTTAGCTTATCTTAGGTTATTCGCAGGATTCAAAATTTAACGATTCCATTGTTTGAAAAGAATATTTCAATTAGTAACCAAAGTTCTCATTTTAGCTTTATTAATTAATAAAGTATTCCAGTGTCATATTATACTTTCTCAAAACAAGTATTTACAATTTGAGCCATCAACCATGTCCTACATATCAAATCACAGTAGGCAGTTCCAGATTTCAGGATTTCATATATATATTAACGACTCGTAAGAATATATATATCATAACAGCACCCCAAATAAAAACTATGGTGCGGGCATACTCTACTATCCAAACCCCGTATCACTCGTATTAAGGGGAATACAAATTCGGAATCACTCTCGAATTGTATTAACACATACACAAACAATATTGAGGCGAAGCATAGATTCCAAGTCTCTAAGAGGATGGCACATACTCGCGTCTCTTAGGACCGTCTGAACTATCGATTCGATAGCCTGTACCAAGGATATCTTGCTTCTAGGGTACAAGTCAATATCCCCCATAAAGGTCCCATCGAGATAAGACTGCCCCAGCGCGGTAACCTCAGGGATAGCAAGTAGCGTGGGCATGTTTTCACACATAAAAAGTATATGCATACACAATCATATAACTATACTAATATTACTATATCAATAATGGGTATATTCTCAAATCCCATTTGTTGATACCAAATTTAATCTGCTGACTTGGATCAATCATATGAAGACACGTGGCTATCTACATGGCAAACACAAGCACCTCCGAGGAACGCTTACTCTCCGAGGAACTCATACGCTCCAAGGAACAGACCTCTCCCAGGAACTCTTGAATACCAGAAAGCTTAGGCAGTCCGAGCTACTCAGGCAGTCCGAGCTGCATCTCGAATAGAGCATTAATAGCAGAATAACTAACAGTTCAACTGGTTCATTAAATGCTTATCATTTAGACGCACGCGCTTAAAGGGCATTAAATGTGTTACCCTTTCATAGGTATATCATTTAATGTATCACCCTTTCAGATGACAGCCTCAAGGCTATAAATACGTTGTACAATCCTCATTGTAGGGGATCGGATTCTGAATCCAAACCTTGGGATCCAGAACGCAATTTCTTGTAATCGAGAATTTCCAAACATTCAGCAATAAAATAACAGTGGACGTAGGCCATTCACATAAGGCTGAACCACTTTAAAAATCTTTTGTCTCATTTATTTATCTGTGATTGAATTATTAGAGTGATCTAATTTTTTACATCAACAGATTGGCGCCGTCTGTGGGAATCGACTGGTAATATCGTTTTCTCACCAATAACAATCCAACACCAATGGCTGATGTGCCGGAATCCAGCAATCGAAACGCCGGAACCCCTCCAAATCCATTTGCACCACCAATCATTCCAGATCTGACTGGAATAATGGCAAATTTGGCTCAGGGCCAGACCGCCATGCAAGAAACAATGCGACAACTCATCCAAACCCTCCATGGCGGTGCACCAGCCCATTCCGGATCAGGAAACATCCAAAGAAATATCCGTGCACCTTCTACGCGTACTAGGCGTGTTAATTCATATCGCAATGAGGAATCTGAAGATTTTTCTTATCAACCAGGACAAACTTTGTCAATACGAGCTACAGATACTGAATAACGTGTCACCCTCTCCCCAGAAAGGGCCGGCGCATTGGAAAGATTAAGCACGGCCTCTCCTTTTGATCGATTAGGCCCTAGGAGGAACAAAAGTCCACTTAATGCAGCGTCGAGGTGCTTTCGACGACCATCAGATTTAAGGGAAGGATCTGCCCAGTCACGACCAGTTACTCGTCGAGATGTATCTGCTGACCGATCAGCTGCTCGCCATGATAAATCCCAGGAAACCACTTCAACGCGATCATTTGCTAGAACCAATAGGCCCGAGGAAGGAAATGATGCTTGGAAAGGATCTATTCAGAGGCTGGAGGATAGATTATGGGAAATGAATAAGGCCAAGAACCCTCTACAACGAACCTTTGTTCGAGGAACAACTTTTGTCCAGGATATTGTTGATTTTCCAACACCATCAAAGTTCAAAGCACCTGTTGTGACTCCCAAGTATGATGGGAAGACTGACCCTGTCCTTCATATAGAACAATATCAAGCTGCTGCCGACATCTATGCTGTCCCAGACGAGATGAGATGCAGGGCATTCTCGGGAACTCTTACCGGATCTGCCCAGATATGGTACAATAATCTTCCTCGGGGTAAGATTTCAACTTTTCTTCAACTGGTCGAGTTATTCATTGGGAATTTCTGCTTTGGAGCAAAGCAAGTTAAATGAGTAGCACATTTGTTAAGTGTTAGACAAAAAGCTGGTGAGAGTATTAGAGACTATATAACTCGTTTTAATAACGAGAAGCTCGAAGTCATTGATTATGAGGAGAAGACAGCGATTACCGCTTTGATGAGTGGACTGCTGCCAAACAAGTTGTACTACACTTTGGCCAAAGATCCACCTCGAACCATGTCGGACCTGATGGGAAAAGTATCCAAGATTATGAATGCCGAGGAGGCTATGTCTGCGAAGAAGAATATGGACTCCAAAGAAACCAAGGGGGGAGGTGAAAAGCTAAGAAGAAAGAGCATAAGAACAATGGTGGTGACAAACATTCCAAAAGTAGGTCGTCATGGGAGGTCTTGAAGAAATTTGATAATTACACGCCTTTGAAGGCAAATGTCAACCACGTCCTGGAAGAAATTAAGAACAGCGAGGAGTTAAACTGGCCAAAGAAAATGAGGTCAGACCCTGACACGAGGAATAGGGAGAAATATTGTGAGTTCCATAAGGATCATGGCCATATGACCAAAAATTGCATAGCTCTTCAAAACGAGATTGAAACACTCATCCGACGAGGAAAGCTAGCAAAGTATGTTGATCGGGGAGGCGAAAGAAAAAACAAAGACCGAACTAGAGAGAGGTCTATATCTCCTCGTCGAGCAGAGGAGAAAAAGAAGAGAAACCATGAAGATGATGCAGATGATGACCCCGATCTTCCCAAGAAACCAAGGCAACCAGAACGAGAGGTATTTTCAATACGCTTTGGGTCATTTGATTGTAATGTCATTACAGGAGGAGATGCAGGAGGAGGAGACCTTACTGCAGAAAGAAAAGCTTACCTCGGAGAGGCTCAAGCTTGCTCGTACATTCAGCGAATAAATTTAGCTGAGGAAGATCGCCCGAGAAAGGTGAACAAAGAAAAATTGGTCATTGGGTTTTCAAAGAATGATCTTGCAGGAGTTCTGTATCCTCATGACGACCCACTAGTGATCAAAATGAGAATGAAAGAGGTAATGATCTCAAGAGTGCTGGTCGACAACGATAGCTCGGCAGACATCATGTTCTACTCGTGTTTCGATAGTTTAAATTTGAAGCTATCTCAACTGGAGCCTTACCACAGGCCCCTTATCGGTTTTGCTGGCGAGAAAGTATTTCCACTTGGGACAATCAAGTTGGATATATTCATTGGTACGTGGCCTGTTTGTCGAACAGAAAGAATACGCTTTTTCGTGATGGATAAGAATGTCCAGTCATCGTACAATATCATCATGGGAAGAGTAGGGTTGAAAAAGTTCGAGGCTGTACCATCTATAGTGCATCAATGCCTAAAATTTTAAACAAACTTTAGAGTAGGAGTTATGAAAGGTGATCAGAAAGTAGCTCGGGAGTGCTATTATTCATTCGTCGATCAAGATGAATTGGAAGAATCAAAGAAAAAGACAACTACTTATCAAGTGGATGAAGGTGCAAAATTGAAACCTTGGATCCTCGGGATGAGTCGCAACTCGTGAAGGGTCAAGTGGTGGAAGATACTGAAAATATCATTCTGGACGACGAACATCCTGAAAGAACTACTCAAATAGGTTCATCATTGGAAGCCTCATTAAAACAAGAATTGATAACTTTCCTTAGAAGCAGAAGACAAAATTTTGCCTGGAGTCATGAAGATATGCCTGGGATTGACCCAAACTTCTTATGTCACGAGCTCAATGTGAATAAGGAGATCAAGCCTGTGAAGCAGAGAAGAAGAGTATTCAGTCCCGAGAAGAATCAAGTTATACAGGAGGAAGTCGAGAAGCCCCAGAAAGCTTGTTTCATTGAAGATGTAAAATATCCAGATTGGTTAGCCAATGTGGTGATGGTAAAGAAGAAAAACAATAAGTGGAGGATGTGTGTAGACTTCACTAACCTCAACAAAGCATGCTCGAAAGATCACTTTCCACTGCCCCGAATTGATCAACTGGTGGATGCTACCTCGGGACACGAGTTGCTAAGCTTCATGGATGCTTATTCTGGTTATAATCAGATAAAAATGAAACCTGAAGACAGGGAGAGTACTTCTTTCATTACTCCTAGGGGAACTTATTGTTATAATGTTATGCCTTTTGGTTTAAAAAATGCAGGTGCGACATATCAGAGGCTGATGAATAAGGTATTTGCTGAACAAATCAGTGACAATATGGAAGTCTATGTTGACGACATGCTGACGAAAAGCAAGAAAGCTACAGATCATCTAGTTGACTTAAGTTAAACTTTTGATCAACTAGATAAATATCAAATGAAGCTGAACCCGACGAAGTGCGTCTTTGGAGTACGAGAGGGCATGTTTCTCGGGTACATTGTCAATCAGCGAGGCATTGAAGCAAATCCTGAAAAGATCAAAGCTCTATTAGGGCTACGATCTCCAACAACGAAGAAGGAAGTACAGAGTCTCACTGGACGAGTAGCAGCACTCAATAGATTTGTGTCACGAGCAACTGACAGATGTCTCCCATTCTTCAAGACACTCAGAAAGACTTTTGAGTGGAATGACGAATGTGAGAAGGTTTTTCAAGACTTGAAGAAATACTTGGCAGCACCCCCACTATTGTCCAGGCCGGTGATGGGAGAGAAATTGTATTTCTACCTTGCAGTATCTGAGAATGCAGTTAGCTCGGCGTTGATCAAAGTGGAGAATGGAGTACAAAGGCCAATTTACTACACAAGTCAGGCCTTCCGAGGAGCAGAGATCAGATATCCAAGGCTGGAAAAATTAGCACTGGCACTGATTGAGGCGAGTAGGAGAATAAGGCCATATTTCCAGGCTCATACCATAGTAGTATATACCAATATGCCATTGAGACATGCCCTTCACAAGCCAGAAAAATCAGGGAGATTGATGTACTGGGCAATAGAGCTCGGAGAATATGATATAATTTATGAACCCAGATCATCACTAAAAAAAAGCTGTAGCAGATTTCATAGCGAAGTTCACCTATCCTGATACCCCCAAGGAGCAGAAGTTGCTCGTTGGTCAACCTGTGGATGTTACAGGATCAACAAACACAATCCCAGACCAATTTCGATTGGTAAAAGGGCGTGTGGATGTTACAGGATATGATGCAGAGATAGTTGGGAGGACTCCGGACGAGGAACAAGAATTGCTCGCTTATCAACCTGTGGATGTTACAGGATCAACAAACACTGGCTCAGACCAACTCCGGTTGGTAAAAGGGAAAGTGGATGTTACGAGGTCATTAAATTCGAGCTCAGACCAACTCTGGTTGGTAAAAGGGCAAGAAGAAATGATCGATGAGGAGCGAGAAAAGTCTGGGGAAGATGAAAAGAAGCAGCAAATATTTCACCGAGGAACTCTGACTGATCAAAAATTTGAAGACGAGTTACCTATATGGAGGATATATGTAGATGGCTCATCTTGCACTGCAGGATGTGGCGCGGGGATAGTTCTGAGCACTCCAGACGAGATCGACATGGAATACGCCTTGCGTTTCCAATTCAAAGCTTCCAATAATGAGGCTGAATATGAGGCCATGATTGCAGGGCTTAATTTGGCAAAAACCATGGAGGCACAGCAGGTGGTGATTTTCAGTGACTCTCAATTGATTGTAAACCAAATGATGGGAGTATATGCAATTAGAGGAGAATTAATGATTAGAAATCATGCAAAGGCAAAGGAGTTGCAGTCAGAATTTACCGCTATTCAGCTGGTCAGAATACCAAGAATGGAGAATGCGAGAGCAGACGCCCTAGCTCGACTAGCATCAGCTACTCGCACCGAGCTACGACGAACAATCCCAATTGAAGTGTTGGCTGGTCGGAGTGTAGATGAAGATCGGACGATGAACTTTATCACCCTTGATTTAGGTCCATCTTGGATGGATCCCATCAGGTCGTATATCGAGGAAGGAGAGTTGCCAACTGACAAGCTTACAGCCATGAAATTGAAGTTTAAAGCTGCTCGGTATGTACTAACTAATGGTGTTTTATATAGACGAGGAATTATGGCTGGTTTTTAAAGATGTGTACATCCCACCGAGGTGAAAGATTTGGTTAAAGAAATCCATGAAGGGTCTTGTGGAGCACATGTAGCTGGTCGGACACTTTTACAAAAGGTGATGACGCAGGGATACTACTGGCCGACGATGAGGGCAGATTGTATAGCCTATGCCAAGAAATGTGATAAGTGCCAACGTTTTTCCTCCATCCGAAGAACTCCACAAGCATTATTGACACCCATAACTTCCCCTTGGCCATTTGCCATGTGGGGAATTGATTTGGTTGGACCACTGCCAATGACCCGAGGAAGGTTCAAGTACCTCGTCATCGCAGTGGATTATTTTACTAAGTGGGTAGAAGCTGAGCCACTCATTAATATGACATACGAGAAGGTGTACCAATTTGTTTGGAAGAACATCATTTGCCGATATGGTCTCCCTCATGCCTTCATCAAAGACCATGGGACACAATTTGATAACGACGAGTTTGCCGCCTATTGCCATCAGTCAAATATTTTGAAGGTCCACTCAGCACCAAGCCATCCTCAAAGCAATGGTCAAACTGAAGTGACAAACAAAACGCTGCTGAACGGTCTGAAAAAAAGATTGGATGATGCAAAAGCAAACTAGATCAACGAGCTACAATCAGTACTTTGGGCTTACCGAACTACTCCCCGAGTAGCAACTGGAGAATCACCATACATGTTGGCATTCGGAAGTGAAGCTGTCATACCTGCCGAGTTGGGCCTCCCAACACACAGGGTACTGAATTTCAATTCCCCTGTCAGCGACTTAATGAGAAGACTAGATTTAAACATGCTCGAGGAAGTTAGAGAAGAAGCAGCCATTAGAAATGTTGCTTATCAGCAGCGAACAACTTTGTTCTACAACAAGAGGGTAAAGAAGTGCGACCTGAAAGAAGGAGACTATGTGCTGAAGAAAGTAATTCAAAAGCATAATAAACTGGAGGCAAACTGGCATGGACCATATCGAGTTACAGAAGTTGTTCGACCAGGAACTTACCGAATAGCAACTCTAGAGGGAGAGGAGTTTAAGAATGCATGGAACGCAGAGCACCTGCGCAAGTATTATCATTGATGTCGAATTCCCATGTAACGCAGTTCCATCGGTATGAATAAAATGAAGATATTCTGCAAGTCTCTCTTTTTATTGAAAGTTTTTCGGTGAATACTAGTGCTACGCACTACTCTCAGCAGAAATATTCCTAAAAATGCAAACCTGTTTGGCTAGGAAACAAAATATTCCTAAAAATGCCAACCTGTTTGGCTAGGAAATAAAATATTCCTAAAAATGCCAACCTGTTTGGCTAGGAAGCAAAATATTCCTAAAAATGCCAACTTATGTTGGTTAGGAAGTACATATTTTCTCGAAAATGCCAACTTATGTTGGTCAGGAGGCAAATATATTCTCGAAAATGCCAACTTATGTTGGTCGGAAGGTAAAATTATTTCAGAAAGCTCCAAAGTTGCTCGTAGAGGAAAAATCTACTAACTATGCCTGGTCGGGGATAAAAACCCACCAACTGTAGTTGGTCGACAAAGAAAATTTACCGACCTTGGTTGGTCGGAAACATTTAATAGAAAGTAGAGCACCTGCGCAAGTATTATCAGTGATGTATATGTAACGCAGTTTCCATCAGTATGAATAAAATGAGAATATTCTGAAAGTCCCTTTGTTTATTAAAAAATTTTCGGGGAATATTAGTGCTACGCACTACTTGGCAAGCAAAGGCAGACTACTCAAAAAATTCCAAAGAAAATATTCCAAACTGTATCAACTTAGTTGGTCGACGAGGAGAAAAAATTCCAAACTGTACCAACTTAGTTGGTCGACGAGGAGAAAAAATTCCAAACTGTACCAAATGCCAACCTGTTTGGCTAGGAAACGAAAAATTCCAAACTGTACCAACTTAGTTGGTCGACGAGGAGAAAATATTCCAAACTGTACCAACATAGTTGGTCGACGAGGAGAAATATTCCTAAAAATGGCAACCTGTTTGGCTAGGAAACGAAATATTCCAAAATTTACCAAGTATGGTTAGTTGGGGATAAACTCTCACTAACTATAATTGGTCGACGAGCACAATTTAACAACCTTGGTTGGTTGAAATTTTTTTAAACATTTTTATACTCATTACTTTATTATTAAGTGATCGAGCAACATTATTATCTTTTTAACAGAGATACATGAATATAAAGTATTTGATAACTACAATAGCAATTGAGATTTGCAAGCAAGAATGAAATTCTTTCATAAAATTCAAAATAAATTACAAGTTACATTGATAATTACATGGATATGTGTACTAACTATTACATCAAAAATTCCTATTCTATTGGTCTTTTCCCCTCAGCTTTCAATACAGGTTCCTCGCCAGCAGGCGGATCATTTAAAGACTGAGGAGAATTGATGAAGTTCAGATCCTTAAGGATCCTGACATTCATCACAGAAGGTCGATCTAGAAGATGCTCGGGAAGAGATACCTCAAATTGAGAATGTAAATTATAGTCATCGAGGTATTTCGCAATTAAGCTCCGAGGAATGACACGAGCTGGTATCCATTCCATGTCCAAATTGTACGGTGGCACAGGCAAGTCGAGCAACTCGGGATCATGGTAGTCCCACAGATAGTGTCCTTGTTCGAGCTTCAGCACACCTAAGGCGTTCAGCCAGCCGTGCTTGTAGCCCTCATTATTGGCATTCTGGATACGGTCGTCCAAGTGAAATAATGTTTCGTTGTATCCAGCCATCCAAAACTCCCTGGGCTGTTTGTGGAATTGATACGTTAGCCTTTCAAGCTTCTCGTGGAGATTATTGACAAAAAGCTCATTAGTCTCCAACACTGATATCTTTGCAGAGAGTTATTTTTCCAGGTCTCGAATCTTCTTTGACATATCATATAACTCCTGGTTCTTCGCCTTTAGTTGGAAGGCCTGGTTCTCTAAGGCAGATGTTGTCCTCTGTTCCTCTCAGAACCCGAGATGCTCTTGCTCATCCCCGAGGAGATGTGGAAGGGCCCAACCTTTTCAAGGTGTCCAACTCTTGCCTCAATTTGGCATTCTCAACCTCTAAAAATGAAAATCCCTCATCAGTCACTGGGATTATAGCTGTTGAAGAAGAGGCTACAGACTTCAACTGTGCTAGCTCTTTCTGCAAATTGTTATTCTCTTGCTCCAACAGCTCGGCAATCTGTCTACATGCTTCAACTTCACCCTTTAAGGTTCTCTCCCTGACATCGTACCCAACAAGGAGTTTCTCGTAGCCCTTCTCAGCAGAAAGCTGCTGATACCTCTTCTCATACCCCTCATGCAACAGGGCAGTTGATTCCTTGTACTGGTTCTGAAGATCTTCTAGGGTATATTGAAGATCCTCGATCATTTCGTAGTAAGCCACATTATTGGCCACAGCTCGGTCAAGTAAACACTTCAGGTACTGATAAGCTTCGACTGCCTGTTCTGAAGCATCATGACCAAGGATGTCGGCAACTTCTGATGCACTCAGTTCTGTGTGACCAGCCTTATAATATTCATTACATTGCTACATCAGCTTTGTATAATTGGCAGATAGCATATCCATCCTAGCCAGAAACTAGCAGAGAAAGAAAAGATAATCATCAAAAAGAAGATCAAGACAGAGTACAAATAGAAAATAAACAATCGTATAGAGGGAAAAACTCAAATTTTATTAGATCATAGTGCAGAGTTACAAAGATCTTGGTTACACTTGACAAAGAAGAAAAAGAAGAGAAAACCGAACAACACTACACCTTTTCCTTATCTTCAAAACCTTCTCGGGAGGATGGGAAGAGGAGGCAGGTTGCTCGGAGGGAATTGTGACTTGCTCGGAGAGCACCAACTGTTGCTCGAAAAAAGAAACTCCTTGCTCGACAGCATGTTGACTAGTTAGGGCATTCTCTCCCATTACCATTGAAGATTCTTCAGAGGTAGCTTCGTCCTCTTCTAATTCTTCTGGAGTAGGAGGGGGACCAGGGATGTGTCTCTGGAAGAGCTCGGATAACTCGTTGACCTTCAATTCCTGAAGGGCAGCAACCCATCCGTCCCTGAAATACTTTACACTGCCGTAATCCACTTAAGAGACCATGGCAGCACATCCCTTATCCCAACCTTTGTCCCAGCCAGAGCTGAAGGACTTCTTCACGGTAGCTTTCCTTTTGGCCTTCTCCAAGGCGAGCTTCTCGGACAGCAAAACATCAGCAGCTTTCAATTTTTGTTCAGCTTACTCCTTCTGCCGATTTACTTCCTGGAGTTGGACCAACTTCTCCTCAGCATCCTTGAGTTTATTTTCAAACTCCTCAGCAGCCTTGAGCTTCACATCAAGCTCTTTATTAACCTTATCCAAGGCATTCACTTTCTTCTCCAAATCCCTGGAGGCCTCAGCAACCCGAGTTTTCTCCTGCTCGGAGGAAGCAAGTTTATTCTCCCAGACTGCCTTATCAATAGTGTACTTCTGGCGAGATTCCTCCAAGGACTTGGTAGCTTCTTCCAGAGCTCCCTCCACACTGGACGAGGAGAAAGAAGCCTTGATTGCTTCATCCTTCTTGAGGATTATGTTGAAGCAGCTCGTCAACTGTAAACAGAAAGAGAAAGCAAAGTCAGAAACAAAAATGAGAAATAACAAAGAAAAATATGAAAAGTTCAATGTAAAGGTACTTACTGAAGCAAGATGACGAGCATCCAAAGAAGTAACCATATCCCGAGTAAGGCTATCTTCATTACCTTGCACCTCGGGAATGGTCAAGGACTTTACCGAGCTCATGTCAGAGCTCGGGGGAAAAGATGTGGGAACCTTAGTCCCAGCAGCAGGGGGCTGAATGGTTGTGTCAGCCAAATTGACCGAGGATCTTTTCTTCAGCCTCCTCGGGGGAATAGGTACAACCAAGGAAGAATCATTGGTCGGTGATATCACAATCACCTTTCCAGGAGCAGCAGAGCTACTCGGAGCCACTGCGGGCTTATCAGCAACCTTCTCGGAGACTTTAGCAGGAGCAGCTGGAGGATCTGCACCAGTCTTCTTTGTCCCCTCCTTTGGGGGATCAATTTTAATCCTTTTTACCTCCCCAGAGCCGGAGGCAGTTTTTTCAAACAGAGCAGGAGTCCTTATCTTCTTCATCCTTTCGCTCAACGGAACGTGATATTCTGGCGAAGAACTTGTAGAGGGTGGTACTGGCTCTGCTTCACTGATCACTGGATGAGCAGTGAAAGAAGTTGTATAGCTCTTGTATTGGAGGAGATAGGAGGATGATCGAATGTGCTCGTCAGCAACCCTTTGATGTAGACCCTAGATAAGTCCCAAATGCCTTAGATTGGCATCTGTTTCTTTTGGGCACTTTCTCTTGCTATCAACTGCAAATAAACATATATTGTTATCAGTAACACATTTTATCAAACATGAAACAAACATGATTTCAAGATAAATAAAATAAGTATAACCTATCCCATTGCCATAAGGAGGGCATCTTCATCTCCGGTTAAAGGAGGGTGTTGCCAATTTTTTACAACAACCCCATGTTCAAAATAATCCCTGTTGGCATCAGGAAGATTGACTACTAAGGCCCTATTTATAAACTTAGTTTTCAAATAATAAATATTATCATTAACTGCCCATCTATAGCAGTACATGATTTTTGGAATTCCTATACGAGTTCTATGCACTTGATTTAATTTATGCACCCCATTAACTATTCTCCATGTGTTGGGGGCTATTCATGCAGGAACAACATCAAAGTACTGAAAAAATTCTAGACACAGAGGATTTGGTGAAAAAGAAAATCCACACTCAGCAAAAAAGAGACTGGGGAACCAATGTCCCTCAGCCAAATTGAAATAGTTGGAAGGCTCACAAAGCTCTTCCAAGACGACCCAAGAGGGAATGGAAAAATCAGAACGAAATTTCTCAAGAGACTCAATACGGTAAACCATGGTGAATAAAGAAATAAAGATGAAGGAAGAAGATCTTACAGGAAAAGAGTAAAGCTGATGATGACAGACGATGGAAGAGATGAGTACACAAGAGAGTAGAAGACGATGAAAAACTCTAAGATGAAAATTTGAAAAGATAGAAGACAATGGAAGTCTCTGTGAAGTTTAAATACCTTGCCTTGGGAACTGGCGAAGTAATGATTATAAAAAGGACGATTACGTTACCGGCGGCTAAAAAGGCATTAAATATTGGTGAGGGAATCAAAGCGAACAACAGCGGCTAAAAAGGCGAAAAGTGACGCGGGAAACGAAGCGAGCAGAAAAGTCCAAAAAGCATGATTCTAAGAATTGAGATGGAGAAATAAATACAAGGGAGATGATCCTAAAAATCAGGAAGAACTATTTAAAGCAACCGTATTCCGAGAAAGAATGTTCCATACTCCTCAAATTTCGAACTATGAAATATTGGGGGCCTCTGTTGATACCAAATTTAATCTGCTGACTTGGATCAATCATATGAAGACACGTGGCTATCTACATGGCAACCACAAGCACCTCCGAGGAACGCTTACTCTCCGAGGAACTCTTGAATACCAGAAAGCTTAGGCGATCCGAGCTACTCAGGCGGTCCGAGCTGCATCTCGAATAGAGCATTAATAGCTGAATAACTAACAGTTCAACTGGTTCATTAAATGCTTATCATTTAGACGCACACGCTTAAAGGGCATTAAATGTGTTACCCTTTCATAGGTATATCATTTAATGTATCACCCTTTCAGATGACAGCCTCAAGGCTATAAATACGTTGTACAATCCTCATTGTAGGGGACCGGATTCTGAATCCAAACCTTGGGATCCAGAACGCAATTTCTTGTAATCGAGAATTTCCAAACATTCAGCAATAAAATAACAGTGGACGTAGGCCATTCACATAAGGCTGAACCACTTTAAAAATCTTTTGTCTCATTTATTTATCTGTGATTGAATTATTAGAGTGATCTAATTTTTTACATCAACACCCATAATTACGACTTTTATTTATCATTATTTAGTTATCACGTATAACCGTTAACATCTTAATTTAATTTTGAGGAACCTTTCCACTTACTACATAACGCTCAGGGATTCTATCCTCCCAAGTATAAAATTCAGTAGGTATACACCTTTGTCCCAAAGTAACTCTCTTACGGGTCTCTCTCTTTAAATCATAAATTCACCGACCCTTATGTAATTATCCCAAAATACAATCTTTGCCCGACATCAAGGGTCCAAAAATCTATTCACAAGTCCTACTGGTTTTCCCTATCTCCCAAAACATTTTATTGAGGATGCCCAAGAATTTTCTCACAATAAATTGAATTTAACTCATTTAAAAGGAAATAGGAGTCTACCAGGAGGGGTCGATCGATCGAGGTCTGGGGCTCGATCGATCGAACCTTCGATCGATCGAAGCTCTGGGCTCGATCGATCGATCAAGCAGGTCTGCGAAATCTGCAGAATTGCAGTTACGGGTTTCATCTTCTAATTTACACCAAATCCATATTTTACAATCCCAAACGTCTCAAAATTTGTACTACTAACATCCTAACATGATATCATACATTTCCTACGCAAAGCATGTCAATTTACGTCACTAAACATGGATTAATCATCCCATAATTCATTTAAATATTCAAGAACCCTAGAAATCTCTAAATCATGGTTCCAATCTGTTTTTCCAGAAATTTCTTCTTATAAACATCATAATTTCGTGGGTAAATTCCTCTACGTGGCAAGGGTTTCCAGAATTATCATTTAAACCATAACTACATGCGATTCCTATCTCAAATCTTAGGTTTTCTTCCATAAAACTCATCCTAATCATTCCTACACTAATATGAAAGATACATCAACGAAATAAGCAAGATAAACACTTGCCTGGGATTTTTGGTGTTCTGATTTGCAGATGATTTTGGTGTGGTTGCGTAGTCCGTTGCGCGATCTACGCGTTGGTGGTGGTGGCGGTGCAAACGGATGGCTTTTGGGCCTTGAATTTGCCTTGAGAGCTCTCTCCTTCCTCTCCTATGGCCGTTCTTGTGTTTGTGATTTCTAACCCTAGCTGACTAACCTAAATGGCCGATATAGATTACTGATTTTCGTGGGTTTAATTACCCATAAATGTGAAATGACCAAAATGCCCTCCCGGGGTACTAATTAGGCCTAAAAACGCCCCGAGACCCAAACTAAACCCCCGGGTACACTTTTCTGACTATCTCGACCCTTATGGACGCGTTGGCGCACTCAAAATGACCATACGGACAACTTATAAAATATTCACTTTTTATTTATCAAAATTTAGTCCCGACGCGACACGAGCACGTCCCGACTTAAATTTTCGAAATTGTCATTTAACTCACTCATGACATTCAATATAACCAATATAATATATTACTTTGCTCATTAGTAATATTCAACAAATTTCATATAATTACTAACTCTCGTCACGTTAATAATTATAACATAATTAATTTCTGGATTTTTTTTTATTAAATAATTAACTCTCATTAAATTTAATAAATCCCCAAATTAATATAGCCTGAAAATACGGGGTATTACACTCTAATTTACTGTTCATAGAGGACTATTGTGTGGAACCTCTGGTATAACACATAAGGTGTTATATTGTTGAACCACCGCCAGGTGCCGATTTGCCGTGAGTCGTTAGTCAGGTGGGCGTTAGGCGTGAAGGCGTAGAGGCAGGAAACGGGTACAATGCCAAAGTAGTGGATTGAGGTGCGACACATAAAAAGGGAATTGTAGGCGGTCGATACCGACGAAGAATAGTAACAAAGCTGAAGAAAAGAAGATAAAGATATTGCAGACTAGAAGGAAGGTATAACTCGAACCAAACCCTTAACTATTTTACATATTATTGTTTTAAAAGAAACTTGTATGAGACTACAAATCACTACAGACTTTTTAGCATTTGTTAATCAAATAAATTTAAACTTAACTAGAGAAATCCAAGATTGGACTCTTAGAGACCCTAAAGATAAAGAACTAATAGAAACTGCTTTAACATATGCAGGTGGTACTTTTAAATATATAGACCAGGTTATTAGCGGTTAGTACGTGAAGTACCTAGAATATAAATAATTAGAACTGGGGTCCATGATCTCTTTAGACAACAATTAAGAACTGAAGCTTTTGTAGAAGAACTATCAAGACTTGAAAAATATCAATAATATACTAGAGTACTTGAAGACAGTATAGATATATTAAAATTTATAAGACGAAAAATACTAGCAGAAACAAAAGCTATTTTAATTAGAGCCGGAGGAATCCATCCTCTCCTTAAAAATATAGAAACAGCTGCCCCTAGAACATATCGTAGATTTTTATCATTTTATGGTGATAATAATTTAAACGAATTTATAAATAATGATATAACTGATATTGTTAATCAGATATATAAAGAAACTAGATGGATAAAACCACAATACCGTATAAGGTATTTAAGACTAGAATATTTCCCTTCAAAACCGCTTGCAATTTCTAGACTCCCTAAAGAAACTATTTATATAGAAAACCCAAGCTATTCAGAATTTCAATACGATAGTGACGGAAGAAGTCGTAGAAGTAGCAGCTCCGAAACCTCTATTAGACTCCCAGATTAGAGACGCTAGAAGTTATTGAGGTCGAAATTTCTATTCCATAAAACTTTAGAAAAAGACAAAGGCATATATAAAAATAAAGTGGTCCATAGGTAAGTTTTGGACTGTAGCTAGTCCGCATACTTAGTACGCAAACTAGATATGCACTAGATCCATTCTCTCTCTCTCTCTCTCTCTCTCTCTATATATATATATATATATATATATATATATATATATATATATATATATATATATATATATATATATATGTGTGTGTGTGTGTGTGTGTGTGTGTGTGTGTGTTTGAGATCATCTTGTTGGCACCGGGTTTCATTCTCTACACCAAAAAGGAGATAGTTTCTTACGGAGGATTCCATTTGTTGATTCGTGGCGTGCATACGGAGGAGGGCTTCGTCTGTGGTTGACGGTAGTTGTCCCCCATCGGTGATATCTGAGATGACGGTGGATTCTAGAGTTGTCGACTAGGCAGAGGTAGAAGAATGAAGAAGCGTCAAGGCTTGAGAGGGAGTCAAGTTGAGGAAGTAAGTCTTTTGTCGTGTCTTTTATAAAATCATAGGTCTTTTGTCGTGTATTTTATAAAACCATAACTAGTGGACTTAATGTTGGGACTCATGAGGTTTTTTTCGTTGTGGGTTTTTCTCGTACATCGCGGTCTTGTGGTTTTGTGTTTATTTTATCTTGAAAAAATATCCTTGATGCCTTCTTAGGTTTAAAATGATAAATTTTAGTTTAATCACAACTTTTGTGTAAATTGGTGCTATCTTAAATTTGAGTAATTTTAGTTTAATTCAAGTCAACTATTCAATTTGGAAATATTCATGCTTGGTTTGTTTGACAAAGTTAGAACTTAAACTAATTATTGTTTAAGTGGAAATTTAAATATTCGTTTATTTTGACTTTATTTTAATTTTGAAGAAATTAAAATTTGTTAATCTTGATAGAATTTCAAATTTTGGGATATTGTGAACCATTCTCATTTTAAACTTAAAAATTATGGTATCAAGAGCATATCTTGTAATTTAAAGGAAAGTAGCATTCTCATATTGGTATCAGAGCATATAATTTAAGAAACCACCTTAAACATTGGACACACAATTCCTTACAGAATAAGACTGATCCTCCAAAGGCGTTCCAGACTGTTAACACAGTATTTAAAGAACCAATCTATAAAATCTTCATCAAGATAAAGGATCTACTGTTCATCAAGTGGCCAAAGAAGATGGGTGGTAATCCGATGAAGAGGAATAATGTGATGAGATGTGCATTCCATAAGGAGGGCACCTAGAGGAATGAGAATTTTAAAGCTCTGAAATCGCAATTAGAAGAGTTGGCCCAAGCAAGACATCTCAATGAGTACATAAAAAAGAATGCATACATGGTCTCAACTAATGGCGAACAAAAACCAGATAATGTCCTTGACGAAGAAATAGGACAGGAGTTTACGATGATTCATGGAGCGTCCGACCTAAAATAGATCCAACAAAATGTTGTTCGAATGAAGCTGAAGAAGGTCACTGTTGTTGTGGAGGCATTTCAGATTGACCCTGTAAAAAGCCAAGCTAGCAAACGCCGACGAAAAGAGGACATCGACTATACTAAACACACAATCGTTATCGATGAAGACCTGATTGAAGTAAGGACTCCCGATTATGGTGCACTGGTGATCACCCTCAGGATTATAAATTGGGATGTCGACAAGCTACTGGTAAACCAGGGAAGCTCGTCAGAGGTGATCTAGAGCTATGCAACAAGCTGAAGCTCAACCTAGCCGACCTCAAGGAGGCCACAGTTTCATTGGTTGGATTCGCAAGGAAAATTACAATGTTACTGGGAAAGATAGTCTTACTGGTCAGAGTAGGAAACATCTCAAAGCTGATTGAGTTCTTTGTGGTGGAATAAAATCTCCATATCGTACCATTATAGGCACAGGCTAGTTGCACGTCGTGAGAGACATACCATCCACCTACTACTAGAAGCTGAAGTGTGTCACTGATCGGGGTATGGTTGAGAGTTGTGGTGACCAGACCATTGCAAGGAAGTGCTTCATCATTTATATTCGCCTCGGAAGGAGAATAAAAATAAACCAAAGGACGTTATAGAAAAAGTCCAAGATGGGGTTACACCCTCTAAATAGCAATTACGGTACGACTGACTATGGGTGGAGGAAACCAGGATCCACCCTGTTAATAGGGTTATTAAAACCCTAAAAGAAGTTGGTGCTGATGACAGCTTGCCAAGTTTTTGATCTGAAGTACACTCCCCGATCACGAAAAAGAAGAGTTGATAGCCTTCTTAAGAAGTAATCTGGATGTTTTTACCTGGGAGACATATGATCTGCTTGGGATTGATCTCGACGTAGCTTTCCATCGCCTGCATGATGACTAGACCTTCAAGTCGATCACTCAGAAGGCACATCGAACAGTCCCTAAAAAGGCTAAAGTGGTGGTAAACGAAGTAGGGAAGCTTTTAGATGCGGGATCCTTAAGGGAAGTTCAGTTCCCTAAATGGTTATCCAACCCAGTGATAGTATGGAAGAGCAACGATGGTTGGAGGGTATGCATTGATTTCACATAACTCAATAATAGGGTCTTCCCTAAAGATAATTTCTCAGTCGCTAAGATTGATCAGCTGGTTCACACTATAGCGGCACATGAGTGGATGAGTCGGATGCCTACTCAAGCTACCATTAAATTCCGTTATTCGGCCCTAACCAAGATAAAACATCCTTCATAACCTCGATTGGTTTATACTGCTATAAGGTCATGCCATTCGGCCTAAAAAATGCAAGGTCAACCTATTAGAGGCTGGTCACGAAGATGTTCAAGCAGCAGATGAGAGACAAAATAGAGGTCTACATCGATGACATGTTAGTCAAGAGCAAGAACAGATACGACCACCTCATGGACTTGGCCAGAACCTTCAAAATCCTTAAGAAGTACCAAATGAAACTTAACGCAAATAAGTGTTCATTAGGTGTCCAGTCAGGTAAATTTTTAGGTTATTTAGTCAGTAAGAGAGGGATTGAGGCCAATTCAGATTAGATTGATATGATCACCAAGGTTTATCCCCGGGGACATTGTGGGATTTTAAATGCTTACTGGTATGCTCACAGCACTTAATCGCTTCATCTCCAAGTCCTCAAAACCCTGTTGACTATTCTTTCAGCTTTTAAAGAAAGACATGGGCCTCATGTGGAACGAAGATTGTTCAAGAGCTTTGGAGGAGATCAAGTCCTACCTCAACAAACCGCCCCTATTGGTGATTCCCGATGATGAAGATCCTATGTATCTCCATCTAGTAGTATTAGACCATGCTATTAGTTCGACCGTGGTATGTAAGAAGGAAGTCAGATAGTATCCCGTCTACTATGCCATCAAGATGCTTATGGATGTAGAGCAACACTACTTGCCCTCGAAAAAGCTAGCCTAGTCATTAGTGGTTGCCTTAAGGAAGCAAAAACATTACTTCGAAGCTCACTCAATAATAGTAATCACTTCCCCCTCAAAGTTATTTTTTGGAAAGCCGACCTCTTCAAACGACTCTCAAAATGGTCGGTCGAACTCGAGAGGTTGATATTCACTTTCAGCTGAGAATAGAAAATAAGAGACAAGTCCCGACCAATTTTATTATCAAATTTATTATAATACACTGTATTTTTAATTCATTATTAAGTGCTTGTGTGTGCGCGTAATCAAAACGATTTAATAGAGAAATTAAATTAATGCATAATTAATTACCTATGTGTGAAAAATAAAATAATTTAATGGGGAAATTAAATTGACTTATGATAAATATTAATTAGAGTGATAATTTTTATCTGCATAGATGTTTACTAGCGTAAAGAGTAAATATGAATGTATGATTTTAAGTTATGTCGTTAGTGAGTGATAGCGACTACTTTACGAATTTTGAGCACGAGACTTAAGAGTTGGGTGCGAAAAGTATATTTTAGATAAGTGACTCGGATGGCCATTTCGAGTGCACCAATGTTTCCAAATGTGTCAAAATAGTTGAAATTAAGTACCCGGAAGTTATATTTGTGTTCCGGGAGTTTTTAGACCCTTAGTGACTCGGAAAAGGGTATTGTGATAATTTTACACCCAAGGTTTTAATTAAATCCGAAAATTACCCTTGAATTATAAATAGAAAGGGTTAGTGCTTAGTCTTCTCTTTTGTGTGTATAAGAAGAAGAAGAAGAAGAAGAAGAAGAAGAAGAAGAAGAAGAAGAAGAAGAAGAAGAAGAAGAAGAAGAAGAAGAAGAAGGTTGCCATCTTCTTCATCAACACCTCCCTACACAAACCAAATGTAAGTTAATATTGAATGTTTGATGAAAAAGTGTATAAACATGAGTTGAATCCCTAAATCTTGAATTGATGAGATGTGATTAATAGGTAAATGATTTAGGATGCATCAAACTAGAAACAAATTGAACTCACACAAATCGTTAATTAAAAAGAGGTGGTCATTGCAAATTGATTTTGGGTGTTTTTTAAGCCTTAAATTGTTGTATGCTCGCGAGGTCTTGTACAAAATCATGTTATCAACAACTTTGTAGTTTTAAGTTTTTCCAAAAACGGATCGGAAAAGCCTCAAATAGGCATTTTACAATTCTAGGCAGAAAGTTGTCGAAAACAGAGGTGAATATTATATGTTAGTTTCGGGTCTATTTTAAGTAGGCTATGGTAACGTGCTCGCGTGTCCTTGTAGAAAATCATGTTCTGAACCACTTTGTAGTTTTCAGTTTTTCTAAAAACGGGTTGGAAAAGCCTCAAATAGGTGTTTTATAATTCTTGGCAAAAAGTTGTTGAAATAAGAGTGCTAATGTTTTTCATGTTGTTAGTAAGATAATTATGGTGTTGTGCCTAATATCCTAACTTGATCACATACTTATGGTTATTATGGATATATAACCTTGAAATGATTTGATGTTGAATTAGTAAATTAATGATGTAAATAATGTTATATTGTATATAATGACTATTGTATAACTTGAGTAAGAGACTTGACACGATTGTATATATAGATAAGCATGAAATTGTTTTACATGTATATTGTCGAGTATACACTAGACTAGTCCTCCGATTGACGTAGGCATACGTTGAATGCGATTTTTTATGATTGATCCGGTTAGGTTCCGCTCGAGTGTCGTGTCGGAAATAAACCACCGGAACCGGACACATGGTTATAATGCGGGTCAGATAGAAAGACCTAGGAATGCCATGTGATTTAGGACTTAGTATGATTGACCTTACCACGTAATATTGGGGAATATTCGTGTGTAGGCCTAGTGTTATGACTTGTTCCCTCGGATAACGATAGTGACCCGATGTGACTTGTTGTGTGAGATATTATGCTCGTGTCTTAAAGTAATATCCCGAATCGATGCATTTGATATTATACTTGAAGGAAATATTTTGATACATTAAATACTGAAATGAGATTAATAATGATTAATCACGATACGATATGAGATTACACGTTACTCGAGTTTGGGTTGGGTAGTCACGATATAGGAGCATCGGTTGGGTAATTGAACGAATTAATTATTGGAGACAAGTTGTGTTGAGTATGCATTCATCATACGTACATCTTATAACTTTATAGATTTTCTTGCTGTTGACACCCATTTCTATGTCCCCTATCTCATATATATATATATATATATATATATATATATATATATATATGTATTATACAGGTCCTCGCCCCGTTGGATAGTAGACCGCGGATCTGGATGACCTCGCATCTATTCTTAAGATCCTATTGTGGTGGACGCTGGTCCTTATACTATTTTATCACTCTTCCTTAGAGTGTGGTATCAGAGATTTCCCATTATTAGGGATTTGATAGTGTTGAGAGGTTTACATTACAAACTTTACCTAGTTTATTTTTGGGCCCGTAGCTTGGGCCTTTATATTCAGTACTGATATTACTTGTGGATCCTATAGTTGCTATGATGTGATTTGGTTACACGTATGGGAGTGTACGTATTTACTTTACTGCATTTATTTTAAATTCTGTTTATAATGCCAACATATTGACGCTCCACTTTAATTTAATTGGGCGTAGCTAACCGAATTAGATATAAAAAGCAAGGTTGTGATAGTTGGTATCAGAGCACGATTTAAGAGCCTTTAGGGATCTCAGGGCGTCCGTTACGTTTTCCGCGCATCGTTTCCTTGATACGTAGAGCCTTACGATTAGGTCTTATATTCGATGACTTGGAAGATCTTCACCCTACGATTTTGACGAGCGATTCGGAGCTAGCCTCGTGTATAGGGAGGGTTCCTTGTTTGGATTTCATTCGTGAGATGTCCCACGCATGAGGTAAATCCCCGATCGACCACAAGATAGTACGTGTGAGGTCCGTGTATGAGTACTTATTGTAATTATGACTAGTGCTCCACTTGAATAATTTTTTTTAGGATACGTGTTCACTTACTATCTTTTAATATGGTTATTTGATGAGACGTGGACTTTGGGAAGGCATAGGGTCCAAGCATTTTAGGAGATCGTGATTCACGTGAAACAATTGTAGTTTCATCGCCCACCAATAGGCGAGAGCATCGATGTTGAACTCAATGATTGAGTTGACTTTTGGTGCTTTAGGGTGAGGAAACACACGTATAATTATTGTGCATTATCAACTTTGAATATCGTCGCTTTTATGGCTGTAAAGAAGTTGGTATAAGTTATAGCACACCCATTAGTACCATTGATTTGTTGGTACCACTTGCGTGTGTACTTGTCTTAAGTTGCTTCCAATGTGAAAGGGTAGAGCTTTAGATTTGGCATACCTCAAAATGATGTGGTCTAGTTGTTGTTGTGACGTTTCCTGAGAAGGAATTATCGCGCTCTACCCGTGATGGACAGACTGCTGAGGCATTCGATGACGTATTAATCAGTGAATGGTTAACGAAAGTAAGTCTTGTGGTAATAAGAGTATATTATTAATCATGAACATGCAAAAGAAGGGTTGTGATTTGAGAAAGGATTACTCCAAATCGGTGTATGTCCCACCCCGTCAAAGGATGACCTGAGGGGTCCAATTTTAGTGTACGCAAGAGTGTTATCATACTTGTGAAAAACACGAACTAGATTCATCAGTTAGATGATGTTCAATGGGAGATTCATGACTCTGAATCTGGAATGGATAAGTGATCTTGAATTATTGTGTTGGTATCAGGGAAGTTTGGTACGCATGTAAACCTACACATTGTCCACACAAGCGATAGATATCGTATTCCGGTGGCACGGTGGTACCATAGTGTTCTGGTCTGATAAAATCCGTAATGTAATGAACTTAAGGTCGATTAAGTGTGTGTTTGGTCATGTACAAAATATGTTAGTGGGTTGGGTACTCACATGTTCAGAGTGGAAGGGTTCGGCGAGTTATCCCGAACAAGTTCGTGAGAATGCATCAGTTATGTTGCGATGTCTTGGCCATGGACATTAAGGATGAGGAAGTCCGTATCACAAGGTCATACGAGGATTGACATTGGATAAGTCCAAAATTTTCGAGGGAGTTTTCTTTCCATATTTGGCAACGATTAGAGCTCAGTGTTCTTCATAAAGCCCTAGATTAGAATGGGTGTTCGATAAGATGTGGTTATCTTGCTTTGTAGAACCGATATATTTGTTAAAATCTATCGAGAGCGAGACGTGAATATGGGTGTACTAAGGAATGGAATTGATCTAGAGTTACAAGTTGTGAACCCTACGGTGAGTAGCGAATATCGAGGGATGAGTTATCGAGTAAGAACATCACGAGGGAGTGTTCAATAGACGTTTCATTTTATGCGAGTGTGGTCGCTTGAATTGGTGATATATCCATGAGTTCGGTTTTATGTTATCACCCAGTGATTGGGGGTACTAATTTGTTGCACCGTGATAATGGTGATGCTTGATTTTGAATCCATCAGATATGGGAATGTGGCTATGTTGTGTCCCCCGTTATGTATTAATGTGAATTAGAGCACAAATGAGTAGTTAGTGACATGATGTTTACTTAGACAGTGTGTGATTAAAGACGCGTTTCAAAACCAAGAGTAAGATGTTCGATTATGGTGACATCTATACTAGTGAATAGTCATACCTTGATGGTCTTTTAATAATGGTAGAGTCGCGTGTAGCTCAGTCAGTTTTTGGATGATTGATTATAGTGTTGCCAAGTGAGTGTCGTCGTTAATGGCAAGGATTGAGACATTTTGGAGTTTCAAATGTTGGACCCATTTATTGAAATGGTTGTCATAACCTCCACTATAAGGGGACAACAAGAGAGTGTTTCGACCGTTATTGAGAAGTATTATAATGAGGGTGTGTACTCTTGGGCAAACACCCGCAAATGGGTTCGTAAGATAGTTAATTTTTACTTAAGTTATGTGTGGAGTACTAAGTGATAATTTGGGTCACGGTATGCGAAGGTACCCGATGTCTTATATTTACGACTGTTGACCTGTTGGATAGAACATCATTCTTCATAAAGATCATGTAGCGTTAGCGTGCTAGAAGATGAGTATCCAGATGGTGAATGTGCCAAATCCGATATTCTGATTTGGTATGATAAGTGGGAATTTTAGGTCTTACCTCGTTGCTTGGAAAATGTACAAGCCTTATTCGTGGTTTGAAAAACCAAGTTCATTTCATGTTCGGTGAGAAAATTCTAATATGCTCACAGTCCAAGGAAAATCCTGTCAGATAGGTTGAATTCCTATACGTGTTTTTAAAAAAAATACTGTAAGTCGAATCTAGCGAGGGTCTATCGCCTTGGGTTAGAGCGACCAAACCGTGAGAAGTGGGGGTATGCAAGGGGGCATATTGCATCTCGGGTTAGTCCGAAACCTTTATGTGAGGGATCGTTGACCGCCCAGAATGCAACTTCATCGGTATTGTCTTGTTCGAGAGAGTATGAACCTTGATGATATTATTTACCTAAGTCCAAACTTGGAAAGATGGAGTAATAATTGTAAGTACATAGAAGTTGTATGCTTATGCACATGCGCAATATTAGTGGATCATAAGGGTTTCCATATCGGTTGACTCACCATCAATTTAAGTGCAAAGCAAGTGTTATTGACAACTCGAAGTAGAGTTGGCTTTTGAGCTTTCAGTACCATCTATTCGATGTGGTATCTGATGTCTCGGATCGTGACTCACAGTGTAGTTGGGGAAACATTGTTAGTCGATTCTGAGTTGAGCATCGAGGCATGATTGATGAATAGTGACATTTGTATTGAGTAGGCGAAGTTAGATTTTTTTTGTTGTGTGGTGAACCATTGAGGCCAGAGATAAGTGCTTTTGGAGTTAGATGATTCTTGAATCACTAGGGATCTTGAGTTGACAAATTCCTTATCTCTACAAGCTAACAGTAGTGTATCGGAGGGATTCCTTGTTTGGATTTTGCTTGCGAGACACTCCACGCACGAAACTTAGCGAGTCGGGACTTGGGGGTATTGATTTCTGGATCAACTTAATAGTTCAGTTATGTTAGGTTTCGTGGATAGAGTTCGGTTGTACAGTTAGAAATGGGAACGTATCTCCATGGATTTCATTTTTAGGTTGCCAAGATCGCAGTGCGGTCATGATTCGATTTGGGTCATCGTCGACAGACTAACAAAGGTGGCTTATTTCTTTACAATGAGGACGAATTATACGGCAGCACAGTACGCCACGATGTTTATTAACGAGATTGTGAAGTTGCATGGGGTACTGCGTGATATCGTGTCCGACCGTGGTAGTGTCTTCATCTCGCACGTTTGGGGTAGTCTTTAGGAGGTGATGGGTGTTCGATTGAGTTTGAGTACCGCATTCCACCCTCAGTCTGATGGTCAGACGGAGCGGATGAACCAGATTTTGGAGGATATGTTGCGAGTTTGTGTGTTGGACTTCAAAGGTGGTTGGGATATGCATTTGCCACTCGTGGAGTTCACATACAATAATAGTTATCAACAGACTATTGGTATGGCACCATACGAGGATTTATACGACAGTCCTTGTAGATCCCCTACATGTTGGTTAGAGTTCGGAGAGCACCGAATACTGGGTCCGAATATTATTAGGGAGACCTCGGAGAAGGTTGACTTGATTCGTGCACGGATGAAGACCGCGCAAGATCGTCAGAAGACTTATGCTGACATAAGGCTGAGGAAGTTAGAGTTCGCCGTTGGGGACCAAGTGCTGTTAAATGTCTCACCCATGAGAGGCGTTGTTCTCTTTGGTGCCAAAGGGAAGCTTTCACCGCGATACGTGGGTCCATTTACAGTGTTGGACAGGGTGGGACCGATTGCTTACCGTTTAGCCCTACCTGACCATCTTCAGCGGGTACACAATATTTTTCATGTATCCATGTTGAGGAAGTTCTTACGTCTCGAGGACTCACACCTGTATATAGATTTAGACGGGATTGAGCTGCACCTCGACGGGAGCTTCAAGGAGAGGCCGGTTAGGATCCTAGATCGCCATGAGCAGCAGTTGAGGTTAAAAGTCTTTCCTCTTGTTCGTGTTTTGTGGAGTCATCATGATGAGTCTGAGGCCACCTGGGAGAGAGACGATGACTTGCGAATTAGTCACCCATATCTCTTCACGAAAGGTACGTACGAAACTACCTTACTTGAATTGAAATTGATTTGTTTTATTTTGGATTTCGAGGATAAAATCCAGTTCGTAGAGGGGGAGAATGTAATACCCCGTAGTTTTAATGCATTATTAATTACTTGTTTGTGCGCATAATCAAAATGATTAAATAGAGAAATTAAATTAATGCATAATTGATTATCTATATGTGAGAAATAAAATAATTTAATGGGGAAATTAAATTAACTTATGATAAATATTAATTAGAGTGATAATGTTTATCTACATAGATGTTTACTAGCGTAAAAGAGTAAATATTAAGTTATGATATTAAGTTATGTCGTTAGTGAGTAATAGCGACTACTTTACGAATTTTGAGCACGGGACTTAAGAGTTGGGTGCGAAAAGTATATTTTAGATAAGTGACTCGGATGGCCATTTCGAGTGCACTAATGTTTCCAAATGTGTCAAAATAGTTGAAATTAAGTACCCGGAAGTTATATTTGTGTTCCGAGAGTTTTTAGACCCTTAGTGACTCGGAAAAGGGTATTGTGATAATTTTACACCCTAGGTTTTAATTAAATTCGAAAATTACCCTTGAATTATAAATAGAAAGGGTTAGGGCTTAGTCTTCTCTTTTGTGTGTATAAGAGAGGTAGAGAGAGAAAGAAGAAGAAGAAGAAGAAGAAGAAGAAGAAGAAGAAGAAGAAGAAGAAGAAGAAGAAGAAGAAGAAGAAGAAGAAAGGAAGAAGAAGGTTGCCATCTTCTTCATCAACACCTCCCTACACAAACCAAATGTAAGTTAATCATGAATGTTTGATGAAAAAGTGTATGAACATGAGTTGAATCCCTAAATCTTGAAATTGATGAGATGTGATTAATATGTAAATGATTTAGGATGCATCAAACTAGAAATAAACTGAACTCATTCAAATTCGAAATTAAAAAGGGGTGGCCGTTGCAAGTTGATTTTTGGTCTTTTTTAAGCCTTAAATTGTTGTGTGCTCTCAAGGTCTTGTACAAAATCATGTTCTCAACAACTTTGTAGTTTTAAGTTTTTCCAAAAACGGATCGAAAAAGCCTCAAATAGGCATTTTACAATTCTGGGCAGATTGTTGTTGAAAACAGGGATGAATATTATATGTTAGTTTCGGGTCTGTTTTAAGTAGGCTATGGTAACGTGCTCATGTGTCCTTCTAGAAAATCATGTTCCGAACAACTTTGTAGTTTTCAGTTTTTCCAAAAACAGATCGAAAAAGCCTCAAATAGGCGTTTTACAATTATGGGCAGAAAGTTGTTGAAACGTCCTGGATGACCTCGCATCTATTCTTAGGATCCTGTTGTGGTGGACGCTGGTCCTTATCCTATTTTGTCACTCTTCCTTAGAGTGTGGTATCAGATATTTCCCATTGTTAGGGATTTGATAGTGTTGAGAGGTTTACATTAAACACTTTACCTAGTTTATTTTGGGGCCAGTAGGTTTGGGCATTTTATATTTAGTACTGATATTACTTGTGGATCCTGTAGTTGCTATGATGTGATTTGGTTACACGTATGGGAGTGTACATGTTTACTTTACTTCATTTATTTTAAATTTTATTTCTAATGCCAACATATTGACGTTCCACTTTAATTTAATTGGGCGTAGCTAACCGAATTAGATTTAAAAAGAAGGGTTGTCACATTTATGAGGGACCAGTCTGGCGATCAATATGAAATGGAGCAGTCAACAAACAAAGAAGCACGGTCTAAGGACTGAACCCTATACATTGATAAAGCTTCCAATTCTAAGGGGGCAGGATTAAGAATCGTCCTCGTCACACCAAAATATGATATCATTAAACAAGGAATCAAGTTGGTATTTGAAGCCTCTAATAACGAAGTCGAATATGAAGCAATGATCGCTTGCTTGCGCAAATCCCAACTGCTGGTGACAAAGCGTCTCAACGTGTTCGACGATTCCAAACTGATCTCCATGTAAGTAAGTGGAGATTTCAACGCAAAAGATGAAGGTAAGGCGACCCACCTCGCCATAGTAAGAGATCTTATGGCAGGATTTAAAAAAGTTGATATTCAGGAGTTCCTTCGGGGCATAACAGTTACGCTAATTATCACCCCTAACCCCATTAGGATATAATTAACTAAATCGTTCACAAACCACATTTATTATTTATTTAGTAATACATATTGAAACAACTTCAAGGTTAAAAGGCGGAATACTAAAAATCCAATCATTTTAAGGAGACATAATTTAAACAGAACTCAAATACCATTTAACTTAATTACAACTAGTACAATGTATAAAACTAACAAAACTAACAAGACTCCACTATTATTTAACAAAACTAACAAGACTCCACTATTATTCACTCAACCTCCTAAACCTGGCAGTGGCATCTTCACTTGAAAATGTAAACATATAAAACCATGAGTTTAAAAACTCAGTGAATGTACTACATCTCTATATAGTAAAAGTACTATTTTAACATTTCAACATATCAATATATCTCCATCTCTGTTCCAAATTAGGACATATACATATCCGGAGTTAATGAACCCCACATCTCCTGCCCGTAGGCAATAATCATATCCATAGGTTTTAATAACCTAACATCTCCTGAATTACATAGCAACTCAACATATCTTGACTTTTATAAAGCCATAACATCTCAACATCTCTTGACTTTTAACAAGCCATAACATCTCAACATCTCATGACTTTTAATAAGCCATATCATCTCAATATATAATACATACACATCATATCCATAATTAACTCAGTAAGTACACTCATATTGGGTTGTTAACTATGTATTCTCGTTTCCTTCTGGTGGAGCTGAACTGGGATGATTTGACCTTACACCTGTTAATCTAACTAAATCAGTACTGAATCTCAATCATAAGTATTATTTTAATATATCTATGTAACTTTCAATGACTATACAACAACAATATAATTCTACTTAAGTCACATTCCATAAAACATGTGTAACGACAAAACAGTGGTATACATGTTGATAAAGTTATGGGCATTCAATCGTAGGAAATACCTCATAAGGAATTTATAACTAAACCCAAGTAAATATTAAATCATACTTCTCAATGTATATACACATGAAACATGTACTCAAAATACTCTTTGAAAAGAGCAGATAAAAACATTCTTTCAAGGGGTATCCAATATGGCCTCAAATTATTGTCATCCATACTTAACCATCCCATATTCATAAATAGTACACATACAGGTGTCCAAGCTTATAAATATGAAAACATATCTGAATATACTTTCCGTTACAAGTGACGGTGTAATTTTTCAATCTTCCTAGAGCAAGTTATGGCCATTTCTTTACAACACAAGAAATTTCCCCTACAAACTCCTCTATTGTTCCTTCAACTTCCAAGAATTTTCATAATTTTTCTACAGTATAACTTTCCATGATTTTCAACTCATTTTCAATAAACATACTTAATAATACATAATTAAAGTTTCATAATCTTTTGACTTCATTTACTCTGGCAAAAGCTTGACCAAACTCAGGGTATACCGAAATTAAATATCCAAACAACAACTATGTACCAACTTGAAACCATCACCAACGCCCAACCACAAGGAGTTATATTCTAATTTTGGATATGATATGAATATATGAGCATAATTTCATATCCAATTGGAATTTATGAATTCTAGTAAGCACACAAATATATATATATATATATATATATAAGTTTGAATACAAGGGTTTCAATACAAACCAATATGGCCTATAAACACCACCTACCTCACATATGAACCAATACATATTATCACAAAGGGTGATGGAATTTTAATCCCTAATTCAAAATTTATATACTTTGAAATAAGTATAATACAAGATTAAAACAATATTAATCACAAACTTATACCTTGGAAACACTTTAAGGATTTTCTTGGAATTTTCCTAGATTTTCTTGTAATCTTTCTTTCTTAAACTTCCACTTTCTCTTTCCTTAAGCTTAAATCTCTCAAAACTGAACCTAGGGTTATAGTTGCTGAAGAAATAAGTTAAAGGGATAGGTTTAAGTCGTCCAAGGCTGCCTCCCATGCCCACCAATCAAATTAAACCACTTGGTTTACTAAAAGACAATGTTCCACTTAAAGGGGATGGACAGATTTGCCCCTTGTTCGTAAATTCGGCCTAACTTCTTACTCAAACATCCGTTTTATGCACCGTTTGTTGTGTTACAACCCTAACTCACATGTATACAACTATCTAGCTTTCACCTCACGTCATTTGTAATGTTATAGGGGTCAAAACTAGTCTTAAACAGGAACATTTCTATCGAAAATGACAAAATTTTGTGTTCGTACATAACTCGACATTTCACGATTTATTAAAGTATGATTAGACTAAACATAATCACTTAACATTAGCTATACTAATAACACATTATTCACATCACATAATATAAGCATGATTAAAATATAATTTATCATAATTATATATGGGTTGTCACACTAATTCCTTAGCAACCCTAAGTTCAGTAGTGGACTCTGGTCTTAGAAGAAATATTCATATAGAGTTCATCACCCAACCAAGCATTAACCAGACTATATCTCCTCCTCACAAAAAGGCCCCCTAATTGGATTAACCCCATCATTGCCTATCTATGCAGTGACACGCTGTCGGATGAGAGGAGATTGGTTCATCAAATAAGGGTGAAAGTAGTTAATTTCTACCTTGCCCCATGAGGAAGCTCTACAAAAGATCATTCACATTCCCTTACCTTCAGTGCGTTCAACCACATAGGTTCGATTCCTTCGGGGTCTTGAGCTCTCTGAGGGTAGTAACTACCCACGCTTAAACGCAATCTCCTCGGCTTCTTTCAGCTTTATTGGCATATCAGTCCAACCTTCATAACCTACTGTTCATGTTTCTCGAGGGCCCATTTTGAAGAGATGTCTCAACCTTATAACATACCTCTAGAGACCAGTTGCAATGTCATATCCTCTTGGGACGTTCTTTTTTACTCGGCAACCTCCTTATTCAAGGCATCATTTTCGACCTGAAGTAGCTCGCCTACTTGGGCCACATCCTTGATCTTCGAGAGTTGGGCCTTCAACCATTTACCTCATCTTGCACAGAGGAACCAATTTCCTCTATGATTTGGAGGTCATCCTTCAGTTTGGCTACCAGCTCGGACTAGTTCTTGTACTATTCAGTCCTCACTTTTAGCTACTTGCAGAGCTTCATGAATGACTTACGAACTTGGATACTAACACTTGAACCCAAAAACCTCCCCAAGTTTGAGGTATGAGGGATGTAGTCCTCCAGGACAAGAGGCTACAAACAATAAAATAAATAAGAAATGCAATGAATATCGGCATAATTGAAAGAATAAGAAGCATCAATAAAAGCAAAACTCTTTTTCATTCATCAATACGGGGAGGCCAAAATCCAGTACAACTAAAGAAAGAAAATTACAAGGCACGGGCAAAAGAAAAAGGAAAAGTCCTAAAACTATGGAAATTTACTCCTTCACCTGCTTGGAGCTTTCTAGATACTTCCCTTTCTTAGCAACCCTCCTCTCTTGGTCGACAACCATTACGGCCTCAACAAAATCCTTCTAATCATGGTCGACATGCTGACTAATTGGAGGCTCTTTGTTAGTAAGTGGAAAGTGTCCTGGATAGTGGAGTTGGAATAGGTGAGATTATGGAGGGACTCCTTCTGCTCCTAAAGCTTGATCCCATCCTTTTTTAAAGGACACTTTCTTAGCATAAGCGATCTAGGTCGTAGGCCGCATCCCAACCTTCCGTGTAGTTGCTATCCTTCACGCTCAGGATCTCCTCCTCCAACTCTGAACCTTCCCCACTAGTACCATATTTTCTCTAATGAGTTTTTCCTTTTCTATGACCACCAGGATGTTGGCCGCCTGCAGATCAATGTAGGCCTTTGTCGAACTCTCTCTCTCTCTTTCTCTCTCGCTCAAGTGCAGAACGAGCAATAACTATGTCCTTTTTGGATTTCTTCAGGTCTTCTTTTAGCTCCTGGTTATTCTTGGACTAGTCGGTGTGACCATCCAGAAGGGTAGTGAAGTCAGACAAAAACTACACAAAACTGAAAAAGAAGCCCCTTAGCAACTAAAGTAAAAAAAGGCTCAGTAGGAGCCTTCAAAAACAACCTCTTAGTGGTCTCCTCTTTCTTTCTCTTTTCTTCTTTCTTCTTTTATATATCTCTTTTCCCCTCCTCTTCTTCTCTTTTCTTCTTCTCCTTCTCCTTCTCCTTCCCCTTGGCTCCCAAGCTATAAACACTAACCTTAGGGGAATCCCCCTCTATTTTCTTTAGAGACTTTATCCAATAGTACAACCTGGTTGTCATCATCTATGTTCAACACTCTTATATTCACAGGGGGTGCCATCTCTTCTTCTTTTTCAATTGGTTTAGAGGGCCCTTCTTTAGGAAGCTACAAGACGGGGACTTCGTCAACTGGCGAACAATTAAACTACCGGTAGTATTTTTGTACTACAGTAAACAAGTTGGAATATGAGGGTGCTAATCATTAGGAAGTCTATCTCAGACTCTTCAAGCTTTGAGTAGATCAACGACTCTTAGCTCGCAAAGGGCACGTTCTTGATTTTTATCACGAGCTGGAAGACAGAGGAAGAATACATATATAAAAAATGAAATAGAGGTAGAAAATAAATAAACAAACAAAAAAAGAAACAGCAAGCACACAGAAGTAAAGAGAAAGCGACCTATTTGATCATCCCCCGGTCAGGGATCCAAGGACCTCGGTACCTCTAGCCCTTAGGTAGGGGAGGATGTTGCCAATTTTTAGCAATAAAACCTTTCTCCCGATAGCCTTTATGGGAGTCAGGAAGCTTCACGACTAAGACCCTATCAAGTTTCCTAATTTTCAAGTATATGATGCCATTATTTGTGCGAGACCAAACATAACGGTAACACAGCTCGGTCAACCCTAGGTTGGTCCCATACAGTTTCTTTACCCTATGGACCTTGTTCACAATTTTTTAGAGGCTCATTAAGTAAGGATGACATCAAAGTACTTGAAGAACCTTAGAAAAAGAGGGTCTAGGAGAAAAGTTAAGCCCCCCATGTGTAATTAAGAGGGTATGAATCCAGTGCCCCCCTCTATGTCACGAACATCTTGGGGGATGGGGTCATAGTCAATTTCCACCCATTTTGGGATGTTATAAGACTTACTAAACTCCGTTACAATTTTGTTATCTAGAAGAGCCATGTATGATAATATACCTCTAACAACAAAAGGGAGATTAGTCAAAATAGTGAAAGCAAAGAGAAGATGAGAAAGACTTACAGAAGTGTATGGGAAGCTCCGAGAATATGAAGAACTGAAGAAGAGAATGCACTAGAAGTTTTATGGATGAGGAATGTTTGAAAGATAACAGTTGGAGGTGATGTATCTGGGTTTGAATCTCGCGATAATGATGAAGGACAAATCTCGATGATGATTCCGGAGCTCTAATTTCTGATTGAACCAGCGCACCCTCACATCTTCAATGAAATTATAAGTCTGCCATGGTGTTTGACCTTTGACGAGGGTACCCTCATAAGTTCACAAGCATTACAAGTATACTAATTCGGTTTTAAAACAGTTTTAGGCCTTGAGCCTTGAACTTACTTAAAATCTGTTGGCCCAAATGTTTAGCCCAAAGATCTTAGGGGCAATTCTAGGAGAGCATTTATTTCAGCCCAAAAGTGTAGCTGACCAGCCTAGCGTACATAGTGGATTGTCCGACCCAAATCAGTTATTTATTTGGACTCGTGTATTTAATATGTGCTTAAATGCATAGAGATATACTTAAAATGATTACCAACAATCTCGAAAGAAATATTCAGGGACACCACGGATTATCAACAAGCTAATTGAGTTACTTGTACAACTCAATTACTTATTTTTCCACAAATATAAATTGTAAACCCTGGCTCGGGGAAAGGGGATGTAACCTCGATTATTGAGAGGCACTAATATGAACATAGTAACCTCTCCGTTGACGTAAACAAGTTGTCGAACCACGTACATCTGTTGTTGTGTGTGTAATTATTTGCTTTCATCTCGATCACTATACAAAAATGGAAAAATTGGCACCCTTTCAGCGGCTATCCTTGTCATGGTCATTGATCGTGACAAAAACATACGCATTTTTTGTCACGGTCAATGACTGTGGCAAGTCCGTGACAAAGGCTTGTCACGGTCATTGACCGTGACAAGTCCGTGACAAGTACAGTTGTCATGGACTTGTCACGGTCAATGATCGTGACAATTCTATAAAGTTGTCACGGTCATTGATCGTGACATGACCGTGACAATTCTGTCAGCAAAAAACCTTTTCCCCTCCCTTTTTCCTCACCACATTGTTTCCCTCCAATTTCTCTATCTCTCTACGCGCTACTCTCACTCTCTCTCTCTCTTCCATTTATATATATGTGCATGTGTGTATATATGTGCGTGTGTGTATGTGTGTGTGTGTGTGGTGGGGGAAGGGGTTGGGACAGGGTGTGTGTACGTGTGTGTGTGGTGGGGGGTGGGAAGGGGGTGGGGTTGTTTGTGTCTGTGTGTGGTGGGGGAGGGGGGGGGAGGCGGGGGCGGGGGCGGGGGCGGGGGCGGGGGGAGGGATGGGGGGTAGGGGCTGCGTGTGTGTGTGTGTGCGCACGTGTGTGTAGTGTGCGTGTTTGTGCGTATGTGCGAGAGAGGGAAATGATGCGGGGGGGGTGACGGGGGGTGGGATTGCGTGCGCGCGCGCGTGTGTGTGTGTGCGCGTGTGTGTGGGGAGGGGGGGTGGGGCTTGTTAATTTTTTTTAATTAAATTTTGATTGGTTTATTAGATATTTTCCCTCATATGCAAGTAGTGTCTCTTGTAAACGAATTGATTGATTATTAATTTTTTTAGTAAATTAATATATGAAAGTAGGATTGCCCCTTATTATAAATTAGTAAATTAATAATTGTATACTTTAATTGTTAGTTTAATTGATGGAAATAATTAATTGAGCAGATGAATTAAAAGGAGTGCGGGATACACATTTGTTGTTGACATTGCGGTTGGATTATAGTGGATCGATGTTGGGTTGGTTAATTTTAAAAGTGGCATGACCACTGGAATACTGTCCATATGGGGGTAAGATTTTTTAACTTTTTTTTAAAATTACTTTGTATAACGAATAATATATATATATATATATATATAGTTTGATAATTAAATGAAACATACTTGAAATTACATATAGTGTGCATAGATACTACCCTGCTAGTTCTTATGCGTACGCATTCAATAACCCTTAGACCCGTTCGAGAGTCATTACCCCTGTAATGAGATCTCTCGAATTGTCTCGTTTGGACAGTTTGGGACTGCATAATTTCTGTATAATAATATTCTTAGTGGCTTAAAGTTGTTACTTTTGGAGGAAGTTCTGCAATCGTATCCTAATGTTCTCTGGGTACATACTAGATTGACAAGTGTGACTGTTATTTCAATTGATCAATTGAAATAACACTCACACTTGCCAATCTATGTCGTGTACTTGGAGAACTACGGGGATATGCTGCCGAATTTTTCTCAAATCGTAACAATGTGCATGAGCTGTTAAGTATATTACTGAAAAATGCGGTCTTGAATGGGATAGAACCACTCACCCTTTTGAGGAGATGGAGGAAATATAAATTTCTATTATAAAGTAAATTTGAATTTGAAATTTAAAAATCGAATATAAATAAGACATAATTAAATTAAACATACTATAAATCTAAGTTTTGTTTATACTAATCCATGAATATAAACTTCTTACCTTTAATAGGTGATTAGTTGTGGTAGCTGTGATGAGATATTCGAAATACCAAGAGTGGATGGGTGAGACAAATAGAACGGGGGATGTGTTTCGCAGAGTTGCTAATGAATTTGTGAAATACGCAAAGAGATGTCATAATGATGAAGAGTTTTCGTGTCCGTGTGCTAAGTTTAAGAATGGTAAGGTGTTTGAGTGGAAAACAGTTGAACTACATTTGTTAAGATTGGGTACACAAGATAGTTATTGATTTTGGAGTTTTCACGGTGAATTGAAAGTTCCTTTTGTCCCCGACCAACCTTCACAACAACCTTCAACAAGTAGGATAAATGTAGAAGGGTACGGCGTAGATCATAATATGTTAGAGGATTTAGTTGATGATGCGTACGGATTTTATGAAGCAGAGAAGAATGAGGTTATTGATAATGTACAAGGTTCAAGTGCTCCTGAAGATATCACGATAAACCTTAAAAATGACTACCAAAGTTTAAAATTTAAGGCGACCCAACCGTTATACTCTAGCTATGAGAAACATCAAACAACTTTACATGCCATGGTTAGTTTGCACAGTTTGAAGACACAACACGGTTTGTCTAGAATTAGAGTGACAGGAATTCTGAAATAGGTGAAGGGATTACTACCCAAGGAGAATACGCTTCCAAATAGCTATCATGTTATGAAGAACAGTTTGAAAGGTTTGGGAATGAAGTATAAATCAATTCATGCTTGATATGCCCAAAGTGTACCAGACAACCCAGAGACCTAAAGCTCGACCTTATGACAGCTGAGGTAATAGAAGTTCAAGAATACCTATCAGCAACATCGTCCTACTGAGGTCGGCCACAATCGACGCCCCCTCAACTACGAATCTCATCTTGGCCACATCCGAGATTATCTAGAACCTTGGAGCACAGTTCTTATCAGGTTGTCCATACCCGACGTCGCACCTACCCCATCCATCAACCTCGGCTGGCCATCAGTCGAGGTCAGCGAGGACTCATGGGTTAACCATCCCTCATCATCATCGGCCCTAGCCGATGTTGTAAGCGCCACATGAGAATCAGCAGCCCTGCAGGCTCAACATCAATTGTCAGGACAACATCGGCCCTGGTCAACGTTCCACATATCTAACCTCGGCTAGCATCCCAGCTAAGGTCATCATATAATTCCCAGCCAAGGCAAGGGTCGTACCTCACCAACCTTGTGCTCACCCAGGCCGAGGTTGGTACCAAGCAAAGACAATCAAGCTTCTATACGTACATATATGTCTTGAGGCATGTGGAACAATATGTTATAACTGAATCATTCCCTCCACGTGAGGGAATAATGAGGTCATCATTACTTAGTTAAAGAATAGTCAGGTGTCATCCTTTCTCTGGCTGAATCTCCATGCACTTGCTCATTGTATGCTTGGGGAGTATATTACACCCCCCAAACACTATATATAGAGGTCATCCTCTACCTTATAAAGTGATCGTTAATGACAACCCTAACTGAAACTCTATCATTTTACACAGTAGAGAGAGAAAGCTTGAGAGATTGTATCCATGGCCATTACTGCCTTCATTTAGTGATATTACTCACACACACTCACAGTGGACGTAGGCCAGATTGGCTGAACCACTTATATTCAAGTGTTCATCCTCTTCTTCTCACCTCCTTCTACATATATACATATATATATATATTCCCATGTGATGCCATTGTTATCACTTCCTTGAGCTTGTCAACACCTTACCTGGTGGTGCTATTTCCAACATCATCATTTTGGCACCGTCTGTGGGAACGAGAAGCTGTCTCTTCCTCTTTTTCTGCTTAACCTCACCGAAGACTCTAGTGGTGAACCAGGACTCACCCCTTGCGTGGAGATGTTTCACCATTGAAAGAGGTCCATTAAGGTATTAAGCTCATCTTCTTTATAAGCTCTTTTGTTAAAACACATGACACCGGAGTTACTACCACCTCCTCCACCACCTGGTGCTGGAGGGCCTAGTTTCATCCTGGCACCACCCTAGTCCGAAATGGTTGAGGTGGAGGCAACCTTGAAGTCCTTGGCAACGACGCAACAAGCGATGAAGGAGAAATTTGCCCAGCTCAGTAAAAATATGATGAGGCCACTTAGGGTCTCACCGGAGATGATTACTCCGGCAGCTATTCAACCCAATCCTGAAGCCAAGGGACCACCACAGGAATCGCGAAAAAACCAACCTATTCCTCATCGTAGGAGGGACGTTGGTGACCCTAGGCATTTACGCCTGGGGAGTCAAGGACACCTTTTCCCAGAGGATAGGTATGATGACATGGAGGCAGAAGATGCTCTGGAAGACTGCTGGGAGCCGTATGAGGTTTCGAATAATATGGTGCGTCCTATCCAACAGAGCAGAGGTTGGGGTAGCAGAAGAGATGAAGGTGTCCAACAAAGGGGGTCAGCTTTTGATCGCTTGAGCAGAGGGTCGACCTTTAAAAGGTTAGGCCCAGGAAATTACCTAAGACAGAGGTTATCAAGATGAAGAGGTGCAGAAGGCTCACAAAGGGTAAATGGGAAACATCGGCCTCATCATGGCCGACCCTAACATGGCCGAGACTATGGCTAGGAGGTGAACAGCTAACGTTGTGTTGCGGTTGAGGAACCCTCAGTCCACCCCTTAGAGGTAGCTGGGGATAACCTCAGCTAGGATGATGTTGTTAGGCCATGAAATGACTCCATCCAATGCCTTGAAGAGAAGATAGGAGTCCTCATCAAAAGTCGAGACCCACTACAAAGAGGTTTCTCAGAGGGCTCCTCATTCGTGGCAAATATAGTGAACTTCACAACCCCTGCCAAGTTTAAACTGCCTATGGTGTCTCCCAAGTATGACGGTAGTACTAACCATGTGCATCATATTGAGATGTACCAGTTTGCGACAGACATTTATTCAATCCCGAATGAGATGAAGTGTCAGGTTTTCTCCGGGACTTTAACAGGAGCTGCACACATCTGGTTCACCTTTCTTCCAAAGAACTCGATTGAGAACTTTAAGGGCTTGGCTAAATGGCTTATTCAAAATTTATGTTTTGGGGTAAGACCTCAAAAGAAGACCACCCATCTGTTGAATGTAAAGCAAGGCAAGAATGAGAGCCTAAGAGACTACATTGCTAGATTCAATAAAGAAAAATTAGAGGTTGAAGACTATGAAGAGAGTATAGCCATGACAACCCTTATAGGGGGACTCCAGAAGGGGATGTTGCTATGGAAACTTGCGAAAGACCCTCCCAAGTCCATGGCCGAGCTATTGGCAACTGCAGGTGTGTCCATCCCCAATCCTCGTTGTGCAGGCGGGCGCGTGGAGGAAAGGATCCTTCGGGTCCCGCGCGTCCCTCTAGGGAGCGCTTCGACCGACGTCGTTTGAGATGTGGTGTAAACATGTAAAGAGATTCAGAGTCGCTAGTCTATTGTACTCAAAACAGACAAAAGAAAAAGGGGAAGCCACCCCGAAGGATGGCATCCAAAGACATACTGGTGCGTGCGAAATCAAGATGATTTGAGAAGGGTTCGGAGGCTTAGTTACGAAATGGGAAGGTGTTAGGCACCCATTTCGCCCTTTCGGTCTCTCATGAATATTTGTTATTTTCCTTTTGTTTCCTCCCGTGATATGCGTGCATGTGTATATATAGAATGGAGGTAGGAATCCTCGACTTGTATCATGGAAAAGATAAAGCGAGTCATCCGTAGAAAGATATAAGAATAATATTAGAAAAATAAGATTTACGCGATTACCCCTACGTTGATCGTTATAATGGAATGATAACGCATATGGAGTAATGCGTCACTAAGGGCAAGTATATAGAATATAAGAAAACTGGATTTAGAGAAGATAGAAAATGAGAGGAAAAGTGAGAAAAAGGACTCGAGTCTCGGGTTTTACCCCGAGATGCCTACGTAGCCTATAAAGGCATCAAAGTCCACGTAGTTCGCATACAAAATGAGGGGCGGGGTTTATCCCATAAATCCAAATGGGGAATCTCTTATTTGTAAGTGTGTGTGTGTGTGTGTGTGTGTGTGTGTGTTGAAAAAGTGTTTTAGTTGTGAGAAAAGTGTGGAAAAAGTGTGAGAATCCCTACTCGGAATTTATGAGCAAACCCTATTTTTCTTGTTTTTTGGATTTTATGAAAATAAAAGATGTACAATAATACTAAATAAAAATTATATTAGGATGTGTGAGATGAGATAATAAAAGTGCTAAATAAGAAAACAAGTTATTGGGAATTTAAGAGAATTTAAGAGAGAGCTTGAGAAAGTAGGACCTTCTTGAAGATCTTGAGCTTGATCTTGAATGTTGGAGAGAAGCCCTTGAACTTGGATGATGATGGAGAGTGGTAATTCACCAAGTTTGATGAAAAGAATGATGAAAAGTTGAAAAAAAAGGGTTTGGAAGTTGAAATCACGCTGCCTTCGAGAGAGGTTTCTGGGATTCGTTCAGAGAGATTTTTATCAGATCTGGGCTCCCCCTACAAATGAGGTGAAGGCCTCCTTTTACAGGCCCAGGTAAGTGCCGATTGGCATATATCTATTCCTGCCTATCGGCAGGTGCCGATAGGCAGGGTCTGGAACCTGCCATTTGGCAGTGCGCTCCAGGCTTTTTTGGAAAATCGGTCGCCGAGGACAAAAAACTGGTCAGAATCATGAACGGGGCATACCATTGGAAAGGTAAATTAGAGACCTTTTAAAGTCCTTTGGATCACTCCCGGGTTCGGGAGTTGACTTCGGGTCAAATATGGCTCGGAAGCATTTGTCGGTCGATTGGACGGAGAATCGTTCGGACACAAACGGATCGTTCGTCCGCATGGTAAGTCTGAATCGCGCATAGGGAAGACCGTTGGAAAGGTTAGGAGATGTACTTCGACATTCCAAAGAGTTTGACCCGGTTTAGAGAGTTGAATTTGGTCAATCTGGCCCGAGAAGTGTTCGGTGTCCTCTCGGAGTCGAACGGATCGTTCGTCCTCATGGTAAGTCGGAATTGCACACGGGATGGACCGTTAGAAAGGGTATTCAGTTCCCTTTAAAGATTCATTCAGCCTCAATTGAGCTGAAGAGTTGACATAGGTCAAACAGAGCCCGAAAGCTCCCGGTGGCCTCTAGGTCAAGTTTCGGACGCAAACGGATCGTTCGTCTGCATGGTAAGTCAGAATCGCGCACGGGGTAATCCATTAAAAAGGGTATTCAGTGCCCTTTGAAGATTTATTCAGTCTTAGTCGAGATGAAAAGTTTGAATTTTGGGTCAAACTGACCCAGGGAGTGCCCGATGGCCTCCAGGTCAGTACTCGGGACATGACCTGGGTTTACAGTGGCGAAGGGAGGTATTAGGAACCTAATGAGAGTTAGGGATAACAGAATGGGGTTTCTACATAGCCCCTTAATGGGTGAGTTTGGAACAAATGATGACCGTCGAATAGACACCACATCATGTTTTTGAGGGAGTATGACCGATTCAGAGGGTTGAGGCCGGTTCTGAGGACCTAAGGAGTGAGATGGGGATGATCAATTCTGCGGGTCAAAGCCGAAAAGGTCTAATAACCGAGGTCAATTCTGACCTAAAGAGTGGTGATGACTGAGGACCGGGGTTAATTCTGACCCAACTCAGGTGACGATCCAAGACCGAGGTCAATTCTAACCTGAGAGTGGTGATGATCGAGGACCGATGTCAATTCTGACCTAACTCAGGTGATGATCCAAGACCGGGGCCAATTCTGACCCAATAGTGGTGACGACCGAGGACCTAGGTCAATTCTGACCTAACTCGAGTGACGATCCAAGACCGAGGTCAATTCTGACCTAAGAGTGGTGACGATCGAGGACCGAGGACAATTCTGACCTAACTCAGGTGACGATCCAAGACCGGGGCCAATTCTGACCCAAGAGTTGTGGCGATCGAGGACCGAGGTCAATTCTGACTTAACTCAGGTGACGATCAAAGATCGGGGCCAATTCTGACCCAAGAGTGGTGACGACCGAGGAGCGAGGTCAATTCTGAGCTAACTCAGGTGATGATCCAAGAACGAGGTCAATTCTAACCTAAGAGTGGTGACGACCGAGGATCGTGGTCAATTCTGACCTAACTCAGGTGACGATCCAAGACGGGGGGCAATTCTGACCCAAGAGTGGTGACGACCGAGGACCGAGGTCAATTCTGACCTAACTCAAGTGACGATCCAAGACCGGGGCCAATTTTGACCCGAGTGGTGACGACCGAGGACCGAGGTCAATTCTGACCTAACTCAGGTAATGGTCCAAGACTAGGGCCAATTTTGACCCAAGAGTGGTGACGACCGAGGACCGAGGTCAATTCTGACCTAACTCAGGTGACGATCCAAGATCGGGACCAATTCTGACCCAAGAGTGGTGACGACCGAGGACTGAGGTCAATTATGACCTAACTCAGGTGACGATCCAAGACCGAGGTCAATTCTGACCTAAAGAGTGGATGAAGATTAGATTTTGATTTTACTGGAGAAAGATCTTTTGTGATTTTGATTTGAGCTGGGGAGCTGATAGCTGGGGAAGCTTTTAAGAGACCTCGCAGAGGGAATAACCTATTTTGGGTGCTGTAGGAGAATTCTGCTGGGGAAGTGATCAGTTGATCCTTAGGGATCCTCCGGAGCTTTGCCAGGAGGAGTTTTCACTTGGTTTTTGAGGATTTAATTGGGGAAGAGGGATTCCGCTTGAGGGAATGCGAAATTTTTTTGGTACAAAAGCTTTAAATCCTTCCTGGGATTTTTAGGAATTTTCCAGGGATTTTTCGAGGCTTTCTGGTATTTTTTGGGAATTTTTGTACGAGATTTAAGGGGGTGCCGGTTGGCATAGTATGAAGGGTGCCATTCGGCAGTGGCACGGACTTTTGGGCTACCTCGGGAAGGCAAGGGGATAGTGCCGATCGGTATGGTAGGGGGAGGTGTCGATCGGCATGGCGCTTGGCATCCTATATAAAGGGGCGAATCCCCTCATTTTTTCATAGCTTCTTTTGCTTTCTCTCTCTCTCTGCGATTCTTCTGTAAATCGTTCTATCATTTTGATTTTCAAGAAATGGCCGCTTTTATGAGCACTGCAGTCCACCGGGAGTGGTTGACTGTTGATGATTGGGCGAATGTGGAGTGACGGGTTAGGGCGCCTCTTGCTTTGGGGAGTGAGAACTCCTTTGATGCGTTTGAGCCTGTTACGGATGAGCGGACCTTGTTGCGGGAGCCATCGCGTCATCGCTCTTCGAGAGTGATCCCTGGTGGTTATGTAAGTAACCCGACCTTAGGCATTCTTCTCTTTCTGGTGATTTTTCTTTCTTGACCTTTGATGAGACTTTTCTTTTTTCCAGTCAGATATTTCTTTGAAGAACATGCGTGCCCGTGGGATAATGGGGCTCAAGGATGTCTGGGAGCATCTCCCACCTGTGGTGTGTTAGATGGTACCATCAGCAGTTTTTGGGCGGTTGGTATCTGCTCTGGATGAGACGCCTCGTTCGACAGCGGTCCTGTGCTCTGGGAGAGAGGTGGTGGGACACTACCCACACCTTTTATTTTTAATTCGGGGAGATGACGGTGACTCCCATAGACGTGCACCAGCTGCTGGGGATGGATTGTGATGGAGAGCAGATAGAGGTGGATTGCTCTTTATGGGTGAGGCCGGAGGCAGTGCGTGCGACACTTGGTGATGTAGGGAGGATAGTTTCTGGGGATTCAATCCAATTGTCCCTACTGAAGGATGTTCTGCTGAGCAGGGTGATTGATGTGGAGGACGGGCTGCAAGTGAGGCAGATGGCCCGGTTATTCATTCTGCTAGTATTGGGAGGTTTCATGGTGGCGTCGAGCGGCGACGTCGTTCATTTGTGATTCTTGTCGTACCTGAGGATGTTTTCGAACATCCCCTTCCATGATTGGGGGAGTCTGACCTTGGCGACCTTTTACTTTTCTCTGGATGCATTCAGCTGGTGCTGCCGGCAGACTTTTACTGGGGCCACATACCTTCTTGAAGTATTCTTCAGTTTGTGCATTTCTTTTCATGCATTTGCATTTTCCTTTCATGCACTCGCATTTTCCTTATGCGTCTCTTTTTGCTTGCGAATTCAGACGTGGTTCTATGAGGTGATTAGTTGCAATACCCCACTGATTGCTTTGAAGGACGACACTATTGGGGACTTCTGTCGATTGTATCGGTGGCGGAAGGCCAATCGACAATCGAAGGAATCTCTTTCCCTGGAAACGATGCGTTAGGTCTTGAATGACCTGACCAGTGATAGGGTAAGACTCTTTCCATTTCAATCTTGGTTTTTGCTCCTTCTGATCTTTTATTGATTTATGCTCGCTCGGAGATTTTCAGGTGGCCTTTTACCGGTGGGGGACAGCCATTCAGGATGCGGGGGCGACCGGGGTGAGCGCGCAGATGAGGCGTTTGCTGGCGCATGAGTTCGGCCATTCCTGGTACCGCGGGGAGAGGGTGGTTCGTCAGATTGCTGAGGAGGAGGTGGTGGTGCCACCCGCGCAGCCTCCTACGTATACGAGGCGGGAGCGACTGTTGTCGAAGGATGAGAGGATCGTGGCAATGATTGGCGAGTCCTACTTGCTATACACCGATACGACTGCACCGTATGACTCTATAGGTTTTGTGACGAGCTGGTTGATGGCGCCCAGCATATATGATGCGCTGCCCTTACCTCCGACGGGTTCAAGTCGAGCGGTGGGATCTTCCCACAGTGGTGGTGGTCCGTCGGCATCTGCGGCGGCGGCGACCTTGGATGTCCCTTTTGTACGGCTGCATACCCCTTCATACAACATTCGGCGGGCTGAAGGAGGGATGGTGCCTATGCTGCACTGTCCTCATGCGATGGATCCGGAGGAGTTGGGTTTGACAGAGGATGTCCTTCGACCTGCGGTATACCTTTCTGTTATTCTCTTTCTTTCTTTTCTGTTTTGGTCATTTCTGCTTTGATACTGATTTCACCTTTTCTTTCAGCAAGTCCGGGTATCGACCACTTGGCTCAGGGACATTAGAGACTGGATATCTTCGGCGACTGCCCATATTCAGGATGCGGTTCCCGTTCCTTCTTGTTGGTGCCGTTTGACTCGTCTGGAGATGACTCTAGCTCGGGTGGTGGTGGTGCGTCATCTCGCCGTAGGGGAAGAGAGCCCGCCGCAGGGGTAGAAGCTCTTGAGAGAGGGAGGGAGAGAAAGAATGTGGGTTCGAGCTGAGTCCCGTTATTTTTGCTTTTTCTTTTTATTTCTTGCAAAATGATGTAACACAGAAAGCAGATATATGCAATGCAATGGAGCTTTAATATCTTTTATTTAATGATGAATGCATGCACATGCGCTTTTTACTTTGCTGCTGAGACCGTAAAAAGGAATATTTTTGGAATTTTTTTAAAGTAAAGTTTTTGATTAAAAAAGGGGGAAATTTTATAAGGAGAAAAAGGGATTTTGAAATTCTGTTGAGAATGTCAATTTATTTTTATTGAGGAAAAAAGGGAAATTTCTAAAAATGGGGGGGTTGACGATCGATAAGCACCCTAACCTGCCTATCGATAGTTCAGTCCAGTCCCATCAATTCAAAGCTTTGATTGGTACCCTCTTCAGTCTTTGGTACCTTGTGGGGTAGGATTCCCTCCGATTTCTGCAGGTATTATGCCCCTTGTGAGGGTTTTTAAGTATAAAAAGGGGTAAGGGTGGAGTGTTTTCATAACACCTTTGCATTCTTATCTCTTAGTCTTGCTAGATGGCTCTCCCTGGTAGCATTGAGTTTGTCAGCTACCTCGAAGCCTTGGAAGCAATGTGCTCCTATAATGTCGACTATGATGCTTTCAACATGCGTCGAGTCTCCTTGTGGCGCAATCGGCCTATTGAGTGGAATATACTGGTGGCGGTGGTATAATTATGGTACCCCGAATACCATGTATTCCGCTTTGGATTGGAAGAAGTTTGTCCTACATACGAGGAATTTTCTGCCATGCTGGGTGTAAACCCAGTGTTGCTGCGGCTTCGCCCAAATTTTCCCATTCTCCTAGGGATTTATTGGCCGAGCTTCTTCATATTTCACCTTCGACGGCCAGATCATTGGTTGCTAGAGGAATGATCTCCCTCTCGACGGTGCTGCGATCCGTGCATTTGCGGGAAGTAGGTGATGTTGGTTATGCTGGAGCCGTGGTTCTGGGCCTGGTTTCAAAATTGTTGTTGGTGACTGGGGAGGTGCAAGTGGACCCACAACTTGTAGCCATTACCTCATGGATGTCATATCGTCGCAATCCTACGGCAGTGATACTGGCGGAGACCCTGAATGGCCTGGATGCCGGGAGAGAAGGCCGTTCTAACTTTTTAAGGGGTAGCCCTGTGATGCTGTTCATGTGGTTGTCTGAAAGATTCTGCTTGTCGACTCCTCTAGAATATCCCTTGTCGGTCGTACCCAACTTCTTTTCGCGCTACTTCATCCGTGTTGGTTTGCATGTTGAAAATTGGGATCATTGGCTTGTGGAGCATGGGGCTTGTGGTCTGTATTGGTTCGTGCCTTGGTGGGGACAGTTGCAGCCTGTTCTGGAGCAAGGAGAGTATTCATATGTGCGGCTGGTTGGTCTCAGACAGTCCTCTTTTTACTTCCCTTGGCGGCTTTTGCACCAATTCGGTTGGGCGCAGGTCGTGCCCCCTCGGACCTCAAACTTCTTTCCGATAGAAAATTTGACTGGGCTCCTGCATCTGTTGCTTGGATCTCTGTGGGAAGATCGACGTCCGTCGACCCGTCCCTCTCAGTCTGTCGGGAAGGTTTGGCATATCCCCAAAGATTATATAAAGTGGTTGTGGAGGAAAGTAGTCAGCAAGATGTTGGCAGTGGAGACTGGACAAAGATGGTTTGTTTTATCTAACACCATGGAAGGGGGTGTTGTGGTCTTTTTGAAGATGGTTAAGGCTCATCGGTCCATGGAGTGTTTACGACACTCTATTTAGACAGGGGAAACTTGGGGTCCTCAGGATGTAGATGATGAGGGTGCAGGCTCCTCTGGTAGATGTAGGTAGGACTCTTGGAGAGTTTATTTATGTAATAGGGAATGTATGTGGGGATTTTATTTGGCTTTTTTATGGTAATAGGGGGAAGGGGGTTATCCGTTCCTTTTCCATATGTAATCCGTACTGTAATTTCTTATTAATGAAATAAACAAGTTTCTGATCACCCAGCTGTGCCTTTTGATGAGTTTTGTATTTTGAATTATCTATATTGATTGCTAAGGCATACATAATCCTTTTGTTCAAGTATTTTTAGAATGAACCACCGTTCTCGGAGGTAAGAAAAGAATAGTACTTTGTGAAAAGAAAGGGTCGCGCTCATGTGAGGAGTATGAGCTGCCTACGTACCTCTGGGGTTTTTTGAAAAGTTTTAAAATAGTTTTTGTAGAGGATCAGGCCACGTAGTTCTGGGTAGAGGGAAATGGAGAGTTTTTTTTTTAGAATAGAAGGGGGATGAGAAGAGTCGTAGCGCGCCGAGATTTCGGACTAGGGGTAGAATTTCTTGAGATGGCCCAGGTTGACTGGACGAGCCATCTCCTCCCCATCTAGGTCAGTGAACATGGCGGCACCGTTGGATAAGATTTTTTTCACAATGTAGGGGCCGCTCTAATTGGGCTTGAATTTCCCTCTACGGTCCCAGATGGGTTCTACTATCTTCTTGAGGGTTAAATCCCCCTCCTGAACACCGCGGTCCTTGACTTTCTTGTTAAATGATCGCGCTATTCGGCGATGGTACCTCTGTATATGGTAAAGAGCTTTTAATCTTCTTTCATCTAGGAGGGTTAGCTCATCAAAACAGCTTTGGCACCAGTCTTCTTCACTAACCCTGCTTTCGAGCATGACGCGTAGCAAGGGTATTTCCAGCTCCACAGGTAGGATTGCTTCTATGCCATAGATCAGGGAGTAAGGGGTAGCCCCAGTAGAGGTTCGGATTGAGGTTAGATAGCCCCAGAGGGCGTATGGGATCCGGTCGGCCCAATCCCTACAACTTTGGATCATTTTGCTGATAATGGCTTTGAGGTTTTTGTTGGCGGCTTCAACTGCACCATTGGTCTGAGGTCGGTAGGGAGAACATTTGTGTCTCTGAATCCCATAGTCGTTGACTACTTCTGTGACTTCTTCTTTGAAATGCAACCCGTTATCTGATACCAGCTCGTGCGGGACCCCATATCGACAGATGATATTTTTCCTGAGGAATTTGGCCACTTTCTTGGCATTCAATACTGCGTGTGACTCAACCTCGACCCATTTGGTGAAGTAATCGATGGCAACCAGGATGAACTCATGTCCGTTTGAAGCCTTTGATGTAACCTTCCCTATGGTGTCGACACCCCAGGTGGAGAACGGCCAGGGAGAGGTCATATTGTATAATTCTCGCGGAGGCAAGTGTTGAAGGTTGGATAATTGTTGGCATTTGAGGCACCTCCGGACATAGGCGGTGCAATCCTCGATCATGGTGGTCCAGTAGTAGCCTTGTCGGATGATCTTCTTGGCGAGCATGTGACCATTCATGTGGGGTTCGCATTTCCTGCTGTGGATTTTCTGCATTATTTTCTCAATCTCAGCCCCTGCGATGCAGTGTAGATGAGTTCCATCGAAATTCCTCTTAAGTAGAGCTTTATGACAGATGATGTACTGGGCGTCCAGTCTTCGGAGGGTTGTTCGATCTTTCTTGTTGGAACCCTCGGGATACCTACCATGTTTGAGGAGGCACCAGATATCATAGTACCAGTAATTGGCTAGTTCGGGATCTTCAATGGAGACAAGCTCAATATTGTAGCAGTGGGTTGGTTTGTCTTGCTTTTGAACTAGGAAAGGGGGTCATTGTTATTCCTTCGGGCATGTCGACCATGGAGGCCATGGTGGAGATAGCATCGGCTAGGTTATTCTTTACTCGAGGTAGGTAATGGAAGGTGATATCTCGGAATTGGGAGGCGAACTCTTCTAATTGGGCGTGAAAAAGTTAGAGCTTTTCGTCCTTGACTTTCCACTTTCTGAGCACTTGACCGATGATAAGGGCAGAATCCCCGTAGACATCAAGGTATTGAATACCTTTCTTGAGAGCATCCTTGAAGCCCACTGTGTATGCCTCGTATTACGTCATGTTGGTGGTGCAAGGGAAATCCAATTTAATGGCGATGGGAGTGTGGGAGTCATATGGGGCGATCAGGAGTATCCCAATGCCATATCCCTTTTTGTTGGTAGCGCCGTCAAAGAATATTTTCCATCAAAGGCGGTCTTGAGTGGTGCAGAGGATATTTTTATCTGGGAATTCAGAAATTCGAGCCTCCGCTTTTTCTATGGGGTAATCGACGAGGTAGTCAGAGATGGATCTTCCTTTAATAGCTTTCTGTGTGATGTACACGATATCGAACTCGATTAGGAGCATCAACCATCGGGCCATTCGACTGGATAAGACGGGTTTCTCAAGCAGGTATTTTATGGGATCCATTTGGGATACAAGTTTGGTGGAGAAGGCGAGCATGTAGTGTCGCGACTTTTGGGTGACCCAGACAAGTGCGACACATGCCTTTTCTAAAGCAGTGTAGTTGACCTCGTACCCGTCCAGTTTGCGACTGCATAATAGATGGCTCTTTCTTTACGGGAGTCCTCAAGGTATTGGGCTAGCAAAGCCCCAATTGCAGTGTTGGTTATGGTTAGGTATAGGAGCAAAGGGAGACCAGACTGTGGTGGCATGCGCACTTGAGGTTGGGTTAGGTATTATTGGATTCGATCAAAAGCTTCTTGGCAGGCCTCATTCCAAACCTTGGTTGAATCTTTTCGGAGGAGCTTGAAGATCAATTCACAGATGGAGGTTAGCTGGCTGATAAACCGGCTCATATATTGCAATTTCCCAAGAAAACCTCGAACTTCTTTCTCTGTTCGGGGCGGTGGCATCTCAAGTATGGCCTTCAGCTTTGCAGGATCTACTTCTATCCCCTTTTCCTGACCATGAATCCCAAGAGTTTTCCCTTTGTAGCGCCGAAGACACACTTCTGTGAATTAAGACGCATCTGATACCGTCGCAGTCGTTCGAAGAACTTTCGGAGGGCGGGAAAATGACCTTCTCTAGTTTTGGACTTGATAATCATATCATCCATATAAACCTCGACATCTTTGTGAATCAGGTCGTGCAGGATGGTTGTGGCAGCTCTTTGGTAGGTAGCTCCAGCATTCTTGAGACCAAATGGCATGACGGTGTAGTAAAAGGTTCCCCATGGGGTGATGAATGCGGTTTTTTCTTGGTGGTCGGGGTGCATCTTGATTTGGTTGTATCCGACAAACCCATTGACGAATAACTTGAGAGCATGACTGGCTGTGTTTTCCACGATCATGTCGATATTGGGTAGCGGATAATCATCCTTCGGAGAAGCTTTATTTAAATCTCGATAATCTACACACATTCGAACCTTCCCTCCTGATTTCGGCACAGGTACAATGTTGGCTAGCCATGTGGGATATTCGATCACCCGAATGAAACCCACGTTTAACTGTTTGGCAACCTCTTCTTTGACCTTGAGCGACTATTCGGTGCGGAGTTTTCTCAATTTTTGTTTAACTGGCTTATAATCTGGGAGAGTGGGGATCTTGTGCTGAGCTATTTCAGGATCGATGTCGGGCATATCATCATAGGACCATGCGAAGACATCTACGAACTCCTTCAGCAATTCTTCAAGTTGTGCACGCTCATGCTCGTCAAGGGTGGATCCTATCCTAATCTCGCGCAGTTGGCTACTAGAACCGAGATTAATAACAACAGTCTCTTCTTCATTAACTTGAACGCGGTTATGTTGTTTATTATTAACCTTATTTAGATCAGTTAAGAATTGTTGATTTGGAAAATCATCATCATCAAAAGTTTGATTAGAATTCAAGCAGTTAATGTAAGGCACACCAAGATACTCATAATCTTCGTTTATTTCATTGATATGAAAAACCGCATTGAGAACCTCATCAAAAGAGGTCTCGATTACATTTGAGCAAAGATAGACAACAGAAGAAGAAATAGGGTAAACATTGGGGTTAGGGGAGATTTCAAGAGGTAGAAATGGCGCAACATGCCAGTTGAGGAGAGGTGTATCAGTAGCTTTAATCAGACGGGATGGGTCCATTGATGTAGTGCCTGAATGAACCATGCAGAGTGCCAGCCCCAGTATATGTCAGTTGAAGGAATCTTCGAAATCGCTTTCCTCAGTCTCTTCGGCATCTTTGATGAGCAGTTGTACTTGGTGTGGGAAACTTTTGGCCCATGGGTAGCTGTCTTGGAAAAAGATCTCCATTACAGGCTTCATCTTCTTGTCAGTGTGGTCATACCATGGTTCTGGAAAATCGCAAAAGGGGAAGTCCTCGCCTTCTTTAATAAATCATCCATTCAAGGAGTCTCCTGAGATAGTTCGGATAGAGTCTAATCTTCTCTTTGGTTGAGATTGGTGGATCATTCTGAGCTCTTGTTTTAATGGTTGATACCCCAAGCCGTAAGGAGGGAAAACTTTCTTTAGTTCGATGGGCTCAAGTATCCCCTGCTGCCTTTGTCCTAGCCCCACTCCGGGCATGAAGTGCATGTTTTTGAACATCTGAATCATATTAACATTGCCATGAGGGTCATATTCTGGACAAACCCTTTCTTTGAAACCGTCCCCTGCCGAGAGTAGGAGTGGCTCGACTCGGAATCCTGATAGGAGCGTATCATTTGACCCGTGTTGTATCTCAAGAATTGGACTGTTGGTGCTTGCACCCCCGACATTTTCGTCGTCGCCCAAAATGGTGATGACTCGCCCGTCGGTGAAAAACTTCAATTTCTGATGGAGTGAGGAAGACACACCCTTGATATTGTGGATCCAGGGTCTTCCGAGCAACAAGTTGAAACACACTGGGATGTCTATAACTTGGAATTCAACGACAGGGTTTATAAGGCCAACCCATATTACAAGTTTTATGGATCCCATCACCTCACGATGGGTATTATCGTAAGCACGCACAGCGGCGGAGGTTGGATGGAGGTCGCTTTCTTTTAGGCCTAAACACTTGAAGGTTCTTAATGGGCAAACATTCAAGGCGGATTCGTTATCGATAAGAGAGAGTGGCACGACCTTTCCCATAACTTCGACGAAGATGTTGAGTGCATGATTGTGATTCGGCCCAATTCTGGGGATTTCTTCTTCAGAAAATGATAGCATTCGGGTAGAGGTCAAGGATCCGACCAGATTTACTGCTTCTTCTGGTGTGGTAGAGGGAGGAACTATGGGTCCAGTGAGTAATTTGATTAAAGCATTTACGTGCAACTGAGAAGACATGAAAAGCCCCCATAGAGTGATATTAGCTTGAGTTTTCTTCATTTGATCGAGGATCTTGCTCTCCTCGATGGTCATTTCTGACATAGGAAGGTTTTCAATGCCCTTCCCTTTGTCATTTGCTGGAAGTGAGCTTGGAACCTGGTGATGTCTCCCTGATCTGGTCATGTGATTTACTGAAGAAGGAAAGAACATGAATCCTATTTCCTCATCAATCTCAGGTTGTGTTGCCACCCTATTTATTTCTCCTATGAGTTCTTCAAATGATATCATCCCACATATGTCGGCTACTGGGCCAGCTCTTCCTGAAGCTTGTTCTTCATTTGAATCTTCGAATTTTTTCCCCCATCCGGTGGTAACAATTCTGTCTTTCCCTGTAAAGTCGATGCATTCCACAACTTCAATGGCTTCTTCATATAAATTCTCCCATTATGTGGGGATATGTGTGATTGAAGGGACCAAGCACCCTTGTAGTTTCAAAGTGTCAAGTAACCCGGTGATACTGCAAATGATGTGCCAAATAATTCTGCCATAGTCTGGATAACATCATCTAGACTGACTTCGTCGATTGGTACCCCCACTTGTCTGAATCTCGGGCCCATTTTCGTGCCTCCAAGAACAATGTGCTGAACTTCTGGCAATCGATGACCATCTGTGAGGGCAATTTCAGCCCAAACTCTAGGAGTTGGTTTAACACCTCAGACAATTCCATACTTCCATTTTCAGAACGAGTACGGACATCGATGCATGCTCTGGTGAGGAGTGACAGTGCCTGATCAGCGAGGCTAGTAGGGTGTAGGAGGAAATATGGGCAAATTTGAAGAGGTTTAACAGAGTATATGGGTGTGATTTGAGTTGAGGGATCGAAATCTGGGTTTTCTTCCAAGAAGATGGCATTGGTGTGATTCAGAAGTGGATTGTGAGTAGTGTTTGGCTTAGGATTGGCTGGTGGGGCGATGGTATCCCGGTCAATGAGATCTTGGATTACGTTCCGGAGGTGAAATCATTGGTCGGTGGTATGGCCGGCAGTTTGGTGGAAGGTGCAATGAGCATCGGCCCTGAAGTTTCTTGGGAGTGGATTTGGCAATGTACGGGGATCCAAGGGTTTGATGAGATTTTGGCTTAACAGGGCTTGGTAAACTTTGGAGAGGGGAACATGGAGTTCAGTGTATTCCCTTCGGATGGGGGCAGGGCGGCTTTCTGGTGCCCATGATGTGGTTGGTTGAGAGATATTATTGATGGTCGAGACGGTAGCACTGGCAGACTTGTCATACTTTCTAGGGGTGAACTGTCCGGACACCTTCTTCGGTTCAACCTCTATTTTAATGAGGTTTTCCTCGATTTCCACTCTAGCCTCTCTGAGAGCTCGGAAGTGGGGATAGTATTGTCCTCCCATCGTTGCTCAGACATGGGGCAAGAAGTTCTTCTTCACTATGTTGACCTGTTCTTCCTCGGATGGCCGATTAGTCATGGTAGCTGCTTGCTCTCTCCACCGAGTTATGAAGTTACTGACTGATTCTCCAGGATTCTATTTGAGCAACTCTAAATCACGACGGGTGACCTCAAGCTCTTCGTTGTATTTGTAATGCGATATGAATTCTTGGGCTACATCCTCCCAGCTACGGATTCTGGATTCCTCAAGAGATAAAAACCATCGGAGGGCACTGTCCTTCAAAGTTTGCTGAAATAATTGGGCCATCACTTCTTCAGAAGCCCCTAGTAGAGTCATGGAACGATGATAACCGCGAAGATGAACAATTATGGGTCCACTCCCTCCTAACTTCTCGATATTTGATATCTTGAACTTCTCAGGTAACCTTGCTTTAGGATAAGGAGACATATGGGTGTAGTCCATGTAATTCCCAGAGATCCTAACCTGGTCAAACTTCTTGGTGAGCATCTTGAGATCCTCTTTGACTTTATTCAACTCCTCCTCCTTTGGATTAACGACCACAGGCAGGTTAGCCATAGGCTGGGCAATGTTTGGCATTGGAAGCTGGGCAGGCGGTGGCCCATTGGCAGCAGGGGCACATGGAGCGTGTTGATATTCTCCCGGAACCCAGATAGGCTCGGGTGGACCCATAGCACGAGGGAATAGGGCCTCGGGCTCTTGAGGAATAGGAACTTGGTTTCGTTGCATCTCTCGGACCTCGATTTGGAGGTTGTCAATCTTAGACACGAGCTGAGCTGGGACTGTCGTCAGATCCGGTTGTATCACTGGTGCTTGATCTGTATTCTCCATGGAAGATGGATGGATTCCGGACTCGAAAGAAGTAGTAGAAGAACGGATGAACTCCGGGGTGATTTGACTGAAGACCGAAGCCAATAGAGAGCCAGACCAAGGGCTTGCGATCGACCTGAGAAGGCGTAAGATGAGATTTATTTTTGAGAAAAAAGGAAAAACTATTTTTGGATTTTCGATAAATAAGGGAGAAATGTTTTTAGATTTTTGATAAAGAAGGGAGAAATATTTTTTGGATTTTTTTTTTTATAAAGAAGGGAGAAATGTTTTTGGAGACGGAACTCAGTATGATTATTACAATTATTATGTTTTCAATTGTATTTAATTCTCCTAAATCCAATGCCGGATGGGACCCGAGCCTGGAAAAGTGGGGGTCTTAATATATGCAAAGCTTACGATTTGGACTTGTAACCAGGCTTACAGACAGGGTCCCGTTTTAAAAATGCGCGAAAATTGGGCGGCAGGCCGACTTGGAATTTCGACAAAGTTTTAGGTTGAAATCGGCAATCTAAAGTGTGTGTCATAGGCCTGACACCTATATGTGGGTATGCAGTTAGTTGGGTGAATCGGCATGGGTTCCCCCTTTGGCGTGACTTCCACGATATACGTATTGCTCTTGCGGGCAATCGGTACGTGTGGACAAGCCATTTGATATACCTGAGTGTACGTGAATTGCCTCACCGTATACCTCGTGGGGACGGTACGTGTGAGAGCGAATTCGATATACTCGACGTACGTGAATGAATTCCCTGCGATATACCTCCCGTCATGACTTCGATCAAGCGGTACGATGTGGGGGAATCGTTCGATATACGTCGAAGGTACTTGGCCAATGAAAGGTGAGAGTCATATCGCTTAGGCTAACTGTGACTTGCCGGACCAGCGCCCATCACGAAGTGACCCTCCAATTACTGGGTAGAATTTGGTCAATAGCAATGCTCTTCGGTGATGTTGTGTGAATCATGCATGATTCTCTTATTAGTATCTGATGATGAGAATGCCTTTTCTTAATTATGCCAAACACGGAGTAAAGTACGAGTACCCCAAAAGGTACACCAAGTATGGATAGGTGATGCGTGCAACATGGGGATATATGTGATCCTAGGTGCACGTGGTGTGAAGTGTACATGGAGAAATTTCTACAAGTGTGTGAATATAAGCATAAGCATGGGATACACATGGAAAAGGGGAACATGCAGATATGGGGGGAAACACAATCAAATATAGCATCCATACAAATAGAGTCAAGCCCTCAAAATATCACTCATAGTCCCCAGCAGAGTCGCCATTGTGGCCATCCCCAATCCTTGCCGTGCAGGTGGGAGCATGGAGGAAAGGATCCTTCGGGTCCCGCGCGTCCCTCTCGGGAGTGCTTCGATCGGCGTCGTTTGAGATGTGGTGTAGAAATGTAGAGAGATTCAGAGTCGCCAGTCTATTTTACTCAAAACAGACAAAAGAAAAAGGGGAAGCCACCCCGAAGGATGGCATCCAAAGACATACTGGTGCGTGCGAAACCAAGATGATTCAAGAAGGGTTCGGAGGCTTAATTACGAAATGGGAAGGTGTTAGGCACCCATTCCGCCCTTTCGGTCTCTCATGAATATTTGCTATTTTCCTTTTGTTTCCCCCCATGATATGCGTGCATGTGTATATATAGAATGGAGGTAGGAATCCTCGACTTGTATCATGGAAAAGATAAAGCGAGTCATCCGTAGGAAGATATAAGAATAATATTAGAAAAATAAGATTTACGCGATTACCCCTGCGTTGATCGTTATAAAGGAACGATAACGCATATGGAGTAATGCGTCACTAAGGGCAAGTATATAGAATATAAGGAGAATGGATTTAGAGAAGATAGAAAATGATAGGAAAAGTGAGAAAAAGGACTCGAGTCTAGGGTTTTACCTCGAGACGCCTACGTAGCCTAAAAAGGCATCAAAGTCCACGTAGTTCGAATATAAAATGAGGGGTGGGGTTTATCCCATAAATCCAAATGGGGAATCTCTTATTTGTAAGTGTGTGTGTGTGTGTGTGTGTGTGTTGAAAAAGTGTTTTAGTTGTGAGAAAAGTGTGGAAAAAGTGTGAGAATCCCTACTCGGAATTTATGAGCAAACCCTCTTTTTCTTGTTTTTTGGTTTTTATGAAAGTAAAATATGTACAATAATACTAAATAAAAAGTATATTAGGATGTGTGAGATGAGATAATAAAAGTGCTAAATAAGAAAACAAGTTATTGGGAATTTAAGAGAATTTAAAAGAGAGTTTGAGAAATTAGGACCTTCTTGAAGATCTTGAGCTTGATCTCGAATGTTGGAGAGCAACCCTTGCACTTGGATGATGATGGAGAGTGGCTAATTCACCAAGTTTGATGAAAAGGATGATGAAAAGTGGAAAAAAAGGATTTGGAAGTTGAAATCATGCTGCCTTCGAGAGAGGTTTCTGGGATTCGTTCAGAGAGATTTTTATCAGATCTGGGCTCCCCCTGCAAATGAGGTGAAGGCCTCCTTTTATAAACCCAGTTAAGTGCCGATCGGCATATATCTGTTCCTGCCTATCGACAGGTGCCGATAGGCAGGGTCTGGAACCTGCCATTTGGCAGTGCGCTTTAGGCTTTTTCGGAAAATCGGTCGTCGAGGGAAAACCGTTGATCAGAATCTGGCACGGGGCATACTGTTAGAAAGGTAATTTAGAGACCTTTGAAAGTCCTTTGGGCCTCTCTCGGGTTCAGGATTTGACTTCGGGTCAAATATGGCTCAAAAGCATTTGTCGGTCCATTGGACGGGGAATCGTTCGGACGCAAACGGATCGTTCGTCCGCATGGTAAGTCCGAATCGCGCACGGGGCGGACCGTTGGAAAGGTTAGGATATGTACTTCGACATTCCAAAGAGTTTGACCCGGTTTGGAGAGTTGACTTTGGTCAACTGGGCCTAAGAAGCGTTCGGTGTCCTCTAGAGTCGAACGGATCGTTCGTCCGCATGGCAAGTCAAAATCGCGCACATGATGGATCGTTGGAAAGGGTATTCAGTGCCCTTCGAAGATTCATTTAGCCTCGGTCGAGCTGAAGAGTTGACATAGGTCAAACAGATCCCGGGAGCGCCCGGTGGCCTCTGGGTCAAGTTTCGGATGCAAACGGATCGTCATCCGCATGGTAAGTCGGAATCGCGCACGGGGCGGTCTGTTGAAAAGGGTATCCGGTTCCCTTTGAAGATTCATTCAGTCTCGGTCGAGATAAAAAGTTTGACTTTTGGGTCAAACTGAGTCGGGGAGTGCCCGATATCCTCCAAGTCAGTACTCGGAACATGACCTGGGTTTACAATGGTGAAAGGAGGTATTAGGGACCTAAGGAGAGTTATGGGGGTAACAAAATGGGGTGTGTATAGCAGGAAAGGTCATGAATGCCGAAGAGGCTATGGTCGCAAAGTACGAGGATGAGAATGGAAGTAGCAACGAGAAATTCCAAAGAAAGAAAGATGGAAAGAAAAGGTCAACCGACGACAAGTTTACACGCTACACTCCTCTAACTGTGAGCTGCGAACACATCCTCAATGAGATCAAGAACGACCGGTCGCTGAGATGGCCGGAGAAGCTGAAGGCTCCTCCGCATAAGAAGAATAAGAACTTGTGGTGTGAGTTCTACCAAGACCTCGGTCATGTGACAGACAAGTGCTTCGCCTTAAAGGATGAAATCGAGAAGATGTTGAAATTCAAAAAGTTGAGGAAGTATGTTGATGGTAAGTCCCCTAAGAGGGGAAGTGATGATCCTAAAAATAAGAGAAGCGACAGATGTCGAGATGACACCCCAGCGAGAAGAGACGAGGACTCTGATGGTGATGATGAGAACGATTTAGATCTCCCACCAAAGGATGATAATGCCCCTGTGAAGAGGGTTAGGATGATCTCCTTTAGAGTTAGTAGCATCTGTGGAGGACTTGCTGGAGGTGGCTCTGAAGTAGCCGATCGAAGAGTTCATGTGGCATAGGCCAAGTCAGTGACCAAAGAAGAGGTTGTGAAGCTAGCGTCTTCAGATGCAAAGCATAAGACGAAGAATGTAGATATGGATACCCTTATAGTTAGATTCTCCCAAATCGACTTCAAAGGTATCCTATCCCCACATGATGACCCTCTAGTAACAACAACAAGAGTGCACGAATGTGAGGTACAGAGAATCCTCGTAGATGGAGGAATTTCAGCGGACGTGATGTTCTGGCCCTATTTTAAGAGCTTAGGCCTCAACAGAACTAGGTTAGTACCCTATCATCATCTGTTGATGGGCTTCAGGGAGGAGAAGGTCCATTCGTTGGGCATGTATGAGATGGATGTGCGAATGGGCGATGAGTGGCCTAAGAGGTTGACCCGAAAGATCATATTTTTCATTATGGATGAAAACGTCTTCTCGGCATACAACCTCATCAAAGGACGAGTCGCCCTTAAGGAGTTTGAAGCCATGCCGTCAACAGTCCACCAAATGCTAAAATTCTCGCCCCCCTATGGGGTAGGGGAAGTGCAGGGGGGCCAGACCTCAGCACGAGAATGCTACTTCAACTTGGCGAAAGAGAGAGAGGCCCATAGGAGGGCAACAACCACATATAGCATTGATACACTTGATCCTAGAGATGAAATAAAGTTGAAAAAAGGAGAGGCCACGGAAGAGGTAGGATCCATCGTCCTTGATATGCCCCAAGTGTAACCTCGGCCCAGGGACACCTACCTCGGCCGAGATGATGGCCGAGACATTGATCGACCCTATGTAGGACAGGGGCCACGATATCATACCTCGGCCAGACCAACCTCGGCCCAGGCCGACACTACCATATACACTTCAACGGGCACTACGCGCATCGCAGGCATCAACAACACCCTCATGTACCTGGGTATAGCAACCTCGGCCAATAGTAGGCCGAGGTGACAAGGAGCCCTGATAACCTTCAACATGGAACCAGTCCTACCTCGCCTTGGGCCGAGGTGACAAGAAGCATTAGTAACCGTCAGCATGCTATATGTCCAACCTCGGCACGGGCCGACCCCAGCATATGTCTCGACTGAGATCAGGCCGAGACTACTTATGACACATCTCGGATTGAACGGACATCAAGCCTTTACAGCTTGGCCTCTCCCAGGCCTAGGTCACTCACCGATATGACTACCGAGCATCTGTTGACATTTGGATAAGGACACCTGGGCACAAATCAGTTGTAATAAGATTATTCTCCACATGTGGGAGAATATTTCATCATCATTACTTACATGTGACAGTGACAGTGGCACTCCCACATTGGTGAGGATACCACACACATGCTCATTGCATGCATGGGGGGTACATTACACCCCCTTTGGTGCTATATATAGGGATCATCCCCTACCTTGAAAAGGGATCCCCAGCTATTCAACCCTAGCCAAAACTCTGTCTAAATATACAGTAGAGAGAGAGAGCTTGAGAGAATCGTATCCATGGCCATTAGTGCCTTCATTCAGTGATATTACTCACATACTCACAGTGGACGTAGGCCAGATTGGCTGAACCACTTATATTCCGGTGTTGATTCCTCATATCCTCATCTCCTTCTCTTATCTCTTTATATAGCTGTGCTGCCATTGTTATTCATATATTGAGCTTGGAAACACCTTATCCGGTGGTGCTGATTCTTAGCATCATCATTTTGGCACCGTCTGTGGGAACGAGAATCTATCTCTTCCTCTTTTTCTGCTTAACCTCATCGGAGACTCTGGTGGTGAACCAAGAACCACCCCTTGCGTGGAGTTGTTTCACCATTGAAAGAGGTCCTTTAAGGTATTAAGCTCACTTGCTGCACAAGCTCTTTATTGTTAACACATGGCACCAGAATTACCACCGCCTCTTCCGCCGCCCGGAGGTGGAGGGGCTAGCTCCAGTCAGGCTCCTCCCCAGTTCGAAATGGCGGAGGTTGCAGCAGCCTTGAAATCTTTAGCTGCAACACAGCAAGCCATGAAGGAGCAATTTGCCCAGCTCAGCCAAACTATGATGATGAGGCCACCTGGAGTCTCACAGGATATGATAACTCCGGCGGCAGTTCAGCCTCATCCTGACGCCAGGGGACCACCCCAGGCGCCCATGAAGGACCAACCTGCACCCCAGCGGAGGAGGGACGTTGTTGACCCTAGGCGCTTGCGCCTGGAGAGGCAGGGAAACCCTTGCCCAGAGGACAGGTATGATGACCTAGAAGCTGAAGAGGCCCCGAAAGACTACTGGGAGCCGTATGAGGTGTCAGATAACACTGTACGACCTCTTAGGCAGAGTCAAGGATGTGTCGGCCGAAGAAGAGGGTCGGCCTTTGATAGGTTGAGTCGAGGGTCGACCTTCGAGAGGTTGGGCCCGGTAAACGACCTAAGACAGAGGCTATCAATGTCGAGGAGCGCAGAAGGCTCTCAGAGAGGGGGTAAGCAAGGTCGGCCAGACCAAGGCCGACCCTGTGAAGGAAGAGCCAGGGAACAGGAAGAGGTCAACAGTCAGCGTGTTGTGGTTGGGGAACCCTCTGTCCATCGCAGGGAGGTGGCAGAGGATAACCTCGGCCAAGCTGAAGACAGAAGACCCTGAAATGATTATATCCAACGCCTAGAGGAGAAGATAGGAGACCACATTAAGAGCAGGGACCCATTACAGAGGGGTTACTCAGAGGGATCCCCATTTGTGGCTAGGATAATGGGGTTCCCAACCCCAGCCAAGTTCAAGCCTCCTACAGTGACTCCTAAGTATGATGGCAGCACTAACCCTGTGCACCATATCGAGATGTATCAGTCGGCGGCAGACATTTACTCGATACCTGATGAGATGAAGTGCAGGGCCTTCTCAGGGACCTTGACAGGAGCAGCTCATAGTTGGTTCACCTCCCTCCCGAAGAACTCGATTGAGAACTTCAAAGGCTTGGCTGAGCGGTTCATCCACAACTTCTGCTTTGGGGTAAGACCTCAAAAGAAGACCACCCACCTGCTGTATGTCAAACAGGCTAAGGGTGAGAGCCTAAGAGACTACATAGCAAGATTCAACAAAGAGAAATTGGAGGTGGAAGACTATGAAGAGAGCATAGCCATGACCGCCCTGATAGGAGGCCTCCAGAAGGGGAAGTTATTGTGGAAGCTGGCGGAAGACCCCCCAGGTCTATGGCAGAGCTGCTGTCCACCGCAGGGAAGGTGATGAATGCGAAAGAGGCAATGGCATCCAAGTATGAGGAGGAGAACCGCGGTAGCACAGGAAAGTCCCAGGGTAAGAAAGAGGGGAAGAAGAGGTCAGGAGATGACAAGTTTGCTCATTACACTCCTCTGACTGTGAGCTGTGAGCACATACTCACTGAGATTAAGACTGACCGATCTCTGAGGTGGCCTGAGAAACTGAAGGCCCCGCCACATAAGAGGAACAAAAACCTATGGTGTGAGTTCCATCAGGATCACGGCCATGTCACAGATAGATGCTTCGCTCTAAAGGATGAGATTGAGAAGATGCTGAAGTCTGGAAAGCTGAGGAAGTATGTGGATGGCAAGGCTCCGAAGGGTGGAAGAGAGGACCCTAAGAAGAGAAGGAATGATAGATGCCGTGGCGATGTCCCGGCCAGAAGGGACAATGACTCAGAGGCCGATGATAAAGACGACCCGAATATTCCGCCAAAGGATGACAACACCCCGGTGAAGAGGGTCGGCATGATCTCCTTTGGTGTTAGCACCATATGTGGGGGATTTGCAGGAGGTGGCTCTGAGGTAGCCGATAGGAAGGCCCATGTAGCAGAGGCCAGGTCAGTGGCCAAGACCGAGGTTGTGAATCTAACGTCTTCTGACGCAGTGCAGAAGAGGAAGAAGGTAGATATAGACACCCTCATAGTGGGGTTCTCCAGACTCGACTTCAAGGGCATCTTAGCCCCCCATGATGACCCTTTGGTCATAACAACAAGGGTGCATGGGTGCGAGGTAGGGAGAATCCTCATAGACGGGGGAAGCCCAGCAGATGTGATGTTCTGGCCTTGTTTGAAGAGCCTGGGTCTTAGCAGTGCGAGGCTGGTGCCCTACCATCACCCATTGATAGGCTTCAGTGGTGAAAAGGTGCACCCCTTAGGCATGTATGAAATAGATGTACGAATGGGGGATGAGTGGCCTAAGAGGTTGACCAAGAAGATAAACTTTTTCGTCATGGATGAAAACGTTTTCTCGGCCTACAACCTCATCGTAGGAAGGGTGGCCCTCAAAGAGTTTGAAGTCGTGCCGTCGACGGTCCATCAGATGCTAAAATTCCCGACTCCTTATGGAGTAGGGGAAGTGCAAGGGGATCAAACCACGGCGCGGGAGTGTTACTTCAACTCGGCTGAAGAGAGAGAGGCCCATAAGAGAGCAATCGTCACTTACAGCATTGACACTCTTGACCCAAGAGATGAAACAAAATTGAAGAAGGGTGAGGCCGCGGAAGAGGTAGAATCCATCGTCCTTAATGAGGACGAGCCGAAAAAAACCGTCAAGGTCGGCAAAGCCCTAGAGCCAACGATCAAGGAAGAGCTGATAAACTTCCTCAAGAGGAGGCAGAGTGTCTTCGCATGGAGTCACGCAGACATGCCTGGTATCGACCCTGAGGTCATGACCCACAAGCTCAACGTGGACAGAGATGCCAGGCCTCTCAAGCAGAGGCGAAGAGTCTACTCCAGGGAAAAGTATGAGGTCATCCGAGAAGAGGTGAAAAAGTTGGAAGAAGCCGAGTTCATAAGAGAGGTTACCTATCCGGAGTGGCTCTCAAATGCAATCATTGTGCCTAAGGCCAATGAAAAGTGGCGAATGTGTGTAGATTTCACAGACCTAAACAAGTCTTGCCCGAAGGACAGCTATCCCTTACCTAGGATAGACCAGATGGTGGATGCAACGGCAGGGCACAAGCTCATGAGTTTTATGGATGCTTATTCAGGTTATAACCAAATCTTCATGGATGCCGAAGACTCTGAGAAGACAGCCTTCATTACTGACATGGGGATGTACTGTTACAAGGTGATGCCCTTTGGTCTGAAAAATGCGGGGGCAACGTATCAACGTCCTGTCAATAAGATGTTCGAGGAGCAGATAGGTAAGACCATCGAGGTGTATGTGGACGATATGCTAATGAAGAGCCTAAAAGCGTGTACCCACGTAGAAGACCTTGAGAAGACCTTTGATGTCATGGACTCGTACAGAATGAAGCTCAACCCAACGAAGTGTGTCTTCGGGGTAGGAGCCGGGAAGTTCCTGGGGTTCATCGTTAATCAGAGGGGGATTGAAGCAAACCCTGAGAAGATCAAGGCCTTGCTCGACATGAAGACTCCTAGGAGTATCAAGGATGTCCAGAGACTCACCGAAAGAGTGGTTGCCCTTAACAGGTTTGTTTCCAGGGCAACGGACAAGTGTTTCTCGTTCTTTAAAGTTCTGAGAAAGGCCTTCCAGTGGGACGAAGAGTGTGAAAAATCCTTTGACCAACTCAAGTCCTACTTGGGGTCTCCCTTGTTGTTGTCTCGGCCCATCACGGGGGAGAGGTTGTTTGTGTATCTGGCAGTCTCTGAATCAGCCATCAGCGCAGCCATCATAGGGGAAGAGGATGGAATCCAGAGGCCTGTGTACTTCAACAGTAAGGCCCTTCAAGGGTCTGAACAAAACTATCCTCGAATGGAAAAGTTGGCTTATGCCCTTATACATGCTTCAAGGAAAATGAAGCCTTACTTTTAATCTCACTCCATGGTAGTCCTTACAGACTCCCCACTAAGGCAGGTTCTGCACAAGCCCGAGAAGTCCGAAAGATTGATGACCTGGGCCATCGAGCTAGGAGAATATGATCTTACCTACCAGCCTAGGACAGCCATCAAGGGGCAGGCCCTCGCAGACTTCGTCGCAGAGTTCACTTGGAAAGAGGCCGATAGGGGTTTGGAGGAGGCCGAGACAGAGAAAGGTTCAGATGACGGCAAAGAGACGAACCGTAGTGTCTTCCAAGATCCGAAAGAGACTGCACCAAACGTCTTTCGAGGCCGAGAAGAGGTCGTCCCAGGCAAACCCCGGAGCAAAGTGGAAGAGAACGAAGAGGATCGGTACCTCTTCAAGAAGGGGCTTATGAGAGAAGGGGTCTTCTCATCGGATGCAGACGTATGGAGCCTCTTTGTTGATGGCTCTTCCTGTGACAGTGGAAGCGGCGCGGGGCTAGTACTCTCGGCCTCAGATGGCGCCAATATTGAATTTTCCTTGAGATTCAACTTCCAGGCCTCAAACAACGAGTCCGAGTATGAGGCCATGATAGCAGGTCTCTTATTGGCAATGACTCTTCGAGTAAAGCGACTCCTACTCCATAGCGACTCAAGGTTGGTTGTCAATCAAGTGTTGGGGGCATACGAGGCCAAAGACGAAAGGATGGACAAATACCTAAAGAAGGTAAGAGGGTTGCTAGAGTATTTTGAAGAAGCAAAGTTGAAGAGAGTGCCTCGGCTGAGCAACAACCACGCTGATGCATTGGCAAGGCTGGCCTCGGCAATGAAGACAGATTTGGGAAGGACTATTCCAATCGAGGTCTTAGGAAAAGCAAGCATCGAGGAGGATGAGGTATGTATCCCTTGTCACAATGTGAACCTAGGAGACTCATGGATCGACCCGCTCGTCAGGTACCTAAGAGAGGGAGAGCTACCTGAGTCCAAGCTGAAAAGGAGAAAGTTGAGATACAGGGCTGCAAAGTTCTCATTAGTAGGAGACGTCTTGTACAAAAAGGGGTTTCTACTGCCTCTCCTCAGATGTGTGCATCCCATGGAAGTACCCCGGGTCTTACAGGAGGTTCATGAGGGTTCTTTCTCTAGCCACATAGGGGGAAGGCCCTTAGCCAAGAGGATCATCACTCAGGGATACTGGTGGCCTACCTTGTCTAAGGACGCTGCAGACTATGTGAAGAGGTGCGACAAATGTCAAAGGTTCGCCACCATCCCTCATCAACCTCATCAGCCTATGACACCAATCTCTTCTCCATGGCCATTTACCATATGGGGAATTGACTTAGTAGGACCTTTGCCAAGAGCTGTCAACAACTATAGATTCTTGATAGTTGCCATTGACTATTTTTCAAAGTGGGTGGAGGCAGAACCAATGATAACAATCACAGAGCAGAAGACCTTCCAGTTCATTCGGAAGAACATCATATGCAGATATGGCCTCCCGAACACTCTCATCTCAGACAATGGGACACAGTTCAAGAACTCCTTCTTAGAAAAATATTGCCTAAGAGTGGGGATTAAACAGTTCTTCTCATCCCCCGGTCGTCCTCAGGCTAATGGCCAGACCGAGGTCACAAACAGAACCATCTTGGACGGAATCAAGAAGAGGTTAGAAGATGCAAAGGGTAGATGGACAGAAGAGGTCTGCGCAGTGTTGTGGGCCTACAGAACTATGGCAAGGACACCAACGGGAGAAACCCCATTCATGCTGGCACATGGCTCAGAGGTCGTCATTCCAACGGAGGTAGGACTGCCGACTCATCGGATCCAGACCTACGACCCTGACAGCAATGGGGAAAAGAGAAGGCTAGACTTGGATCTCATCGACGAAAGAAGGGAAGACGCAGAGGTCAGAAAGGCAGCCTACCAGCAGAGGGCAGTGAAATTCTACAACCAGAGGGTGAAGTCAAGACCCATTGCAGTGGGAGACCTAGTGCTAAAGAGGACACTACAAAAGGCAAACAAGCTACACCCAAACTGGCATGGCCCCTTCAAAGTAATGGAAGAGGTTGTGCTTGGCACTTACAGGCTAGAAAACCTAGAAGGAGAACCCTTCACTACCCCATGGAATGCTGACCATCTCAAGAGATATTACATATGATGTTGTATAGAATTTTATGAAAATGTACTATCTTACTGAGAAGAGGTTATTAATAAAGATCAGTTTCCATATCAAGTTCTTGCTTCGTTCTTTAGACCAGAAGTTTATTATGGGTCTAACCTCTTAGGTGATGACCTCAGACCCTCATAACATCACTCGATGGTGACGAGGTCTGAGCTCAGACACCTTAGCAGAGGACCTCAGACTCTTAACATCATTAATTTGGTGATATTATTATAGGGCTAACCTCTTAGGTGATGACCTCAGACCCTCATAACATCACTCGGTGGTGACGAGGTCTGAGCTCAGACACCTTGGCCGAGGACCTCAGACGCTCAACATCATTAATTTGGTGACATTATTATGGGGCTAACCTCTTAGGTGATGACCTCAGACCCTCATAACATCACTCGGTGGTGACGAGGTCTGAGCTCAGACACCTTAGCAGAGGACCTCAGACTCTCAACATCATTAATTTGGTGATATTATTATGGGGCTAACCTCTTAGGTGATGACCTCAGACCCTCATAACATCACTCGGTGTTGACGAGGTCTGAGCTCAGACACCTTAGCCGAGGACCTCAGACGCTTAACATCACTAATTTGGTGATATTATTATGGGGCTAACCTCTTAGGTGATGACCTCAGACCCTCATAACATCACTCGGTGGTGACGAGGTCTGAGCTCAGACACCTTAGCAGAGGACCTCAGACTCTTAACATCATTAATTTGGTGACATTATTATGGGGCTAACCTCTTAGGTGATGACCTCAGACCCTCATAACATCACTCGGTGGTGACGAGGTCTGAGCTCAGACACCTTAGCCGAGGACCTCAGACCCTAAACATCATTAATTTGGTGACATTATTATGGGGCTAACCTCTTAGGTGATGACCTCAGACCCTCATAACATCACTCGGTGGTGACGAGGTCTGAGCTCAGACACCTTAGCAGAGGACCTCAGACCCTGAACATCATTAGTTTGGTGAAATTATTATGAGGCTAACCTCTTAGGTGATGACCTCTGACCCTCATAACATCACTCGGTGGTGACGAGATCTGAGCTCAGACACCTTAGCAGAGGACCTGAGACCCTAAACATCATTAATTTGGTGACATTATAATGGGGCTAACCTCTTAGGTGATGACCTCAGACCCTCATAACATCACTCGCTGGCGACGAGGTCTGAGCTCAGACACCTTAGCAGAGGACCTCAGACCCTGAACATCATTAGTTTGGTGAAATTATTATGAGGCTAACCTCTTAGGTGATGACCTCAGACCCTCATAACATCACTCGGTGGTGACGAGGTCTGAGCTCAGACACCTGGGTTAGATGACCTCAGACCCTTAACATCATTAATTTGGTGATATTTATTATGAGGCTAACCTCTTAGGTGATGACCTCAGACCCTCATAACATCACTCGGTGGTGACGAGGTCTGAGCTCAGACACCTGGGTTAGATGACCTCAGACCCTTAACATCATTAATTTGGTGAAGTTGGTTATGAGCACAGCATACTAAGTAATGACTTCAGAGACTAATAGCATTCAGAGGCATTTAGAGATCAAAATAAGAGGATTGGCATTCAGTAAAAAGAAGAGATTACATATGATGTTCATTGTTACAAATTACAAATTACAAAATGTTTGTTGTTACAAATCACTCCTGGTTGGGGGAGGGGGGGACATTAACAGTCTTGGCCGGATTGGTCTGATCAGCATTAGTAACCTCGGCCACCTCATCAACAGGATCTGTCCCTCCGAGCTCGGTCCCTCCCAGAGTTGCAGTATCGGCTGGGGCAGTGGCCTCGTCTTCTACCTCTTGCAGTGCCTGGGCAAATTGAGGGTCGGCGAAGCCGAGGCCCACAAAGTCGGAGGCCTTTATAATGCCGATCTCCTTCTCTCTGACCTCGGCCCATTTGGTAGTGGCTTTGATACCTCTTTCGAGGCCAAAACCAAAACCCACGAACTCCTCAGAGACTTTGTAATCAGAAATTATTTTCTCTGAGGCATCTGCAAGGGCAGCCTTCACAGCCGCGTTGACCTTCTGCTGCAGAGCATTGTCTTTGTCCTTCAGAGCCTTAGCATGGTTTTTTACGAGCGCAGAGATATCTTTTTCCAAACCCTGGGCCTTATTTTCAGAGTTCTTGGCCTTATTCTCAGAATTCTGCAACTCTGACTTCAGACGGTCAACCTCGGCATTCAGGGCGCTTTCGACCTTCTCAGCCTCCTGCCCCTTATGGATAAGGGGCAATTTCCTTATAGCCCAATTAGAAAGTTGGTACATGGCAGTCACACCCTGCACAGTCAATGAAGAGGTTAGGTGGGAGTAAAATCAGACGTTGCACTTATAAAATTCTGACAAAGGAACAATTCATACCTGGACGGCTCTGTGAAGGCCGAACTCAACCATCACGGGTGTGTCCATGGCTCTATAGAAACGATTGTCTGCCTCGGTCATTACAAAGGCGAGTGCGTCCATGGCCTGTCTGCTGTTGCCGACCACGCTATCGGTCAACTTTATCTGCTCCAGACGAGCCGTCAGGATGTCGGCTGAAGAAATTGGAAGTGCAGCATCTGAGGCTTTCTTTTGCCTCACAGTCGGCCTCTGATCCTCAGAGGGATGGGCTTCAGGGGCCCTCTTCTTGGATTTGGATGTAGTGGGAGCTGGAGGAGGAGCGTTCAAACCAGTCTTCTTTGCAAGCCTTGCCAAACTCGGAGCTGCCATCTCCCACAGTTCGTCTGGGATACCTGGTGGTCTCTCTGCAAAAGTTAAAAGATAAGGGTTAGAGATCAGGTATGAATGAGGTCAGAGGTTAGACTTGAAAAGAAAAATCCTTACCAAAATCAACAAGGGGACTCCCACCCAGGCTCGTCCCTGAGAGAAACTGAGGGGTCAGCAAATGCTCTAACTTAACAAACAAGCCGTGTGCCCCTTGGTCTTGCAGGGCCTTCACCTTTTGGATATTTTGAAGACTTAGACCAGGATCGGCCCTTACAGACATGGTTACCTTACCCCATCTGAGGGGTATCCTCGGCCCAAGAGTGGAAGAGGAAACATATAAGCCGAATTCCCATGGCCCTGAGGCGAAAAAATATCGGGGCTTCCAATTGTGATTTGAGGTCTGAGTCACCTGGAGCATCTTCTTCTCAGGCCTCCGAGCCACGAAATGATAGTAGCTTGGATGGTTTTTGGCCGAGGTTGGGACATAGCAACCAGAAAAGACCTGAACTGGGAGGTCAGAGTGGTGGACTTCCCTCCACAAGATGATGGCCCCAATAATGACTCTCCAAGCATTGGGAGAGAGCTGCGAGGGGGCCAAGTTGATGAAGGAAAGAATGGATCTGATGATAGGATGAATGGGTAGGCGAAACCCTAACTTAAACATCTGCTCGTACAAGCAGATTTCTCCATCTCGGCCATGATAGGCCCTCTCTTCTCTCAGAGGTCTCCTTAATTTGATTGAGGGACTGATGGAGTACAAATATCTGAAGTGCAAAAGATCCACTTCAGTGACTGTGCTCTCAAACTCGGCTGCTTTAGAGATGTCAACATCACTTTCAGCATCCTCATCCTCGTCAGGCTCAACGTCGGCCGGAGCAGACGTAGATGGGTGACCAGGGAATCTCTGAGCGAACTCAGCCCCTGTAACGGCCGACAGAGGGATGGCATCCAGAATGGGTGGCACAGCCACACTTGGCTCAACAAGTTCAACCTCTGAAGAAGAGGCTGAGGTGCTGGAGCCATTATGGGATGAAGCTCAGCTGGATACCTCGGCCTGATCAGGGGCCTGACCAGGCCGAGGTGTACAATCCATGGCTTCTTGGAAAGAGTCCACAGACATGGGGTCTGAGGTGGAAGACTCAGACTCAGACATCGGCAATGGATTAGCAGAGACCTCTGCCTGATAGAAATTCTCAGGGGGGTCAGGATATACCACCTTGAGAGGTGGGGGAAAGATGGGCCTAATAGGAAACTCCTGTGACCTACGAGCTTCCTCTTGAGCTCTCTCTATTTGCCCAATCTTTTCTAAGGTCTTCTCTCTAAGAGAAGGGAAATCCTCAAGAAGCTGGTATAGGGGTCTGAGCATCAGGGGACGATCCTAAACTTAAGAAAAGCTCCAAAAACTACAAACACGATTGACTTATAAAACAGAGGAGTTTAAATATCAAAACTTAGAAGTTTCAAGAAAACACAGTTCGCCGGAAGTTAATGGAGCTCGCTGGAAAACTCAAAAGCTCGTCGAAAAACTCAAACACACGCCGGAAAGTGCAAACCAAATATGAGAAACAGAGGAAATGAAAGGGAGAAGATACCTGGAAGTGGAACGATGAGGTAAAGTGAGGAAAACTCGCAAGAAATCCTCTGCAGAAGGGAGTTGAGTGGAGGAGTTTAGAGAGAGAAAATCGCAAGAGCTTTGCGTGCGCGGGAAACGAAATGAAGAAGAAGAAAGAGAAAGGAAGGGTTTAAACCCTTAAGTACTTGGGCACACTTCCCAAGGCCCATCATTGCCTTGGGAAACCCAAGGGACAACTGACAGCACACGCCAGCTAGGGGTGTTCACGGGTCGGTCGGTTCGGTTTTGACCGAGTTTTTTGGGCCGAACCGACCATGTCGATTTTTGGAGGAAGAGAACCGAACCGAACCGAAAATGCTGAAAAACCGAACCGAACCGAACCGAATCGGGTCGGTTTTTGACAGGGCCGGTTCGGTTTGCCCGTCGGTTTTTTACCGGGCCGGTTTTATACAGGGCCAGTTCGATTTTTTCCTTTATTTTAATAAAAAATATTTTTTTTTAATACCTAATATAAATATAAAATTTAAAAATATAATATAATATGTCAACACTAATATAAATATAATATAAAATATAAAATTAAAAAGTATAAAAATTAATTCGGTTCGGTTCGGTTCAAAATCGGTTTTTTTATGCCAAAACCGAAAACCGAACCGACCCTGTCGGTTTTATACCTGATTAAACCGAACCGAACCGACCCTCAAAAAAACCCGGCCCGAAAATTTTCGGTTCGGCTCGATTTTGTCGGTTTGGTCGGTTTTTTTGCACACCCCTAACGCCAGCCAAATTTGCACGCTCTAGCTTGGGACAGATGTCATACAGGTGTTAACTTGGGACGGACAGGCCTCGGAGGGAAAGTAATCCCCTAGCCACTCGCTCTCACATATGACTAAGGGCTGGGGGTGATTGATATGCCCCAAGTGTAACCTCGGCCCAGGGACACCTACCTCGGCCGAGATGATGGTCGAGACATTGATCGACCCTATGTAGGCCAGGGGCCCACAATATCATCCCTCGGCCAGACCAACCTCGGCCCAGGCCGACACTACCATATACACTTCAATGGACACTATGCGTATCGCAGGCATCAACATCACCCTCATGTACCTGGGTATAGCAACCTCGGCCAATAGTAGGCCGAGGTGACAAGGAGCCCTGATAACCTTCAACATGGAACCAGTCCTACCTCGGCTTGGGCCGAGGTGACAAGAAGCATTAGTAATCGTCAGCATGCTATATGTCCAACCTCGGCATGGGCCGACCCCAGCATATGTCTCGGCTGAGATCAGGCCGAGACTCCTTATGACACATCTCGGATTGAACGGACATCAAGCCTTTACAGCTCGACCTCTCCCAGGCCGAGGTCACTCACCGATATGACTACCGAGCATCCGTTGACATTTAGATAAGGACACCTGGGCACAAATCAGTTGTAATAAGATTATTATCCACACGTGGGAGAATATTTCATCATCATTACTTACATGTGACAGTGACAGATGGCACTCCCACATTGGTGAGGATACCACACACATGCTCATTGCATGCATGGGGGGTACATTACACCCCCTTTGGTGCTATATATAGGGACCATCCTCTACCTTGCAAATGGATCCCTAGCTATTCAACCCTAGCCAAAACTCTGTCTAAATATACAGTAGAGAGAGAGCTTGAGAGAATTGTATCCATGGCCATTAGTGCCTTCATTCAGTGATATTACTCACACACTCACAGTGGACGTAGGCCAGATTGGCTGAACCACTTATATTCCGGTGTTGATTCCTCATATCCTCATCTCCTTCTCTTATCTCTTTATATAGTTGTGCTGCCATTGTTATTCATATATTGAGCTTGGAAACACCTTATCCGGTGGTGCTGATTCTTAGCATCATCAGTCCTCAATGAGGACGAACAAAAAAAACACGTCCAAGTCGGCAAGGCCTTAAAACCGAAGATCAAGGAAGAGCTGATAAAATTCTTGAAGGAGAGGCAGAGTGCCTTCGCTTGGATCCACGTAAACATGCCTGGCATCGATCCGAAGGTTATGTGTCACAAACTCAACGTGGTATAAGGTGCTAAGCCGATCAAATAAAGACAAAGAGTTTACTCCAGGGAAAAGTATAACGTCATCAGGGATGAGGTCAGAAAGTTGGAAGAGGCAGAATTCATCAGGGAGGTCATATACCCAGAGTGGTTATCAAACGCCGTTGTTGTACCGAAAGCCAATGGAAAATGGAGGATGTGCATAAATTTCACTGACCTGAAGAAGTCTTGCCTAAAAGACAGTTATCCTTTACATCGGATTGATCAGATGGTAGATGCCACGACAGGGCATGAGCTCATGAGCTTCATGGACGCATATTCAGGTTATAACTAGATCTTCATGGATGCTGAAGACTTAGAGAAGACAACCTTCATCATAGACAAGGGGACCTATTGCTATAAGGTCATGCCCTTCGACTTGAAGAATGCAGGGGCTACATATCAATGTCTTGTAAATAAGATGTTTGAAGATCAAATTGGCAAGACCATGAAGGTATATGTAGATGATATGTTGACAAAGATCTTGAAGGCCTGCACTCATGTGGAAGACCTAGAGAGAACTTTCGATACCATGAACTTGTATAGAATGAAACTTAATCCCGCAAAGTGTGTCTTCAGAGTGGGAGCTGGAAAATTTCTTGGATTCATTGTCAATCAGAGGGGAATAGAGGCCAATCCTGAGAAGATCAAGGCGTTGCTTGATATGAAGACACTAAAAAGTATAAAAGACATTCAGAGTCTCACTGGAAGAGTAGTTGCACTCAATAGATTTATTTCCAGAGCCACGGACAAGTGTTTTCCGTTTTTTAAAGTGCTTAAAAAGGCCTTCGAATGGGATGAAGAGTGTGACAAGGCCTTTAAGCAGCTTAAGTCCTACCTCGGATCCCCCCTGCTCTTATCTCGACCCATCATGGGGGAGAAGTTATATGTTTATCTAGCAGTCTCAGAATCAGCTATAAGTGCAGTCATAGTACGGGAAGACGTTAGAGTACAAAGGCCTATATACTTGAATAGTAAGGCCCTTCAAGGGTCTGAACAAAACTATCCTAGAATAGAGAAATTAGCCTACACTTTAATACACACTTCCAGGAAGATGAAACCCTATTTCCAAGCCCACTCTATGGTCATCCTCACTGATTCCCCATTAAGGAAAGTCCTCCCCAAGCCTGAGAAGTCAGGCAGATTGATGACCTGGGCCATCGAGTTGGGAGAGTATGACCTTATTTATCAACCTAGGGTGGCCATTAAAGGGTAGGCACTTGCAGACTTTGTCGCTGAGTTCACGTGGGAAGAGACTGAGGTTGAGAACAATCCAATAATCGCAGAGGGAGCAAATAGTAACGTCTTCCTAGACCCGAAAGAGGTTGTGCCCAACATAGCCAGAAGCGGAATAGCTGAGAATGAGGAAGACAGGTACCTTTTCAAGCAAGGAACCCTGTCAGAGGGGCGCTTCTCTTCGAATAAAGATGTTTAGAACCTCTTCATTGATGGGTCTTATTGCGAAAGTGGAAGCGGTGCAGGGTTGATACTATCAGCTCCAGATGGTACCAATGCTGAATATGCACTAAGGTTCAATTTCAAAGCATCAAACAACGAGTCAGAATATGAGGCCATGATAGCAGGCCTCTCCTTGGCAAAGACCCTTAGGGTTGGTCGACTCCTACTTCATAACGACTCGAGGTTAGTTGTCAACCAAGTGTTTGGAGTTTGTGAGGCCAAGGATGAAAGGATGACCAAATACCTGAAGAGGGTAAGAATGATGCTAGAAGGCTTCGAAGAGGTGAAGATGAAGAGGGTACCTCGATAAAATAATAGCCACGCAGATGCCCTAACAAGGTTATTTTTAGCAACAAGGACATGCATCAGAAGGACAGTACCAGTCGAGGTCCTGCTCAAACCGACCATTGAAGAAGAAGAGGTTGCCAACTCCTGCCTCAACTTGAACATGGGAGACTCATGGATGGACCCCCTCATCAGATATATCAGAAAAGGAGAGCTGTTGGAATCAAAGCTAGAGAGGAGGAAACTGAGGTACAGAGTTGCAAGGTTCTCAATAATCGGAGATGTCCTATATTAAAAAGGATTTATGTTACCTCTCCTCAGATATGTTCATCCCATAGAGGTCCCCCACGTCCTACAGGAGGTACATAAGGGTTCCTGCTCCAGTCACATAGGAGGAAGACCTTTGGCCAAGAGGATAATCACGTAAGGATACTAGTGGCCGACCTTGGCCAAAGATGCTGCAGCCTATGTGAAAAGGTGTGACAAGTGACAAAGATTCTCCACTATCCCCCATCAACCTCATCAACCTATGACATCAATCAGTTCCCCTTGGCCATTCGCAGTATAGGGGATTGACTTGGTGGGCCCCTTGCCAAGAGTTGCGAACAATTATCGATTTCTGATAGTAGCAATTGATTACTTCTCTAAGTGGGTAGAGGCTGAGTCGATGATCACGATTACAGAGCAAAGACCTTCCAATTTATCTGGAAGAACATCATATGCAGATATGGCCTTCCGAACACCCTCATCTCAGACAACGGAACCCAGTTCAAAAATTCTTCTTTGGAGAAGTATTGCGAGAGAGTTGGGATCAAGTAATTTTTTTCTTCTCCAGGACGACCTCAGGCAAACGGTCAGATCGAAGTCATGAACAGGACAATCCTCGACAGAATAAAGAAGAGGTTGGAAGAAACTAAGGAAAGATGGATTGAAGAGGTTTATGTTGTGTTATGGGCCTACAGAACAACGACTAGGACACCAACGGGGGAGACCCCATTTATGTTAGCACATGGCTCAGAAGCCATCATACCAATAGAGGCAGGACTCCCCACTCATAGAATTCAGACCTATGACCTTGAGAAGAATGGGGAAGAGAGAAGACTTGACCTAGATTTGATTGAGGAGAGAAGGGAAGATGGCGAGATCAGATAGGCAGCCTACCAGTAGAGAATAGCAAAATTCTACAATCAAAGGGTGAGATCAAGACCCATAGTTATAGGAGACCTAGTGCTGAAGAAGACGTTGCAGAAGACGAACAAGCTTCACCTAAATTGGCATGGCCCTTACAAAGTGATCGAGGAGGTTGTAACTAGTACCTACCGACTAGAAAATCTCGAAGGAGAACCTTTATCCAATCCATGGAATGCTGATCATTTGAAGAAGTATTACATATGATGTAGTAATTGTTTCTACGTAAATGTATCACTTTATAAAGAGAATATTAATGAGAAGATTAGTTCCTGTGTCAATTCTTTGCTTATTATGCTTTCAGTGAAATTTATGAGGGTAACATCTTAGTTTGATGACCTCAAACCTTAAAACATCATAATTTGGTGATAAGGCCTGAGGTGTAAAATCATAGTTGGATGACCTTAGACCTTAAACATCATTAATTTGGTGAAAATTTATGGGGTACATCTTAATTTGATGACCTCAGACCTTAAACATCATTAATTTGGTGAAAATTTATGGGGGAAACATCATATTTGGATGACCTCAGACCTTAAACATCATTAATTTGGTAAAAATTTATGGGGGAAACATCATATTTGGATGACCTCGGACCTTAAACATCATTAATTTAGTGAAAATTTATGGGGGTAACATCTTAGTTTGATGACCTCAGACCTTTAATGTCATAATTTGGTGACAGGGTCTGAGGTGAAACATCATATTTAGATGACCGCAGACCTTCAATATCATAATTTGATGATAGGGTCCGAGGTTAAACATCATAGTTGGATGATCTTAGACCTTAAACATCATTAATTTGGTGAAAATTTATGGGGGGAAACATCATATTTGGATGACCTCAAACCTTAAACATCATTAATTTTGTGAAAATTTATGGGGGTAACATCTTAGTTTGATGACCTCAGACCTTCAACATCATTAATTTAGTGACAGGGTTTGAGGTGAAACATCATAGTTGGATGACCTCAGACCTTAAACATCGTTAATTTAGTGAAAATTTATGGGGGTAACATCTTAGTTTGATGACCTCAAACCTTCAACATCATTAATTTGGTGACAGGGTATGAGGTGAAACATCATAGTTGGATAACCTCAAACCTTAAACATCATTAAATTGGTGAAAATTTATGGGGGTAACATCTTAGTTTGATAACCTCATACCTTCAACATCATTAATTTGGTGACAGGGTCTGAGGTGAACCATCATATTTGGATGACCTTAGACCCTAAACATCATTAATTTTGTGAAAATTTATGGGGGTGACATCTTAGTTTGATGACCTCAGACCTTCAACATCATAATTTAGTGACAGGGTCTGAGGTGAAACATTATATTTGGATGACCCCAAACCTTAAACATCATTAATGTGGTGAAAATTTATGGGGGTAACATCTTTGTTTGATGACCTCAGACCTTCAACATCATAATTTGGTGGCAGGGTCTGAGGTGAAACATCATATTTGGATGACCTCGGACCTTAAACATCATTAATTTGGTGAAAATTTACGAGGGTAACATCTTAGTTTAATGATGAAGAACCATTATATGGAGGCTTCAGACCTTAATACAAACACCATTTCATGATATATAAAACCATTCAAGGAAAATTCATCAAAAAAAGTAAAGCCCTCTTCAGAGGATGATATAGCATGAAGGTAAGAATTACAAGTCAAAGTTCGCAAGAGAATGTTATCAGAAGTTATGAAGTTACAAATTAACAAAAAATACAAAGCTTGACAAATTACGACCTAAGGGTCTGCAGCCATAGGGTTGGTAACCTCAACCTGATCATTTTAGACGATATTAGTAACCTCGACCCCATCGTCTTGGGGGTTGACATCCTCAGTCCCCGTGGCTTCCGGATGAGCAGTCTCTACAGGGGCAACACCTCCTTCCTCCTCCACCTCTTGTAGGGCTTGAGCAAACTGAGGGTCAGCATAACCCAGACCAATAAAATTCGAAGCTGCCAGGCTCCCTGACTCCTTCTCTTTCACGACCGTCCATTTACCAGTGGCCTTAACACCTCTTTTGAGGTATTCAAAGCCAATGCTCATAAATTCGCCAGAGACCTTGTAGTCAACCAAGATCTTCTCGCAAGCGTCTTCAACTGCAACCTTCTCTGCAGCGTCAACCTTTTGTTAGAGGGCATCATCCTTGGCCTTCATAGCATAGCTATGGTCCTTCTTGAGTTGGGCATTCTCCTTTTCCATCTGCTTAACCTTAGTCTCAGACCCTGCAAGCCTTCAGATTTTCCACCTCAGCGTTCAAAGAAGCCTGCACCTTTTGGGCCTCTCTCCCCTTCTCAATGAGGGGCAGTTTTCTCATAGTCCAGTCGATAAACTGGTGCATGGTGATAATACCATGCAAAACAGAATCAAATACATGAGTTCAGGAGTTAATAAAATTCAAGGTCGAGGTTACACTTAAGAATAAAAGTTGCTTGTATTACCTGGATTGACCTATGGAGGCAAAACTCGACCAATAGAGGGGTATCCAAAGAACGACATAAGCGTTTGTCAGCATCGGTCATCACAGAGCCGATGGAATCCATGGCCTCCATACGTTGGACTATGAGGCTATTGCCGATTTTAAATTGCTCCAGACGAGCAACTAGCCCGTCATCGGTTGAAATAGGGATGGCGCGATCCCCCTTAGAGGCTTTGCTCTTACTCTGATCCTCAGGGGTAGTAGCAGTGGATTTACTCTTCTTTGAAGCATTGGCCTTAGAAGAGGTCGGGGGAGGGGGAGGTTCATTTAGGCCTGCTTTCTTCACCAGCCTGACTAAACTTGGGGCCGACATTTCCCACAGGTCGTCTGAGACTCCTTTGGGGCGTTCTGAAAAATAAAGGTCTAAGTTAAAAGATCAGAGACATAATAAATTTAGAAGTACAACTTGTTGAAAAAATAATGTAACTTACGAAGCTCAGTCAGGGGACTCCCCCCAAGGCCAGTCTCAAAGAGGTAGTAAGGGGTCATCAGATGCTCGTACTTGACCAGATAACCAAGCTCCCCCTGATCTTAAAGGTCTTTGACCTTTTTGTAGGTTATCTTGGCTTAACCCAGGGTCGGCTTTGGCAGCCAGTGACAGTTTTCCCCACCTCAGAGGGGTCCTCGGCTCTAGTGATGAAGATGGGGCACATGTACCAAACTCCCATGCCCCTAAGACGAAGAAGTATCGTGATTTCTAGTTATGATTTGAGGTCTGGGTAACCAATAATATCTTCTAATCAGACTTCCTAGCTAGGAAGTGGTAGTAGATAGGGTGGTTCCTGGCAGAGGATGGCACGTAACACCCAGTGAAGACGCTGGCATGAAGGTCAGAATGATGGACTGCCCTCCATAAGACGATGACTCCAATCATCACTCTTTAAGCATTTGGGGATAATTGGGAAGGGTACAAGTTAATATGGGATCATATGGCTCTAATTGTTGAATGGAGGGGGAGATGAAATCCTAACTTAAACATCTGCTCATATACGCAGATTTCCCCATCTCGGCCACCAAAGGCCCTCTCATCCCTCAGAGGTCTCCTAATATTAATAGAGGTCTTATAGCATAAAGGTGCCTAAAGGTTAACAAATCGAACTCAGTGACAATACTCTCTATCTCGGCTGCCTCTGAGGTATCAACATCACTTTCATAACCATGGTCCCTGTCCCTGTCAATATCGGCCTGGGCAGGTGTAGGGACACCTCCAGGGAACCTCTGAGCGAACTCAACCCCCGTGGCGACCGATAGGGGAATAACATCAATTATTTGGGGAATAGCCACACTCGACCCCACAACTTCAACATCAGAAGACGTTCCCGAAGTGCTAGAACCTAGGGGTGTTCGCGGTCCGGTCCAGTTCGATTTGTAGGATTGTTAAGGACCGGATCGATTAAATCGGTCCTAAAAAAATGCACCAAGATCGGACCGATTGTATAGGTCACCCGACTCTAGTCGGTCTGATTTTTTATAGGGTCGGTCCGGTCTAACTTGTCGGTCCTAATCTTACTAAATTAATCTTATTTAAAGCAAGATAGAAAAATAAAAAACTCACTGATTGATTGGGCCCAAAACTAAAATAATACATTTGAGATAATAAAATACAAAATCTGAGATATATATGTTTTTTCAGTAACAGATGTATTATACATCAGATGTTTTTTTTTAGTTTCTGTGACACCCCGACTAATTAAATACCGGGTAGCTACTCCTTTATAAAATTAATTCAAAATGCCAAGTTGGCTCAGTTACTAGCATCACTGTCGAAAACATTTTATTATTACTAACCACCTAGTATTTAAAAAGCAAGTTGTCAAATTTTAATTAAAGTCTGATTAACATGCAACAAGTGAAATGAAGAAATAAATAACACCAATCACCATACTGAAGTAAAACGAATAATCATCACATAGCGTATATAAAGTCTGGAGGAAAACCCCTCACTACAATCCCATAACTGAAATAAATAAACTGAAACAATACATGTTAAAGTCTGAAAACTGAAATATAAAAGATGTCTCTAAAGAAATGGGCAACATGCCCTACAACTGATAGATAGTGACTCTGGAATCCAAAGAGATAGAAGCGTCTACATGCAAATCCGTGTAGCTTCCACAAGCAGCTACAGCTCGTCACCTGAATGAGTACCTATGCTTGGTGTCCTTGTGGCTGGGCACCTAAAATGGTTTTACAAAGAAAAGATTTGAAAAGCAAACGGGTCAGAGCCCGAATGTGGAGTTATATTTTAAAAACCTGCAAGTGCTTTAAAAAACATTTAAAACATTAAATGCAAAGTACATGTTAGGACGTGCACTCACATGATATTCTCACCTCTCGTCTAACTGTGCACTCCTAACGCAAGTACCCATCTATATCTACCCATACCACTAGCTAAGTGACAACGTATCTAGCTAGACTGCCAAAGATTCTACCCATAATACTTGGTTCCATTAACATAATAACGCTCGTAATTAAATAGGGATTTAAAGTAACTCAGTTACTAAATATGCCATATATATAAGTATCAGTTAACTCATTATATAACTCGAAACAATACCGTAATAGGTTCACAATATTAACAGGAGGATTTCCATTAATTAAATGTATATTATTCACATCATAAATATACGATACAAACACCCCGCAATCTAAGCTATGGTGCACACATACTCTGCTATCCATCCCGGTACATCACGTACATAAGGATCACACATTCCGAATCTCTCAGGAATAGTTCAGATAACACAAATCACAAATAGTGGAGGCGAACACAGTCACCATCACGTGGGTCACGCACATACCTACGCTCCCACGGTCAGCGGACTTATTAATATCACAATAAGTCTTTCTATGACCTATGTTCATCAAGGTACCAGTCTATATCCCCCCCGTAGGCACACAAGGATTAGAGGGTCCTAAGCGAACGCAACCTCCCGTGATAGCAAGTATGGTAGGTATGTCATACACACAATCCATATACCAATACTAAGTAAACACACATCTTAGTAATACCGTATTTTAATCGTAGTACATATTGCACTCTCGTACTAACTATAATTATCAAAATTCGTACTATTCCGGTTTGTAATTATACGCACCATAATTCATCCTCACATCGTAGTAGACACTCACGTCTCAACCCAAATGGTTCATTGAATATAACTCTAGTATATAATTTACTCCTCTCAATAACCCAAAAGTCCCAAATCTATCCTCACATCAATAAAGGAAGGTCATCTATATCCTCGAACAAGTTTACGGGACTCCAAAAATCAAGACAATCCAAAAAGGACCAAACTGTCAACTCGTTAGAAGTCTCGTTCGAACGAGTTTGGACTGTCGGCTCGTTAGAAGTCTCATTCGAACGAGGCTGTTCGAACGAGATCCCAGTTCGTTCGAACGAACTGTTCCTTCTAACGATATCTCATTCGAACGAGATATCGAACGAGATCCCTTCTCGTTAGTAACGACCGGTCAACTTCGTTAGAAGCTCGTTCGAACGAGTTCGTTCGAACGACCTGGGGGCTGCTTCTAACGAGCTACCAGTTTCGGCCCAGATTTTTCCCATCTCGTTTTTCACCATTTTTATCACTTCAATCCTTCTCCAAAGTTCGTTATAACAATGATTTAAGTCCTCTAATCATACTAAAACATGCTTAGGTCATAAACTAACGTCTTTTAAGGCAATAAGGCATCCTAAACATCATTAAATCCCAAGATTTTATACTTTTGCCCAATATCATCAAGAACATGAACCCTAGATATATATCAACATCAAATTCCAGAATTTAATTCGTTTTTCTTTCACCCAATCATGTATTAACATCAGATTAATTGTCTCCAAACTATTCTACATGCAATTCTCTTCACAATTTCTCAAGTTCTATGATCTAAACTACATGGGTTTTCATATTTATCAAGAACAAACCATAAATCCGAATTTTCTAACATGGAAAGAACATTTGCTGAAATTAAACATAATTAAACCACTTGCCTTGGTTTGATTTCTGACTTTGGTGTAGGTTTGGTGAGAATTCTGCAGAGTTTCCTCTCTCTCTAAGTTCCTTCTCCAATGGTGGCTCAAGGTGGCTAGGGTTTGATTTGGGGAGGATTCTAAACCTAATATTAGCCTCCGTAGCTTAAAGGGTTAATATGGGTTGGTTATGGGCTTAGTGGGCCAATATCCACATCAGATTTAATTAACCAATTTTCGTCACTTTTAATTCCTCAAAATGTAAAATTACCAAAATACCCTTTAAGTTACCGGTATGGCCTAAAAATACCCCGGGACCCAAACTATACCCCCGACTAGTGTTTTCTGACTATCTCGACCCTTCCGGACGCGTTGGCGCACTCAAAACGACCATACGAATTATAGATTTTAAATTCACTTTTATTATCAAAATATTATACCGTGACGCGGCGGTCCCACGCGTCTCAACAAAATTTCTAAAATGTCGTATATAAATCCCTCGACAAATTTTATAATACCAAGTTCATATATACTCACATATGCACATAATCAAATACTAACTCGTATCACATTAGTATTTTTATCCCGGATTAATTTCGAATTAATACGCATTTAATTAATTAATCCCAAAAATAAATATAGCCAAAAATACGGGGTATTACATACTTCCCCCCTAATAACTGAATTTCGTCCCGAAATTCGAAACTAGAAAGTACCTGCTAAAAACAGCTCTGGATAACGCTCGCGCATCTCATCATCGCGCTCCCATGTGGACTCCTCGACATTGTGATGTCGCCACTGAACACGCACTAACGGGACTATCATTGACCGCAGTTTCCTCTCGCTTCGGTCCAAAATAGCAATTGGCCCCTCCTCGTAGGAGCTATCCGGCTGGAGATCGATGTCCTCCACAGCAATGTGAGAATGAGCCAAATCATCTCTAAGGTATTTCCTCAGCGAGGAAATATGGAACACGTCGTGAATCCGATGCAAGTGCTCCGGTAGTCCAAGTCTATACGCAACCGGTCCGATCCGCTCAATAATAGGAAACGGCCCCACATACCTCGGTGCCAACTTCCCCTTCTTCCCGAATCGCATAATCCCCTTCATTGGAGATACCCTGAGCAAAACCTGGTCCCCCACTTGGAACTCCCTGAAAAACCTCTTCGCATCAGCATAACTCTTCTGCCTGTCTTGAGCTACCCGAATGCGACTCCGAATCAACTCAATCATTGCCGAAGTATCCTGAATCACTTCCGGCCCAAGTAGTTTGTTGTCCCCCACTTCTAACCAACATGCTGGGGAACGACAAGGCCTACCGTACAATGCCTCAAACGGAGCCATGCTAATAGTGAACTAATAGGAGTTGTTGTAAGCAAACTCCACCAGTGGAAGGTACTGCTCCCATCCACCCCCGAAGTCAATAATGCACATGCGTAGCATGTCCTCCAACATCTGATTGGTGCGCTCTGTCTGCCCATCGGTCTGCGGGTGATAGGCCGTACTCAACCGCAATTCCGTGCCCATTGCTTCCTGGAAACTCTCCCAAAACCTCGAAACAAATATCTTGTCTCTGTCAGACACGATATTTAGGGGCACACCGTGAAGTCTCACAATCTCTGAAATGAAGAGCTGGGCATACTGTCCCGTAGTGTAGTCAGTCCTTACGGGTAAAAAGTGAGCGACCTTGGACAACCTGTCCACAATTACCCAAACGGAGTCGTGACCCCTCTGCGACGTAGGCAACCCCGTGATAAAATCCATGGATATGCTCTCCCACATCCATACCGGAACCTCCAACGGCTGTAGCAATCCTGCTGGTCTCTGATGATCCACTTTTACAAGCTGACAAGTGGCGCATTTCGAGACAAACTCAGCGATATCTCTTTTCATACCGCTCCACCAATATTGTCGTCTCATGTCTTGGTACATTTTGTCCCCTCTGGGATGTACCGCGAACCGTGAGCCGTGCGACTCTGCCATCACTTCGTGCCGTAATTCTTCCCCTTCCGGAACTACCAATCTCCCATTGAAGCGCAATCCCCCGTCTGAGCTAACGGTATAGGACTCGGCTCCCTCTGCAAGTAATCGAACTATCTGCTCCTGACAGAACGAGTCATTAGCCTGTGCCCGTACTACCTTCGTGACAATCTGCGGTGTAACAGTCATCACAGACATGAAAGATCGGGCCACTGCATCCTGGTGTCCCAATTCCTTCCACTTAGCTTTCCACACCTCTGCCACCTCATCTGCTGGTCTGCGGCTCAACGCGTCTGCTACCACGTTAGCCTTACCCGGGTGGTACTGGATGTCGAACTGGTAGTCCTTCACAAATTCAAGCCACCTACGCTGCCGTATATTTAATTCCTTCTGCGTGAATAGATACTGTAGTGACTTGTGGTCCGTGAACAGCTGAAACTTCTCCCCCAACAGATAGTGCCTCCAAATCCGTAAGGCAAATACCACTGTTGCCAACTCCAAATCATGCGTGGGGTAATTCTTCTCATGAGGCTTAAGCTTACGGGAAGCATAAGCTATGGCCTGTCTCTCCTGCTGCAATACACCTCCAAGCCCTTGCAAAGATGCATCGGTGTAAACTAAATACTCAACTCCCGGTCTCGTCAATGCTAACACAGGTGCTGAGGTCAATTTGTCCTTCAATTCATCGAATGCCAACTGACAGGCATCACTCCAGATGTATGGCACACCCTTACGAGTAAGATGTGTCAAAGGACCTGCTATCTCTGAGAAACCCCGAATAAACCTCCTGTAGTATCCTGCTAAACCCAAGAAACTACGAATCTCCGTTGGTGTCGTGGGCTGTCCCCACTCCCTCACCGCTGACACCTTCCCCGGATCAACAGATATTCCCTGGTCGGAAATGATATACCCCAAAAACTGGACTTCCTTCAGCCAAAACCCGCACTTCTCATATTTTGCATACAACTCGTTCTGACGGAGTGTCTGCAAAACCTGCCTCAAATGCTCGGCGTGCTCCTCCTCCGTCTGAGAGTAAACCAGAATATCATCAATGAAGACAATGACAAACTGATCTAGGAAATCCCTGAACACCCTGTTCATCAAGTCCATAAACACTGCTGGAGCGTTGGTCAAGCCGAAAGGCATAACCCGAAACTCGTAAGAATCATATCTCGATAAGAACGCGGTCTTCGAGGCATCCTCCTCCCTGATACGCAACTGATGGTATCCCGACCTCAAGTCAATCTTCTAGAAGAAAGAAGCTCCTCTCAACTGGTCGAATAAGTCATCGATTCGAGGCAACGGATACTTATTCCGTATCGTCACCTTATTCAACTCTCGGTAGTCCACACACAATCTCAGTGAACCGTCCCTCTTCTTCACAAACAAAACCGGAGCGCCCCAAGGTGAGGTACTCCTACGAATAAAGCCCTGTCCTAACAGCTGCTCTATCTGATCCCGTAACTCTCGCATCTCAGCTGGAGCCATACGGTACGGTGCACGTGCTATAGGTCTCGTACCCGGTAGCAAATCTATAACGAAATCTATCTCTCGACTGGGTGGTAAGCCTGGTATCTCCTGAAACACATCTGAATAATCCCTGACGACTGGGATCGAAACTAAAGGAATCACAACCTCCTTAGAGGTATCCTCCTCAATGTAATACAGATGAGCGGTCGATCCTCCCTCTGGGCGAGGCATCGCCACTATAAACATCTCTTGCCCCGGAATGGCAAAAATAATGCTCCCGCTGAAGCAATCAATCATGGCCCTATATGCTACGAGCCAATCCATACCGATGATCACATCATGAACATGCATGTCTAACACTAACATGTCTGCAGGTAATACCAAACCACCAATCTCTACCCCCACTCCCCGGCATATAAAGAAAATAAGTGACCCACTCCCTAATGGTGAGTCGACACACGTCACTGTGCTCTCTGCCGTAGCTAACAATCCTAAAGCATTCGCGAAGTGTGTAGCTATGAAATAATGTGTAGCACCCGTATCAAATAACACCCGACCCATAGTGCCAAGGATAGGAAACGTACCCTCGATCGCGGGCGGTGCCTGTGGAACTGCAGCCTAGTGAACGTTGTAGACACGTCCATACTGTAGCTGCCCCTGCTGAGCTGGGACTGCTGGAATGGGTGGCAATGCTGCCATCTGCGGTGGTGCGGGAAGAGCGGCGGGAAACATAGGCCTCTGTGGCTCCTGGCGAGCACCCTGCTGCTGCTGCTGTGGGGTCCTGCCTCTATCAGGACAATCCTGTTTCTTATGACCAGTCTTGCCACAAGTGAAACACTTCCCTGGGAAGTTCCCTCCCCTCTGCCCCTGCTGTCCCCGGCCCTGGTGGCCGTTACCATTCCTCCCTTGGCCCTGCTGGCCCTGATGAAACTGCTGCCCATTCTGCCCCTGTTGGCCCTGATGGCCGTTTGGACCCTGATGGCCCTGACGGAAACCTCCCTGTCCCTGCCTGTAGTTCCCTGACCGGAACCTCTTATTATCCCCCCGCTGGGTACCCTGATCATTCTGTCTCTGCCCCTGACCCGATTGTGCCCCGCTGGCACCATGTCCTCCGGTCCTGCCCTGATGGCTAGACTCCCCCGACCGCTTGCCGTCGGCCATATGAAAACGGTGGTCCTGGCAGTGCAATAATGCAGCGTTAACCACATCAGAATACGTGGCCAACGATAGGTTCCCAAGCAGATGCTGACGGATTCTCCAATTCAACCCATCGGTGAACTTCTCTATCTTCTTCTTCTCTGTTGGAATCTCGTCTGGAACGATGTTCAACAGATTAGTAAACTCGGCCTCATACTCGGCCACTGTCTTGCCCTCCTGCTTCAAACTCATCAGCTTCCTCCTCATCTCTGTATGAACTGCGGACGGAAAGTACTTGCGGTCAAACCGCACCCAGAACTCCTGAATCGTGAGAGTATCCCTCTCCTCCGCGGTGGTAATAGACTCCCACCACTGTAGTGCAGATCCCACTAGCTTGAAAGTAGCTAGCACCTGTTTCTGAACATATGTGCACTCATGCATCCTCAAATTCCTCTGCATGTCCTTCTTCCATTGGCTCGAGACTACTACATCTGAGCTACCCGCAAACTCTGGCGGATGCGCTTTCTGAAAAGCGTCACGTACACGCTCCCAAGCAGACGGGAATGCATTAACCTGTACTGGCGCGGCAACCGGCGCCTGAGGTGGTGCCTGCTGAATCACGGCAATCGCGGAATTTACCACTTGGGCTACTATAGCAGCAACCTCAGCGGCGTTCATCATACCCTGAACTGGAGCGGGCTGTGGTTCGGGCGTAGCATCTCTAAGAACTCGTCGTGCACGTCGTGGAGGCATCTGAAATAAGAACAAAGTTTATAAGTTCACGGTTTATAAACTTAATATAGCTGAAGAACGAAGCATACACAAAACGAGTGCAACAGTCCTAAAATATAGGGCTCTATATCAAAGAAACGTAGCGGAAACATAATAGCCGTACAGATCCTAAAGGACACTAGAACCTGATGCTCTGATACCACCTGTGACACCCCGACTAATTAAATACCGGGTAGCTACTCCTTTATAAAATTAATTCAAAATGCCAAGTTGACTCAGTTACTAGCATCACTGTCGAAAACATTTTATTATTACTAACCACCTAGTATTTAAAAAGCAAGTTGTCAAATTTTAGTTAAAGTCTGATTAACATGCAACAAGTGAAATGAAGAAATAAATAACACCAATCACCATACTGAAGTAAAACGAATAATCATCACATAGCGTATATAAAGTCTGGAGGAAAACCCCTCACTACAATCCCATAACTGAAATAAATAAACTGAAACAATACATGCTAAAGTCTGAAAACTGAAATATAAAAGATGTCTCTAAAGAAATGGGCAACATGCCCTACAACTGATAGATAGTGACTCTGGAATCCAAAGAGATAGAAGCGTCTACATGCAAATCCCTGTAGCTTCCACAAGCAGCTACAGCTCGTCACCTGAATGAGTACCTATGCTTGGTGTCCTTGTGGCTGGGCACCTAAAATGGTTTTACAAAGAAAAGATTTGAAAAGCAAACGGGTCAGAGCCCGAATGTGGAGTTATATTTTAAAAACCTGCAAGTGCTTTAAAAAACATTTAAAACATTAAATGCAAAGTACATGTTAGGACGTGCACTCACATGATATTCTCACCTCTCGTCTAACTGTGCACTCCTAACGCAAGTACCCATCTATATCTACCCATACCACTAGCTAAGTGACAACGTATCTAGCTAGACTGCCAAAGATTCTACCCATAATACTTGGTTTTATTAACATAATAACGCTCGTAATTAAATAGGGATTTAATGTAACTCAGTTACTAAATATGCCATATATATAAGTATCAGTTAACTCATTATATAACTCGAAACAATACCGTAATAGGTTCACAATATTAACAGGAGGATTTCCATTAATTAAATGCATATTATTCACATCATAAATATACGATACAAGCACCCCGCAATCTAAGCTATGGTGCACACATACTCTGCTATCCATCCCGGTACATCACGTACATAAGGATCACACATTCCGAATCTCTCAGGAATAGTTCAGATAACAAAAATCACAAATAGTGGAGGCGAACACAGTCACCATCACGTGGGTCACGCACATACCTACGCTCCCACGGTCAGCGGACTTATTAATATCACAATAAGTCTTTCTATGACCTATGTTCATCAAGGTACCAGTCTATATCCCCCCCGTAGGCACACAAGGATTAGAGGGTCCTAAGCGAACGCAACCTCCCGTGATAGCAAGTATGGTAGGTATGTCATACACACAATCCATATACCAATACTAAGTAAACACACATCTTAGTAATACCGTATTTTAATCGTAGTACATATTGCACTCTCGTACTAACTATAATTATCAAAATTCGTACTATTCCGGTTTGTAATTATACGCGCCATAATTCATCCTCACATCGTAGTAGACACTCACGTCTCAACCCAAATGGTTCATTGAATATAACTCTAGTATATAATTTACTCCTCTCAATAACCCAAAAGTCCCAAATCTATCCTCACATCAATAAAGGAAGGTCATCTATATCCTCGAACAAGTTTACGGGACTCCAAAAATCAAGACAATCCAAAAAGGACCAAACTGTCAACTCGTTAGAAGTCTCGTTCGAACGAGTGTTCGAACGAGTTTGGACTGTCGGCTCGTTAGAAGTCTCGTTCGAACGAGGTTGTTCGAACGAGATCCCAGTTCGTTCGAACGAACTGTTCCTTCTAACGATATCTCGTTCGAACGAGATATCGAACGAGATCCCTTCTCATTAGTAACGACTGGTCAACTTCGTTAGAAGCTCGTTCGAACGAGTTCGTTCGAACGACCTGGGGGCTGCTTCTAACGAGCTACCAGTTTCGGCCCAGATTTTTCCCATCTCGTTTTTCACCATTTTTATCACTTCAATCCTTCTGCAAAGTTCGTTCTAACAATGATTTAAGTCCTCTAATCATACTAAAACATGCTTAGGTCATAAACTAACGTCTTTTAAGGCAATAAGGCATCCTAAACATCATTAAATCCCAAGATTTTATACTTTTCCCCAATATCATCAAGAACATGAACCCTAGATATATATCAACATCAAATTCCAGAATTTAATTCATTTTTCTTTCACCCAATCATGTATTAACACCAGATTAATTGTCTCCAAACTATTCTACATGCAATTCTCTTCACAATTTCTCAAGTTCTATGATCTAAACTACATGGGTTTTCATATTTATCAAGAACAAACCATAAATCCGAATTTTCTAACATGGAAAGAACATTTGCTGAAATTAAACATAATTAAACCACTTGCCTTGGTTTGATTTCTGACTTTGGTGTAGGTTTGGTGAGAATTCTGCAGAGTTTCCTCTCTCTCTAAGTTCCTTCTCCAATGGTGGCTCAAGGTGGCTAGGGTTTGATTTGGGGAAGATTCTAAACCTAATATTAGCCTCCGTAGCTTAAAGGGTTAATATGGGTTGGTTATGGGCTTAGTGGGTCAATATCCACATCAGATTTAATTAACCAATTTTCGTCACTTTTAATTCCTCAAAATGTAAAATTACCAAAATACCCTTTAAGTTACCGGTATGGCCTAAAAATACCCCGGGACCCAAACTATACCCCCGGCTAGTGTTTTCTGACTATCTCGACCCTTCCGGACGCGTTGGCGCACTCAAAACGACCATACGGATTATAGATTTTAAATTCACTTTTATTATCAAAATATTATACCGTGACGCGGCGGTCCCACGCGTCTCAACAAAATTTCTAAAATGTCGTATATAAATCCCTCGAAAAATTTTATAATACCAAGTTCATATATACTCACATATGCACATAATCAAATACTAACTCGTATCACATTAGTATTTTTATCCCGGATTAATTTCCAATTAATACGCATTTAATTAATTAATCCAAAAAATAAATATAGCAAAAAATACGGGGTATTACAGTTTCATTTCGTAGTTTTTTTTAGTACCTGAGTAACAGGTGTTCTACTATTATGAGTAACTAATGTCTTATTATTATGATTAACAGATGTATGAATCTGAGAACAAAGAGTATCTATGTGTGTGGTTCAAATGGTAGTAATGATGGGTTCCTTCTCACGACGACGTAAATGGTAGGAATGGTACTTTACACATTATCCTGGATGTTCCAGCATTTTAAAAGGTACAAAAATATCACGTCTATAGATGGTTTATACTAAATGCATATCAACCACAGAACAGTAAAAAATACATCATACTCCGTATTTGCATATCCGCCATGCCGATCTTCAAAACCCCCTTCAACGGGTACACCATGAAATTTAGCCCCTTCTATGAGCAGCGTCTGGTCGTAGCCCCTTCTACGACGCAGCGACGGGTTTGTTTCTCACTGCGGCGGAGGGTTTATTTCTCAGATTAGGGGGTTTGTTTCTCAGAGAGAGCGGCGAAGAGAAGATCTGAAGCTGAGAGGCTTGAGAGTGTTGTGAGAAAGAGAATAGAAGAATGGTGGGCTGTGTGTGTGACTGTGAAGTGAACTTGTGAGCATGCGTTTTGTTTGTCTGATTAGATTAGGGTTCTTTTTTTTTAAATGATATGGACGAGCGTACCCCCTTATTTCTTTGAGTATTTTTTTATATATAAATATAATTTTTATATATATATATATATATATATATATATTAATATGTAACCGGTCCGGGTCGGTCCAAACCGATTATTTAATAAGGAGGACCGAGGACCGGACCGACTAGACCGGTTTGTCAAAAAAAAAAATTAGACCGGACTGATTATAAAAAAAAACTCGATAAAATTAGGGAGGTTCGGTTCGGTCCACCGGTCCAATCGGTTTTTTGAACACCCCTACTAGAACCGTTGTGGGACGAGGCGCGACTTTCGACCTCGGCCTGATCAGGGACCTGATCTTGCCTAATGAAGAAATCCATTATCTCCTCGAATGAATCTACACACATAGGGTCTGAGGTGGACGACTCAGACTCAGACATAGGAGAGGGATCAATTCGATCCCATGATGGCTCAGTAGTTTCGGCTGGTTCAGGGTACACCACCTTCAGAGGTGGGGGGAAGATAGGTCTGAGAGGGAATGCCTCAGCCTTACGAGCTTCCTCTTGGGCTCGTTCTATTTGCCTAATCTTGTCTAAAGTCTTCTCTCTAAGAGAAGGGAATTCCTCTAAGAGCCGATAAAGAGTTCAGAGCATATGAGTTAGACCTTACACTTGGGACAATAAAAAATAAATAAATTGGCAACTTAATTAAGGATCAAACTGAGATTTTAGAGCAAAAACAAGTAAGAACATGCAAGAACAGTCATCGAAAAACTCAATAATCTCACCGAAAAACTTAAACAGTTACTAAAAAACTAAAAATTCTCGTCGGAAATTGAAGAAACAAGAATAAAAGGGGCTGAAAATGGTAGAGTGGGGTGAAGACGATACATGTAGACTCGCAAAATGGAGATGTGAAAAAACGAAAAGACCCGTGAAAATGCAGCAGCCAAGCCCTTGTAAGAAAGAGAGAATTGCAGAGATAGCCAAGGCAGGAAAGAGAGAAGTGAAGAAGAAAGAGAAAGAGATGGAGTTTAAACCTTTAAGTGGGTTGGCACAACTCCCAAGGCCCATCACTGCCTTGGGAGCCCAAAAGACAATCATAATCATTGCACTTGTCAGGTACGCTACCCACTCCAATAGGTGACACATGTCAAAGTGATGGTGATACACAAGGAAAATATAGCCTCGGACATATATACCCCTTAATCACCTACTCACATATGTAACTAAAGGCCAGGGGGTGATTGATATGCCCAAAGTGTACCAGATAACCCAGAGACCTCAAGCTCGGCCTTATGACAGTCGAGGTAATAGAAGTTCAAGAATACCTATCAACAACATCGTCCTACTGAGGTCGGCCACAACTGATGCCCCCCTCGACTACGAACCTCATCTCGGCCACAACCAAGGTTATCATGAACCTTGAAGCACAGTTCTTATCCGTTCATCCATAGCCGATGTTGCACCTACCCCATACATCAACCACGACTGGTCATCAGGCGAGGTCAGCGAGGACTCACGGGTTAACCATCCTTCATCATTATCGGCCCTAGCCGATGTTGCAAGCGCCACATGAGAATCAGCAGCCCTGCAGGCTCAACGTCAATTGTCATGACAATATTGGCCCTGGCCGACGTTCCACATATCTAACCTCGGCTGGCATCCCAACCAAGGTTATTATATAATTCCCAGCCAAGGCAGGGGTCGTACCTCGCCAACCTCGTTCTCACCCAAGCCGAGGTTGGTACCAAGCAAAGATAACCGAGCTTTTATGCGTACATGTATGGCTTGAGGCACGTGGACAAATCAGTTATAACCGAATCATTCCCTCCACGTGAGGGAATATTGAGGTCATCATTACTTAGTTAAAGATTAGCCAGGTGTCATCCTTTCACTGGCTGAATCTCCATGCACTTGCTCATTGTATGCTTGGGGGGTACATTACACCCCCCAAACACTATATATAGAGGTCATCCTCTACCTTGCAAAGGGATCGATAATGATAACCTTAGCTGAAACTCTGTCATTTTACACAGTAGAGAGAGAAAGCTTGAGAGATTTTATCCATGGCCATTAGTGCATTCATTAAGTGATATTACTCACACACACTCACAATGGACGTAGGCCAGATTAGCTGAACCACTTATATTCAAGTGTTCATCCTCTTATCCTCACCTCCTTCTACATATATACATATATATATTCTCCTGTGCTGCCATTATTATCACTTGCTTAAGCTTGTCAACACCTTACCTTGTGGTGCTGTTTCTAGCATCATCAATACTTGTGTGTATGACTGCATACTATACCGAAAGGAGTATGAAAATCTCGATCGTTGTTCGGTATGCGATGAACCTAGATATGTCCAATCTATTAGTAAGGAAGGCACAAGCTCAAAAGTGCCTCAAAAAGTGTTGAAATATTTTCCCGTTGGGCCTAGATTAAAGCGATTTTTAACAGTACCATGGATAGCCGAGGCATTGACTTGGCATGCTAGGGCAGAAGTAGGGGGTAATATCATTCGTCATCCTATTGATTCTACAACCTGGAGGAGGATGAATTATGAGTATCCCGATTTTGCTCGAGAATAGCGTAACATTCATTTGGCTATATATCAACAGATGGTTTCAATCCATTTGAAAATCTAAGCACCATTCAGAGTGTATGGACAGTGATCCTAGGCCCACTCAACCTCCCTCCTTCACAATGTATAAGACCTGAATTTTCGATGATGGCTTTGTTGGTACCTAGGCCAAAGGCACCAAGTGATGACATCGACGTCTACCTGGCTCCTTTGGTAGAAGAATTAAATGAGTTGTGGGAAGAGGGTGTGCAATTATTTCACTCTTTTAGAAAAGAAGAGTTTACCCTGAAAGCTATGTTGATGTGGGCAATTCAAGATTTTCCAGCTTATGGAACATTATTCGATTGTGTAGTACATGGTAATTTTGGGTGTCCTATTTGTGGAGAGGAGACTGAATCTCTTCGTCTATCCTTTAGCTAAAAAAATATATACCATTGCCATAGGAGGTTTTTACCCCTGGCTCATAGTTTCAGATTTGAGAAAGGTTCTAATTTTTTATCGGGCAGGGTTGAACATAGGCTACCGCCGAGACAACTTTAAGGTTAAGAAATTAAAAGTAGATCTTCTGAATGTGGCCCTAATATGCTAGGTAAGAATCCCAAATTTAAGAATGTAAAGCATAAGAAGACCCCAACTGGGAATGAAACTGAGACAGTAAAGGCATGGTTTAGGAGGTCAATTTTATTTGACTTGCCTTATTGGAAGAATAAACCGGTGCGCCATATATTGGATGTAATGCATGCAGAGAAGAACTTCGCTGAAATATTATGGGCACTTGCTTTGGGAGGAGTCATTCGATGGATGGAGAAAATGCACGAAAAGACCTTAAATTGTTGAAACTTAAGTCACAACTATGGTTGAAAGAAGATAGTAGGGGGGGGGGGGGGGACAATAATTCCCCCTGGTGCGTTTACTTTCACGAGTGGAGAAATGAAGGTGCTTTTAGACACAATATATAATTCGAAGGGCCCATCTAATTTTTCATCCAACTTTCAAAGGATTGTGAATTATGCTACTCATGATTTACATAAGTGTAAGTCCCACGATTGGCATGTGATCATGCAATTGGTTCCTCTATTGTTAAACACTGTTTCTCCAAGCACAAGGATTTGTGGAGGGATATTATGCAAATATGTATTATCTTCTCACTCTTGTATGAGAAGGTAGTCAATCAAGAACACATAATGGCCGCAAAATTGGCGGTGAACGAAGCGATTTGTGTGTTGGAGAAGTACTTTCCCCCAATATTCTTTGACATAAGTGTTCACTTGTTGGTACACCTATGCGACGAGGCACTTCTTTGTGGTCCAATTAGATATCGGTGGATGTATTCGTTTGAAAGATTGATGAAAGTTTTTAAAGATTACGTCAAGAATATGCGATACATTGCAGGATCAATTGCAGAGGGATACATCACCGTGGAGTCATTAATATATAATCGGAAATATATACCAGACTCGACCAGCGTTGATGACACTGATGAGTTCGTCGCTGATGGTGGTCATGTGATGGGAAAACGAGTGAAATTAACGAGTTTGCAACATGAACAAGTAGCTCGTTATCTATTTGACACACATGAAGATGTCGAAGAATGGAAAAAGTAAGTTTCGATTATTGTAATGTTTAACATTATTTTATACATGATTAATTTTGTAATATGCAGAAAATATGAAGCCTGTGAAAATAATAAAAGATGAAAAATAATGGTACAATCAGACAATGAATTTAGGGTGTGGTTGACACAAGAGGTAATTATAATGAAAATGGTTGTTATATAACGTTACATTACACTCAAATTTTACAACTAATATAATTAATTTATCTATATTCTAAGCTCTTAAAGACGGGTGATGCGACATCAAGGCTTGCTCGTCTAGCCACTGAACCCTTGCTCGTGGCACAAGAGTACAAAAGGTATCGATTGAACGGTTACGTTTTCGGAGCTAAATTGTACAAGGAAAGTACAAATGTACAGAACTCGGGCATTTCATACAAGGCTCTTACTTTCTTTTGAGCGAGCACAAAAGATAAAAACCTCGTTGAAGCTGAAATGACTTACTATGGTGTAATCCGAAATATATTTGAATTGGATTATATAAGCTTCAAAGAGGTTGTATTTTACTGTGACTGGGTAAGAATTGAGGATAAAAATGCTTGTAAAGTTGATCCTGTCACTAATTTGATCATGGTTGACTTGTCCAAGTTGAAGAGCAACGACCACGTGAGCGATGAGTCGTTTGTTTGTGCATTTCAAAAGGTTAACCAAGTGTTTTACTCAGAGTATATCAACAACGAGCCGTGGTCAATTTTTCAACACGCGCCAAACCGTGTAAATACTAGTGTGGATGACTTGACTGCTCCTACCGAATATCAATCCATTGTTTATGATAACCTGAATTTTAAACAATTTTTCAATTTGTAATAAATAATCCAATTTGTACAGAAACATCCATTTTTAATACTTTTAATTGATTTCCACTTTATCATTTTCACTCTTGTGTAGTGTGCGTGTGCGTGTGTGTGGGCAGTAGGGGTGGGGATATTTAATAGTAACAATTCATTTTTATTTATAGTAATTGTACATATTTGCATGTCTTCTTCTAATTCATTTTGATTTGTACTAATAATATTTTTTTACAGCAAATGTCTCCTTCAGGTATTAAGGCGAGGATGATGATGCAGGTTATGATGATGTCGCCTGGGCTCGGTGGTAGCGGAGGCGACGAGGGCTCCTCGACCCCTAGGCTCCCAAAATATGGCAAATTGATGATGTCGTTTGGGCTTGGTGGTAGCGGAGGCGACGAGGGCTCCTCGGCCCCTAGGCTCCCAAAATATGACAAATTGGGGATGGCCATTGAGAACAAGTCGGGGCTATTAACGAGATCCCTCAAGCTCGTAAGGACGATCATCGGCCTGGGGTACATTAGTTGGAAGGAGGTGCGCTCAAGTTAGCTGTTTGGGTGGCACTACAGGTAATGTATTTATATTTATATTTATATGAATATTTCAATTTCAATTTCAATTTCGATTTCGATTTCGATTTCGATTTCAATTTCATTTTATATTTATATTTATTCGCAACTAACATTATATTTATTGGACATGAACAATTCAGCCTGGATCCAAAGCTACACGATTCCGTCTTGGAGCAGTTGAGGGAGCAACACAAGACGTGGAAGAAAAATATGCGGACCCAGTACTTTGAAAAGACACGAGAGTTCGTTATCCGAATGCGTGAATCCGTCTTGCCGAAGGAGCCGATCTCATTGGCACAATGGCAAAAGTTCATTGACAATGCGATCGGGGAGAGACAATTGGCATCTCGCCAATCAGGGTGGGAAAATTGGGCAAAAAAGACGGGCTTGCACTACTCCGGTCGGACGTCTTACGCTGAGGTGGAGCATAGGATGATAGTAAGATTTAATTTTTCTATAACTACAGAAATATATTATTCTGCATTATTTTACTTTGTGGGGCCGATACTAATTTTACTTTATTTTATTTCAGGGGACAGGGATTGGCTCTGGGGGCAGGCCACATAGGCTCGATACTTATGTGACTCTTCGGACGAAGAAGGGGAAGGATAAGGAGGTGTCCCCGAGCGTCGCGACCACGATTGTAAGTAATCCGATAATTTACTTTTTATTAATTATGTTATAATTTTTTAATTTACTTATTTTACTAATCATGTATTTTTTTTCGTTTCAGGCAAAGCTGAAGGAAGTGCATGAGTCGCAGTCTGATGCCGACAAGGCATCTTTGTCCACTGACGCACTCAACCAAGTGCTTGGTACTAATCGCAAGGGGAGGACAAGGGTGTGAGCTCGCGGATGGCCAAATCTAAGATCATCGGATTGGAGACGAGCGTGCGGGTTGGCTCGAACGGTGGACTTGCATGACGCGAAGTTGTCCCGTTTGGAGGCGACGGTCCAAGATATGTTCTCATTCATGAAGCGTTCGTTGGGCGAAAACCGTAAGGGGAAAGGGAAGGAGAAGGAAAAGGAGAAGGAGAAGGTGGTGGAGGAGGATGTGCAGGATGACGAGGATGTGAACCTCACTGCTTCATCGCCGAAACGTGCGGACTTTGATGATCCACTTCCCTATTTGTCTCCCTTCGACCGACCGATGTCGACACTTGGTTGGCTGAGCGTGTTTATATTGGACATATTTGATGGCCAGCGGATAGGGCGGGGGTTGAGGGGCCCGAATATCGTCCAGGGTGCACTATTCAATGGACGTGAGCTTCAACACATCGAGTCCAAGGTGCTCGTCACGCATGTGATACCCGGAAAGGAGAACTCCTCATTGTGGTTGCACGAATAATGCGGTACGATGTATATTAGTGGGTGTGTCAATTCGTATATCGTGTGGCTTACTCACCCCCTCAGAGTTAACCTTACCCAAGACATGTAGTGACATTATTTGAATTGAATTGTTTTTAAGTTGGTACATTTGAATTATATTTGGATTATATTGTGATGCATATTGTCTCTATTTTGAATGTATATTTGCATTATCTCTATTTTAGTTGGATATATGATGCTCTAACAGGTCCAACGTTGCTATAATAGGTATAAATATACTGCTGGACAGTGGTAGTGGCCAAACTCCCCAGCAATTTTTTTTACAATTCTGCCCAGAATTATCACGGTCATTGACCGTGACAATTTTTTAGCCATTGTCACGGGCTTGTCACGATCCTTAACCGTGACAAACTTATCAAGGTCAAGGACCGTGGCATGACCGTGACAATGTTAGCGAACCTGTCACGGTCATTGCCGTGGCAAAAAAAAATTGTTACCCCAGGAATTGTCACGGTCATTGACCTTGACAAAGATCAATGACCGTGACAATTTGACAAATTTAATATAAGTGAATATTACTTTTGAATCTTTTTATTGTGATAATTTTTGCATTCCACAGTTAAATTTCAATTTCAACCACCAATACGTTTTGGTGGAACAAATTGGTGCCAAGTACTACGAGTGGTGAAATTTGGTGATTTTGCTATTTTTCAAACCCCAATAGTGGGGGAGTTAAAAGGGTATCAACCCCAAAAAGGCGATAAAAAAAGTCGGGGTCGAACAAAAAAATTGTTTTCTATACAAGAACACCCCTTTGGAAATTAGGAATTTGTGGCCCCGACCCGACTCGGTCCATGAGTCATAATACCTTTCTCAAAGTCTCGTCTCCACTACCATTCCATTTGTGTGTAGAAGAGAGAAAAAAATGGGGAAACCATTGGGAACGACAGGGGAATTCTTCAGGAGGAGGGATGAGTGGAGGAAGCATCCCATGTTGACGAGCCAGCTACGGCATGCCACTCCTGGTCTCGGCATAGCCCTCGTTGCCTTCGGCGTCTATTGCATCGGTGAGGCTGCTTACAACAAGATCTACGCCCCTTCTCACTCCCACCACTCTGAAAACCCATCTTCAACGTCTCTCAGGTCTCATTTCTTCTACTTCTTTCCCCCCTTTTCCTTATTATTATTTTCATGTTTTTCTTTCTTTTCTCAATATCTCATCTAACTTAACTAAACCGTCTTACTTGAATTGATTTCACATCCCATTTATAATCAACCAAAGAATACCCAATATGATTTAATCACAAGGTATGAATAATTTTGGTCTGCTTCTCCATTCCATTTGAAATGGGGATTTATGTTCCATTTGTCAGATCAAATCCAAATTGTTTAATGCTCAATATACGTGTGTATATGGAGGGAGAAGGGAAAGAGAGACAGGAGAGGGTTGGCGTGTTGGCAGGGATGAGAAGAGGTGGCAAAGAAATGATATGAAATTAGGGGAAAATCACTAAAACGGTTCATTTAATACCCACGAATGACCCTCACAAATCCCGCTAAAAATATCAGGCACGGACTTCATTTTTCTTTTCAATTTTTTTTTTTACAATGCATTGTGAGTGGATTTGTTGGATTGGATTGCAATTGCCAGGCCTAATCTTGGCTGATCATCTTGACAACATCCTTTTACTTATTGAAAAAGATTCAAGAGTTACCTATTTTTTCAATTCTTTTGTGCCTCCAATTGTTATTTCATAAATTTACAGTGCAAAGAAATTGCAATCCTGTTATGAACAAGGAGGCAATGACCAATGAGTTATTTAAGTTTTCCATTGGTTGCAAACCCCTTATCTTTACAATTTTGGAACTCGGTATTAAATGAAGACAAAGTTAAGAAAAATCTAGATGGGTGGGGAAAAAATGTTATTTATCCAAGGGTTGTGGACACTTATCTAAGAAATCTCTTATGGGATGGAGCAAAGAGAAAATATAATCATCGTTCAGAACGGGTGATGGTCAAGAAGCACAAAATGTTGGGGCTTGGGTATTCGCAGTTTTATAATAAAAAATATATTTTTTTTAGGAAAATGATTGTGGAAGTTCCCCCAAAACTATGATTCCTATGGCTCTCCGTTGTCAAAAGTATTTATTGCTTGGATGAGAAGTAGAACTTGTAGACCTATATTTCGGGGGCCTCAACTCCTTTCTCTCTTCTTGTATTAGATAGTACAAATATAGCACCCTGCCGCGGAATGTATTCTTCTCCAGTTCGCAGGCATCTTAGGTCATACAGGCCGCGGCCAAACCTCACTAAGGGCGCGGCCAGAACTCACTCGGCGTGATCGCTTCAGGACCAGATGGCACAGGGTGCGGCCCTGTCCATTATAGGCCGCGACACTCCACCTTATGGTGTGCGGCACACCTCCATCAGCTTACAACACTGCTTGCTTTGCAGGCCGCACCCCCCTCATCCACAACTGCTGCAGACTTGGTATACGCCACGTGCTCAGGGCATGTGACTCAACACATTTCCTCATAAATAGAGGACCACACCTAGAAGGTGGGGACGGATGGATTCCATACCCGCCCGGGGCAGGCTCTGCAAAACAGATTTTCTCTACACGACCTCAATACACGACTTGGGGAGGCCACACATCTACATCGCAGCCACCTCTCCGGCACTCCGGAATCCTCAGTACTGCCATGTACTCTCTTTTATTCTCATACTTGTACGCCTCTTTAGGCACGATTATATTGTACAATGCAACGCATATAATGAGAACGGAGCAACACAGTGGATGTAGGCCTATTTTAAAGGCTGAACCACTCTATATCGTGTCTTCTCTCTATTTACTTGCTTTACTTGTTTATTACACACTTTACTCTTGACTTGTTGGTATGAGAACGCCTTGTGGCCGATTTCTCGTATCATCAGTTTGGCGCCGTCTGTGGGAAAACGAGACATTTCAATCTTGTTTCTCTACATAAATGAGTTCTTAAACACCTTATTCGACCCCTGAGGGTCCTATGGATCATCTTCTCATGGGTCGGTTACTGGTTATTGGGCTCTGCTTTACATTCGCCCCCTTTAACGGATATTTCATATTTCTGGATCTGTCTTTGGATCTTCATTTGATGGCTTTGGATCTATTTTACATACCCCTGTGATATCATTCCATTTAGATAATGCTGAAAGGCATGGTGGACTTTAGTCCCGAAAAGGTGGATGATTAGGGAAGGGCTATATTTACTCCCATTTTTGTTGCCATCTGCCTATGATCTAGGGGTTATCATTGAAATTGTGCCGTATTGCGCACCGCAAGGGAATTCTCTCATCAATGGACCCTAGTAGGTTTTCTTCGCGTATTGGGGGAGAAAATATCAGTTCCTGGGCTCCTGTCTTGGGATCTCTCCACTGCCTAGATAGGGGTGCGACCTGTAAGTTCAACAGCTTCTCGTGCCGCGACCCCTACTAGTGCGGACCTATTACAACAGCTCAAAACCACCGTGGGAAGGACTCGAGAGGCCTTCGGATCAACCTTGATGAATAACATTAAAGGGTCGCGGCAGTGCCCTTATGCGCCATACTGGCCGCGGCCTCGTCAGCATATCATGGAGCAGTTCAAATTCCCCTTCCCAATATTCCCGTGATCACTCACTTCTGTTAGTTTTGTCTCAGATTCTATATACTTTATAAAGACTAACAAAAGCAGAAATGGAAGGAGAATCCAGCTAGAGCACAGAAGTCAAGGATGAGATTGTGCAACTGTACAATCACCTTAATCACCTCTATGATAGCCATGCCTCAAGTCAAACCCAGGTCAATTATCTAACTCAGAGGGTGCTAATGCTAGAGGCCGCGACCTCTCAAAATATAGGCGCGGGGGCGGAGGAAAAAATTCAACCTGCCTTGTCTGCCGCGACAGTTAAAGAAGCCGCGGAATCAACCAGTAGAAGTCAGAAAAGGAGAACAGAGAAATCAGAGAAGAAATCGGGTGTCTATACTTCGTTGATTTTCCCGGTTGAAGAGATCTTTGAGTTCATCAAAGAGGACAAGCTTTTGAGGTGGCCAGAAAAGTTGAGAGCTCCACCCCACAAGAGGAACAAAGCTACCTGGTGCAAATTCCATCAGGACAATGGCCATGACACAGGGCAATGCTATGCTCTGAAGGATGAAGTTGAAAGGCTAATTGGGCAAGGGATGCTGCAGCGATTCCTGAAGAATGCATAAAGGACCCAGCCGGACCTGACAGAGGCTGCATGCCGCGCCTCATCCTTAGTCTTTCCAATTTCAACTATTTCTGTTTATGTTTTATGAAGCTCATTAGAGCCTTAATACTCAAGACTTTATGTTTTGTTAACAAAGTCATTAGCTGAAGCATGCATATATAAATATATGAATTAGCAAATTTTGCCATATCTGATATCTTTCTTGGTTTCATAATCTGTTATCTCACAAAAAGACCTTTTGTCTCAAACAGATTCCAGAGGAATAATAATAAAATTATCTCGAAGGATTATTTTACATCGGGATGCACTTATGGAGGGATTGCAATCTTAATCAGCTCAAAAGTTCCTCTCACAAGGTGCAACTGTATCTTATCTTCTGATGATCATGTTCGTGAAAGCATCGGAGGATTCAAGGAGCTTCTATTAGCCACGGGGGCTTACAATGCCCGTTCTCAGCTTTTGGAAATCATACTTAGCTGCGGGGGCTTATAATGCTCGCTCTTAGCTTTCAGGATGCGTCATCGAGCCGGGAGGTTTATAATATCTAGCCTGGGATGGCTTTATATATATCGGTAGCTGTGGGTGGCTTAATAACATAACCCAGCCTGGAGAGGCTTGATAGTGTCTCGCGTATCAGCTGTGGGTGGCTTAATAACATAACCCAGCCTGGAGAGCTTGATAGTGTCTCGCGTATTAGGGCTTGGTAACATGACCCAGCCCGAGAAGACTTGGAAATACCGACGTATGTCTACAGAGGCACATTGTTCAGATGAACCAGAAATGTGCCGCATCCCACCGATACGGTTGCAGAGCTCTAGGAGCCATTCATTTATGAAAGTGCTGAGGCACTAACATCTTGAAGCATGAGAAAACTACCACGTCAAATGCCACGGTGGAAGAGAATCAATTGTACCAAGTCTAAGGAAAGGCTTTCTCTACATATTCCATATTGGTTATGGGAAGACAAAAGATAAACGGTTCAGACAACCAGGTGCAATGAAAGCAGCTGGGGATCCATGTAGTCAGCAAGGCCCAGCCTTGAAATCATGTCCGCGACAATCAAGGGAAGACGTTTACATGACGCAGCATAATACAAGGCCGCGACTTGCACGCAGCAGTAGCAGTCGATGTCCGGGAGTAAAATTGCACCATTTATATGGGCACGGATATTGGCAAATAATCATACTACGAAGAAATTGATCTCTGTCCGCGGACTTAAAATGTTATGTTTATCGGGGCACGGATGCATTTTCAAATATGAGGCAGTTACGTTCAACCATTCATTATAGCAAGCAATGTAAAAGAGCAAGGAATATCAGCAGTCAATCGTAGTGGTAAAAATATGGCCACAACCTTGATATTAATGGCCAAAGATTACAACATGAAGGCCATAGCCACAACAGAAATTTAGATTACAGAAAGAAGGGACGCAGCCCTGTGCTAATGATAACAGAAATTGAATGAGTTTAAGAGGCTGCGTCATCATCATCATCAGCCTCTTCTCCGTCCGCGGCAGTTTCTGTCTCTCCGTCTACTGCCGCTGCTTCTGCCTCATCTCTCAGCCTTGCTCTTTCTTCCGCTGCTGCCTTAAGTTCAGCGATGCACTCTTGATGTTCGGCATCGCTTAACTTCCAGGCAAGAACCTCCTCCTTGGCCTCAGGGAACCTCTTAATAAATCTTTGCCGCAGCTCCTGGTAGCCGCGGAGGTCTGCCCTGTTGTTGATAAGGAAGAAGTCCTTGGAGCCTTTGAATGACTCCACGGCATGATCTATGGCCAGATGGAGGGCGTCGCCATGATTAACCTCCAACCTTTTTATTGTCGCGGCATGATCTTCGTCTTTTTGAGCGGACTTGGCTTCCAACTCTTCATATTTCTGCTGGAGTAGGGCGAGCTTGGTATTTGAAATCTCCGCGACACGGGCGGCTTCGGCAGTCTGGGCCTGGGAGGATTTCAGGGATTCCGCGGCTTGCTTAAAATTCTCCTCTGCTTCCTCCCTCGCCTTGATTGCTTTCTCAAGGTCCATGTGGGCTGCCTGAAGAGCCGCGGTAGCAGACTTCTTCCCAGCCTCAAAAGAAGAAGTCCGTGCAACCTGCAAGTCCGCGGCATGAGTACTTTTCTCGGCCTCCTTCAGTCTATACAAGGCCTCGTACTTCCTCTTCTGGACCACCATCACATTAGAAAAAATATGGAAAAATAAGAGATGCAAAAGTTAAAGAATGACAACTGGTACGTACCCTCAGAAGGCTATGGAGGCCACAGTCCTCCAGATCGTCATGATCTTCTCCCACGAGCCCGTCAAGGTCTGCGGCATCCAAGGCTCTTTTCATTCTCCGCGCAGCTTTTGCGGTAGTGTCCCAAGAAGAATTGGGGTCAGGCTGCCTTAATTGGGGCCTTGGTCTACCATCAGGCCCAGACTCTCCGCGGAATTGAGGAGGTGGCAAGTTCGCGTTAACTGCCACAACAGTTGGCGGCGGAGGAGAGGATGAATGAAGGGGCACATCGGTTGACATCAAGCCCGCCGCGGCCAGGTTTTCCCCTATGTCATTAAAATGGTCATGCGGAAGGTTCTCATCATTAACCGGCAGGTGTTGTAGTTTTTTCGGCAGAAGCCACGACAGAGGCATCATTGTTTTCTCCGGAGGGGGCCGCGGCAGGTCCCTTGGCCTTGGACCTCGTTCTGCTCCGCGCAGTATTATTTAGGACGACTGCGTCCTCATCCATCTCCGCTAGCTGCGCCGCTAGCAGTTCCTTGTCAACTTCTTCACCTGAAAAGGAATAGCATGAGTTCAAGAGAATAAATGACCGCGGAGCAAAAATTATGGCGCAGTTAATTACCTTCCGCGCTCATTTGTTGAGGAATGGACTTGTTTGGGAAGAACCCTGCTTCAAATATGGTTACTGACGTTACAAGTGTGCTAAACTTCTTATGTTCAGCAGGGACTGCCCCGGCCTCAGCTACTCACTTTTCCTGCCGCTTGTTCAAATGCAGATTGTCAAGGGCTGCAGAAAGAAAAGACAATTCAAAGGTTAGTGGAAGTTGCGCATATTTGTGAAATGAAAGGACGCGGCTACAGTCTTACTACCTAATTTTGAGGGAGACCCCCACTGCCGCGGCATTACATATGTCCTTTCCCTCTCGTTCTCATCGGGGTGCATCTCCCAGCCTCCACCCGAGATGTAGAAATATTTCCCCTTCTAGTTCTTCACACTGGTCGGTCTCCCAGTGTAAAGGGTCTCGTCCCTACCGCGGCTTGAGAGGTAGTAGTAGCCCGCGAACTTCACTGAGTTCTCCTTTGGGCGGTAGAAGTGAAAGAACTCCGCGGGAGTGATGTCCTTTTTGAACAAATTCTCCCAAAGGACAACTGCCGCGAGAATGGCTCTCCAGCCATTAGGGTCCAACTGTGCTGGGGCCAGGTTCATTGCCTGAAAAAGGCGGCGGATAGGAACTGGAACAGGCAGCCGCAACCCGTAAATGAAGGCGTGCAGAGGGAAGCAAATTCCATCATCGGATAGAACCGTGCACGGTCTTTGGTTTGCGGCAGGGGCTGAGCACGTCAAATTTTCTGGAAATTCGAAGGCCTCAGCCACTTGCTCAACCCAATCTTGGGTCATCGAGCCGCGGATATTAAGCGCGGCCAAGGGTCTCTCAGCCCTCCCAGATATACCTCCTGGGTTATTTCTAACAGCCGCGGCACTGTCTCCTACGCCCATTGGATAAGTACTTGAGTTGGCTTCCTCTTCCATCGGCGGAGATTGGAAATCCTTCCCAGATGCAGAGTCCGCGGAGTCTGAGTCGAGTATCACGCAGTTTGGGCAATCTTTTAGTTTGCAAGGCCCTATTGATCTCAGAGGGGGCACGGAAGTAAGCTCGGGGGGAGAGGTCCCAAAATGCTTTGCTCAAAAGCCTCTCAGGAACTCGTCTGGGTCAAAGCTCATATGGCTGCAGCAGTACCTGAAAAGCAGAGTTCGCAGTTAGGCGCCGCAGCCAATATGGTTTGGAAAAGACTTTAAGAAGCCGCAGAAGGGTATTTTTAAGTATTAAAAATGTCTTTGGAATTATTTCCCTAATACAGTTATTAGTGGGCAAACTCTATTACTTATGGGATTGTACTGTCCCAACTAGCCGCGGCCACCTCCATATCAGCAGAGGAACATAGGCTGCCGCGGTAATAAGATAGAATTGCTTTAAGGCATTCCTGGCCACGGCCATTCCTAAATTTTCAGAGTCAATTCGATGTGCTCTAGTAGCAATTACAGTTATTTAAAATGGATGTGTCTTGGGTTCATGGAAGTTTGAAGGCTGTTCGAGACTACAAGGGTGGTGATTTGATGCCGCGGATGATAATTTGAGGGACCGCGGCCATTTGGCACGGTATGACGCAGAAGGACCATACCAGTTCACGGGAATGGGTATTGAAATCCTATCATGCCGCGGAATCTATCCTAAACAGTTGATTATCTAAATTCTAATCATTTTTAGGATCAAACTCACAGAATATGAAGAGTTCGATTATGAACACCAAGAACAGTTGTATGTATTTCATATGTAGCATATGTGAGAAAGGGCAAAACGTACAAACAAAACCCTAGATTTGTAGCAAATGAACCAAAAAAGCGAAATCATATCAAAAGGGAAGAAAACTGTAAATTTCAAAGGCTTTTATGAAAGTATGGTGGTTGAAAAATCACCTGGAAATGGAGAAGCTTGCAATGATCAGCTTCAGACCACCTTGAACCGCTGCACACCGCCTCGGAAGCTTGCCGGAATATGCAAGAGAGAAAGTGCAGAGTTTCGCTCTCGATGTGCTCTCAAAAGTTTTGTAAACGTAATGAAGTCCACGGCCAGAAACAATTTATATAAGGGAGCGCGGAAGACGAATCGTCGCTTTGGAAGCACCGCGGCACTTAGGCTACTGAGCCGCAGTCCCAATTGATCTCCCTTGGCACTACGGCTCGGGGGTTATTGATAGTACAAATAAAGCACCCTGCCGCGGAATGTATTCTTCTCCAGTTCGCAGGCATCTTAGGTCATACAGGCCGCGGCCAAACCTCACTCAGGGCGCGGCCAGAACTCACTCGGCGTGATCCCTTCAGGACCAGATGGCACAGGGTGCGGCCTGTCCATTATAGGCCGCGGCACTCCACCTTATGGTGTGCGGCACACCTCCATCAGCTTACAACACTGCTTGCTTTGCAGGCCGCACCCCCCTCATCCACAACTGCTGCGGACTTGGTATACGCCACGTGCTCAGGGCATGTGACACAACACATTTCCTCATAAATAGAGGACCACACCTAGAAGGTGGGGACGGATGGATTCCATACCCGCCCGGGGCAGGCTCTGCAAAACAGATTTTCTCTACACGACCTCAATACACGACTTGGGGAGGCCACACATCTACATCGCAGCCACCTCTCCGGCACTCCGGAATCCTCAGTACTGCCATGTACTCTCTTTTATTCTCATACTTGTACGCCTCTTTAGGCACGATTATATTGTACAATGCAACGCATATAATGAGAACGGAGCAACACAGTGGATGTAGGCCTATTTTAAAGGCTGAACCACTCTATATCGTGTCTTCTCTCTATTTACTTGCTTTACTTGTTTATTACACACTTTATTCTTGACTTGTTGGTATGAGAACGCCTTGTGGCCGATTTCTCGTATCATCAGTCAAGAAGCACAAAATGTTGGGGCTTGGGTATTCGCAGTTTTATAATAAAAAATATATTTTTTTTAGGAAAATGATTGTGGAAGTTCCCCCAAAACTATGATGGCTCTCCGTTGTCAAAAAGTATTTATTGCTTGGATGAGAAATAGAACTTGTAGACCTATATTTCGGGGGCCTCAACTCCTTCCTCTCTTGTATTAGTGGTGAGAGATTAAAGTTCCATTATGTTTTGGAAGGACATTTGTTGAGAAGACAAATATTTCAAAAAGTTAGTTTCCCTTGATTCAATAGAATATCTTAAAATATTTAACAACCAATTCATTTTGATTGTGGCTTTTGCTAACAATGATTCTATTGTTTGGAACTTTTTTTTAAGGGAAAAATGCAAATATAATCCTAAGGTTTGGTGTCAATTTGATATCCAGACCTTTTCTTTCAAAAGTTGTAATGGTGACCACAATGTAGTAATTTATGCAATGTTAACTAACACTCGGTCATAGTTCCGTTAGGAGACTTAATGGAGTGGATGATTGGCATTCTAAAATAGTTTTTAGGATATTTTAGTTTATGACTTTTATCCACTTGTCGCATGTTTATTGGCCAAAATAATATACGGCTTGACACAGGATGGCTAGTCACCCATTTCATTAAGCCTCCTAAAGGAGCTATGACGGAGTGACATTGCATAGATTAAGAACGAAAGAATTGGTGTGGATGCTAAATTTGCATTTTTTCATTTTCTGAAAAAAAAAACCCCCTTAAATATATTGAAACTGAGCAATTTTGTCCTTGCTGTAAGGGGTTAGATTGCATGAGGGAGTAAGGGGTCATAGGAGGTGGTTAACTAGTGGAGACAACTTTTTTGGTAAATCACATTTCGCCCATATCTCAACCTTCTACTAGCTTGTTTGTACAATCCAAATTTAAATGGACTAGTGACATTTCTTCAAAGGTATTGTACATTTCCTTTGTTAGTGGCTCATGGAAAGTCAACTTCTATGCAAATGATCCAAGTGAGGAGACCACACTGGTGTGCTTTGTTACAAGGCAAGTGAAGTTTTGGATCAAATGTTATTAACATGGACTTCCTTTTTTTTCGAGTAAAAGTTTGAAGGAGTTTGACAGTATATCTTCCAAATTCAGCAAAGAAAGATAGGAGGTTGGGTGGCGCCATGGGTTTTCAGGGGATTTGGAGGAAGAGGAGGGGTGGGTTGGGGTGGGGGGCTGATGAGAGGAGAGGTTTGGGTTTGGATGGCGGGGGTCGGGGAGTGGGGATGGTGGAGGTTGGTTGTTGAAGGGGAGGGGATGGTGGTGACTGGCTGTGGAGGGGGTGGGGCTGATGAGAGCCTTTTTTTGTTATTTTCTTAAATTTTAAAAAGCCAAATTACAATTTTACCCTTAAAACAGTCATGTATCAAAATTTACGGAAAGGTCATGATAAATCCGTTTTCATTGTTTCGGGGCGTAATTGACACTTTTGATAGTTCAAGGACCATTTTGGAACAATCGTGATAGTTTAGGGGCCAAATGAGTAATTTACTCTATCAACTAATAGATACCGGTAGCGATATTTTTAGGATTTTCTTTATTGCAATTGCCAGGACTAATTTTGGCTGATCATGTTAACAACACGCTTTTGCTTATGCAAATAAGATTCAATAGTTACTTGTTATTTAATTTTTTTGTGCCCCAATTGTTATTTAACCAATTTAAAGTGCAAAGAAATTGCAATATTGTCATAAACAATGAGGCATTGTGACATTTAGGTCTTCCATTGGTTGCCAACCTCTTATCTTTAGACTTTTGGAAAACGGTATTAGATGAAGATGAAGTGAAAAACAATCTAGATGGGTGGGGGAAAAAGTTATTTATTCAAGGGTTGTGGATTGATGCTTATCCAAGAAATCTCTTATGGGATGGGTGCAAAGACAAAATATAATCATAATTTAGAATAGGTAATCGTCAAGACGGACAAAATTTTGGGGCTTGGGTATTCACAGTTCTATAATTTTTTTTTTTTTGGAAAATGATTGTGGAGTTTTCCCAAGGAAAAAGATCCCTATGGTACTTCGTCATTACAAGTATTTATTGCTTGGATGAGAATGTATGGGAGTATATTGTAGTAAAGAGAGGAGCTTAATAGAACCCTGTAGACTTATGTTTTGAGGGGCCTCAACTCCTTCCTCCCTTTTGCTGTAGTGGTGGTGAGAGATTGACTTTCATTATGTTTTGAAAGGACTTTTGGAGAGATGACAAATATTTCGAAAAGTCCGTTTCTGTCAATCCTTTAGAATATCTACTAATAACAACCAATGCTTTTTGGTTGCGGCTTTTCCAAACTATGATTCTATTATTTGGAACTTTATCTCAAAAAGGAACCTCAAATATATTGACACCGAACAATTTATGTCCTTGCCTAATATGTTGAAAGGGGTTAGATTACATGAGGAAGTGAGGGGTCATAGGAGGGAGGGCTTTTTGGGTAAATCACATTTCTTCCATATCTCCATCTTCTACTAGCTTGTTTGTACCATCCAAATTTATTAATGGCATTTCTTCAAAGGTATGGTGCGTTTCCTTTGTTAGTTGGGGAGACCATATTGGTGTGCCATGTTATAAGGCAAGTGAAGTTTTGGACATGTTGTTCATTGCATCGTGACTTCCTTTGTTTGGAGTAAATATTTGAAGGAGTTTGGCAGTATAGGTGATCTTTTGGTAAAGCTAAATATGTATTGAAGCTGAATACGAATGGAGATAGAAAAGGGAAGAAGAAGGAAGCTCACAAGATAGAAGAAGAAAAGAGAAGAAAGAGGAACAAGATAGTTGCTCAATGGAAAAGCTTACAAGCTTTTACTCAAATCATAATTCAGTTATTGCCAATTAATTAATGAGGTTACATCATTATTTATGGAACCTAATTCAACTAGACAATACTAACCTAATATAGAGTCCTAAATTATATCAACTAATAGATATAGGTAGCGACATTTTTGGCATTTTCTTCATTGTAATTTTTAATACTATTTCCCTTTTTAGTACTATCTTTATTATTTAGGGATGAGCGATATTTTAGTCCTTTTTGTGAATAAAAAGATTTTAGGCAATGTGTGGTCATGGATGACAATCCATACTTTAGTGATGTTGTCAATGACCTCACATAGACATGCTAGAATCTTCCTTATGATAACTTCCTCTAAAACCTTACCTCACCCCTATATATAGTGCACTCCCCATTTGGGGAAGGATATTAAATTATTCGTACTTTTGAGAATGATATGAGATGAGAAGCCCTTAATTTTTAAGTAATAGTTTTACGGTTGGCCTTTGACTTTCCCTGGTTTTGCTTCACTCCATCAGCAATCATGGGAATCCAAAACAGCCCCACAACCCTATCTCACCCTTTCAAACCCAATAAACCACACTCAACCGACCAAGTTAGTATTTGATGTGAATCGAGGGCATCATTGTCTTTTTGGATATATTATTTTTCTTTATTTTTATTAATTTTGTTTTGTTGTTTATTTGTAAGTTGGGACATAGGTGAGCACAAATGGGTATTAGGCTTATTTGATAGTGGGAGTCCCATATTGGTTAGAGACCCATTTAGTGCTCCCCTTCCCCACTTATAAATAGACTCCTTGTAGCCTCATTTGAGGTAGACCTTGATTTGGAATATAAAAAAGAGTTGTTTCTCTCTCTAAAAGTGTGTTAGATATACAACAGCCCCCTGCCCCACCCAGCCCTATCGAAACCCCATGACCTTTTTTTTTCACCACCCGATCAACCCCAACCCACTCGGACACACTGCTGGCCATTTTTTCTCTTCTACACACATGGTTTTTGACCCGGGAGGAATCTAGGGTTTGTTGGAAGAAAGAGGAGAGAGAAGAAATAAAGAAGAAATTGCGGGATGGGTACCTTCAAGTTTCAGAAATTGCTTTTTGGTCCCCCACAAGTTTTGGTACCCTTTTTTTTGGAATTTTCTCATGAATCTCTGAAATTTTTCTACGCTCGAGGACGAGCTTTGTTTTAAGAGGGGGAGATTGATGTGAACCGAGGGCCTCATTGTCTTTTTGGATATATTAGTAGTTTTTTTTTCTTTTTGTTATTTTTCTTTATTTTTATTAATTTTGTTTTGTTGTTTATTTGTAAGTTGGGACATAGGTGAGCACAAATGGGTATTAGGTTTATTTGTAAAGTGGAAGTCCCATATTGGTTAGAGACCAGGGTTCAAAGTCTCGGCCGAGTCAACTCGGTATCGGCCGAGTTGACTCGGTCTCGAAGGGTGACGATACGATTCCGAGTCACGATTCAATTTTATGATGAAATCGTAAGATACCGGCGATATATCGGCGATATGTCCGATACAGACGAGATCTCGGACCTACCGGCCGAAATCTCGGAGATTCCGGTCGAGACAGTATAGCGATCGCAGGGACGGAATCTTGGTGGAAAGAAAATAAGAAGAAGAAGAAGAAGAAGAGATAAAGGAGCTATGAGGTTCCCAACGTTTGTTTTCTGTTGGATAAATAGTGGTACAAGTGCAGGTGGGAGACAGCTTTTAAAGCTGTCAGTTGGTGTACAGCTATAGCACTGCTGGATTCCACAGGGTAATTGACTGTGGTCTCTTTTTTCTTTGGCCCGGTTGAAGTGTGTGTAAGAACAACATTGTATTTTTGACAACAATGTATTTAAAATATATTGAAAACAGTAATATAGATTTTTTAAAGAACCTTTTTTAAATAAATCTTTATTAATGTATCATCGTTTATTAAAATGTATCCTTTTTAACTTCTTACTTGTATGCTACACCCAAGATAGAAGCAATATAAACAAGTAAAAAAACAACTAGAAATAAAATGGTCAATTAATGTATAATCCCAACATAAATACATATTTTTGTAAAAAAGACATATATTTTTATTTTAATCCATTTAATCCCTCAAAGTCATATTTGTTGTACATTTCTTAAAACATTAGTACTATAAAAAAAAAAAATATTTCTTAAGAAATTAGTGCTATTTTGAAAAAAATTAATAGTATATAGTATAAAATGCTATTATTTTTAAAAAAAATAGTATTATAGTTATAAAAAAAGTTGAACTATTTCCTTAAAAAAATTATACTATATCTTTCAAAAAATAGTATTATATCTTTCAAAAAATAGTACTATCTTTAAGAATGCTACTACACCCAACACTCTCAATAGTATTAATTCATATCTTTAAAAATAGTACTATTTTTAAATAATGTTTAGTAATTCTAATAATTCCTAAAATAAATGTTTTGTTCAAAATTAATATTGGTTTAGTAATCTGACAAGTCCTAAAATAATATTTGTTCAAAATAAATGTTTAGTAATCCTAAAATATTGTTTTGCAATATTAATGTTGGTTTATTATGGAATATTAAATCTCACAAGTCCGCCGCACTTCAGTATTACCAATTGTATAATGCAGTGCATATTAAATGATGGTTTCGAATGTATCTTATTGGTCCACATTGTTAATCTTATTTTTTAAAAATTTTCTATATTTTTTTCGGAATTTTTTGCGCTCTCTAAATAACGTATCTTTGCGTATCGCCCGATACCGCGACCGAGTTGAAAATCGGGTGTCCGATACCGAAACCGATACCGAGACTTTGAACCATGTTAGAGACCCATTTAGTGCTCTCCTTCCCCACTTATAAATTGATCCCATGTAGCCTCATTTGAGGTAGACCTTGATTTGGAAAATAGAAAAGAGTTGTTCTTCTCTCTAAAAGTGTGTATTAGATATTTTAGGAGCATTTGACTTGTGGTTTATGTTATTCCCCAGCACCGACGGGTGCTTAGTGAACGTAATCCATTTTTATTTTCCTTTTTTAGTACCATCTTTAGTGAGAATTGACTAATATTTTAGTCCGTTTTAAATAAGAAGATTTTATAACATGTGATGTCATGGAGTGTTCCATCATTTAGTGATAAGATATCTCACATATGACCTCACATGGATTCTAGAGTGATCCCTGGTTGGTTAAAATAGCGACCTGTATTTCGTTAAAATGGTTACCTCTAAAACCTTCCCTCACTCCTGTATTTAGTGTACTTCCTAATTGGGGAAGGTTATTCAATTACTATTCCTTCTTAAATGATATGAGATTAGAAGCCCTTTGTTTTTAAGATGATGTTGCTGTATAGATTTGTTAAATGCTTTTGAAAAACACATTAGGCGAAGCTCACAAGCTTTACTCATATCATAATTCAATTATCTCCAATTTATTAATGAGATTACATAATTATTTATAGAATAAAGACCCTGATTCAACTAGACAATACTAACTTAATTTAGAGTCCTAAATTAAATTAACTAATACATATTTATCCCAAAATGTAAATACATTATAATGGAATCTTAAAATCTTAGTTGGCTTACACAAATAGAAAAAGAAAAAAAAACTAACATCAAGTGAAACATGATTACCATATAGCAAAAATAACAGATAGTGCTTTGTTGATGATGTCTCAAGCAATCTTTCTCACATGACAAAACCCATGACCCGAGGCATCTTTTGTATTGTTGAGGAAAATGAACTTAAACCGCACTTCTATTTTTATCCTTGATTACTTTTTTTTTAATGTCTCCCTCAACTTTATGGTCGTCTTCAAAATTGTCACATTCCTCAACAATGGACTTCAACTCCACTATCATAGCGGGCCTTTTTGCAAGGGAGCTTGTGTTTGTGGTCTTTTGTTAACACATGCAACCTAGGGTTTCGCTCATGGATTGTAATAAAGAAATTAAGTCAAATTCCCTGGTAGAAGTCAAACCGAGTTTGTTTGGACAGGTTTGTTGGATCTGTTCTGGTTGGTTAGGAGATGAGGGATTTTGTGGTGACAGAGAAAAGAATACGGGTTGCTGCTATTTTAATTATGTTGGGCTGGGATGAACAAACTCTGAAATAAAATGGCTGGATTAAAAGGTTGGCTTTGGTTAATTAATGTTGAAATAAAAATAAGATGGGCTGATTTTTCAGGGTAAAGTGGAGCAGACTGCAGGCCGATGGAAAAATTGGTTTAATGTTGATTAGGCTTCAAAGGATCAAAATATGGGTTGGGCTAGTATCAGAAAACAAGAAGAGTTGGCGTGAAGAATTATCAAATAATATTAATCAAGTTGGAAGAACTTGAATAAAATGATATTGATTTTACCAAAAATGGGTTGGACCCACTAATAAAAAACCCATAAATGTAACTAATTGTAGTATGAGTTGGGGTGTAGTAAAGCACGATCCATAACCTGTATTAATGGATGATGATCAATCACAATAAATACGAGAATAAAGAAGATGAATGGTAGACCTTTCTGATAAACAAATGGCGCAACTGAGAGAGTTGGGCCAAGATCGAGCTCAAACACTATGGTGGGTGTGTCGTTGAAGTAGTTGTTTTATTTTAAATGCTGACAAATGAATTTTTATACAGTGCTTGGGATTCGAGTAGCCTTTAAGCAAACATGTCTTGATTGCATAACTTGAGCTTTGCATTAAATGCGATGAAAATCATGATGGACTATCCACTTTGTGTGGAGTTGGGCTGACAAGGTGGCTTGGTTGATTCTTTTATCTGATCCGACGTGTGTCTGTGATATGTGATATGTGAGTTTTAGGTATATACTGATGTGAGGCTATCAAGAAGCCTAGATGTTTCCTTCTCTTATACTTGAAATGGCCTTGCTCCCCATCATTCAAAATTGTCTAGCACATGAGGATTAATGATATATAAACATGGGGTACTTGGGGACCAAGTATCTCAGATAATGAAATAATAAAAAGAACATAAGAAGGGGGATTTCATCACTCCCATTTGAAAAAGTGTTTGACCTGAACTTAGAGCAGTACTTTGACGTTGGATGATGGGGGAGATGAGAGCATCATGGTGGACCTCATCCTCGGGATATGCGACGAAGGTTTCCAGTTGTCTATTAAAAGGACTGACTTCCTCTTTGCTAAGGAACAACAGGTGACTCGGTGCTTGAACACACCGCAATGAAAACACTCCACTGCTATAGTAGCATAATGGCTGTTTCCGTCCCATCGTGGTGATTCCGCCCACTCACAGTGTCCCGGAATTCCTCAATAGGTCTCATTAAAGGGTTTATTGAGACACCTTCCTCATAAGTCAGTAGTGGTGGATCCAGAAATTTGGTTGGGTAGAGGTGGGGGGATGGGTGGGGGGTGGGTGTTGAAGGGGCGGAAATACATTTATTTTATTGTGATGAAAGTTTTAAATAGAGGAATTGTGTTCACTTTTGTCTTAAGCTATATTCGGGATAAAATATCTCACTACATGAAACCACAACACATTTTTTGATCAATAATACAAGATGGAAAACTTTGATGTGAGAGATAAATTGTAAGACTTTTGTCGTGGATATATAATTGCTAGAAATTAATGGATAATAGTTGTCACAGTGAAAAACTATGACAAATCATGTGAGCAACATAAAAATTAGGGTCATTTTGACAAAACCCTATAATATGATATTTTGACTTAACCCCAGTATTTAACATCACATCATCCCAATTTCATTAAAAAAACTATTGAATTTCATGAAAATGTGTTGATTTGCATTCAATATGTTTAGTTTTTCATGGAATATGTGTCTATAGTAGTTGATTTGCATGAAATCGGTGTGATGTTTAGTCATTTGCAACAAATGGGGTTAAGTCAAATATTGTATTATCAAACTGGGGTTTTGTCATTATTACCCCAACAATTCTAACATATATTTTTTTCACGGCTTTTATTGTTGCAAAATTGTCTAGAAAATATCAAACTAAAAATTTAATAAAAAATTCCCGGAAACTCAGGGTGGCTGCTCCCACTCGGCCCAACATAGATCCGCTCTTGTAAGTAGGTGTTGATGAAGTCGCGTCTTAAGGCCGTTATATAACGACTAGCCCTTTGCTCGGGTACGCGTGCACATAATTTGGAGCTCCTTGGTATATCCGTGACGCCATGCTTCTCTGCATTAGGTTCCGAACCACCCGCTCGAATAAATCTGTCTCATAAAAGTGGAAGGAAGGTGACATGCATAACCTCCTTCATCTCAAACCAACTATGAAGTCAAGTCCCTTGCGCTTTCATGCTCGTTCCATCTAACTCACTCAAACCTTTGCAACTTTGTAATCGCCAAAGGAACACACTTGATTACCGACACCTCATTATACTAAAAAGCTTTCTCCATGTGTCCAATAAAAGTGGGCATGTGTATCACCGTGGAGGCTCCGCTCCAGAATTTTTAATAGCTAGTTTGTTTGTCTCGTGCAACTACCAAAAGTGTCATCAAACTCATCATCACGAGTCACATCTACTCGACTTAGGGCGCACGACCGAAGAGGATGTTATGGTGGTGGGGGAGGAGCTTGCTTCCAGAGGACTTAAAGGAGGAGCTCTTTGGGGTTGTTTCTTAAGCAAAGGACTGGATGGGCAATTTTCAACCACGTCTGACATTTTTGCCCAAAAAGCGCACACGTTTCTTATGAGGGACATAAAGGGGATTGTTCGAATATCTCTCGCCACTAGGTGACCCCTTGACGACAATCCTCCCGACCAGCCCACGGGTTTAAAATGTCATTTGCAAAAGGGAGTTAATGAGGCTGGATTGTCAACTGCTGGAAGCAGGGTCCAGCAACATAAGTTGGAAGAGTAGGAAATGGGGGCTGAGGTTTATATGGGTGTAATATGGGTCAGGTGGCAAAAGGTTGCGGAAGGTAAGAAACACTGTAATAGTACACTGGAGAAAAAGGGAGAAAAAAACACTAACAAAAATAAAAATGAGGTCTGTCCGGCTCTCTCTCTTTCTTGGTTTGCAATACTCACAAAAATACTCTCTCTCTCTCTCTCTCTCTCTCATATATATACCCACATATAGCCCATACCGATGTTTTTTCTTTCCGAAATTCCGATTTTTTCGAATTCCGATTCGATTTTGGAACAAGTTTTTCAAATTCCAATTTTTGAATTTTCTGACCAAAAATCGGATCGGAAATCGAAAATTATCCTTGATTTCTGATCTTCCGATTTTTCTGATCCGACTTTCCAAATGTGCGTCGAATCCGATTTTTTGAAAAATATATTCCGAGTTTGTACTGAAGTGCGCACACTAACTAAAGTCCCACATCGGTTGGGAGCTCAAAAATCTTTAAACTAAGAGGGTATGAAAGGTGCACACCATATTAAACATACTATGTGCATGTGCTTAAAGTTTTTAACAACCATGATGGAACTTAGCATTTCAAGTTAATTTTTATTCATTTTTTTGCTTTAATTATCACAAAATGACGAGTTAGTTTATTTTATTTGAAAATTTTTCTTAAAGAAAATTGGAATTTCTGATTTCTCCAATTTTCTGAAATTTCGAAATTCGGAATTTTGTTTAAATTTATTAAATAATCAGAATCGTAGTCGGCAGTAATTTTTTTCCCCAAAAAACGACTTTTTTTTCCAAAGAGGCCATTTCCAATCCGATATGGTCGAAACACACCCCTACACACACATGCACACATCCACACAATAGCAAAAACTATATGAAATTTTGCCAAAGGTGAAAAAACACCGAGATATAGGTGCACAGTAGTAAAAACTATATAAAATGTTGCTGAAGGTGAAAAACACAGCCCTTGTTCTTACACCCCCACACATTCACACACCTGCACAGTAGTAAAAGGTTCAGTTGCAAAAGGAACATAACAAAAACAATGAAGCTGATTGTGCATAGCACTTGATGTTTGCAGTAAGAACAAGGGGAAAAGAAGCTGAATGAAGTTTGCCCAAATCTCTCTCGCCCGCAAATATTCACGCATTTGCACACCCACACAGTAGGAATGTTTTAATACTAACAAAGAAAAATATGAAAGGAAGGCAATAATCTCAATGGTGGTAAGATACCTGTTGAGCTGCGTCGGTTATCCATAATTTATTTGACAATGTTAAGCACTGTTGAAAAACACATCAATTATGCTCGTTTGCTCATCCAAACGGTCATAATATGACATTTTAACACTCTCTCTCTCTCTCTCTCTCTCTCTCTCTCTATATATATATATATATATATATATATATATATATATATTTTCCTTCAAATGTACTTTCCTGAGGGGTTCTTGATTGTGCAGGTGATTCTTGGTGCAGTGAAAAAAGCTTGAAGTTGAACCGTGTATTCTCTGTTTCTACTTTCATGTTTAATAAACCATTCGCTTAAAATGGACTTGTTTCCTTTATTTAGTTGTTTTATGGGATTTGTAAGAGACTTTTGAATAGTATTTTGCTAAACATTATGTTTCTCCTACGTACCATTGCATCTCTGTTGTGGATTGCTACATACCTTGGCTGATTTTGAGCCTCGCAATACGGATTTTCCTGCTTGTTTCCCTATGCAAAACAACAGATTTGTACTGCCTATTTCATAATGGACAAGACTAGAGCCGGCAAAACTTGCCCATTTAGAACCTACCGCCCAAAACAGCCCACACTCTAAACAAATGGGCCCCATATTCTAAAAGCGTGGTTACGGGCCCAAATAACAAAACACCTGCTGAATTCGGGGCCCATATAAATGTCTGGAAACCCCAAAACAATTAAGAGCCCCAACAACTCTATTCAACGTTCTGCAAATGAATATCTATGTGGTTCATTTTTGAAGGTTTCATAATCAGTGAGACAGAGAAATTGAGAATCCTCCTCCGCTCTTGTTTTATTTCGCAGATTGTCTTTCCCAGTACACACACACACACACACACACACACACACACACACATATAAGGGGTTGCTTAACCCAAACCCGACCCACTTATGACCTTGGCCCATATTTGGCCCCCAAATCTGGCCCAACCCAGATTTGGGCCTCCCAAACTCACCCCAACCCATCACGCTGCCAGTGCTAGGCAAGACCTATTGTTAAAGACTTTTCTGTTGAGCCGTTCCATTTTGTTATATTAGCATTTGAAAAAGACGGAAATTTCAGATTTTAATTATATTACGAGGTAGGCGTGTGGACAATTTGCTTTCACCAGCTCTTTAGTTTCTATTTATTTCAACTATGGTCTTGACGTTTTTTTTGTTTTGATAATTCTGAAATATTCAAGGTTTTGAAATATGCTGATTTTTTTTGGTTTTGTACATTTTGTAATTCTAAAAAATTTAATTATTTTTGACTTATTTCAAGAACCCTTTCCTGATAGTTTCCGGCCATTAATCAGGCCTAGGTATGAGTGGTGTAGACCAGTCCGGCTTCTATTTTTTCGAAAACTAGAACATAAATATGGGTGATCATTTGCATTTAAAAGGGTCAAAACGCCTTAGACCGTGAATAGTAGCGGTTTAAAATTATTTATAATATGAACTTGAAAAGATTCAAGGTACAGTATAGGCATGTAATGAGTTTCAACAAATTTACCCCTTCTCATTTTCTCTTAGGAAATTCCTACTAGAGCTAGAATTGTATTGACATCATGTTTTATTCGAATAAACACTTCTCAGACCTCACGTTTTGGAGAATACTGTTCAACAACACACCGCTTATGAGACAATAAAAGCAAGCCAATTTGTAGTTGAATTATGGCTAGTTAAAAACTGCTTTGAAATATTACTTTTTTTCCAACCATATTTGACGTTGATGATACACAATATATCATTCGTTAACCATGTTAATGATGTTGCTCATATAATTAGTAATAACGAGAAGTAATAGTGTGATATAGTTTATTTTTATTTTATTTATTTTTTTTACTTTTTACTTTAATACATTTCAAATTGAAATTTTAAACTTGAATATAATTTTGTTTAAAAATTAGAGTTTGTCCAAAATCGTTAATAAATCCGTTAACTATAAATGACACTTGGCATATTAAATTAAAAGTAATAAAAAACCCTTAAAAGATAGAAAACAAAAAGGAAAATTCATTTTAATTTAAAATAAATTCAAAAACCACAAATATTTAACAATACTTCATCTTCAACAAATCTCCTTCTCAACATAGGTCCACAAACAATGGTAACCCCCACCGCTTCCCTGCTCCTAGTCCCCACTTTCGGCAAACCCCAAACCCCTACAACTCTGTCCGCAACCTCCTTCGCTCTCCTCCCCCAACTGGACACCTCCTCTGCTCACCCCCACCGGCCAACAAGCAACCACCATCTATCTGACTAAAAATCGACAATCCGCCCCCACCATTAACTCTTCTTCCTCCTCGCCCAACCACCAACTAATCAATTTGAAGCCAAATCTGAAATCACCTCTTATAGACCCAGCTCTCAAGACCAA